>CM077506.1:30128989-30728989 GCA_039654745.1 Houttuynia cordata
AACAAGAAATGCTATAGTAACAAACTTGATTAGTGTTTCAAGTGAGCTATCCAACAACAAATTTGTAACACACAATCAAATTGTAGTTGGTAAACATCTGAAAGTCTTTCTTTTTTTTCTTCCTTCAACCATTGAGAACAAGAAGTCGATTTGTGTCCTTGCTTTGCTTGGCCTACAAATCCCACCTTTTAAAGTGAACCCACATATCTTCCATATCCGAACCTAAAAATTAAATCAACATAGACACATAAAAATAAACTTACAGTAGCATGATATTGCTCTTTCAGTGTCACACCAAATCGTTGTACAACATTTTTAAATGTAACGCCCATTGGCAGAAGACAATCCTGAGCTTGGTTAAACAACTCTGCCTGCAATGAAGATTGCCATCAAACTTCCTAATCAAACTCAATATTGAAGAAATTATTGTGGCAAAGTTTGCAAGATAAAGGGAAGAAATTGTAGATAGTACACCTTTGGATTTACTGCATGCTCCAATTTGACAGCATCAGTAGTCATTGACTCCAATCCAGCTCCAAAAAATTGCTAAAGACAGGCTGTAATAAAAAAGAACTTTGAAGTAATCTCTTGCATCACTATATATATATATATATATGGGAAAAGTTTAAATGAGATCGCTCTCATATAGCTTATATGAGGCCACTTTAAATCATAGCCCTTGGATCTTGATCTAACGGCTACAAATAGCCATAATGATCTCACCCACTCCTTGATGTGACACACTCACCTACCCATTGATTTAATATCTACCCTCCGATCGGAATCCAACGGCTATAAAGATTGGCCTCATACTCCTTATATGAGAACGAGCTCATGTAAACCCTTCTCTCTCTCTCTCTCTCTCTCTCTCTATATATATATATATAGGGAAAAGTTTAAATGAGATTGCTCTCATATTGCTTATATGAGGCCACTTTGAATCGTAGCCGTTGGATCTTGATCTGACGGCTACATATATCCATAATGATCTCACCCACTCTTTGATGTGACACACTCACCTACCCACTGATTTGATATCCACCCTCCGATCGGAATCTAACGGCAATAAAGATTGGCCTCATGCTCCTTATATGAGATAAGTTTACATGAGATCGTTCTCATATAAGGAGCATGAGGCCAATCTTTATTGCCGTTAGATTCCGATCGGAGGGTGGATATCAAATCAGTGGGTAGGTGAGTGTGTCACATCAAAGAGTGGGTGAGATCATTATGGATATCTGTAGCCTTCAGATCAAGATCCAACGGCTACGATTCAAAGTGGCCTCATATAAGCAATATGAGAGCAATCTCATTTAAACTTTTCCTATATATATATATATATATATATATATATATATATATATATATAAACAACTTTCCTAATTTTAGTACAAGTAACAAGAGAGAAATTGGGGAAGAAAACGACTTTCCTGATTTGCTTATTTCCACTGCAATGAAAAATAAAACTGCCAATAAGAGGAGCACTTACAGTACCAAGAGAGAAGGGAGTAGTAGAAGAGGAGCTTCAAATTGGGGAAGAGTAACATTTTTTGCCTCTTTCTAGCAACTAATCAAAAAATAATCTCTTTGGCTAGAACATCCAAGTTGTGGCCAAAAAGAAAGAGAACAGTAAGTGAGAGCAGCTCGAACTCCAACTCCAGCTCCAGCTTCCAAGTTCAAAGTCCAGGCAAGGGACAACACTGGATAGGGAGAAGGGGGGCTGGGGATGAAGTGACCACAACTCCATTGAGAGAGATCAGCTGCCACACGCCCTTCTCTGTGGTCGCCGGTTGAAACTTGATAAAGATGAGCCACCAAACTTCTTCTCTACCCAACTCTCTGTGGTCGCCCTCTTCTCCGTCAGACAGGAACCCTAAGAAAAGGGGGGCGTGAGGCGTGAAGGCAACAAGAGAAAAAAGAGGAGAAAGCGCTTCATCGCTAAAATCTCCTCACGAGGAGATTCTGCGTGAAGTTGACTTTTCGTCCGAAAAGTCGACTTCATTACAAGGCAGGATTCATATGAAATAGCGCAACCAAACGCATTGGAGCGGAAATCGCCTGATTGTGGGAGAATCTGGTGCGAAAATTCGCAACCAAACAAGCCCTTAATTAGTTGGCTGCTTGCATGCAAGAAGCCTCTTTTCTATCAACAAGACCCCCTTTCATGTGGACTCATGTCAATAGGACAAAGGGTGATATATAGGCGTGTCATTAGGCTTCCACTTTGTGGCCTACTTAATTTAATGGGGCCTTAATTTAGAGAAATTATCCATTAGATCGGTTCTACAGGACAACTGGTGGATATGTCTATGACTTTGGCCATTTAGGGCATGATAAAAAGCAAAATATCCTTAGTGGATGTTTCACTTTCACTATTCATTTTCTATTTTTTTCACTTTCAGCTGAAACACCTCATGACGTGTTTTAGACATCCACAGTAAAAAATCTGGAAATGAATAGTGAAAGTGGATTTTTCACTGTGGATGTTTTGGATTAATCACAAACCAAACGGCCCCTATTTTGTACCATAGAACCGATCCCCTAGATAATTTCTCCTTATTTTGTTCCCACTCTTTCGGTCCCATTTACATGGATCCATCGGAAGAGCAGTGTGACGAATGGGAATGCTATGGGATTGCCCTTGAAAAAAAACAAAGAAAGTGGCCATGAGTTGGCATTAGTATGAAAGTTGGAAGCTGCTAATGGCAAACACAGATCAAGACACTTTCTTATTCTGAATCGCTAGACGGGCTTAATATAAAAAAAGACTATATGGGCTTTTTCAAGCCCACAAGCCACAAAAGGACGGACAAGTCACACTTGACAAGGGAAGGGATTCTACTCAGAAGCGTATCCCTTATGATGGGCTAGTTTTGTGTGGGAGTTTGAATATTTGTGAATTTCCATCACCTCCTCCAGGTGTGGGCCGTGTGGCTCTTGATATACTCGAATTCTCCATTCTTCTTTAGTGGGCCTTGTCAGGAAATCGCACCAAGTTGCTGTGAATCACAGTCCTCTACGAATCAGATTTTTCCTCAGTCATATTTAACCAATTGCTTGGTAAGGTGTAGATAATTGTGTTTTGGGAGGCACGGAAACCTTGAAAAGGTTTCAGATTTGAACGTGCAGCAAATTCCCAATGTTGTATGTCTATAGCAAGCAAATGAAAATCTGTTTCTACGTCATGCATCCGATATCTGCATTATTGACTAATGAAATCATTAATCTTTATCGACCCCTATCAGGGCGAGCATGGCATTACTAACTGATGAGTTGGCATATAGGGCCCTGGTTCGGTCACTTATCGACTATTGAAGACACTGAATCCTGTCCTGCTCCTACACATGGTAATCCCACTTGGTACCGGCAATGCATAAACACATGTTCGCCAAAGGGGAGGGACAACCTTGAGGCGTCAAGCGAGTACAAAGTAAAAGTTTAAGCAGATCATGCCACCAAATGGTTTAATGTAAACTCCTAATACATGAGTTTATTTGATGAAATCGTATGCTCCCTTCGTCGAAAATTATTATCCTTATGGTCACAACAATTCCGGACGGAGGGAGTATATGAAATGCCAAAATAATACTAGTAGTACTTTTCTAGACACACCTAACGGATGAATAAACTCCAATTTGATTCTACTCAAGCTTGTGTCAATCAACTTGAACCCCACTAGAGCTTTCGAATATTCTCCCTCCGTCCTGTATTAATAGCTTCTTCTAAAAAGATGCTAATTTTATTGAATGGTGTAAACCCCAACTAAATATAGAAAGAAAAGGTTCAAAATTCACTGAAATTGACCATAACGGAGGGAGTAGAAAACTTCAATGCTTGACATGTCCGTCCTATTGAGGTCCGCATCAAGTACTTCAAAGTTCGAAGCAAAACTGATGGGGCATCCATCCTAACGGTGCCTATCACTAGTTGTAGAACAAGAATCATCTATTTATAGACCAAACACAAGAGAAATCTTTGTGTGCCCCTGAAACAATACTCTAGGGCATCAGGGATCTGTCGATCTCCATGATCGACGGTGCACACATTTTCTGCTTGTGCTGGACCGCACACACACACGTGTGCGTCGTCAATTTTGGAGATCGACGACTCCCTGTGGCCTTGGCATAATAAAGTCAGCACTTATTGGGTGTCCCTGGCATAATACCCTAGGGCGTCAGGGAGCTGTCGATCTCCAAGATCGATGGCGCACACCTTCAACCTTGTATCTTCCTTCCATCAGGCGTATTCTGAAATGGGCCAACCAAAATCATGTGTCGTTTTGCAATTGGTGCTAGGCACCAGCATGGTACCCTACCGGACTCGCGGAGAAAAGCGAGAGAACTGCCACGCCACAGAATCTGGCACGTGGTCTCCACACACTTCCGTTATCCTCCTCCAGATTCTCCCCGTACTAGTGAGCTGAAGAGCCTCTTGATCGCTCGCATGATCTTGTCTTCCGGATCTTTCATCTCCACCTTCCTTCCCCAGCTGGTTTGAGTTTGCTTTTTTAATTTTTTCTTTTTTCGCTGTACTAAATTTCATTGTCGTTGAAATGTTTTCCGTTTGTACATAGTCGGTTAGAGCTTCTTGCTTTGCTGTTTCTGTTCTTATCTTATGTTTTCCCATGGGTTTTATTGTGACTTACTTGTTGATGTTGGACTGTTAAGAGGGTTTAATGAGGGCTTTATGCGGCGATCCTAGTGTAATCTTGTTTTAAGTGTGCCCTTGGGATTTTACTTGCATCTCTTCTAAACTCTCCTGGCCTTCGAACACCTAAATCACATGATACTGAACTTCATTTTGCTAGGATTTTGCACTCTGTTGTATTTGTGAGATAACCAAATTTCCCAAAAGCTTGAGCGGTTAGGAAATGGAGATCTAATTATTTACTTTATATGCCAACACCTCCCCCATGCGCTGGCAACAGGTGTAACACAATTGGGGTATAATTGTATAAATGTCTCAATTAAGACCAGATCCCAGGACCTCCTAGAACATGGAGCTCTGATAAGTGATACCATGTGCAGTAGCTAAATTTCCCAAAATCTTGAGCTGTTAGGAAATGGAGACCTTGTTATATATTCCATGTTCCAATAGTATTGTGATGGATAGCCTGCAGTCAATGTGCACAGGTCAGTAGGTTGCTCTTTGGGATGCAATCCATTGGCAAGGAAAAATAATATTTAGAGACAAATGAAATGGAGTTAGAGACAGCTAATGATTTCCATGGAATTATGGATCAGGGGTGCCCAATACATATCAAGAGATGGATTAGTAAAGGACGCTAGGTACACACAGTGATTTTGTAAGGAGTAGCTTCTAAGTTCTAATTAAGGTTGAAGGATAAGAATTAAGTTTTTAGAAGCCTATTATGGACAAGAATTGGCTGCTTTGTCATAATGTCTTCTTGAAGTCCAGTTCCTTTTTTTTTTGTCTAGGTAAGCAAAAATTCTACCAAGTGCGAAAAGGAAGGGATTAGAATCCTGTAGATTACTCTGAACTGTTTCATCATTCTCTTGATCTTAATGCTGAAGATGGAACGGAAAATATAAACTGAAGCCAGTATATTAAGAGGAAGAAGCTAGTAGTACTAAGATCAAATTGTTTTTTAATAGGACCTAAAATTGTTAGCTTATTATGCTAGTAAATGACTGTTCGAAGAAGTCCTGGTGAGTGAGGATACACAGGGTTTGTCTATGGAAAGTTCCTTGGTCATCGGAACCTTCTTCAGTTAAAAAATGGAAAATATGGAGCGCTTCAGGATTAAAATGTAGTTTAAGCTTATTTTATGAAACTTGTGTCTGTAAAATCATGACGTCCTTTCTTTATATGTTGAGTATTAAAGATCCGGACTAATAACAAGACTTTTCCAGGTTTTTTCCTGACACTCTCAAATATCAACCTGATGATGCTTCATTTAATCTCAGACACAACTTTCCGGCAGTTATTAAACAATGTATACTTTTCTTCTCTTTGTTAACTATTTTTATGGATACAAGCTGCACAAATATGCAAATATTAATTACTCTCTGGGAAACTTTGCAAATGATAGGGAGTTGATATATCTGATTCTTCGGGCCCTGCATGTCTCAAGCAAAATCAGCATGCGATGTTTCACAAAGCATGTGGGCGTCCTTTACAAAATGCATTTTTGTGGGATCATTTTATGCACACACGTATTGCATATGGGAGAAAGCTGAAGACAAACCATTTAATCTCTGCCGCACTAGATGCAAGTTTTGATCCTGAAAAGTGCAGTTGGGAATTAAGTAATGATGTGTACAAATTTGATTTTAGTGATTCAGACAGTATTCTAGGTGACAAGGATTCAAATGCAAAATCCGACAAATCAGCTCCAGATTCTGAAGTAGGTAAATTCGACTGTAGGTTAATTCCTCGCAAGATGGAACCTGATGGTGCACTTAATCTTCAAGAAGATATTTATGACAAGTTAAAGGCTGTGCAGTTGCATTTATTGGCATCAGAGCAATGGAATGCTTCACGCCTAAAATTATATCGTAGGTATGTGCTTGCACTTCTTCTTCACCCCAAAAAATATCTACCATTTATACAATAGCTATTCACCTTCAGTAATTCTGCCTTTCAATTGATTTGCTTTGGCAGGTCATACTTGATGAGTGCTACAAACTTGATTCATTATTTGACTTTGCAAACTCTTGATATCCAGCAACTCAGAGAGGATCTCTCCTCTGTTGGATTATTGAATTTAGACAGCATTAATTCATGTGTCCTTGCAAGTATTAGTGCTGGCATTTGGGTACTTGAGAACCTGAAGTCCTCCCTGATGACCACCAAATTAAATACTAATACGAGATCACTTGCTGCTGGAGTAGACGAAAGTGTGTTAACCATGTCTACAATGCGAAAAATGGCATCTATCCATGCGGAAACACTATTTGGTCCACCTCAAAATAGGAGACTTAATCACATTATGGTAACAGTTGGAAAAGATGCTATTCATAATGGAAATCTAATAAAGGATCTTCTGAAGGCAGGGGCAAATATATTTCGCATTAATTGTGCTCATGATGATCCTAATATTTGGGGTGAGATCATTAGAATCATCAGAAGTAACTCACAGATGCTGGAGACATCATGTCGGATTCTAATGGACTTGGCCGGACCAAAACTTAGGACAGGCCTAATGAAACCTGGACCAAATGTAATGAAAATATCCCCGAAGAAAGATAATAAAGGTGATGTCATCTTTCCAGCTCGAGTATGGTTGTCATATGATGGATTGGAGCCTCCTCCTCGTTTATCACTAGATGCCTCTATTTACTTGGACGACTATCAGCTTCTTACCAAGATTGAGGCAGGTAATATTGTGACGTTCTCTGATTTTAAAGGAAGACATAGGATGCTGAAAATTGCTCAAAAGTTCCATATATATGCTGGTATTGGTTTCATGGCAGAGTGTTCAAAAACTACTTATGTGGAGTCTGGCACAGAATTACACATCAAGGTGAAGAAAAGGAAGTTGTCACTTGGGCACGTGGTAAACATACCTCCCATGGAACAGTTTATAAGATTAAAGAGAGGAGATATGTTAACTATAACAAAAGATTCTTCATTAAATGAATCAGGAAGCTCCTGCACAGGTGCTCCTCGAATAACTTGCTCTTCTGGTCTTCTCTTTGATTCTGTCAAGCCTGGTGAACCCATTTCATTTGACGATGGGAAGATATGGGGAGAAATCCAAGGAGTCAGTACGTCAGAAATTGTTGTGACTATTACCCATGCAGGCCCCAGGGGCTCTAAGCTTGGTTCAGAGAAATCCATCAATATTCCGAAAAGTGAAATGCAGTTTGAAGGTCTCACTTCAAAGGATCTGTTGGATCTCGAATTTGTGTCTGCAAATGCTGATATGGTTGGTATTTCATTTATTCGACAAGTCCGAGATGTTGCGCTTGTTCAACGTGAACTTGACAAAAGGAATATTCAGAAGCTTGGAATTGTATTAAAAATTGAAACTCAGAGTGGATTTGACAAGTTGCCTCTTTTGTTGCTTCAAGCTATGGAAGCCCCAAACCCCTTGGGAGTAATGATTGCACGCGGAGATCTGGCAGTAGAATGTGGTTGGGATAAATTAGCTGCTATGCAGGAAGATATTCTCTCTGTTTGTAGTGCTGCTCATGTGCCTGTTGTGTGGGCAACACAGGTTCTGGAATCTCTTGTAAAATCAGGTTTGCCCACTAGAGCTGAAGTTACTGACGTGGCCTGTGGAATGAGGTATACTAAACCAAACCATTTGTTTATGTTTATTTGTTCTTTGCTGATTTTGACCCAACACTTAAACACGCACAGCAATTTTGCTCACACACTGGAAGTAGTTATCAAAGGAAAGTGCTATGCGTCTACATGATTCTGCACCAGACGCAGATGATCTCCCAGGCGCATAGCATTGCCCGTTATTTAATATCTTCCTCTTTTTTTGTAATGTCTAAGGGGATTTTCTGAAAAATTTCCTGACATTTAAATGCTAAAACATCAAAGTTCCTAAAGCATGTTGATGAATTTTGAGTTAACCTTGTAGCTGCCGGTCCATATTTTGTGGTCATGGAAGAGTATATACACCTTATAAGAGTGAAACATGTATCAATTAACAGAATTTCGGTTGTGGAACGCAGTTGTATCAGTTCCACTGGTATGGCTCATAAGATTTGGAATGCACTAAGAACTTCTTTGTCTGTAGGGCCAACTGTATAATGCTGAATAAAGGGAAGCATATTGTAGAAGCTGTTTCCACTCTGGACTCCATCTTGCGCAACAGCTATCGAAAGAAAGAAGTGATGAGCCAATTGAAACCAGTTATTTTCTGTAAATAAACTCAGTAAACTTACCTGCTTTATCTTTGTATAAAATTAATTCCTACTCTCTCTCTCTCAATACAATAAATGAAAAGATCTACTTGTTGAAATATAAAATATATAATAAAAATTTTCCATTTCCTAATAGCTCGAGCTTTTGGGAAACTTAGTTATCTTACATTGTATCGGAGCTCAAGGTTACGATAGGTCCTAGGTTTAAGCCTCGTTGATTGCAATTATACCCCAATTATTCTAGGTGCCGCGCTTTGTAGATGCTTGCACGTGAGGGAAGTGTTGAATTATAAAATATATAATAAAAATTCCATTTCTTAACAGCTCAAGCCTTTGGAAACTTGGTTATTGACATTACTGACCTTCTAACGGCACTACCATAGTGTGTTTTCTGTTGGCGTATTGTACTCACACTTGGCACATTGAATCAAATTTGCGCTTGGAGGAATTTTCGCTTTCAAGCATCATTAGACGAGAAGAAAAAATCAAAAAGATTTTTACGTTTTCAACGAAACAGAATCAGATAGCTGCATTTGGAGCGGAACGAGACTACACCCTGACCTTCTCATTCTAACTGTTAAGGCCCTCTTCGTAGTAGACGTAATATCATTGTTACTTCAACTTCTAAATTTACTGTTATGCATTGAAGCTTTTAACAAGCAAAAAAACAAGTGAAGCATTGAGGCCAGTGTGTTGTATAACGAGGGCGTTTGGATACCGATAGTGAATAGTAAAAAAAATTTGCCCGGCTGAAAATAATCAATTTATACTGATGGCGGTGGTGGGCGATGGCGGCGACCGGCAGTGGGTAGTGGTGGGTAGTGCCGACTGTGGATGGTGGCGTTGGTAGAGGTGACGAGGAAAATTTTTTTACACTGATGCTCATTCGAATGAGAATCAGAATTTTTACGTCTTTCAAAGGGTGATTTGATAATTTTTATCAATTTTTACTGTAAGGAAAATTTTTTTCACCTATCACCATCAGCCGCTCCTATCATGAAAATCAATAACCAAACGCACAATCAAGCAATATATCTCATGGCCAAGATCTCATGGCCAAGATTAAGGCACTACATGGCGATAATTGTTATATGCTACTGGGTAAGAGTGTCATAATTTCAGCCCAAAAAAAGGTAAGAGAGTCATAAATTGCCCTGGTAACAAATTACTACGTCGCTCCTAGTAGTAATATAATTTCAGGGCTTCACAGAGACTCTGAGCTACCGTACAGCAGACTGCAACGTTGCTATGCATGTACCATTGACCAGAGGTTTACCATCTTAAAATTGAGAATGTAAAATGTAATTTTCTTTCATCCGGATCAGATACATGAAAATCATACAAACTATAATTTACAAACAGAATAGACTCATAATTTTGACATTTTCCACAAAATTACAAATGAAAAGAAAAAAAACAAAGGCCACAACAAAATCTATTTAGCATGAACAATTGCCTCACCAAGTTAATGCCTCTCATCACCAGTCAAATCAGGATCTGCTGGCTTCATAAACAGTAGAGGTCGCCTTTCCGGCAACTTGGCCTTTTGGGTCCTATTTCGATGCAATGCCCTCAATGCATTGGCAGCAAAACGCGAAGCATAAATTGTAGCTCCAAAGCTAGGTGACCCATCGCTTTCTATCGACAATGCAGCCTGATGAAGTCTATCTTCTTCTATTCGGAGAGACTCCTCTAGCTTTCTCCTAGAGTACTTGAGCCAAGCTGCCTGTATGCAACATGCGGCCCATGTTCTCCATTGTAGTGAGTAGAATCTGAAAACATGACGAAGTTGCTTACCATGGAGCCTCCGGAGCTGGGACGCCACAAACTTCAGCTCATCAGCCTGAAAAGCAAAGGCTTCAACCTCACCAAGAGTACGGACTGTTCTGGTCGAAGCAGGGAGGTTTGCAGAGTGAAGATCCAGAGCCCATGTAAGAAGCTCTTCACCACAGAAGTCGCCAGCCTTGAGAATGTAAGAGTTGAAAAAACCAGTCCTTCCACCATCGGTGGTTGCACTCTCAACCTTTCCACGCATTATGAAAAGCATTTCATCAACAAGGTCTCCTTCACGGGCAATGTAACAATCTTCAGTGTAAAGGGCAGGCTTGAGACGGTCACACAGAGCATCTAATAGTTGCCTATCCATAATTCCAAAAAACGGGACCTAAAAGTAATAATAATAATACAGTTAAGATATTTGTCTGAGAAGTAGCTTCTGGCAGAAAACATCCAGGCGGATAGAAAATGCTTCCTTGATCTTGGTCTAGCTGACCAAGTTCCCTGTGTTATCAGAGAGTTTGTTTAACCGGTTTTCCAAAATTGGAGCTTGTCGGAAAGAGAATACTATATGAATATATGAACATTTAATACTCAAGTATAGGTCATTGATTGAACATTATATGAGTTTGTAAACAAATGGCCTTGCCTAGGCAATCAATAAATTAAAGGGCTACTTCAATTATCATTGGAGAATTTCACATACATCATAAGTTTTGAGTAATCGTTAGCCCACTTATAATTCACATGTACTGCAAAAACAATCAAGATTGATTCCATTTTGCTTTGCAGGGAAGTACACTGAATGAAACAATCAAGATTGACTCCATGTTGCCTTACAGGGAAGCGCACAGAATGAAACAGGTTTATCCCCATCGAACACCACATGAGTATCCACCTAAGTTCATTGTAAACAAAGCTACAATTTTAAATTATGCCAATCATGGGATTGCTTTGAAGGATAACCATGGCAATGGACACCATTCAAGATAGTAACCGCAACAAGAAACATGGATAACTATCCGCGATCCCTTCAGTAATATCTCATTAAAACACCATTTACTCGCATCACAAGTGCAAAAGAGAAATATGTAGCATCCTGTGATAGTCTATGAAGTGAATAGGAATAAAATGTTGAAAATGAGAGGAAAATCATTACTTACTCGCATGACAAGTGCCAAACAAAGATGGCGCTTTATATCCATTCTCAGGTCCTTGGGAAGACTACTTAGAAGATTTTCTTCATCAACACCTCTTGTTTTTTGCCACTTATATTGTTCATGTCGCCGGATACGCTCCCTTAGGCCTTCAGGAAGCATGCGATGAGACATCCATTGTTCTGCATCACGTTTCTTTGCCCTCATTTCTTCTGCTCTTACTTTCGTTGACTCCAGATTCTGCAGATATGACTGTCGCACCAGAGCAAAAGATTGATTTGTAGTAGGAAATAATGACTAATATACATTTGCACATAGAGCTTTGACACTTAGAAATATTATAGATACTATGAAGTGCTATGCATAATAAACTTAAGGCTATCATTCTAGGAGAAAAAGCATTTATGTTGATGCCATCAAAATACAATGCTACAAAAAGTTGAAGACATTTGCTATCTTGCTTGAGGAAGGCCCTTATAATCTATAGTAACTAACACCATACTGCTATATTAAATTATTGCATTTCCAAGATAATCTCTGCAAGAGTTCGTTCTTACATGAATTTGAAACATATAATTGGATGTCAATGAAGTACCTGCATATTGCCAATTAGAAGAGAAAATAAAACCAGCCCGCAGATGGAAATGGACACCGCAAAAGAAATTTCCCCCACAAATGTACTTGTTTCTAGATTTTGGCCAAAAGCACTGATGAGTAAACAGACACAAGCAATTTGTTAGAACTTACGAAAGAAAGAGAACTGCCATTAACATAATCTTAGGAAAATACTTGAACTGACACGTCTTCATGTTAAAACTAGAGGAGATCATGTACAGATTATGCATGGATACTATAGAATATAGACAATTTGGAATAATATAAGTGAATTAGTGAAAAATAAACATTGAGGGAGATGTTGACGCACACACCTGAGATTCCGTAGTCCCCACCAAAAGCAGAAACAGAACTTCTGTAAAAAATTTCTTGATTGAACAACCTCAGACTGAAGGACTCGTAGGAAAATTCCAAAATAAAAAACCGTTGCATTGTCAGGATTTATAGGACAAAAGGTGTTGAGAAATTTTTTGTCTAATCCATCACTAGTCATCCCACAATATAAAGTACGAGAATCACAGGCAACACTTTTGCAGGCCTTCCGCCAACACGTATTTTCCCGCTCAATAGCAAGTAGGTACCAGAAGGCCCCAATCACCTGATGAGATGAATTTTGGCTTTGTTAGATAAGTGAAAAACCTTGTTTTTTGTCTAGCAAGAATTTTTAACTACTGCACTCCATCCAGAAGAGTGCAAGACAATACAATGGCTGTGGCAACTTAACTCGCTTGGGTGAAAAATACAGTCTCTATACTCTTGCTTCATTTACAATATTTTCAAAACTGTGCCTAGAGAAGTTACATAAAAGGTTTATGAAACAAGTATGCATGAGCAACCATAAAATGAAAAAAACAAGTAGGAAAACTAAAACTTCCATGTCAACTTGTAGACAATGAGGTGCATCAACTATTGTCAGGTCGCCAACTGCATCATTAAGGGGATAAGGCCCAAATCCTGAGGTCCAACTCGCAACGTATATATAAGAAGAAAGACCAAAGCAAAGACATTCAGATGTATTTGCAAAGTTTGACAAGTTGGAACATACTAGACAATTAGGTCACACTATAATAGCAGGCAAGTGCTCAGCACACAAATTTAAATTGGAATGCTTAAAGGTTGCATTTGGCTTTTCTCAGTTTAAGCACTTTTCCATACCAAAAACACTTCTTGATAAACGAATTTGAATTTATAGGGTGCTCTCACTGCAAATCCCAAGTAATTGGTCGAATAACCTCTAGAAGATGAAGCAAGAAATTTTTTAGCTACTCTTCATTTTTCTTGCCCTCTAGTTTTGTTGTGGGTCAGTAACCAAGCGTTTTTCACAAAATAAAATATCCCCTACTTTATAGAAATAACTCACAAACAATTTTACATTATATAAACACCAACATTCTCCAAATGCCCTTCAAAATTTGTTCTGTCAAAAGATTTTCTGCCATGCATAAGCAATGGTAAAGATAGCCTAAGACACCAGATATCCGACTCACCAAAGAATTAAGAGTAAGTAAATGACCAGGTAATAACTAGCAGAACAAACTTCAAGGTCAACTATCAACATTTCCTACAAAAACTAGTTATTCAACTATAAGACTTACATGACTGGCAAGCATATAGAGGAATAGATTCTTAACAGCTCCAGCCCATGCTGTTTCTGTGAGGATTCCAGAAGTTCTGGTGACTTCTTTATATAACGGATAGATCCGAGCAAGTCTTGGTGCATATTGGAGTAGAACAACAAATCGCAGCATGTTTTTGGCATTTAGTGAGGCAGAGACTCTCAGTTGGGGTGTTATAATGAAAATGACCACCTGAAAAAAACAAAAGATTATTTAAAAGAAGAAAACAACATGAAACATACTTCTTTGGATATACTCCCTCCGTCCTGTTTTAGTGATGACTTTTATTGGATGGTGGAAACCCCAACATATGGGTGGAAGAAGAGGTTCAAAATCCACTTTAAATTGACTATATGGATTATCGAAAATGGGACTGTCCTCCTGTTTTCCAGATGGAGCATCTAAAACAGGACGCAAGGATTATTAAGAAGTTATAACTTAGACACTACTTCTACCTGGGGGAGGGGTAAGACAGCAAGTATGTCTATAAAGAAGTATGATGACAGATATCTCTTTGCTATTGCTAGTGGATCAGTAACCAATACACCCGTGCCAAATACTCGTGAAGAAGGAGCAATGAAACCAGTACGAAATTGAAACAGAATGTGAATTATATGAAACATGTCGGTAAATGACCGCAAGACACTTGCTGCAATTTCCAAGTTGTGATCTAAATCAAGGCATTTCTTATTGCCGTCAACAACAGGTATATAGAAGAACAACGGGTCAACAGAAACTGCAATGACACATGATAGGAGAAAAAATTTGTTCCATTTATGGAGAAAAGGGCCCAGTGGATCGAGAATTTTCTCAGAGCTCAAGTTCATAGTTGCAGATTCTCCAGACAATCGAAAAAAAAAGTTCATAGTTGCAGATTCTCCAGACGATCGAGAATCACATAATGTCCTCAGGCTTCCAAATTTTTTCAAAGCCAAGCTCAAGCATTATGTGGAAAAACTAAAAACACAAGTCCATTTTTCTTGCAACTCCTCCAGAGTAACCCTTAGTTTCAATAGAACGATTTCTCTCTGAGCTTAAACATCTGTCTGAAGTCCAATCCTGGAACCTGCATGAGGCAGATGGGATACAAAGAATTGTCTGAGCACACCATGGACAAGATATTTAACATTTTGCTTAACCTCAAATTACGGCAATATAAGCGTGCTTGAATGGATTCATATATTAATGCCTAGTAAAAGAGGTAATTATAACATAAAAGATCTTTGTTGTCTTAAATTTTCCGAACCATATGTATGCACTTTTGAGAGAGAGTAAACATCTTCGACCTATTACGAGTACACATTTATAGGTTCCCTTTATATAACAGAACACATGAATAATTGCCTTACAGAGAAGTTGACTTACATTAGATTGAGTTCTCAAGACACAATCATTGGAGATACCAGACAGAGACCACAAAAATGTAAGGCTAGGTTAATACTTGCTTCAGAGAAGTTGATTTACATTAGATTGAGTTCTCAAGACACAATCATTGGAGATACCAGACAGAGACCACAAAAATGTAAGGCTAGGTTAATACTTGCTTTACAGAGCAGTTAATTTACACTAGATTGAGTACTCAAAAACATCATGATTAGAGATACCAGACAGAAAGCACAAAAATGTAAAGTTTGGTGCATAGTTAGATAAATAATAGTTCGGTTAAGTTGTCTAACATATAATCATCATATCAACGCATCCATACACCAAAATAAAAAAAGCTCGATGACTCTATCTTCATAAGCATCTTTATTAAACATTCCGCACTATATGGCTTATGTTGAGCATATATTGACCATTCCTTTCAAATGATACTGTTGGTTTAATTTGCTCCTGTCCAAATCTGATAACAAAGTAAAATTCAAAAGTTTCACATTTATCCTCTAAAATAAAAACAGATGGGTAATAATCATTTATATTAGGTTTTATCAGTCCACGAAGAGGATAAAAATTAGCTCTAAATGATGGTACAAAATTAATCTCCCAATAGTATTTTGGTAAAGAGCTGTATCACCTTCAAAACTTTTTCTACTCCCCCTCCCCCTTTCCATGTCCATACAGAATGGTGATTTATTTTGGTGACAATGCATAAAAAACTACTCCCTCTGTTCCATATTACTAGTCCTATTTGGTTTTTCTAACTCGACTAAAATCATTTCATTTTGAAAAAACAAAAACAACTATTATTATGGAATGGAGGGAGTACTCTAGGAAGACTACCTTAAAGAAAATAATAAGAGGAAACTGAAACAAATTGCCACACCATTTCTATTATTACATGTAAATAGCTCCTTTGGTTGTAAGACATCAAATAGTAACAAATGTCACGAACAACTTTTAAGTACAACGACACCAGAAGGTGTAGAATAAACCAAGGCCAGTACATCAACTCCCATATCTTCCACCTGATCGGCCTAACATTTAAATTGCATGTACTCATTTATGTTTTTTCTAACTTTTCTTTTCTATTATCTGGTATAATATCTCTACTATTGATCAGTTTGCATGTCAATTATAGCAGCAATCAGACACGTCTCCACAAAAAAATCGATGTTAGCTTTCCAAAAAATGCTATAAACAACATCAAGGACATTAAGAGTGAGAATTTTAGGACAAGCATACCACACCATATCCTTGATGGCAAGAAAGTGATTTGAATTTAGCCTGATTCAATCTAGACAGTACATGTCCAATTTTAGGAACATTAATGGGAAGGGACCTTGCAGTTGTTCTTAATCAACGACCACTATAACAATCAAACTCACCACAAAGTTGCCTTTTCAAGTGCTAATATATAAAACAATCAACTCCATCCCATTTGGGGGGGAGGGGGGAGGGGGGGGGGGGGGCACCTATAGAAAGATGAAATAGGGAAGACCTCTGCCAATTCCATTAAAAGACCACTCTGAGACTGTTATGAAAAATTGTAGTTATTACATACCTCAGTCAGCTCAAAAGATAAGGAACACTCCTGGAGCAAAAAGAAGAAGCCAAATAGATAAGCAAGATAGGAGATTCCACAGAGCAATGATCTATCCAGCTACTCTGCGTAGTAGAGATTGTAAGGTTACTAGTACTAAGAAAATGCAACGATGAGAAGTCTGCTGCCATTCGTTGGAAATGATTAGGTGGGTCCCGCAGGTACGAACAACCGCAGACGGAAAATGGGAGGACTATGCGCTTTGCAGACATGACGAGTCAAAGTCCGAGACATATTAATAGAGTTTGAGTTGCAACTAGCGCATGAGATTCTGTACATTACGCTCGCTTTGTATTTGTCCTTGACGTTTTTAATACTCCCTCTTGTCTTTAGATACAATTGATTTTTAAAATGAACTAATCAATCTTCACTCTTGCACGTGCTAACAAGGAATTCACAATCTATATTAATAGTATATCCTTAATTATATCACATAGTTTCACACTGTACTATGACTCTATTAAGGTTCCCGATTAATTTGAATGCTCATTAAATATAGTCTCCTAATTTGAAAATTCCTAAGTCGATTAGGAATTTAGGATTACTGATTAACTAAATGACTACCCTATTTACTTTTAGGAGGTCATTTTTGGGGACTCACTTGAAAATATCCGTCCCACCCTATTTCCTTTTAGGCCGCCTATCCTGCCACCCACGGGGCCCCTATATGTTGTTTTATTGCTCTTTTGCAGCAGGGGCACACATATGACGGGGAAAAAAACTGGGCAATTATCTTGGCGCCAATTTAGGGGCCCCTCTTTTTTTTGAGTTGGAAGCAGGGCACCCACCCATCTACTTTCCGTGTTGGGCAATGGGCTTGCCTATTAATTCAACCTCGTTGTAGACAGGCTCCCCCCTCAACGAAGCGTGGAAGTTGGCGGAATGGCACCGCAATGTCATTATGATCAAGGCGGAGGGAGTTGAGGTAATCACAGACATCGAGCTTGGGGAGGGATGGCATACCAGACTTCACCCAAAGTGGGGTTGGTTCCGACCTCGGCCATCACAAGTCCACAGAGAATGTATTGATGTTTAGCAGGTCAATGAGCACGAATGGGTTGTTGGCGGATGGCAAAAGGCATGCAACAAACGCTTGTGCGACTGTTTGCGTTTTTTTTTTATAGACAACTGCATGCATTGCTGAAGAGGCAAGAAGCAGCACGATCAACAAGAGATTTTGGGACATGGAGGGAAAAAACTTCTTTGTACAATCAATGTGACTGCCAAACATGCACAAGAACAGGCAGCCTTTCTGTAGCGTTCTGCTTCGTCTCCAAGGAGAAGCAGGAAACTGTGCACACATTTTTTTTTCCTTTTCTCGTCTTTAAATTTTCTATTTTAGGGAAGCTTAATTATAGTGATCATTTAAACAATGAAACCACTCTTTTCTCCTTATTGGGTGCCCAAGGATGCAGGAAAAAAAGTTAGTCTCTGTGGGGGCCCATGCAAAACACCTTTTGAGAGCATGGGTAATAACATCTAATTTTTTACAACTTACCGTAACAAGGTGACAATTTAGGGGACCCCACAAATAAGCCTGGTGGCAGGATAGGCGGCCTTACTTTTAATAGTAATACAGATTTAAATTAAGGCCACTTATCCTGACACTTACCTAATTTGTAAGGGCCCCTAAATTGTCACCTTTTTTTGTTAACTTTTAGAAAAAATCAAGTGCTATTTCTTTTCCTAAGGGCACCCAAGTATTTTGCGAGCAGTAAAAAATAATTTTTTTCTGCATCCTGATGGTCACCCAAAAATGAAAGGAAAGTAGATATGAAAAGTAATTTTCCCTTCGTTAAGCATTATCGTCAAAGTTCCATTCTGTAATATATAAACAGTCTATTAGAATTCAAAAAGAAAAAACAGCGTAACAAAGGAAAGCATATTATAGAAGCTGTTTCCACTCCGGACTCTATCTTGCGCAACAGCTATCGGAAGAAAATGTGATGAGCCAATTAAAACCTGTTATCTTCTGCAAATAAACTCAGACTTATCTGCTTTATCTTTGTATAAGAGTAGTTCCTACTATCTCTCTCTCATGCCACAGGCACCACGAACGGATCTACAGTTCTACTGACCTTCTGACAGCACTACCATAATGCTGTGCGGATTGTCCTCATTCTTGGCATATTGAATCAAATTTGTGCTCCGGGGCAAAGGAATGCTCTATCGGACATCGGTAAAATATCAGAGATATTGTGTAAAAAAATATTGGTAGTCGAAAACTAGTTTTTATTATGTATTTTTACAATATAACTTCTAAAATAAGTGATACTAATTTAGATAAAACATAGATTTTAAAATATGTATAAATATATATATAATTTAAAATATATGTACGTGTTTTAAACCCGTATCCTATCCTGCCATTTGGCATAAGATGGAAAACAAATGGGAAAATTATTTTTTTCTTTTTTAAAAAAATTAATTTTTTTAAAAACAATATTTTATAAAAATACTGATATATCGGCCCGAAACCAATATATCTGTTATGTATCACCGATATATCAACAATATTAAAAAAAAAATAAAAAGACAAGATTAGGGCATATCATTTTATCGGTTGAGGACCAATATCGATAAATCGGCAATATATCGCTGATGCAACTTTAAGCATCTTGAACTGAGGCAAAAAATAAAAACAAGTTTTTATGTTCTCAAGGAAACAGAATCAAATAGCTTCAATTAGAGTGGAAGGAGAATGCCCTCTGACCCTCACATTCGTGTACATAATGTCGCTGTTACTTCCAATAATATCTATTGCAACTTTTGAATCTACAGTTATGCACTGAAGCTTTTAGCCAAAAACAAAAAAAATATGGACGTTGTATAACGATAGAGGACTATAGATCAAGCAAAGATGTCATGGCCCAGAGAGAGTAAGCCACTACATTGTGGTAATTGTGAAACTATTATGCTACTAGGTAAGTGCCATAAATTACGCCAGTAGCAAAGTAGTACGCTCCTGGTCATAATATAATTTCAGGGCTTCACAGAGACTATCGTACAGCAGACTACAATGTTGCTATGCATGCACTATTGGCCAGAGTTTTTACCATTTTAAAAATGAGAATGAAAAATAAAATTTTCTTTCCTCCGGATCAGATACATGAAAATTGCATACAAACTATAATTTACAAAAAGAATAGACTCATAATTTTGACATTTTACACAATTACAAATGAAAAAAAAGACTACCAACAAAATCATACCGTCCTTTTAGCATGAACATTGTCTCACCAAATTAATGTCTTTCATCAGCAGTGAAGTCAGGCTCTGCTGGCTTCTGAAGCAATAGAGGTAGCCTTTCCGGCAACTTGGCCTTTTGGGTCCTATTTCGACGTAATGCCCTCAATGCATTGGCAGCAAAACGCGAAGCATAAATTGTAGCTCCAAGGCTAGGTGACCCAACGCTTTCTCTTGACAATGCAGCCTGAAGTCTATCTTCTTCTATGCGGAGAGACTCCTCTAGCTTTTTCTTAGAGTACCGGCGCCAAGCTGCCTGTATGAAACATGCGGCCCATGTTCTCCATTGTTGTGAGTAGAATCTGAAAGTATGACGAAGTTGCTTACTGTGGAGCCTCCGGAACTGGGACGCCACAAACTTCAGGTCATCAGCCACAAAAGCAAAGGCTTCAACCTCACCAAGAGTTCGGACTGTTCTGGTCGAAGCAGGGAGGTTTGCAGAGTGAGGATCCAGAGCCCATGTAAGAAGCTCTTCACCACAGAAGTCGCCAGCCTTGAGAATGTCAGAGTTGAAAAATCCAGTCCTTCCACCATTGGTGGTTACACTCTCAAGCTTTCCACGCATTATGAAAAGCATTTCATCAACAGGGTCTCCTTCACGGACAATGTAACTGTCTTCAGTGTAAAGGGTAGGCTTGAGACGGTCACACATCGCATCTAATAATTGCTCATCCATCTTTTCAAACATCGGGACCTAATGGTAAAGTTAAAAATACAGTTAGGATATTTATTGTAAGCTGAGAAGTAGCTTCTTATTAGGAGACATCTAAGTGATTGGACTAGTGACAGCACACCATTGACTACTAAAATGTACTGCAAAACAATGATTGACTCCATGTTGCCTTAGAGGAAAGTGCACAAATGAAACAGGATAATATCCTCTAACAGCGTAAAAATATCCACCAATAAGTCCATTGCAAACAAAGCTACATTTTTTGGATTACGCCATTGATGGTGTGCTTGTGAAGATAACCATGGGAATGAACATCAATCACAGATAGTAACAGGAACAAGAAACAAAGATAACTAACTGCGATCCCTTCAGTAGTATCTCAATAAAAAACCACTTATTCGCACGATAAGTGACAAACAAAGAAATTCGCGGAATAGGGAATGGAAAAGAAATGTTAAAAGTGGGAGGAAAATCACCACTTACTCGCATGACAAGTGCCAAACAGAGGTGGCGCTTTATATCCCTTCTCAGGTCCTTGGGAAGATTCTTTAGAAGATTTTCTTCATCAACACCTCTTGTTTCTTGCCACTTATATTGTTCATGTCGTCGGATACGATCCCTTAGGTGTTCAGGAAGCAAGCGATGGGACATCCATTGTTCAGCATCACGTCTCTTGACTCTCATCTCTTCTAATCTTACTGTCGTGGACTGCAGATATGTCTGTTGCACCAGAACAAAGTAGGAATTAGTAACTGTTATATACCTTTGCGCATAAAGTTTCAAAACTTACAAAAATCATAAAGTGCTATGATACTTGAGGCTATCATTCTAGCAGCAAGAGCTTTTATGATGATGCCTTCAAAATGCAATGCTACAAGAAGCTGAACACAGTTGTTGTCTTGCTTGAGGAAGGTCGTTATAACCTAAAGTAAACACCTATCATTTAACTAACACCGTACCTGCTAAATTAAGTTATTGCATTTCCATTACAACATCTACAAGAGTTTTGTCCTAGACAAATTTGAAAAATAGAATTGGATGGCAATGAAGTACCTGCATATTGCCAATTAGAAGAGAAAATAAAACAAGCCCGCAGATGGATATGAACACCGCAAAACAAATTTCCCCCACAAATGTACTTGTTTCTAGATTTTGGCCAAGAGCACTGATGAGAAAACAGACACAAGCAGTTTGTTAGAACTTTAGAGACAAAGAGAACCTGGCATATTTTCACACAAAAACTAGTAAAGATCATGTAGGGATTATGCATGCATGCTAAAGAACATGGACAATTTGGAATCAAATACTTAAATCAGTGAAATTTAACATTGAGAAGGATGTTGATGCACACACACCTGAGATTCTGTAGTCCCCACCAAAAGCAGAAAAAGAACTTCTGTAAGAAATTTCTTGACTGAACAACCTCAGACTGAAGAGCTTGTAGGAAAATTCCAAAATTAAAAATCTTTGAATTGTCGGGATTTATAGGACAAAATGTGTCGAGAAAATTTTTGTCTGATCCATCACTAGTCTCCCCACAATATAAAGTACGAGAATCACATGCAACACTTTTGCAGGCCTTCCGCCAACATGTATCTTCCCGCTCAATAGCAAGTAGGTACCAGAAGGCCCCAATCACCTGATGACAAAATTTTGGCCTGTTAGAAAAGCGAAGAACCTTGTTTTTTATGGAGCACTGCACTCCATCACCAAGAGTGCAAGACAATACAATAGATATGGCATCTGAATTCACCTAATTCGGTGGTGCAAAACATTGGTTCCTACATTCTTTTTACCATTTAAAATATTTGCAAAATAGTATGTCTAGAAGAGTTGCGGAAAAACTTTACGAAACGACTATTCATGAGCAATCATATAGCTGGGAAGAAAGAAGTAAGAAAATCAAAACTTCCATGTTGACTTGTAGTCTGCTCACCAACTGCCTTATATAGGGGATATTTTCAGATCCTGAGATCCAACATGCAACGTATATAAAGAACAAAGATCAAAGCATAGAAATTCCAACATATTTGCAAAGGTTTTAAACTGTTAAGAGTATATGCTCTAACATAAGCATACTAAAGAATTCTGTCACACTGTATATTATGTTGAGGCAAGTGCTCGGTACACAACTTTAAATGTGAACAGTTAAAAAAAAAACACACTTTACATGGAGCACTTGAGGCTGAACTTGGCTTTTCTCAGTTTGAGCACTTTTCCATACAAAAAGCACTTATTGATAAATTGCATTTCAACTTACAGGGTGTTCACGCTGCAAATCCCAAGTAAGTGATCAAATTATCTATAGAACCTGAAGCAAATTATTTTTTAGACACTCTTCTCAATTTCATGCCCTCTAGTTTCATTGTGGACAGTAAACGTTCATTTTTCACAGAAAAATTATCCCCCTTTTTTGGGAATAATTCTAAAACATTGTAGGTTAGATTAACACGAACATTCTCCAATTGCTCTTTAGAATTTGTTCAGTCAAAAGGTTATTCCATGCATTAGCAACAATAATGATAGCCTAAGACACCAGATATCCCACTCACCAAAGAGCAAAGAGTAAGTAAATGACCAGGTGATAACTCACAAACAAACTTCAAGGTAAACTATCAACCTTCCCTACAACAGAAAATTCCTTAAACTATAAGACTTACATGACTAGCAAGCATATAAAGAAATAGATTCAAACCAGCTCCAGCCCATGCTGTTTCTGTGAGGATTCCAGAAGTTCTTGTAACTTCTTTATATAGTGGATAGATCCGAACAAGTCGCGGTACATATTGGAGTAGAACAACAAATCGCAACATGTTTTTAGCATTTAGTGAGGCAGAGCCTCTCAGTTGAGGTATTATAGTCAAAATGACCACCTGAAAAACAGAAGCACATTTGAAAGACGAAAACAACATAAGATATACTTGTTTGGACCATAAAATAGATTAGGTATATTAAACAGGTTATAACTTAGACAGTACTTCTACCTGCGGGAGGGGTAAGACAGCGAGTATGTCTACAAGGAAGAATGAGGACAGATATCTCTTTGCTATTGCTAGTGGATCAGTAACCAATACACCCCTTCCAAATACTCGTGAAGAAGGAGCAATGAAACCAGTACGAAATTGAAACAGAATGTGAATTATATAAAACATGTCGGTAAATGACCGCAAAACACTGGCTGCAATTTCCAAGTTGTGATCTAAATCAAGGCATTTCTTATTGCCATCAACAACAGGTATATAGAAGAACAATGGGTCAACAGAAACTGCAATAACACATGATAGGACAAAAACTTTGTTCCACTTTTGAAGAAAAGGGCCCTGTGGATCGAGAATTTTCTTAGAGCTCAAGTTCTTAGTTGCAGATTCTGCAGAAGATCGAGAATGAAATGATCTTTGCAGGCTTCCAATTCTTTCATAGCTCCGTTCAAGAATTATCTGGAAAAAACCCAAACACAAGTTGATTTTTCTTGCAAGTCCCCAAGAATAACCCTTAGCTTCAGTAGAATGATTTCTTTCTGAATTTATAGATCTCTCTGAAGTCCAATCCTGGAACCTGCATGATACAGATAGTATCCAAAGAATAGTCTGAGCACACCATGGACAAGATTAAACATTTGCTCAGTCTCAAATTACATCCATTTAAGCATGCTCGAGTGCATTCATATATTAGTGCCCTATTAAAAGAAGTAACTACAACATAAATGATATCTTCCTGTCTTTTCTTAAAATTACAATATAAGCATGTACAACTTTTAAGAACCATCATGTGTATACTAGAGAGAGTTAACATCATAGAACATAAATTAGAAGCACACATGTAGGTGCGTTGTATAGCAGAACACATAACTAATTGCTTTACATAGCAGTTGAACTACACGGGATTGTGTTTGCAAAAACATCATCATTGATAATGCCAGACAGACCACAAAAAATGTAAGGTGTGGTGACTACTTGCTTTACAGAGCAGTTAACTTACACCAGCTCAAAAACATCAAATTTAAAGATAACAGACAGAGCACAATAATGTAAGGCTTGGTGCATAATTAGATACATGATAGTTCAGTCAAGTTGTCTAGCATATAATCATAATACAGATGCGTAGACCAAAATAAAGAAAAGATCGATGGTTGTATCTTCATATGTACCTTTATTAAAACACTCCGCACTATATTGCCTATGTTAAACATGAATTGGCCTTTCCTTTCAAATGATACAGTTTGGTTGGTTTAGTTGTTTACTTGATATCTGCGGTTGGATCGTTTCTCTAGTAGCCTATGCTTTTAGGAGATTTGGCTTTTAAACTTTTGTGAGAGGTGGAAGGTCTCCAGTTGATTCATGACCCTGCCAAAGCATTTCTGTACAAATCTGTTTAGTTGATATACATTGTTTGGTTGTATCTTCATAACACTTGATTTCTAATAGTTACCTTCATGGGGACCTCAAATTCCGTAACAAACTCTGACAACAATTCTAAACTGAAACGACATATTACCAAAATAAAAACAGTGAAAAAAAGACTAACCTTACGTATCTCTCTTCATGGTAGCTCATAATGTTGGCTCGGACAGTATAAGAAGTCTCCGGTAACTCAAAATTTCAAAGTTCTCGATTAGGGGAAAAGATTGATGTTGCACGCTCTTGAAGGCCAATTACCAGAAAGCACTACTGCTGCAGTCCAAATCAATAACAAAGAAAAATTCAAACGCTTCACATTTATCCTCTAAAACAAAAACCAATGGGCATCAATCATCTTTTATCATCCACAAAGAGGATAAAAATTAAATCTAAATAATGTTACCAAATCAATCTCCCAATAGTATTTCGGTAAAGAACTGTATCTAACAATCACCTTGGAAACTTGTTCTATTTTTTTTTCTTTTCTATGTCTATACAGAATGGTAATTTGACAATGCATAAAAACTGCTCTCTCAATTCCATAGTAATAGTCCTATTTGGTTTTTCTGAATAAACTAAAATATCTCCTTCGGTTGAAAGACACTCAAATAATAACAAATGTCACAAACAATTTTAGGATAACAATACCACACCATACCCTTGATGGCAGGCAAGTGATTTGAATTTAGCTTGATTCAACTTAGACAGTACATACCCAATTTTCTAAACATTTATGGGAAGGGAGCTTGCAGTTGTTCTTAATCAACAACCACCATAATAACCAAACTCACCACAAAGTTGCCTTTTCAAGTGCTAATATATATAAAAAAAATCAACTCCATCACCCCCCAGCCCCCAAAAAACAAAAGACAAAAAGGAAAACAAAAGGCATTATATTTTGGAGGGCACCTAGAAAGATGATAAAGGGAAGACCTCTGCCAATTTCATTGAAAGACCACTCTCAGATTGTGATGAAAAAAATGAAGTAATTACATTCTAAACAGCCCAAAATCTTCAGGCACATACCTCAGTCAGCTCAAAAGAAAACTAACACTCCTGGACCAAAAAGAAGAAACCCAATAGATAATCAGGATAGGGAGATTCCACGGAGCAATGATCTATCCAGCTAAAAAGTCCAGAGACAGCTCACATAGGTGAGATTTTCATAAAAAAGATCAGCTCACAACTCCCAGAAATGGAAGGCATGACAAATATATATAGATATGAAAGAAAAACAACCTCAAGGGGCGGCTCTGAGTGTGAGGTCAGACTTCAGTGAAGCTTCCTGGACACTTCCACACTTTTCCAAAATAAAAATCATTGTCCATTACCAGAATGGAGGTGCTGGGCCTGCCTTGGCTTCTCTTTTTTTTTTTGTTTTGAAGGAATGAGCGGCGAAAACAAAGAGAGAGAGACAGGACGACTCAGGACTTGTGAAGCCCATCTGGGTTCCACAGTTACGTACAACACTCGAACGAAGAAAACGGGAAGCGTTTGCAGCCATGAGGAGTCAAAGTCCGAGACATAAAAGAGTTTATTAGTTGAAATTACGGCATGACATTCTGCAAAGTACGGAGCTTGTATTTGTCCTTGAGTTTCTTTATCTTTTATTTCTATTTCTATCCTTGAAATGTTCTACGTAATCCGCCATGTATTCGAGCCGTCTATCAATTAAGAAGGGTGGTGCACACATCACATGTGCACTCCAGTAAAAAAAAAGTGCTTTCTAGGCGGAAATCCTTGGGGCAAATAAAAAATGCTTCCTGCTTACAGATATCATGAGCTTTACTTTTTATGTTGTATTTCCTCCGTTCCAAAAAATGAGAAAATTTTTATTTTTATTAGACTATGAAGCTCACAGGGACTTTTTCTCTCCGATGTCCTGTCCAACTCGCATGCTCGTTCACAAACCAAGTTCAAGTCAATCCTTCCAAGTCTTCTATGATATCCCGTCTAACTCGCATGCTCGTTCACAAACAAAGTTCAAGTCAATCCTTCCAAGTCTTCTCCAATTTTGGAAAGAGGAAGTCACCTGTTTCGACAAAATATATACAATATTTTAAAACAATAAATATCTTTAAATGTATATAGTATTTTGGAACAGAGAAAATAATTTTTTTTATTTTCTTTTTTTTTATTAGTGGGTGTTTCTGGCCCTTAGATTTACTTTTTTTTTTAGTAAATTGGGATATAGTCCCAATTCACACCAACACCCCGTTCATTTTCGTACATTTTTATACTCCTTACGTTCTGAATTACTGTGTATATTTGATTAAATTTTTTTTTAAACCATAGGGCCCACAAAGAAATGACGTGACTTCGTTGTGATATCCTCTTTGCACCATCGGGGAGAGAAGTTATTACCTGCGCACCGCGTATGGGAATAGTGGGCTCATCACCAATGGGTGAGACGTGCCCATCACCCATTGGTGATGAGCACACTGTTCCCCCTGCGAGGCGCGTAGCCAATAATTTTCCATCCTTCGTCGTCATCCCGGACCAGCTCCAAGCTTCCTCCCCCCTCGTCTGCTAATCAAGTGAGACAGAGGAGGACGAACCAGGGAATCGGCGTCTCGACAGAAGTGGAGGGGCAAATCGGACTGCTCGGAGAATCTGCAGCGGCGGAGGCACGGTACTGCAGAGGGGCAAATCTGCCTTTGTTAGTTGAACATCTCAATGGCTTCTTCAGAGTTCCCTTTTTCAGCACCTCCTTGATCAAAGATTGTTTTTTTTACTGGAGATCCAATTTCAGGGTGATGATCAATCAAGTTCAACTCTGTTTGTGTTTCCAGGTCTTCCACTATAAAAACCCAACACTCTAAAACAATCACAAATCGACTAATAAACCCAGCAGATTCTAGTTTGTTGAAGAGAGCCACTAAGAGTACGAGTGACCCAACAGGATAGAATGCGTAGCAGAGGCATGCAAGGAGGGCTGTCAATGGCGAGGCAGTGTCGAAGTTGAAGGGAGATGTGGAAGGAGCGCAGCACCAGGAACGCATCCCTCACTTTTCGCCCTCTCAACTCGACGTTTTTGAAGTTAAAACAAGGTGTTCTACATTAGGGAAGATTAACAAAGGGGTTGTGGGCCGTCACTGAAATTGGAAACTACGGAGAAGCCCTTGGTAAGAGAAGTCATGGCCATGGCGGCGATGCAACTCCGATCGAAGGAGGGAGGGATTGGGGAGGTTGAAAGTGGTTGGACGTCGGGAAAGAAGGGGCAGTCACGTGATTAGGCCAAATGTACACAATATTTATAAACAGTAATAATTTCTAAATGTATACAATATTTTGAAACAGTAATAATTTTTAAATGTACACAATAATTTGGAACGGAGAGAGTATTTTCTAAATGTAATCTACTTGTTACATTTTCGTAAATTTAATCTACTTGTTGATCGATAAGAGGCACGGTGTTGTAGATAAAAGATAAAAAAATGACTTCGGTCCAAGGAAGTGATATTAATTGAGCTGTTAATTGAGTTGTAATGATAATGGGCCAATATACAAGAGGTTGAAGGTGGGAGAGGCGACCTGATCAAAGTCTTGATCTTTCAGCTACGATATGGCAATTGATTGACCAGCTTTTTTTTTATGTTCTAGTTTTTGTTTTTGTTTTGGTATTGTGTCCCCATGCGGGTGACGACATATTTGACTTGTCTCATTTCATCTCTCGTTCCATTTTTTTTCTCATTTCTTCATGTGCCTAACCTTTTGAGCACCCTGACTCCGTTCAAAAGAAGACAATTCATTAATTTATGCATGGGCTTGCACCATAACAACTGCATGTTAAGGTGTTCATTAACAACTGCATGTTATTATCGTCATCCCTTTGTTGCGTGATAAGCCCCTCGATATTTGTCAAAAGCATATTTGAATTCCATTTCTCTACGTCTCCACTCCAGCTTCTATAATTCAGAAGATACTTTTACTGCCTTTTTCGTTTCGAATGGATGAAATAAGCGTCAAATTCCATCACTGTAGCTGCATCTGTGCAGTCTTCACCTGTAGGATTTATCCAATGGACCAAATCCTAAGTTCAAGTCTAACCCAACTGGTATCAGCTAGCTGATGTCAAGAAGAGTTATCTAATCAATTGTGGTTGGTTCAAATCTCCCCCAACTCTCATTCAAAAGCTGTCGTTGGACTTCTGTGGTATCTCTTCACATATCGCTTTCCAGCCTCCCCCCCCAAAAAAAAGAAAAAAAAACTAAAATGCAGATGATGAATTATTCGTGTTTCCTTTAAATAAGTGAATTCTCGTTGTTGGCGCTAGCTAGAGTTTGGGGGTAGCTTATAAAGAGTGACGTGCAGAGCATTTTGCGTCCAAAGTGTCACGCCCCAAAATTCCACATCTCGATCGGAGTGCAAAAGTCTTCAAAATATCATCTTTGATGAGGTAGGTACTCTGGGACACGACTCGGATAGTCGAACCAATTGGCCAATTACATCATCACAAAAAAGATGTACAATCAACATTACCAGGAACTCTCATGAACGTGGGAACTCATCATCCAATCTCAAAATAAAACATTGTAAATGTATCGAATGAATCATATTTAATTTTTATTACAACAAAGAATATAAATTATCAATCAAAAGAAATCATTAAAAGCACACAACAGCCAGCAATAACTAGGGCTGCTCACGAGCCGAGTCCAAGTTTCGGCAGCTCGACTCGAGCTCGCGAGTCGGAGCTCGAGTGGCAAACATAACATTTTTGCCATTGGTGTGATTCGAACCCAAACACAAACCACCATACCCTACGCCTTAACCATTTGGGCTATAATTTTTTTATACTTCTTTTGTACAAAACAAATCTTTATTACATATTCGAAGTGGGCTTCCTTAATATTTTTTCTTTTATAACGACAGGTATCCAATAGGACCCGACTAGAAGGGGCAAAGAAATTGATCTCTTAGAGCACTATATCCTGCCGCCAATCTCCTTGGGTGCATATAAGGCTCACCCATCATATGCATTGGGTAAATCAGGAAGCGTGTTCTATTCATCACACAAACACCCCATTGATCAACTTCACTAATGTCGCCTCTTAATATCAAACCCCGGGTCAAATCAGTTATCGGGGATCTCCACATTTACAACATGAGCTCGTCTAATGTGACTGATTTCCAATACAATATTATTAAATGACCTCAACCCACGTGGGCATGGGGCCCAGCAATTGAGAAACCTTAGCTCAAATGAAACATGTTCTATTCATCCCACAAACACCTCATTGATCAACTTTACTAATGTTGCCTCTTAATATCAAACCCCGGGTCAAACCAGTTCTCGGGGATCTCCACATTTACAACATGAGTTTGTCTAACGTGACTGATTTCTAATACCAGATTAAATGACTTCGGCCCCACGTGGGCATGGGGCCCAGCAATTGGGCAACCTCCGCTCAAGGGAAACGTGTTCTATTAATCACACAAACACCCTGTTGATTAACTCCACTAATGTTGCCTCCTAATATCAAACCCCGAGTCAATCCAGTTCCCAAGGACCTTTGCATTTACAACATGAGCTCATCTAATGTGACCAATTTTCAATACCAGATTAAATAACTGGGCTAAATTGGTAGGTCCCAAACCCACGTGGGCTGAGGTCATTTAATTTGGTATTGAAAATCGGTCACCTAAACATTTTCCTTACAATATAATATAATAATAAAAAAATATAGAAAAAATATACAAGGGGAAATCTAATAACTCATTTGAATACGCGGACAGGTTTTAAAAAGCCTAATTTATTTAAAATATTGAGATCACGCGCTAAAAAGATTTAAGTCCCTGATTTACATCCCAGAAGGCTACGGGTTTTTATTTTAAATGAAGAGTCGTTCAGATTAGATCTGGCGGATGAAGTTGATACAACGGGTTTTAACTCTTAACCCAATAAATAAATAATAATAAAAAAAACCCGAGCTTTTCGGCTCGGGTGTTTTACCCAGAGCCCAGAGCCCAGAAGCTTCTGGAGTCTGGACTGGCGATGGCGACGGCGGGGCTCGAGCTCACGGCGAGGCGACGGCGACGGCGGCCATGGGCTCGAGCTGACGGAGGCGGCGGCGGGCGCGGCGAGGCTGACAGGTGACCAAGGGCTCGAGCTCACGGCGAGGTGAGGCGAGATCAACGGTGATGATTTCTGGTATGGAAAATTTCTGATTTTGCTTTATTTTTCGAGCTGAGTCTCGAGTCGAGCTTGAGCTCGAGCTGTTTTTCGAGCTAATTCTCGAGTCGATCGAGTCGAGTTTTCTCGAGTCGAGTCGAATCGAGTTACGGGGTGGCTCGAGCAAAGTCGAGTCGAGTTGAGCTAAAATTCGAGTCGAGCCGAAAAAACTCGCGAGCTGACTTAGCTCGTGAGCACCCTTAGCAATGACATCAAGTTATCAAACTAAGCAAGTAATTGAAAACTCTCCAATCATCCTCGAGTTTCTGCATCACCTTCCTGCTCCTGCACCCGTCCTGTCTTAGTTATCTTTCACGCCTGCATCAGAGGATGCATGAGTATTTCATAGAAACACTCAGTAGGATGTAAAAACCCACTAAAGATTAATCAAGCAGAATAAAGAGAAATAAAGATAACAAGGATTATGAATATTCAACAACATCTGGACTGAACCAAAGGTCTATACACCTGAAAAGAAAGGTTAGTCAACAAGGCTCCTGACTCTCAAGTATAGAGGAAGGATGATAAACTATACGGCTCCGAACAAATACCGGTGTAAGGAGATAATGGTCAAAATACCAAAGGCTCAAGGCATCCATAGTGCAAGGAGTTACAATTTTTGCTCGTTGAATTCACCAACCCCGTGTGGTAAAATATACTAAAACATCCTAGAGGTTCTCCCTTCGGAACCCGGTCACGCGTCTAGGTATGCTGGCCCCATCTGTGCTTACGGGCACAATGAGCGGAGACTGCAGACCTTCCGTAATATCATGCAGCCTAAACGTACGTATTTGACTCCCTTCGGGCAATAAGGAATTAAAATTCCATAAATATCGAAGGTCACGCTGGACCTAGCAATGACTCGTGAGCATACTATGATTCCACCGAACAATTAGTGGAGATATAGGTCAATGTCAAACCGGACAATGATTCAATCAATAGCATAGGTATCAACTTTCTGAGAATATAGTAACTCTTACCACAATGACTCACTCATTGAGTATAAAAAGAACTTCAAAGTCTCTCGAAGACATATGACTCACTTTCTGGAATATGAATAGAATAGCAAAGACTCTCAACAACGTATGACTCACGTTCTGGAGTATGAATAGAACATCAAAGAGTCTCAACAAGATATGACTCACTCTCTGGAGTTTGAGTAGAATAACAAAGTCTCTTAAAGACATATGACTCACTTTCTGGAGTATGAATAGAATAGTAAAGACTCTCAACAACATATGACTCACTTTTTGGATTAACAAGGAGACTCATATCTTAGATGACAACAAAACTCACCATAGAACTTATAAACCAAACATCCAATACTTTGAGACACATATGTTCATGCATAGCCTTAGATAAGAACATTCCAGAAAATAATTGAGTTTATAATATGAATACATATATCTAAAGTCAAGATTTAAGGATAGGTCCTTGATGATTTGATTTCTAAATGTAATCTCAAACCGACACAAACGCTTGTCTGAAAGATGGAAATTATGATTCACTCAATCACTTAGAACTATCCTATACCATTGGTCTTTTTACCCATCCAACCTTGTTGTGATAATCCACATTAAGAAATATAGTAGATAGTAATAGCATGTTTTGGTTCATATTATACAATATTATGTAGTTTTACTAAATATTAGTGCATAATCTTAATTATACACAACCCATGTTCAAGAAACACTTGTTCAAATTCAAAAACTCAGAATAGGGACAAATAGGGTTGAGGATTTCATATTTCAATTGAAGACTCAAACCGAATCGACACACAAACAAAGTACAAGAGACATTTGGATTATCAAGACACCGTGAATTACATACTCGATATCAATCCTCAACTGAGTCATGAAACACTAGGTCTAGACTTCAAAGATCACTATTTTAAAAGATGAAAAGTGATGATTCGAATTCCAATTGGAAAGTCGAATCGAGTAAATACTACAAGTGAAGCACACGACTTATTGAAAACCAACCACCCTTCATTAGCCCATGATATTAATTCTTATAACATAGTCCATTCTACTGTACTAGTTACTGAAAAGTCTTGTATGATATATATAAAGTTCTTAGTATACTTATTCTAACATAGGCTATTGCTTTGGTAGAGTTTTCCTAACTTTTACCTTAACTACAGTGTTCTATTTTTACATAACAGTTGACTTCCGATGCTACTTAGTTTTAACACAGATTGAATTTGATTCTGAATATTTTACTGTAGATAGTCATATGAGTCTAGTTTCTAATTCCACTGACGGTTTATTTTTTTGATTTTTCCTCAATTAGTTATGATTTAATTACTACCAACTGTCGGCACAGAAGTAGTTCTATTCGAGATGATAAATCATACTCATACGTAAATATTTTATATAATCAAACCTTATTAGTGTTAATAGAGTATTATTAGAAGTAATTACTCCCCTTCTAGGTTCATTACAGATCCTAGAATATTCTAGAATTACATAAATATACTCTTTTTATCATGTCTTTTACCATACATAGCAGTTTTAAATAACTACCATTTGGAATAAGGACAATTAAATCAGGAAAACACTTGTGACTACTTGAACCAACGAAATCCAAAGACTAACAGGCAAAGATTAAAATTTTGAACCTCAATACGATCAATAGATATCAAACATGGATAGTATTTCTATCTAAGAACATAGCATAAACATAGCGAAGAACATAATCAATAATATGACTAGTATAACCAACCATGTACCAAATTCCATTCAAATCAGTATATATATATAACAATAATATGAATGAATGAATCAATACTCATATATGAGAAGAAAATGAATAAGAATAGAATAGGGAAAAACCATCCTACACTTTATTTCACCAAAGTATCGCCTTTAAGTGTCGTTCGCCTCCTTCGCTTCGCGACAATGCCTCCGCTCCAAGCTTTGGATGAAAACTCACACCAAGAAGAGTCTTGAGAGAAGGGTGAACGTGGGAAGGAGAAAAGCACAAGCTTTCTAGAGCTAGGGTTTTGATAGCACAAGCCAACTCCACAAGGGTTTATATAGAGTTTGATGAAATCTCTCTTTAAAACAAATCCTCCCATATCATGAACTCTTTCCACCAATAAGGAAGCTCCAAAATCCTCCAAAATCTCCTAATGAACGTCCTTTCCAAGTTTGGTTAGGATTTGACATCTTTTTCTCAAGAAAATCCACTCAAAATGCAATTTCCGTATTCAATCCGATGTTGCAATTTATCGCATACCCTGACGATCAATCACGTACCAAATTTCAAACTAGCATAACTTTTTGCTCCAAACTTCGAATTGAGCACCGTCAGTGGCGTTGAAAAGCTCTCTTTGCGCTCTTTAACACCATATCACAAAATATAGCAAAACAAGCATCAAAATTTCGTATTTTAGATCAATCTCCTAAAATATCAATTTTAATAAGTATACAAATTTTTTTCCGAGTGTTACACAAAGTGCCTTTACAGGTTGAAAAGAAACTTTTTCACTTGTACTTTTAAAACACATACCTTAAATGAGCAAAGCCTCCTACATGGTGAGAATGTAAATTTGCCTAATATTATCACGAGGGTGATAATCTAAGCTGTGGTGCATTGCATGGCCGTGAAACTGGATCCAGCACCCATCCCATGGCCACCGAATTACGGTCAGGCAGTCCAACGATTCATCAGCGCACTACATTGCGGGCTAGTTTTCGAGAATCATAAATGAAATAGTTACAACATTACACTTCCCATCGGAAAAGTGAGTGTTTAAAAAAGTAGCTTTACTCCGATCCGCTTACCCCTGATATATCTTGTCAAGACTTAATACAAAGGTCCTACCTAACACGAGAACTAACAGACCATATCCTATATGAGCTCATTAATTATAAATAGGACAATCCATAAGGTCATATTGTTCATCTTAAGCCCAACAAAGTACAGAATCCTAAAAAGTAATGAACAGGTGAAATATAGAAAAGAACCCCTGGAATTTCCAATTGATCTTAGGCCCATCTTGTGAGTGGAAGGCTTTGCAATTTTTTGCTTTTCCACGAACCCCTTAATTCAAGGTGAATGGTACCAGTATTGTTTCTCTATAATTTTTCTTCATCCGATGGAGAGAATGGTCCAGGAAGGGAATCAAGAGCTTTTTACGTGTGACCTGGCGCCAAATACGGGTTTCTCATATTACCCGGAATCACTTTCTTTCTTCCATATGATCCGAAAAGTACCCAAAATGCCCTTAGGTTTAGGTATAAGTACCCACTCTTCGTTTTTCCATATTACCCGGAATGGGAGCGACTACCCGGAGAAGCTCGCGTTAGTCGGAGAAGAAGGCGTTCCGTCCGGCCTCTCCGCCCATATCATCGCCAGCGCCGGCTCCGTCGAACTCCGGAAAGGTCATCTTCGCGGCAAAAAGCGGGAAAATGTGCGGGAAAGATCGGGTATTGGAAAATAACTTCAACGGAGGCAACATACGTCGAAAAACTCGTAGGTGAAGTTCAAATACGACGATTTTTATCATGAAAGTTGGTTCCAGAGAAGAAAGTTGAAAACTTAGCAAGTTTTCAACTATTGTTACAGTCGTGTATTCGACAACACGACTGTAATAATAGTCGTGTTTGATAAAACACGCCTCATAGACTTTGCTTTTCACTCATATACGGTTTTCAATATATCGTGTCTGACGGTTTTTTAACTTATTTCGGTATTTTAATGGCAGGTACGGATGGAGAAGATAGTTCTTTGTTTACACTACGATGGAGTTTTTACAAATTCTGATAAGTACGTGGGCGAGAAACGGAAGCTCCTGCCTATAGATACACGAGTAAAATACCTGGAAATGTTGCAGCAAGTGGAAGAAAGATTACCGCTTAAGTCTACATCTGGTACATTAACTTTGTCATATCGTGTTGACACTGAATACACATTTCTCCTTGAAGACGATAAAGACGTGGAGTCAATATTTATACTTCACAAGAGTAAGCAAGGCACAAATGGATTACTCCGCCTGTACGTGGAGTGGACTTATACGGGCAATAACATGGAGACTTCGACTCTCAATAAGGAAATAAATGCCAATGCAAATAAGGAGGAGGAGAGGCTACCAGAGGCAGAAGTGAGGCCGGCCAGTAAGACACCGCCGGAGAGGCCGTCCAGCCCGGGCAATAAGACACCCGCATCAGCAGTCGAAGGAGGAAGAGATGGAGATTATGCGAGGTGAGACTTCTAAGGCGCGGATACAGGCAAGTCGTGTGCTATTATAGTCGACTATAATAGTACACGACTAAAAATTTTGTCGTGCCGTATGCAACACGACTATATACATAGTCGTGTTTCATAATACACGACTACAAATCAATTCGTGTTGCATAAGACACGACTTCACTACGTGCTATCATTTTCTCAAGTCCATTCATACATCTTTTTTCCCGCAGTTTGGGAGATGGAGAAGAAGGTGAAGATGAAGATGAAGATTCCAGTCCAGATGAAGAAGAATTGTTGGATGAAGATGAATTACCGTGGTCTGCAGATGAGTGGGATGAGCCTCTTACAGTACCACATTTTAGCCAGCTAGATCACACGGGAACATCGACTTCTAGAGGTCCCACGGCAGGAGACACATGTAAAGGAAAATCTGTCGCGTCGGAGGACGATGAGTACCTCAATATTGAGGGTGATGGTGATTGGGCTTGGGGTACTGATTGATTGATTTTTAACTATTTATTTACTCGCAATCGCACGAGACTCAGTATAGTCTAGTGGTAACGAGGTCGAACCCAAAGGACTTGGACTGTTCAACTTAATTCTAATGAAAGATTTGATTTTTTTTATGAAACTAGTTATAACAGAATGAAAAGTTCTAATTTAACAAAGCAATAAAATTTATGAGAAAATAATATGATGAGAAATATACTAAGACTTCGAATCCACCCAAACCAAATAGCTATCCTCTCCGTTAAACCCGTACAATTCCAAGTGGTCAATTACCCGTGCCCCTCTCGAAGTCACGAATAATCGTAATGTGTGCAGCCCTCTCGAACATGCAACTAAACAATTAAATCTAATTTAATCAATCTCCCTCTCTCGAGCAAAGATCAATCATAAAAATGCAATTTTTATTCAAATAACACCTTGGAATTCGCTAAGATCTCTCGAACATTAACAAACCCTTAACTAACAATTACTCTACCCTCTCTCGAGCAACAGAATAATCATAGCAAAATAATAAGCATATGGAATAAAAATCACAACTTTAGAATTGCAAATAAGTATTGAGAGTCAAACAATCAGTAGGGCTTCATCTAATCTTAGTACAATGAAATTTAGCTAGACATAGAAATAAGGGAAGAAAAAGCCTGATTCGTCGAATTGGTCATTTGCACTATTCACGGGCACTATTCACGCGCACTATTCACTGTCTTCTTCGTTGAGACACGCACTGTTGCAATTTCAAATCAGCACTGTAGCAGATCCAAATTCGGCCCAAAATCGGTTCTTTCTCCCGGCGTTCGACTCCTCTTGCTCCGGCGAAGACCCACCTCTTCTTCCGGCCACAATCACGCCGGAAAAAGGGCTGTTTTTCTCTGTGTTTTCGCCCGGCCGGTCGTTCTTTCTATCGTCTGTTTTGCTCTTCGTCGGCTCTCTTCTTCCAATTTTTTCTCCCCCTTCGCACAGCCGGCTTGGGTTTTTTATAGACTTTCGAATTCCCCCTTGCTGCCTTCCCGATTCAGCTTTGTCACGCGCGATTTGGAAATTTCTAAAATCAGAGCCTTCCTTCTTGTAGCTCTGTTTTTTTTTTGCCGTTTCTGCCCTCGTCGATGGCCTCCTCACTGCTGTTGAACCGCCGGTGGCCCTCCTCAGCCGTCGCCGTGCCCGTGGCCGCCTCATCCCCCAGCTCGCCGCCGTCAATGTCGGCCATCACTCTGGTAAGAACAGAGCTCCTCACAGTGAGCTTCGCCGCCGTGATGATTTTTCCTCCGTCGCCAAGACCTCGTCGTGCCCAGCCGCCGTGAAGCTCCTCCGTGATCGTCGCCATCTTCTCAGCCCACCGGCGAGACCCACCGTCGTCCCAGCGGCCGTTCTCCGGCGAACTCCTCAAGAACAGAGCATCGCTCTGTTCTGAAACAGGCGAAGCCCGAGCGCCCGAGCTTCGGCTCGGGCCGGGTTTTTTTATTTTTTTTATTTTTTTTTATTTCATCTGAACCGGCACTGAACCAGCCGGTTCATCGCTCATTTTCTTTTCTTTTTTTTGTTCTTTTTCTTCTTTAAAACCCGTCGTATTGATCTCAGCCGCCGGATATAATCTGAACGGATCTTCTCTTTCATTGTGTCTCTTTCGCGCGCGATATTTCAAATGATCATAACTTTTTGTTCCGAACTCCGAATTGCGAACAGTCAGTGGCGTTGGAAAGCTGACTTCGTGTACTTTAACATGAAGCTTAAATCAGTCCCATCAGAGATATGCAATTGAAGTTGTAAATATTCAATCATTAGAGTCGCGTTTTATCCCATTTCTGCGTTTTGCTCTCGTTTCCTACAAAAACCAAAAACTATATTAAAGTAGCAGTTATTCTAAACAAACACTAGCAGAAACATAAGTTTAGGAGATAATAAAATGCATATTTCATGTACAGATCACACCCCCAAACCTAGATTTTGCTAGTCCCTAGCAAAACAAAACAAATTAAAATCAAACAAACTAATGAACTAATGCATAAAAATAAACACCACTTTCGTAGGGAACACGATTGCATTGAGCATATGCAACAAGCCGTTAAACCTCTAAGTGTCCCTAGTAGGACGAGTGTTGTCTCGTGAGGGTTTGCAGCCATGCTACCCACAAACATGTATTTATGAAATTAACCTAATTAACCTAAATGTAAAAACAAATCAAAAACACTGCAAAACAAACAAACCTATTATCCCTTCAAATGCAGACTACAATGCTTAAGAGAATTAACCACACGTACTTGGTTCATAATCAACAGGAATATAGAAGCCCTCAAGTAAGTGGTTTTATTCCACACTTTCATCTTGGAAATTTCTGCTCAATATGATATAGCATTATACTTTAAATATTAAAAGTGTAGAACATTGTAGCAATACATTCTAAATTTCTGTCTTACACATATCCAGTGTTACCCATTAACCAAAGAACATCAGAATCTACGTAGTCATCCCAATCTTTAGGTTCATGATAGCACAGATCTGCGCGCCTCATTCGGGTCCAACATTCTAGATTTGAGAGGATAATACACCACAGACTTTTTTTTTCTTTTCGCTAGGACTGTGTAAGGCCTGACTTCAAGATGCTTGGGTTTAGCAATGACTCAGGCCAATGACTCCCAGCCAGTTGGCTTAGGGCATTAGGTTTTAAGAGACCACTTCGGGCCTGAGCATCAGCCTAAGTTAATCCTATAAAGTCAAGCAGCCCCTTTCTTTCATTTTTTCACATTTTCATTTTCAGCACATATATTTCAGCAAATCTTTATTTTGTCCAGGTTGTATTATACTCTCAACCTATTTCCGGTTCCAGCCCTTGCCATAGCCAAGTAAATGGTCTATCATGATCTTTTAAGCTCAAAGGATAACCACATATCACCCAATGACTCTGACTAAAGACATCCCACTAAAGATTAGTATTCAACAAATCTCTAGAGGGTATTACTTTATGTACTAGTGTGTGTGATTGAGTTTTCTTAGCTCAAGCACAGGTTCCAAGAGGACTGTAACAGAAAGATACTGCTCAGTTAAGTTCTCTATCCTCCAGTATACTTACGCACACTTCCAATGTAAATTAATCTCTTAAGAATTGTAAAATGCATCATCACGGGATAAACAATCAAAACCTATAAAAATACTAACAAAAAACCTAAAAACTAATTTAATTAATAATTTTTTTTTCTTTTCATTTTTTATTTTTTTTTCAATTTTTAAAATTTTTAATTTTTTTTTTTCAAAAGCAAAAACATATGATAAACACTTCTTTTCTACACCCCCAAACCTAAACTAAACATTGTCCTCAATGTTGACCAAAATAATACTACAATGAATAGTAAAAGAAAAGGAGTGAGGAAGGAAGTCACCTGAATGGAGAGCCTCATGGTAGATGTAAAGCATGAAACATATAAGCGAAGAATGAGGAGATAATATAAATATGGAAAAATTAAATACAACCCCAAACCTCGATGGTAGCATCCCCACACAGGTAATAGAAAACCTAAAATAAAAATAAAATAGAAAACAAGCAAGAACATAAAATTTGGGTTGCCTCCCAAGAGCGCTAAGTTTTACGTCTTCAGCCAGACGTAACCCCAATTGTCGATAAAGAGAATATGAAAACGTGGTAAGTATAGAAGCAGGAAACACGACTATTCTAACAGTCGTGTTTTGGACGACACGACTGGGCACACATTCGTGTCTTCGAAAACACGACTACTCATACAGTCGTGTTTTGTTTATACACGACCTTCTAACAACCTGAAGCATTCTGTGTTTAATATGCTTTGTCTCTCACTTGTACAGGACGTGGTTCCTCACCTTACTAAAATGTTTTCTCTTTACGGACCCCCCGGCCTCCCTGGACACTATTGTCTCTGATAGACAGAAGGGCCTTCTGAGAGCGGTCGCCGATGTCTTTCCCGAAGCTCACCATGGGTTTTGCCTAAGGCATATGGCCGCAAATATGCTTAATACTTGGAAGGATAAGTACCTGAAGGAACTTCTATTCCGAGCTGCAAAATGCTTCAGGAGACCAGAATTCGATGCAACCATGGAGAAGATGAAGGAACACAATGAGGCGGCCTGGAAATATATTGACAATATTCCGAAAACACATTGGGCGAACGTAGAATATCCGGGTAAAAGGTACGGCACTCTCACGTCGAACTCGTCAGAAAGTGTAAATAATATGCTTCTAAAGGCAAGGTTTTGGCCAATAACTCGGTTGATCGAGCAAACGCGGGCGACCACAAGCGTCCATTTTCAGAGATGCCGAATAGAAGCAGACGGGCTACCGACTCCGTTAACAAAATATGCACAGAATCATATCAATCAGATGAGGAATCAGAGTGCTGGAACAGTTCGAGTTCAACCGCTATCATTACGGCAGTTTGAAGTGACATCTTTATGCCATGTGGTAAGCATAAATTCATTTTCTATAAGAGACGACTATAACAAAGTCGTGTCGGCGAATACACGACTAGTCATACAGTCGTGTCGTCGCATGCACGACTAGTCATACAGTCGTGTCTTCGATGACACGAGTATTCTTGGAAGACACTGATGTTGTTTATATTTTCGCATCAGGATGTTGTTGACCTTACAAATAGAACATGCACATGTGGCTTCTTCCAGAGCATGGGACTTCCATGCAAGCACGCCATGGCATGTATTGATGAGAGGAGTTTGGAAGCGGTAGAATATTGTGAGAAGTGGTACTGCGCAAGTACGTACCGCAGCACGTACAAAGAAGTAGTGTTTCCTACTTTAGACAGAAGTCAGTGGGGGAATTACGGGGTTTTATTTAAATGCGAACCGCCCATGGTTGAAGCTCCAAAGAAGGGCAGGAGAAAGACAAAGAGAATTGAGTCACAGCCCGAGCCACCTGCAAGGACAAGTTCGAAATGTGGGAATTGTCGTGAAGCTGGTCACAACCTACAAGGTGCACCAATAGCCCGGTTCCGAAAGAAAATCGGACGCGCAGGAAACGAACACTTCCGCAACAAGGCAAACTGACTACGAACGAGACATCGCATGTACGCCGCTCCGGCTTACCTCAGCCCCCACCATTCTTCACTTAGGATGTAGTCAAATTCTTGTATAACGCATATTAACTTCTACCGAAATGTGCGCCCGTAAAGAAAAAGAAAATCAGAAATGAAAAATAATCTTTCGAGTTTGAATGCATCATCCGTTTTTTCCATTATACCCGAATATTACATTACACGACTATCTATACTGTCGTGTATTGTGAAACACGACTATTTACAAAGTCGTGTCGGCTAGTACGCGACTATATATAAAGTCGTGTTGCATCAGAGACGATTATATACTTAGTCGTGTTGCATGAAGGCCGTATTCAAAGTCATGCTTGCGATATTTTGTCTACATCTGGTATGCGTCAAAAAAAGAATTCGAATTATTTGAAAGAGAACTGTACAACAAGGTGTCAAAAATGAATTCGAATTATTTGAAAGAGTACGGTATGTACAGCAAAGAAGCTTTGTATAATAAAATAATGTGAATAAAATGAATATGAATTTATTCTTTATCCGGAAGCCGCATAAAACCCGCAACTGTGACGGCATCTTTTTTAACTTGTCCGGAATCGTCGTCAAACTCGCTGTTAATAATCCCCCGAATCAAGGTTGAAGCGATGACTGGTCGCCAAAGTCGTGTAATTGTCGACTGATCAAACTCCAGTGGGTTGACATTGGACGCCAAGTGCGCGACGTACATCATGATGAAGATGCCACAGTCTTTCGAATTCTATTGCCACGGCGCCTTGGCTATCTGAGTCATCTTCCAGTCTAGCAAACCAAACCACCCCCCCAGCTTGCCTGCCATCACAACGTTCATGAACTGCGTGAATTTGTTAGCAGCTTTTCTGTGATGTGGATATAACTGGGATCTGCCAGACAGCGGGTTGTAGAAGCGCCATACACAGTGCGGGAAATGTACATACACGAGGCAGAAGTGGGAGCCGGTGCGGATTGGGAAAAATGCGTAGAACATGTTCCTGTTCAAGCCGTCGAGCATCCTCCCGAGCTTTTTAACCAATTTCGCATTATTTCCTCCTTCGTTGTGCTCCTGCGAAACCGCAAGAGAGTTAGACAACGATGCTGGTAATATCATACTTAATTACTTATCACTCCTTATGCAGGGAACACTTACGTTGTCGAATATCTCTTTGAATGCGTGGCATCCAAAAAATGCCCACGGATATTTCATCCGGTTTCTGTCATTGTGCTGCCTCAACAGAATTAAAAACCCATCTATAACCTATGGAAAAACATCCACAGGAGTCATAACAGTCGAAGTAAGGCAATATACAACTTCTAATTAAAAGTCGATTATTATAATTACGATTTTCATGATAGTCGTGTCGTCGATAGACACGACTATGCGTATAGTCGTGTGTTGCAAAGACACGACTACGTGCAAAGTCATGTCTTCAAATACACGACTTTACGTCAACTCACATATATCAAAAAGCAAAAGAGGAAAACATATGAGGAGCATACGTTTACTTACATTGGTGTTTATTTCTATTGTTTGTAGGAGGGATACATAGTCGTCATCACATAGCATTGGGATTGGATAAGCCTTCCTCGGATTGGCGATCTATCCATCTATTGCCACTCTATCCCGCTCTAACAATACCCCCATGTCGAAGCATAACTCCAAATCGGCATAGTTTTCGGGGAGTGCAATTACAGACTTACACTTTTGAGGGGTTAGGAGGACATCGACGTCAACAGGCTGGGATGCGGTTAAGCCAGTGCCCTCCGCCACCTCCTCCTCCTCAGCCTCCTCTTCCTTCACCTCCTCCTTCTTCTCCTCCTCCATCGCCTCTTCGTCGGCCTGCACCTCCTCCTCCTTCCCCTCCTCCTCCTTCGGCTCCTTGTCCAGAACATCCTCCTTCACCTCCTCCTCCTCGACATCCCCGTCCTTCACATCCTCCTTCACCTCCTCCTTGACGATTTGGATATCCGACTGCTGTAAGGAAGAGATGACCTCATCGATGATAGAGGTCGCTTGTCGATCGGATATGGTTTGTTCGGAGTCGGCTTTCGGCTGAGGGGACCTATTCCTTCTTTCCTGCTCCTCCGCCATTCTCCGTATATGGTCATCTTCCCTAATCCTCTGCAATTCCCTCGCGGAGACAGTCCTCATTCTCTTCCTTACCACTACACCAGGGGGGAATAGGTCCCGTCTGTACGTCGGACGGGACTCGACTTCTGCACGCTCCATATCTTCGTTGAATTCTGGTTGGAGCTTCTTTAAAAACAACTTGGCAGAGGATCTCTTTGTAGCCCGTTCAATCTTGTCTTCCTCATCCTTGCGTTTGATGGGAGCTAAAATGACATTTTACTTATTCGTGTCAGTAGTAGCAGCACGATAAAAAACATAGTCGTGTTGCATGAAACACGATAAACCACATAGTCGTGTATCATTAAACACGACAATATATAGTCGTGTACCATGTGGCACGAGAAAATAAATAATCGTCTACAACTTACCTTTACCCCATTTCGTCGAATCCAGATGTGACTTCCTTGCTAGCTTCTTTGTCCGCATACCAATCGGAGTGTTCTTCATATGCTCCTTGTCACGGGGCCGCTTCTTTGGCTCCATCTGATGCACCGATGACTTCTTTGGCTCCATTTGGGGCCGCTTCTTTGGCTCCTTCGTCTGCTCTTCAGTCATCTCTGGCTTGGGATGCTCAAAGATCTGACCTTCTAACAGCATTGACGCTGAGGCGGCAGAGGCCTTCATAGAGTGGAGAACCTCTCGCAGAGGTCCGACACTCCTTTCCATCTCCTCATACGAAGACAGAGCTATCTCAATTTGTGACTGTATGCCCTGAAGCGCACCCTCCAATCGCCCCATTGCAGTTGCAGTGGACTGGGCAGCCGTCCTCGAGGAAGTGGATGCATGTTGGTTGTGAATCCTTTTGATTTCCGGCCTCTCCGGCCTCTGCCGTCGTGGAGGAGGGGCCACTGAGGTTGACGAAGCAAGGAGAGATGCCTCTCCGGCCATGGGGCTGATTACGTCGACGAGTTCCTCCCCTACTTGAAGATTGTGGAACACTCCCATCCAATAGTCGGCCATACGGTGCTTCTTCTGTGCACCTTTCTTCACCTCTGTAATGAGGGCCCCACTTCCTGGCCACCTTTTGGCCCGTGGGCTAGTAGGGCGCATGACAGGATGGAAGATTGTCGTGTGCTCGAAAAACCAAATCTGCATAGTAAACACATGAAAACATTATTACAATGCGCGGTTGCCTTAGTTGACTATAACTTGTACACGAATTGAACTATGGTCGTGTCGTAAACAACACGACTATATACCTAGTCGTGTTTCATCATACACGACTATAAATATAGTCGTGTTGCATAATACACGACTATAAATATAGTGGCATTGTATAAGACTTTTTGCCGATCGAAGACTATGAATTCTACATACCTGAAGGACATATGCGGCGCCATTTAGGTATCCACCGCCCAGGCACCCTCCTTGCGATCTCGCACCCACTAGTCTGCTGGTATGGGTTATACCAGAAACCAACATCTTATGTATAGCCCCAGCCCAATTGTATGACCTCAATCTTGGGAGGTCGTCAATGTAACGGTACAAAGAGGGATGAACCGCTCTAGTGTTGTGTGGAAACAGCACCGTGCAGAAGAGGAGGCAGATGATCATCCTCGCAATGTCCTCCTCTTCCATCTTCAGTTCGCCCGCGCTAAGCTTGTCTATGATTTCCTCAATGTGTGGAATTTCTGCTCTCCTCGCGGCGAAGTGCTTTCTGAAGAATTGACCTTCCGGTCGGCGTGTCAAGGAGGGGAGGACCTCAACTCTTTTGCCCTTTGCGGGCAATCCGGTGATAAGCGCAACTTCTTGCTCTGTGAAATGTAGCGTCCTGCCCTTGATATTGAAGACCTTCGCCGACTCATCCCAGTACCTGACCAAATGGTCGAGGAGGTTCCGAGATAAAACAACGTCCTCACCTTAAAAAATGACAGCGAAACCAGCATCTTTGATCACTTGGGCACATTCTTTAGTGACGCTGTAGGAGGGCCGCACACTTTTTCATCGCTCCCGGTTGACAACATGTCCGAAGCGCCGGTCGTGCATTATATGTTCTTTTTACTGGTCGGTCTATCGGAGCCTTCCTTTTCCTGCCCCTCTGATTTCGCTGTTGAGGTGCCAAGACAAAATCATGATCCTCCTCCTCTTCCGATGGTATTTCCTCCATAGACTCATCTCTTTTTTTATCCATCTGCAAGGAGTGAGGTATAGTGGTCAGTAGAAAAGTCTCCTCGGTGAAACACGAAAATATAAAAGTCGTGTTGTCGCGTACACGACTAAATAGAAAGTCGTGTATTTTACAGACACGACTTTATACTTCATAGATAAAATTCCAAATCCAAATGTCGGACCTTATGAAAGTAAAATTAGTAAAGATTGTTGTAACTTACCGCGGTTTAGTCGTGTGTATATATGTATTTCCTCGCAAGTGCCTTTCACATTCTTCCTTGCCGTCAACCGAAGCTCAATCGGTCAATCCGCCGGTTGCATGCAGGCGGAGGGAGCCGCGGGCGAACTCAGAAGGTTGAAGATCCGAAATACCGACGTATGCACTTCAAATCGCCACCTTTGTGCACTCTCCCTCAGTCGTGTCGTCGAAATCCAGCAGGGGGGCAGCTCGATATCGAGATGGAGGACGCGAATAGGCTCGTCAAAATCCGTGTATTCCGCCGGTTGAATCGCCGCTCGAACTCGCCAGTCGCCGGTGACGTCGCCGATGTATATCGCCGGAGAACCTTGTACTTTTTTCGTGTTGTACACAACACGCCTCTTCGCACAGTATTAGCACGAAAAAATAGAAGAAAGGGCATTTTGGGTACTTCAAGTCCAGATTCCAGGTCATATGAGATTTCACGGGAAAAACCTGGTAATATGGAAATATCAAAGTTGGCGCCAGATAATATGGAAAAAACTCGGGAATCAACAAAGAACTCCTCAACTGAAACAAAGATCAGGAACAAAAAATGACAATGTGTCACTTCTGAGGCTCAGCAGAAGCTAATGAAGATCGCCGGAGACAACTAATCTACTGAGCAGTCACTCCCTCTGATTTCGCTGTTGAGGTGCCAAGACAAAATCATGATCCTCCTCCTCTTCCGATGGTATTTCCTCCATAGACTCATCTCTTTTTTTATCCATCTGCAAGGAGTGAGGTATAGTGGTCAGTAGAAAAGTCTCCTCGGTGAAACACGAAAATATAAAAGTCGTGTTGTCGCGTACACGACTAAATAGAAAGTCGTGTATTTTACAGACACGACTTTATACTTCATAGATAAAATTCCAAATCCAAATGTCGGACCTTATGAAAGTAAAATTAGTAAAGATTGTTGTAACTTACCGCGGTTTAGTCGTGTGTATATATGTATTTCCTCGCAAGTGCCTTTCACATTCTTCCTTGCCGTCAACCGAAGCTCAATCGGTCAATCCGCCAGTTGCATGCAGGCGGAGGGAGCCGCGGGCGAACTCAGAAGGTTGAAGATCCGAAATACCGACGTATGCGCTTCAAATCGCCACCTTTGTGCACTCTCCCTTAGTCGTGTCGTCGAAATCCAGAGGGGGGGGCAGCTCGATATCGAGATGGGGGACGCGAATAGGCTCGTCAAAATCCGTGTATTCTGCCGGTTGAATCGCCGCTCGAACTCGCCAGTCGCCGGTGACGTCGCCGATGTATATCGCCGGAGAACCTTGTACTTTTTTCGTGTTGTACACAACACGCCTCTTCGCACAGTATTAGCACGAAAAAATAGAAGAAAGGGCATTTTGGGTACTTCAAGTCCAGATTCCAGGTCATATGAGATTTCACGGGAAAAACCTGGTAATATGGAAATATCAAAGTTGGCGCCAGATAATATGGAAAAAACTCGGGAATCAACAAAGAACTCCTCAACTGAAACAAAGATCAGGAACAAAAAATGACAATGTGTCACTTCTGAGGCTCAGCAGAAGCTAATGAAGATCGCCGGAGACAACTAATCTACTGAGCAGTCACTCCCTCTGATTTCGCTGTTGAGGTGCCAAGACAAAATCATGATCCTCCTCCTCTTCCGATGGTATTTCCTCCATAGACTCATCTCTTTTTTTATCCATCTGCAAGGAGTGAGGTATAGTGGTCAGTAGAAAAGTCTCCTCGGTGAAACACGAAAATATAAAAGTCGTGTTGTCGCGTACACGACTAAATAGAAAGTCGTGTATTTTACAGACACGACTTTATACTTCATAGATAAAATTCCAAATCCAAATGTCGGACCTTATGAAAGTAAAATTAGTAAAGATTGTTGTAACTTACCGCGGTTTAGTCGTGTGTATATATGTATTTCCTCGCAAGTGCCTTTCACATTCTTCCTTGCCGTCAACCGAAGCTCAATCGGTCAATCCGCCGGTTGCATGCAGGCGAAGGGAGCCGCGGGCGAACTCAGAAGGTTGAAGATCCGAAATACCGACGTATGCACTTCAAATCGCCACCTTTGTGCACTCTCCCTCAGTCGTGTCGTCGAAATCCAGCAGGGGGGCAGCTCGATATCGAGATGGAGGACGCGAATAGGCTCGTCAAAATCCGTGTATTCCGCCGGTTGAATCGCCGCTCGAACTCGCCAGTCGCCGGTGACGTCGCCGATGTATATCGCCGGAGAACCTTGTACTTTTTTCGTGTTGTACACAACACGCCTCTTCGCACAGTATTAGCACGAAAAAATAGAAGAAAGGGCATTTTAGGTACTTCAAGTCCAGATTCCAGGTCATATGAGATTTCACGGGAAAAACCTGGTAATATGGAAATATCAAAGTTGGCGCCAGATAATATGGAAAAAACTCGGGAATCAACAAAGAACTCCTCAACTGAAACAAAGATCAGGAACAAAAAATGACAATGTGTCACTTCTGAGGCTCAGCAGAAGCTAATGAAGATCGCCGGAGACAACTAATCTACTGAGCAGTCACTCCCAATTCCTAGAGTCCGGATGCAACAGAGAATCAAATTTAAACAATTGTGTATATACATGCCAGCATTACCTAGCTCTGATTTTTCTCACTGTAACCTAACACGGCCTTCAAGAATGATAGGAAAAACAAAAGATTCCCATTCCCAGAATCACAGTTTTTCTATTATATGCAGATTCACTAGTTATAATATAACAATTGTAAAAGTAATAGGAGATCAGTCACAGATCACTAAGTTGAAAAAATTGACATGTGCCATTCACTTCGTTACCACATAAACCCATGAAACAATTTAACTTTAATTACTGTTCCTAAACTATAAATTTCAAAGTTAACACTCTATGTAATCCTGCATCTTAACTGATTACCCCTAAATGTGTTATTTGCTTAGGTCAGATGTAAAATACTAATGCTGCTTTATATTCACAAAAATATCTTCAGCATTTTTGTCATAAAGGCCTAAAGCCACTGTACCCACTCCAGAGAGCAAACCCAGATAAGAATAGATTCGAGATGGGCAGCTCGTATTCATCAAGAAATCAAACTATGAACAAATGCAGCCTCGTGATTAGACAACCGCTCTATGCTGTAAGTATTAGGGGAACATTTGTAGAAATTGGCTCATTCAATTAATTTTTTATAAGCCTCACTATTGGAAATTGCAAGACCAAAAATAATGTCATTAAATAGACCAGAAATATAATCATAATCAAAGTAGTGCATTTTTCCAACTATTTGGGGTCGGCGACAAGGATCTTACGCCTCCATATATGCCTGTTTTGTGCAACTCTGTATAAGAGGTAGTAAAGTCATATCTTTTTTTATTAACTCCATCTAAGTTCTCTTAGGTCTCCCTCTCCCTCTTTTGGCATTGTTTACATGTATCCCTTCTAATCTTCTCACATGGATATCTATTGGTCTTCTTTGCATTTGCCCATATTAACATAACCTACATTCTTACATTCCCTCAGCTTCTCTCCTAGAGGAGCTACTCCTATACTCTCAGGAATATGTTCATTTCTAATCCTGTCTCTCCTAGTTATCACACTCATCCACCTTAACATTCTCATTTCGGCACATTCAACTTATCTATATAACTTCTCTTTGATGCCCCACACTCTGCTCCATAGAATATTGCAGTCATAATGGCCGTCCTATAGAACTTGCCATTAAGCCTTTTTAGAGCGCGCCTATCACACAAAACTCCCAAAGCTGCCCTCCACTTTACCCACCCCGGATTTATTCTATGCACCACATCATTATCAATATCCCAATATCTCATTCTGTATGGATAATGGATCATAAGTAACGGAATTGATCACACATTGGCACTTCTTGCCCATCTATTTTAACTATAGTTCTACCTTCCTTAAAATTAAATTTCATGCACTCTGTCTAGTCCTACTTATTTTAAAACATTTTAATTCTAGAGCCTCCCTCCATAATTCTAGTTTTGCATTCAAACCTACTTTATTCTTATCAATTAAAACTATATTATCTGCAAAAAGTATATACTAAAGTACATTATCTTACATATATCTAGTTAGCTCATCCATAATTAAAACGAAAAGAAAAATAGACAAGAAATATAATAAAGAAGAATCGTGAAGTGACTCACCTAAATCATCGTGCTCCGAGGTATCTAATAATAAATCAGAGTCTGATAGAAGAAAAGGAGAGCCGGTACAATTTTCCAAGGCCCCAAGATCTGTAAAATTAACAAATAACCCCACTAGTAAAAAAAGTTAGAAAATAAGTTGGTATTTTACATGCTCGGATATGCTCCTAAAATTCTGCAAAATGTAAAGCACAACATAAACTAAATGGTTCAAAAAAATAAACATAAGACACCATGCTGTTAAATTTTGAACATAAAAGTTTCCACGGCCAAGAATAGATCAACACAAAGTACAAAAAATGTGTCATAAATCGCAATGTTTTCAATCTTAAGTTTCTACCATCATATCAAATGGGTTCTATAAAATCTACTCAGCTCCACTTCCATTGCTCTTGCACGAATTGTTGTTTCATTTATAGCAGAAGTATAATAAAAACTCTGAAAAGAAAACAAAACACCAAATCTATAATAGATATCTTCATTTACAAAAACGTCTGAAAATCAACCATTCTACAAGCTCCAACCATGGATTCAATGGTATATCCATACCTCATTCAACGTCAGAAATACATCAACAATACCTCCTAAGAACCAGAAACCACATAGAAAGAGAGATTAAAATAAGGAAAACTAAGGCCAAATAGCAACTTGCAAAAGGCAAACGGGAATCTCACTCTCTCCACTTTGTACAGGAGACCGTACAAGAGCAGCACCGATATTTTCGGGGCAGAATGTTCCATTTCCGGCTCTGGACAGTCGAAGAGCGAAAAACAACGAAAAGGAAGCGGAAGAGAAAAGAAGTCGGAAAATTGAAGGGCGAAGCTTTGGCCAAGGCTAGGGTCTTCACCGGAAGCTTACCCGGAGCTCGGCGGAGGAAGCGCAGCCTGGCCGAAACTGTCGCTGAAAATAGCTGGTGCTGGTGAAGGAGATTGGAGGAGACGGTGGAGGGAAAATCCGGTAATTAGTAAACTGTAGATTTAAAAAAATGGGAAAAAGAGAAATTAGGGCTGGGGCTCGGCTAGAAGTCGGCTCGCGTTTAGAAGGAGTGTCGTGGCGTTCGAGGTCGGCTCCGAGACTCCTGGCTCGGCGCTCCGCTCATTGGCTCCGGGCAGGGGTCACGTGATTGGTGGTATTGGCATGATAATTTGAAATTCTACCCTGGTCACTTTTAATCGATACAGTTGTTATGTCCGCGGGTAGGACGGCTCGAGTGAGGCTTCCCTGAGGGAGTGGGCTCCATTTGTAGGGCCATGCCAATATACTCAATCCGTCCAATGTAGCCTGGCTATATTTGGAAGAACACCCTGTTTATTTGAAATACTCTTTCCTGTCACTTCTAATAATAATAGATATAATTGTTAAAATCAATTGTATTTATTAAAAGCCGGAGTAACTATTAGTGACGGCTCTAGTGACCTTCCCCGAGGGAGTGGGCTCCATTTGTAGGGCCACACCAACGTACTCAATCCATCCAATGAAGCCTGTCTGTATTTAGAAGAACGCGAGTTCATCATTTGATGGCTTGGTTTCCTCGTGACCCGGGGGACCTCATTTAGAGTCCAATAAATTTGACTCCTCAAATGCAGATAGGCTTCACTGGATGGAACGCGGCTTTACATGTTATGTTATAGTCGAGCTACATGGTGAGCGTCAAACAAATATACTCTCTCAGTCCTATAGATTTGAAAAAAAAATCACAAATTTTTTTTTAAAAAAAAGTTCCCACATTAATTGTCCTATTTATGTTCTAGTCTTCTCATGTAGTGTTAGTGGTTTACTCATAATCTTTTTTATGTAGGGTCACTCATGTCATTAAGCACATTTTCAATTTAATCTCTACAATGATGTGCGGTTTGGCGCATGTTTAGCAAGGGGCTCACTTATGAGCAAGGAATGTCGTATCGGATATGGTAAAATATCGGTCGACCAAAGAGACAAAATATCGGAGATATATAAGAGATATTGTATAAAAAAATATCGGTGGTCAAAAACTAGTTTTTACCATATATTTTCACAAACTAACTTCTAAAATGAGTTATACTAATTTAGACAAAGCATAGATTTCAAAATATGCATATTAGGATGGGAAACAAATGAGAAAGTTATTATTTTTTTAAATATTTGTTTAAATGACGATATATCGGCGATGCGATATTTAAAAAATTCAAAAAAATGATATTGGCCCATATCGTTGTATCGGGTGGGACCGATACCGATATATTGGTGAGTTAGTTGAGTCAATCATCAAAGAGTATTCTTCTTTGAACTGTAGGATCTGTTGTACAAATATCATTTCCCTTCTTCTTTCCATTGGACAAGTGGTCTCACAAACTTCTAGAAAATTATTTTCTATTTTTTTAAGTAAAAACGTGATTGACCGTCACTGAAAATACATTTGTCTAGCAAAAGCGCTGAATTAAGCTTCTGCTCATAAACTGCCACAACGTTCTAACTACATCTTCAATCTCCTATATATAAATAGTTTAAATGAGATTACTCTTATATAGTTTATATGAGGCCCATTCATATCGTAGCTATTAGATCTTGATCTGATGGCTACAAGGGTAAGTGATCGTTCACACTTACTTATCCAGTGATTTGATACTCATTGTCAGATCGGAATCCAACCACCCAAAATGTTGGCCTCATGCTCTTATGTGAGAATGATCTCATATAAACTAATATCTCTCTCTCTATATACATATATAGAAAAATTTAAATGAGATCATTTGGCTTATATGAGGCTAGTTTAAATCGCAGTCATTGGATCTTGATCTAACGGCTACAAAAAATTCACTTACCCATTGATTTGATATCCACCCTTGGATCAGAATCTAAGGACCTAAAAGATAGCCTTATACTCTTTATATAAGAACGATCTCATGTAAACCGTTCTATATTATATATATAGAGAGAGAGAGAGCGAAAGCGAGAGAGAGAGATCGGTTTATATGAGATCGTTCTCATGAGGCTAACTCTTTGGGTAGTTGGATTCCGATCCGACAGTGGGTATCAAATCAGTGAATAGGTGAGTACGAACCATCACTCACCATTGTAACCGTCATATCAAGATTCAACGGATATGACATGAACTGGCCTCATATAAGCGATATGTGAGTGATTATATATATATATATATATATATATATATATATATTATTTTTTGTTGTTTTCCAGTGATGGAGATACGCCATCCATAGATTGGAACAAGGGACATGGTTGGAGCATTTGCTTGACATATTAGGGTTCGGAAGCTCCACTGTTGTTCTTCCTTTTTTATTTAGGAGACGATTTGAGCAAAGGATATTTCAGAAGCTCCACTGAAGTCGAGCTCTATTTCATACTTTCTCAACGATATTGCACACCAAACATACGTAGGAAAATATTTCATGCTTCTGATTACTTGCATGTATTCATAATGTTTGTGCAGGCTTTGGAGAAAAGAGGTCAAGGATGTCCTATCTTGTGTCTTCAATCCCTAAGAAGACTAGGACTGGGTAATCACCATGGAATGGGCTAATATCTTTTTTTGAATTTTTTCCAAATATTGCTGATATATCGGTTTCAGATCGAAATATCGCCATTTAAAAAAAGTATTTTAAAAAAAATTTAAGAAAAAGAAGAAAAAAAACAACTTTTCCGTTTGTTTCCCATCCTAATATGCATATTTTGAAATCTATGCTTTGTCTAAATTAGTATAACTCATTTTAGAAGTTAGTTTGTGAAAATATACGGTAAAAACTAATTTTTGATCACTAATATTTTTTTACACAATATCTCTGATTTTTGTCTCTTTGGTTGACCGATATTTTACCGATATCCGATACGACATTCCTTAGTACTCACTGTGCTACCCATATGAGGTGTTGTCTTTCTTAATGCGCCTCGCCGAGTGGGGAAGCAATTGTTTCCTGAGTTGATCATGGAAAGTAAATTCTTTGAGCGTATGTCAAGAAACATCACATACTGCATACTCCTAGAATGGTTCATTACAAAAATTTTCAAACAATACAAATAAGAAGTGCCCCATGAAGTGGAGGCAATTGGTTTAGCATATTATTCAAAAGAAATATAACTCGACAAATGTTTTTATATTTTGTCTATAATTATCTAATGTGTTGTGAATGATATTTGTACACTGGAATCTGTACTCCAAAGCCCTAAACCGACTTTTACCCAGTGCAGGATTTTGGAGTACTGATTCGGCGTAGGGATGTCACATTCTTTCATGAGCTATTGATTTGTGGAGGATTTTATTGGCTTATTCTTCAAGATTTGTCATATATAATCTTGCTTCTATGCAACTAATCATGCAAGATTTGATTTGCTGAAGAAACCTAAAACCAAAACTTTCGAGACAACTTTAATAGAAAAAAGCCCCTTTGCGAAGCTGATTTTGAATGAAAAGTCGAACTTTAGAGGTTTGACCTGATCAGATATCACGGATTGTAGGCACCGTGGGTGGGTGCGTGATATGATGGCCCTTTTCCGGATATCTCCTTTACATATTGAATGCTGCTCCAACTTTGATGTGAAGTTAGCCTTTTCGACTTCAATCTGGAGAATGGTGGTTGATGGTTAACACAGAGTCACAATCATCTTCAAGTGTTCCTTTCTTTGCTAAACATCTTTGTGGGGTAGTGTTACCTCTCCAGCCTTATTCCTCAATTTAATAGAACTTCACATAATGTCTCGACTGCCCACCTACTAACTAATACTAGAGTGTAGCCTGAGCATTGACCGGCTCAGCAATCGCATTCCCAGCGGTGAGGTCGGTGGCCCGAGAATGAGACGTTCCAAGAGAGCCGCTTGAGTCAGATTTCAACATAAAATGAGCAGGAATTGAAGACATGCCATGCTACTCAAGTCTAATGGAAGACAAAGTTTCAATTCATGTTTGGGCTTGCCCTCAGAAACAAGAAATTTGCCGCGTCCAAAACAAGGAGTTTACGTGTTGCAACAGTTGGGAGTACGAAAAAATAGTTTTTTTTTTCCTGCTTCTGTGCTTATACGAAAAAGAGTCTTGGTTTATATGAGACTTGTCGGATGCAACTTACACGAGCCCAAGTCATCTCAAGTTGGGTGTCAAATCAACAGTAGGTGAGTGTGAATCATTACCACTCTCATAATTGTCAGATCAATATCTTACGGATTAAGATTACTCAAGCTCATGCAAGTTGCATAAGAAAGTCTCATTTAAACTTTACCTTATGAAAAAGGGTTTCACTATCACAGATGACCTGGCAGAGGCCCTAGCTTTGCTTCTTTCCTTTTTGACCTATGAGCCATTGCCCAACTGTCGTTCATTCAAGTTTGTCCTCTTTCAACTAAAAACAAAATATGTTCTCGTTTCTTTTGTATAGAAAGTTTGGTCTACTTGATTGTACAATTTATTGAATTTCTCCGGCTGATTGCTTCTTCAAGCCATGCATTTTTCATAGACTTTTTGAAGGTGAGATCTTCATGCATGCTTTATGGTAGCACTTCAAACTGCACATCATGGTTGCATTTGAATACAGACTTAACTACCTATTCAATTTATATCAATACGCAGTACATCATCAATTTTGACCTGGCTGCAATTCACCCTGAGTAATTGGAGAACCTTTACCAAATAAAAGTCAACTCAACGGTCGAGAGCTTTCATCGACTTATGTGAATGTCGGCTGGATGCTGATATTTGTTAAGGACCTACCTCCAAAAGTCTTCCTTAGTTTTGTCCAATCTTTGAAGTAAAAGCGCATGAAACCGGTCTCTTTGCCCTTATTTTCTTATGGCAATTGGCTTTTCCGGTTTTAGACAAAGATCTTTCGAGCAGCATAGAAATTGTTGGTAGAGAAAAAGGCAACACTGGAGGCCAATTTGGGAAGCTACAGTTGAGCTCTGTAGCTATAAATTTCTGACTCAGGCAGGGAGGCTGATCGAGGAACAGAGCAATGAAGACAACTTTGTCAAGTTCCAACTCAATCCAGCAAACCATTGATCTCGTTCAATTGCTCTATTTTTGTTCGATTTGATTCTTGACTTCCCTTTTGTTCCATAAAAATCTCAATCTTTTTATCACTTCTGTTTTAGCTAGACCTGCAACTTTGGGAATTCCATTTGCTTTTCATCTTCATTTCCATAGCAGAGGCCAGAGCTCAGGCACCTTGCAGTTCACTTTCTTTGCAAATTCTGCTCAACATCTCCAAACTTCCTGAACAGCTTCTAAAGCATGTCTCAAACGCAAGAATCGTTCCCAAGTGACCTAGACATTCGGTCAGCCCTGTCTCAGATCCTGACAACAGCCGGACCGAGCGCCTTGGATATGGTCTTCTCGCACCAGCCAGTCGCCAATCATCTCCCCATGCAGCCTCTCGGCTCCTCAGTGTACCTCCACCAAAGAGACATCCTCCAGAGGTTCAGCAGCCAGAGCAGAGCAGCCAGCTTGACGCATGGCCCCCCGGAGCACGCCGATATCATGGGACGGTCTCCGAACGCGAGGAGGAGGAAGCTGTATAGGGGCGTGAGGCAGAGGCACTGGGGCAAGTGGGTGGCGGAGATCAGGCTTCCCCAAACCAGGACTAGAGTGTGGCTCGGCACCTACGAGACTCCGGAGGTAGCGGCCTACGCCTACGACCGGGCGGCGTACAAGCTTCGAGGTGAGTACGCACGGCTCAACTTCCCGGAGCTGGGAGATGCTAACGACAATGCGAAGCTGAGCGCCGTGAGATCGTCTGTCGATGCCAAAATTCAGGCCATCTGCCAGAGGTTGAAGAAGGACAAGAAGAGTAAAGGGTCTGATGATCTTAGTAGAAGAAGTTCCAGCACTAGTAATTATGGCAATGCTTGCAGAAGTGGAAGTGGTTGTGAATCATCTCCGTCAGGTTCAGGCGATCAGGGGCAGACGAAGGAGGCCGGCGAAGAAGAAGGATTTGGCTATACCTTGGCGCGGATGCCTTCATATGACCCTGAGCTCATTTGGCAAGGGCTCTCTTCTTGATTTAGAAAGACAAGAAAATCTGTATGAGTGTCGATTTTAGTAGAGAGCGTTGATTAAGGGCCCGTTTGGTTGGCCCAAAGAAGCTGGATTCTTTTAGAATCCAGCTTCTTTGGGGAAGATTTCCCCAAAGAAGTCATATGAGCTTCTTGTAATGGCAGTTGATGTAATTTCTGAAAACTGACAATGGTACTTTTAAAAAAAAAAACAGAAACAGAGCCATCATGATTTAAAACAGCCCCTGTCAGTTTTTGAAAATTACACCACATGCCATCATTACTTAAATTCCAAACCAAACACCAATTCTACTTCATTTTGAAAATCCAACTTCACTACTTCTAAAAGTCATAACCAAACGGACCCTAAGAAATAAGAGCAAAATCTGTATGAAAATCCATTTTAGTAGATCACGTTAATTTAGAAAAGAGAGAGCAAAATCTGTATGAAAGTTAGCAGAGAACGTGAATTTACAAAGACAGAGCATCAACAATCTGTATAAAAGTCCAAAGCAAATTACTAAAGAACGTTAATTTAGAAAGACAAAGCAACATTTAGGATATATTTAAGATATTATTTGGTACATGGGATTTCACTTTACACGCAATTTAACATACGGAAGTTTCAGGGTTGAACCGTACAAGTACAATATGGGGCGATTCATATACAGCAAATCGCAAACCGTACGTGGAGGTGACGACTCAAACATGGCTCTTGATGGAAGAGCTGTAACCATCCTGATCATCGTAGTATTTGGACCACAACATCACTCCACCATACTTGGCCGCCCCCTTGATCGCAGGTAGCACTTGCGACGTCAGGTCATTTGCCGGAATGAAACCACTCCCAGCTGCAGTAGGCGCTGCCGGTAGGCCAAGGAAGATCTTGGTGGCCGGAATGGCCGAGGTCCATTGCTTCCAAGCATCTTCAAGGCTGCTGATGTCCCCTGAATTGTACTGGCATGGAGGGTTGTTGTAGAACTGGACCCATACGTAGTCGAACAGGCCAGTCTCCAGGGCCCCACCGACCCATGCATCCGGGAAGGGGCATTGTGGTGCAGCCGTCAGGTACACCTTCTTCCCCTTCTTGCTATAGCCGGAGAGGTACCTGGCCAGGTCATCCCAGTGCTGGTTGGTGCCGCCCTCGATGTCAAAGTCTATGCCGTCGAGGATGGCACTTCCGAGTGGGCGTGAAGGGGAGCTGCCGCCCAAGAAGTTGTTCCACAGGTAGGTGGCCACTTGCCTAGCGTCGGCAGACGAGGCGAGGTAGTAGCTGCCGGCACCACCGCCGATGGAGAGCATCACCTTGATCCCTCGCCGCTGGCATGACCGGATGTCGTCACTCAAGCCGGTGCAGCCGTTGCTGTAGGGGTCACAATGGCCGGCGAGGTTGATCATCGGGGTCTGGCCATTGCCAAAGGTGGCGAGGAAGGCTATGTTCACAAATCTATAGTTGCCAATGGCACATGTTTGGGCTAAGGTGCCCTCGTTTCCATTCTGGCCCCAGTAGATGGCAATTCCTCCTCCATGCGAACCCCCAATCAGAGCAAACAACACAAGTGAGAGGGAAATTGAGGATTGGCTTGCCATGGGATTGGATTGAATTGCAAAGATCAAATTCTGCATGAAACTACGCTGGAGGACCGAATGCTTTAATAGGGGAAGAGATGGCCCTACTAGATTATGAGACCATGACCACTCCGAAGTTAGCTTGTGGCAACATTTGAAGCGTTGTTGGCTGGCTGTAACAATTGGACTCTTCCTTTGAACAGTAATTAATAATATCAAAATTATAAACTTGAAGACGTGAACGTCGTCTTATGTTTGCAAAATGACAATCATGCAGTTTTATTCAGCCTCTTTTATTCATAAAATCTTATCTTTAGCTCCTAACACCTAGCTCAATTTCGATACCAGCGCTACATCATTAATGATAAGAGGTAGACGTGTAGTAGGACCTTTTTTTTTTTTTTGCTGAAACTAGTAGGACCATCTTGTAATTAGCAAATAAGATCACCTTTTTTTAGTCCTACTAGCCCTGATAAAAAAAGATAGATAATTGTTTTGGCCAATAAATGACAGAGATTTACTCAAGACATCAATCTTGTTGCCCAAAAAATAGTTCATAAGGATCTATTGGCTTGTAGAGCAAATCCAGCTGCCTAATGCTGGACCATAATTTTTCAAATACAAGCCAGGTTTTTTTTTACAGGGAGGGAGCAGGTACATTTGGTTTGCCAAAATCAACTAAATGTATCTATTGAAGTCCGATGGAGGGAGTACATATCAGTGACAAGGTTTGACAAATTTATCAAACAATATTGGGTGGCATGCCGTAAAAGTTACACTTTGTATATTGTTGGAAGTTCTTCGATATGGCATAATGTAGCATTTGGATATAGCAAGACAAAAACAAAATAGTGGCCAAATAGGGTAACTGATGATATAAGGAATGCATAGTAATCTCACTCTCTCATAGTATGGCTAGGCAACTCCCTGCTATATATAAACCCCTCCAATTTAAATGAGCAAACCAAATGCACAAGCCTCCCTTTAACTGGACATCAATTATTCCAATATAACTTGCACATAGAATGGTAGGAACTTATAAAGTTGCACCACGATTCGCAGGAGGAGGTAGAGCCGGATCGGGCAGGGAAGGAGGTGTGGGTGATGGCAACAAGGTGCCAACGTTGCAGGAGGAAAGTAAAAGGGAAGATTGGGTAGTCGGTGACTTGCGGTAATATATGAGAGAATTTATGGGGTAAAGAGTAACAACCACGGGTTTTTTCCCCAAAGTCACCACGCGAAAGTCTTCCTCATGTTCGACTGAGAGCTAAGGGTGTGTTTGGATAAAGAAGCAGCTTCTTCTAAAGCAACTTTCCCTTTTGTAAAATATCCCGTATGTTACAAAAGAAGCACTTTTTTTAACCTTCCTCAAGAGGTGATTCTCCGAAAAAGTGGCTTCTAAAAAAGAATTTGACAATGCACCCTAAGATTTCCCAATAATGAGCATGCAATACTTTTTTTTCCGTTGAATAATGAACACGCAATATGAAAGTAAAAAGTTAACGTGAGTCGTGGCTCAGGCTCTCACATTCAGGAGTCCGGATCTGCTACCAACAACATGCCTTAAATGAGGGCGGCCAGTTGTTTCAAACCCACCAATCCCAAGTCCCAATATTAGCTAGATCGAAATCCAATCGCACACAACAATGAACGGCAACCTCAAGGCACCCAACATTGAGGGAGGTCTCCCCATCTCTCACTTGCTTTTTGCAGATGATGTCCTCCTGTTCTCCAAGGATGATGTGCAGTCGGCCGTTTGCATTAATGAAATCCTCACAGCCTTTGCTAACATGTCTGGTCTTCGTGCGAACATCAACAAGAGCTCTATCTTCCTCTCTGCAGGAAGCCAGTGCAAGTCAGCCATCCTCCAAACCTTTGGATTCCAAGAAGGGACCTTTCCGATCAAATATTTGGGTATGCCTCTCTCCTTAAAGCGCATTTTTTACTCAGCCTGTAAACCTCTTATTGACAGGATCATCATTTGTGTCAACGGATGGAAAGCAGTACTCCTATCTTATGCTGGAAGATTACAACTAATTAAATCAGTCATTGGAGGCCTAAACGTCTTCTGGACATCCTGCTTTAAACTCCCCGCCAAAGTCTATCGAAAGTTGGAAAGCATCATGGCCACTTTTCTATGGAAAGGTACTACTCATTCTAATGGTTTCTACAACATATCCTCGCGAAGGCTATGTCGGCCCCTCTAAGAAGGAGGTCTTGGTGTTAGGCGCATAAAAGACATCAACAATGCAAACCTTGCTAAGCTCTTCTGGAGATGCGCAACATGCAAAGAATCCCTATGGTGCTTGTGTATTCATGGTGTTTATCTTAGAAACAACTCCATCTGGATGGCTAGACCCCAACACTGCTCTTATGCCTGGAATTCTATTCTCCAACTACAAACTTTTATGCAGGAGAGATGTGTCCTTAGCATTGGCAATGGTCGCACAATGAGGATGTGGCTAGACCCTTGGAGTGGCCCACTGACACTTGTTTGAAAATTTGTCAATAGAACTATTCTTGAGTTGGGGGGCACCACGAATGAATCAATTGCTGACTATCTAAATTCGGGTAACCTCCACAGTGAGCAGCTCCTCTCAAGAAAAGGAGACCTTGCAAAGGCGAAAATCCTTGAGAACATCCCTATGCTCTCCGAATCAAAGGATTCTTTTGGATGGCTCACTCGATCTGGTAAGTTTACTTTTAGGAGTGCCTGGGATGCTACCAGGGTGAAAACTAGTAATGTCCCTTGGCACGACCTCATATGGTTCAAATACCGGGTGAATCGCTACTCATTTTGCTCCTGGATGGCCCTAAATGATGGTCTTCTCACATTAGACAACTTGAAAAAAAGGGGGATACCTTTAGCAAACAGATGTGCCCTTTGCAGGCGAAGTGAAGAATCAGTCAAACACCTCCTGTTTAAATGTATATATGCCAAGGTGATCTGGCGCATGTATCTGCGAAAGTGCAACATCTTTCATACAATTGGAAGCCACTTCATGGAACTTGACTGGATGATGCAATTCATCAAAAACAACAAGTATGCTGGTTACGTCATCCAAGCTGGTTTCACTTGTTTCGCTACAATGATCTGGGAAGAGAGCGAATATTCAAAGATATAAAGTTTGAGACTTATGTTTTGAGCCAAAACCTCATCTATAAAGCTAAGGAGATCCTTAATGCCTTCCACCTGAAGGACACTTGTCTCGCACATTGTTCCTTCCTGCATACCCTATGGGACGAGCAGACTCTTCGAGTGCAATAAGTGCTTAAACTCCTTGAGCGCATCTCTAAAAACGATTGATTGTCGTACACAAATGTTTGTCTTTTGTTTTCTGTCATTTGTCTTTTGAGCCTCCCTTGACATTGGGGTTCTTTAGGGGAGCCTTCTGTTTAGCTCTCCTTGAGTTGATGAGTTGATTGTTCTCTCCCTCCCATTGTACTCTATTTTGTTTGTTCCTTAATAAAAATTTTCAATTATCCAAAAAAAAAAAAAATCAAATCGCCTACATCATCTCCATGCACATCAGCATGCTAAAGCTAGGGCCCATATAAACACGATGAAGGTAAGAGTGGGGCTAGCCTGCATCAGAGGCTAATTTTACCATGAACAAGAGATTGTACGCTGAAGGGAAATGTAATTCCATCTCCTCTCCGTATATTTTTTGAACAAATTAAAAATCGTACACGAGATATAAAGTAATTAAGAAATGTATCGAGATTCGGAATTTTTTGGGCCACTTGACTTGTTTTGAACAGCTTCAAACTATTCTTGAATCAGTTTCGAAGCAGTTTAATTCAGTGCCATTTCCTGGATTCACCCATGTCGAAGCTCTACATCATCATCATCATACGCCTTATCCCAACTATCTGGGGTCAGCGATATAGATTATATATTGCATTTGACTCTTATTAGAATCAAAATGGTACAAAATCCATACAAAGAAACATAGTGGCAAGTTTTTATGCCAGATGCCCTTCCAGACGCAACCCTCCGAAGAAGTGACAATGATAAGAAGATTCAACATCATCATACTTATCGTACACCTTTTCAAATACGATGGATTGGCTTCATGATATGATGGTTGCACATGAAATATTAATATAGCTATCTTCGATCACAAAGTTGGTAACAATGAAAACCCATTTCGAAGCTCTACGCAATCTAAAATTATTTCAATCTCTCGTGCCCAATATTAAGTTTGCCCATACTTTTTTGACATCAAGGAAAATGACAATCTGGCTTAAGGTAATCAAGGAAAAATCGACTGGTTTACAATATTCTTCAGAGTTCTTTGGAAGCCCCGAGAGTAGCGGTGGATAGGTTGTTCGAGTTGACTGTCGGGCTGTGCATTACCCGACATTCAATATGAACCTCAACATCCCATCTCCCCCACTTCCATCGAGTGTAGGATTCGAGGTTCATGGTGTGATGTTGCCGGTATGGCATGCCTTGGTTTTCCCGGTGGTGGTTTCCAAGTTGAGCTCCACGTGGTGTTTCAGGGCATGCCCCGCCTCTCTCTTGGAGTTGTGGGTTGGCGTTGGCCGGCGTCTCTTGCTATGCTAGCGGATAGGCATCTCCACGGCTAGTTTCGGGTCGGTGCTTCGTGTTCGTGTGCAGTTTTCAAGCTGATCATGTTCGATGTTGGTGAAGCGCTCCTGTTTCGTAGCTTGCCCGTCTTTGGAGCTACTAGTTGCCTCTTTGTAGGGCCCTTAGCTGTTATCCATGGCGCGGGGAACGGCGAGCGGCTGTTAAACACTCTTCTGCAACTCTGCTGAGTGGCCACTGCAGGACTCTCTCCCTTGTCCTGCTCCACTGCGCTGTCCTCAGTTTTGTTTCTTCAAGCATGGGGGCTCAGCTTCTCTCCCTCGTCCCTTCTCCCACTCCCTTCCACATCTCGGTCGGCGCCTCTCCTTCTTCTCATGGCAAGCCCGCGATCTTGGTTAAATTTCTGTTCCCGTTGCTCATGAGATGCCAGACGGGCCATTTCCCAAGCCGAGGAGGGTCTAGGAAGACCGTGATGGAAGGTGAAGTCGACGTTGGTGGCGGCTCTGATAGGCAAAGAGTTAGGGATCCAAGAGGTGGTGGGCAGAAGCAAGTGCTTCATCCGTCGAATCCGAGGGGGCCGAGAGAGGGGCACTCTGGTAATTTTCCTTTCCATAATGACATAATAAATGGGGTTGCTTCTTCTCGTGTGAAGAAACTGGTTCGAGTTCTAGGACGCCACAAACTTCAGGTCATCAGCCACAAAAGCAAAGGCTTCAACCTCACCAAGAGTTCGGACTGTTCTGGTCGAAGCAGGGAGGTTTGCAGAGTGAGGATCCAGAGCCCATGTAAGAAGCTCTTCACCACAGAAGTCGCCAGCCTTGAGAATGTCAGAGTTGAAAAAACCAGTCCTTCCACCATTGGTGGTTACACTCTCAAGCTTTCCACGCATTATGAAAAGCATTTCATCAACAGGGTCTCCTTCACGGACAATGTAACTGTCTTCAGTGTAAAGGGCAGGCTTGAGACGGTCACACATCGCATCTAATAATTGCTCATCCATCTTTTCAAACATCGGGCCACAGGTAAGGAAAGAAAGAGTCCACCAGCTAGGGTTCGCCGGAATCTCTTCAAAACAAACAAATTCCCAAAATCCCCCTCACAATGAACTATGTCGGCCTTTTATAGAGACAGTGGTTTGTCAAGAAACCTATATGCCTTGTTCTCTCAACTAACTAATTAACAACTGTCGAGGGCAATACAGTAATTCAACTAATTTTCAACAGACATCTTCTTTTAACAGATAACTAGCCTTTATCGTGGTTTTGAATAGTCTTGAGCTTGCTTTCACACTAACTAATAAGATTGTCAGCATCATTTGTCCAACAATCATTCCAGTGGCTTGAGAATCGCCATATGCAAAACAAAGTCTCTGACTATGAATAAACTGAGCAAACCACATTTGGCCCGTATATGAACAAACACCAAATTTCCAAAAATCCTCAAGTATTAGGAGTGTGTCATTGAAACCAACAATTCTCCAGAAACCTTCTCAACCCATCTGATGATAAGCTTGAAAACTGGCCATGTTTTGTACATCGTCGATGGTATATGAAGTTTCATGGTTTTAATGAATGCAACACTAAAACCAAACAACACAGGATGGTAGAATTTAAATGGAATCCGATCAGAGATCCATAAACTATCATTGAATAAGCCCATACCCCCATACAACTTTCTTGCCAATAACCAACTACTAATATTGTGCTAGAAATATACGAAGTCATGTATTGCAATCCAGATATATTCTTGTGTCATTCCCAAATATGATCCACTGATCAAATGAAATGACTGAGACAAGTGCTTAGCTACAACCTTTACAAACTCTTGTTCAGATTTAAAAAACTGTTCCAATCCCAAGTACAAGTATTCAGCTCTCTCTGTTGCGATTATGCTACTTTCATACCAATCGATAAAGATATTAGTACTTTTATCTTCAGTGTCAACCAAATAATTCAAGTGTACTAGAGTCTTAGGAAAAACTTTTATCACATCAAATATAAGTCTCATTAAATGTATAATCTCCAATTGTATATCACCAATGAAAAGTCTTGTATCTGCCGCAAAATTCTCAATGGAACCACAAACAGTGAGAGGATGATGAGGAAGATGTTTTTCCTGGAAGGAAGGGGGGAAGTTCTAGTTTGGAAACTCGGTGGGGTTCGGAAAGCGGGAATTCGAAAAGGGCGACGGGTTTGGGAAGAGAAGCTCTTGGTGTAGTGGATTATGTTAAGGTCAATGTGGACACCTTCTCCGATTTAGGTGATAGTGAAGATGAAGAAGACGGTCGGGAAATGGAACCAGCTCAAGGAGATGATGTGATGCTAAATTTAGTTGAAGAAGAAAGAAAGAATTTGCAACCGAAGAGTTTCCAGTGGGAAAAGTGATTCTCATTTGATCGATGCTAGGAATTAATTTTGTTGCTACGCACTATGATTATCAACCTCTGGTTGTATGATATCATGCTTTGGTGTGTTGCTGATTTAAAGCTTGAGTTAAAATTGGTCCTGCTGCAGTAATTAAGTAACAAAACTATGCATGATTGAATTTTGATTAAAATATCTAGTTATTAATGCATTAAAGGAGATGCTGGTTGAGGGTAAAAACTTGTTAAACTTTAAGATTGTTTACATCGTTAGTGAGGAACTTGACTTTAATACCTCGAGTGGGAACGTTCCACTTGGACACTGATATTCATCAGTTTAATTTCATTCGAAATTCTACTATTTCCTCTTTCCAGTGCATAGAATAAGAATCGATGAAACTATAATTCATTTATATGGAATAAAGTTGCATACATAAACTAAAATAAAAATAAGATAAGGAATGATAGAACCAGTTTAATTAAGGTTTTATCTATGCCTCAAACGGATTTAGTTAGCCATTGTGTTGAGATATAGAACACAATAAATTGTCCACTCAAACCGATCTGTAAATCCCAAACTCCTCTCGTCCCTGTTCGATCTTTACAATGGTGCACCAAAACCTCCGACGATGCGCAATAGCCGCTTTTTTTTTCCGTTTTATTGTTCACGTCACTGTAGCACTATTGTATTTTTTTTACTGTAGTGCGGCCCAAAAATTTCGGTTTTTCTCCTCTCCTTTTTGGTCTTCCCTTCCTTTCTTCTCTGGCCTTCTCCTCTTATAGATAACTCCCAAAACCTCAATTGCGTCACCAAAATCCAAACTTTCCATGTTTAGGATAAACAAAAATAAAAAACTTTCCAATCCAAATCGCATCTAAAATTCGTTATAAACCGAGTCAATCCTAATCTGAGCTGATTCTTTGCTCTTCTCCTTTTATATGCATTCAAATCAGATACTCCTAAATATGAATATGAATCCAACCTTTGCGAATCCGAGCTGTCCAATTTTGAGTCGAGTGAATCATTAACCTCCCATTCCAGCAAGTCTCATCAAGCACCTTCCAAATTAAGGACGAGATTGAACTAGCCAGTTCGAGCCAATTTGAGCATAAGCGCTTCAGTTCCGAGTAGCCGAGTAAAGCTGCTCAGCCCTGTTTTCTTTCAAATGCCTGAGCAGAGCTCGAGTTGTTCTTTTTTTTTTCTTTTTTAACTTTTGTTTACAAACCCGTCGTATTGCTTATGAGTGTCAGATCTGTGATGACCGTCTCTTGCACTTTAAGAACATAACCTGTCTTTTCCTTTAAATTAGATCAACAACTTATATTATATTCTCCCAACTCAGTTTTAAAGTTTTGTAATTGAGTATTTAAAACTACCTAAGTTTTCTTTATCGTCAGATCTCCCATCTCTTGATCTCTTTCAATGAAAGCATTTGTTGTGCAATAATTCCATGATCCGCAACTCAATCTCATTGAAATCTACACAAACAATCAAGCCCAACATTAGATGCACAATAAAATATAATCTCATTTAATAAATTAAGTGCATCTAAGTTTATCAATTATCCGCATTTATCAAATAATTGGTATAAACTCCTAATTCTTTACTTAACGCTAAGAACCCATAATTATCTTTATTTTAACTAGAAAATTATACTAACAAATAGGTATGAAACATATATAAATGTGTATATTTTGTATATATTACTCTAGTAAGTAGTGGTCCACCAAGATTAATAGACATATGTTTTTTTTGCTGAATAGAACCATTATATTCCTGACACAAGAGGGATCCTCCTCAATGCCAACAATGATAGAAGAAGACGCTCATTACACAAAGAAACACAAACAACAATAGCCACACAAACTCTCATAGCATGAGCAAAGATACAAATAGTTGGACAGAGATAAACACAACCTATGAGTAATTTGATAAACATATATAAGTCCCGCCCTCGTAGACAACTAACTCATAGGGGAAGCCACAACCATATCTAGAAGCATAAACATGGAGCATCATCCATCCAAGCACAAGACTTCGAGCTTCATCATCTCTGACACACTCCAAATGGTTAGCAAAAAGCAAATTGAAAGTGCCAACCTTCACAACTTTTGCGGAGGTTTTTTTCTTCTTCTTTACTTGATGATCCATGAGGTGCAAAATTACAAAACTACCTACAAGAGGCAAAAGAGGAGTAACGTGCATGGCAGCAAGATTGCCGTTGGTAGTCATGCAACTACCGTGATCCATAGCACTACGCAAAGAGACGCTAGAATCCGAACCTGACTTAGTGAATGTTGTTCTCTCTAGAAATTTTAAGAGATCAAAATCATCACTCCTTCGAACTGTAGAAATACTCGTGTTCATCAAATTTGGTATAAAGATACCCCCAACAATATGTTTGAATCATCATTTGTACGCCCAAGCTAAAGGAGAGCCTAAGTGGAAACTAAAAAAGAAATAAAGAAGGGGGATGGGAGGTGCCTCCTTACCGGAACCATGTGAGATTGGCGCCGAGCGGCTCCACCTTAGGTCAAAAAACACAAAAGCATAGGAAAGACAAAAATGGGTAAGAAGGTGTGAAGAGTGGTGGAGGATGGCAGTGGGGAGCAGAATAGGAGCACAAGGCTCTCGATCTGTCCCACATCGACTACCTAACACCTTCTCCATACCCCTCTTCCCTTATCCCATGCTTCCTCAACAACCTCGGTTGCCGACACTAGGCGGAGGCCACCCGGCATGGCCACACGAGGCCGGAAGGGGAGCTGAGGGAGGAGGGAGAACTAGGAAAGAATGAAAGGTGTAGCAGGAAAGGGGAAAAAAAGGAAAGAGGGATTGTAGAGAGAAGCCAGAGTTTCTCTCTCTAGAACTATTTTATTAATAGTCTCATAGGTTTTTTCAAAAGAACTAATATTAACTAAATCAGACTATTATTTACCCATTAAAAAAATAAATTGGACTGTTAGAATCGGTTTAATTTTGAGGGAGTACTCTTTTAACACTAGTTTACGTATTTTCTAATGTTTTTCCACTAGTAGTAATTTACTACCACTCCGATTTTCCTCAGACGCCTAGTAAGTAGACTTAGTTAGTTCTTGTTGTGGCCTGCCCTATTAAAACAAACATTTGCCCCAGTATGTTTGTTTGCGATTTGATTTTGCCATACATTGTCCAGTCCAATTACACAAGTTCAAAATCAAGCAATTCAAGATTGCGTCAAGTATTTGGCTACGGTCTGAGTTGTATGAATATCTTAAAAAGTAACCACAAGCTTAAGACGGGAATTGAGTAACGAGATAGCCTCTTGATTGACAAGTTCTAGATAAAATCGGACTTTTGTTGAAAGCTGCGTTTGCTTTTGGTGGGAATTTGCATTCTTTTTTGAGCAAAAAGTTTATAAGCATATTCACTGATGTAATGTGATACTCATAAAGAATGGTTGGCATGCAACTTAGCTCCGCCCATTATGTTTAGAATCTGAAGTCTTTTCATTTTCATTAAGATTCTCGTCTAGTGACATTTTTGAACGACTATTTGGTTTCATCCGTTTTTTTGTTTGCACGGATCTTTCCGTTGCTTGATCACCTTTCTAGAAAATGGGCATGGAATCCACAAATTTTAGTGCATCTTAAGCTGTCTTAAGGATGCTCCATGTATCTTTTCAAAGCATGTTTTATGTTCAACTGTTCAAGATACCCAATTCAACGAACACTTTAAGCAAACACTAAGAACTCGCAATAAATTTGTACAAAAAAAAAAGAACTACCAATAAATCCATAATGAAAAAGATTTGCAAGACACAGATAGCACTTGTGAAGTTGTATGAAACTTATGCCAAGAGACACGAGTAGTTGACACATGGCCATGTTGCAAGGAATTTTGGAAGCTAGCAAATAGCAATGGTGCTCCACTCATAAAATTTCTTATGGTGGAATCATGAAAAGGCATTAGTCGGGGCACTTGTCTCTTGATGGATGGATCAGCACTGAATATCAAGATATGACAAGGACTCGATATGAAGAGATGGTAGAAAGTAGCAACTACCGCGCTAGCTTTTCCTTCCAGCAGTTTCTGTTTTGGAACAAATGTGCTTTCCACTAATTCGCTATATATGTTCCCAAAATATTGTAAAGTCATTAGGAAATAGCAATGATTTGAAGAAGAAGATCAGCAAAACAATCACATGAACAAGGCTCAATTTACGACACAAGATATTAATGCCAGCGACTAATTGTTGAGACATATAAGAAATCTGACAATAGCCAACTTCCTAATAGCTTTTGTTTTAGTGTTCCGTAAAAACTTAAGCTGATCAGAAGACAACAGTTATTTAACTTGTTATGAGAGCTAAGATCTTGGAGTTTTCACCATTTTTGAACACCAAGAACTCACTGACATGCAAAATAAATCTTCCGTTATGTGTCTCTATGTTGTCATGCCATTTAATCCACAAGAGAAATCATCTCCTTTGGTAGTGAGTGGTGACCACTTGATGGCTAAATCAGTACTTTAATTGGGCATGCGAAATAAATCTTCCGTTATGTGTCTCTATGTTGTCATGCCATTTAATCCACAAAAGAAATCATCTCCTTTGGTGGTGAGTGGTGACCACTTCATGGCTAAATCAGTACTTCAATTGGTCCATGTATTGTCATTATCATCTTTTTAGGTAAGAAATCCCACATTTGCCTTGTCTTTTCTTTGACATAAAAGTTGGGCGAGATCATTAATGTGATTGGCCCATTGTGAGGCTTCTTTGTGCTTTACTCTCCTTTATCCCCGAGTGAGGAGTCTTCTTGGTGAAGCAAGCTTAAGACTGTGCCCTAGCAGCCAATGAGAAGACCCCCATGTGGTCTCACTAAGTAACTTGAAAAGAGAGCTAGCAGTCTCACTCCTTAAAATTAACTACATACTGAAAACACTGGAATTAAGGAGGATGAAAGCCACTGCCCAAGTTGTGTGGGGTGTGGCAATTCGGAGACAAAATTATTGTTGAAGTTTGGTTCTCCCTTCTGACTGATACTCCAAGATACATTCTTGTCATGGACCCCTCAAAAGCTCCACGTGTTGATCAGCTGTAGGATCTAAGAACTGCCTTGTGAGGTGGTGCCTTCTGACTGATATATGGCCAAAGCATTGTGACAACTTTTCTATCCGTCAGTGGCTGGAGCAGTTCCATTATGCACTACATATGGGAGGCACATGCATGAGCCAATACTTCTGCCAAGAGAATGAAGTATCATCCACCCATTTAGTTGCTGTTTTAGTACGATATATATAGGGTGTGATAGGATATCCATGAGTTTCTTTTTAATCTGTATGGTGCTACATGTAGTGCTTATCTACTGCATGAAATGATGTGTGGCATTATGTGCCCAAGGGGATTGGTTTTGGTGTTGTGGAGTCGATATGGAAGATTTTGATCGATCACTGGGCATCCGCAATCAATCGAGGGGCATTCCAATTGATCACAGTTCTATGACAGCTAGAAGAAGATGGATTATATGTACACTACATTCACTTTCAGTCTTTCACATTCCCTCTAGATTCAGTTACTTTGTCAACCATTCGGTCCCTCATGATAACGTTGGCTATTGAGAGCTTCCTGAATTGTTTTTTTCCCTTTGGGTGAGAAATAACCACCACAGAAGCTTAGTACCGATAAGACAACTGCCAATGGAGGAGTAAAAGTCCTATAATTAGGGATGCTAGGTGGTCTCCTTCCAACTTTGGAAAAGACTTCTTTATGTAAATAGGACCTCAAAAAGGGATGAAAGCATTTAAGTATAGCTTCGAGTTTGGTTATAATAAGAAGCATGAACTCTGCTGAAAGTGGAATATCTACATGTCATCACACTGATTTGATTAAATAGGCCTTAGTAGTGAAGTCGAAGCCCCAAACCGACATTAGATTAAGGTATGATCATGACATGTACTTTGCGTAATATCTCTTCATGTGTATCATGAGTGGGACTCCAATGAACAAAAAGAGGACATAACAAAGCATTAACTAGTGCTGCTTAACTTTTTTATTAACGAAAACTTTGTTTAGGCGTCATTCAATGCGTCACTCGCTAGTATTAGGAACAAATTAACAGGAAAAAGAAGAGGTAAAAGGGTATGTGCTCCACCATTTTGTTGTCTGAGCGTTGTTTTGGTTGTGTCGACTGTACATTAGTTATATGTTCTAAAGCCTGTTTTGGATCCAAAAGCAAATCCTCTTTACGCTTCTATTCCTATAACTTCAAATCTTTCCGCTTGTTTAATCTTCTTAGTGTGTTCTTATTCTCTGTCCACTTACCCAATTTTCAGTCCTCCTACCTTCTATATCTTGCTTTTTTACAGACAACTTTGATCTTTGTTTTTCATCCTTTCGTTCCCATTTGTTTTTAGTAGGTGGGTTGTTGGGTGTAGCTCTCCCTGTCTGTACTGAAGTTAACAAGTGGGAATCTGGTATGCTATGTATAAATAAGACTACATGTCCATGTCAATACGTACGTTTTGCCTTATTTAATGGCATTCCATGTTAAGTTTGTGAAATTGACATAAAGCAACTAAAGGTTGATATTAACTATACAAAAAAAAGCATGCTGTGGAAATTTTTCATTCAAAGCTCATGACCATGTAATTAGAGTTTTCTGGAATCATAGAGAAACATATACATATATAATGCAATATTCCCACCTACAAGCATCGGAAAAAACCTATAACTCCACATCCAAAATATTTAAACTATTACGGGAGCCATAAAGTTCAATTGAGTCAACATACAAACTCCACGCATCTACATATGAGACCCTTCCTACTTCTTTATTTATTTATTATATATTCTAACATTCCCCTTCACATGCAAGCATCCATCAAGCGCTGCACGTGGAACATAATTTGGGTATAAACGCCCCCATTGAAATCAGATCCCAACTCCAATGTCATGTAAGATAACCAAGTTTCCTAAAAGTTCGAACGGTTAGGAAACAAAAAATTTTATTCATTTATTATATATTCTAACATAGAGGACCTGATCAAGCTCTAACTCCATAGGTAATCTCTAAGGGTGAGCCAATGTTGTAATGAACACTGACATATAATTAGGCTCTAGGACCATCAAATGATAGATCGAGCTCTAAGATGATCTTTTTAACTTTTTCTCTTTTCTCTTGGGTCTTCTTTTTTATTTTTACGTAAGTCTTAAGTCTTTACTTTTCTCTTTTGAGCTTTCACCTATTTAAATTGAATGCTTTCCAAAAAAAGCTCCAATAAGGTTCATTCCTAGTTTCCATGGAACATGGTTTTGAAATATAGTAGACATTCTTGTATCCCAAAATAAAGGGAAATATAATTAAACATTCATGAGATGTTTACTAATATCAACTTCTCAAAAAGCTAATCATTTCAATGAAAAAAAGAGAAACCTCTAAAACAATATCAACTTCTTTATTCATTTTAACAAAAAAACAGAAACTTCCATAATCACTTTCAAACCATATGGTACCAGTTAGGCAATTTGCTCGACACAACTTCACCCATCTCATCTGATTAAAGAGCCAAGTCAAAGTTCTCAATGAAAAAAGAAGAACAAAAAAGAGATACATAAGTCAAGCCAATAAGCTCATTGCTCAAATCGGCAATAGTCATTGGTTAGCCCACCGTTCCTCCCTCTTTAATTAGCTTATCTTCATAGCCGCAGATATTCATCATTTATCAGTGTTCCCCAATTTCGGTTGAGTAAGAAAGGAACCACCAAAACCCTAATGTCAGTTTCATCTGGACAAGACCTGTGTAGGGGCTCTTAATCGTGGTTAAGGGGCTGTTTGGGAGGCCATTTCCCACTTCATTTCCCATCATTTCCCACCATTTTCCATTAAAATGTGTTTGGGAGGCACATTTCATTTTCATTTACCTTTAGTAGGTGAATGATCATAATGGTCATTTTCATTCTTGATGTGAATGTCCTCATGAGGACATTCACTTGACAAATGGGTTTTTAAACGGGAATCTTGTGACGAATGACCATATTTACCCTTCCATCATTCATTTTTCCCTTTTGAATCCCTAAAACCCATACTTTAATCATCAAATGAAAAGGAAAATTTTTTCCTTTCCTACGATCATTATAGCCTCCCAAACAGCCCCTAAGCCAAAGGCTCCTGAAGCAATATTAGTTCTATTAACGAGGATTAACTTAAAACCCACAAACCCAGTAATGGCGTTCACATTGCTAGGCGTGGCATGGCGAAGGCCGTCCGATAGAGAATAGAAGTAAGTTCTATTTTTTTATTATAGTGCCAATTATAAAAAGAGCTATTATTTTAAGAAAATGGCACTAAACTGCAAATTTAAATATAACACCAATTTGCAAATTTAAATCAATTTAAATACTTTACACTGTTTTTCATTAAAAACATTTTAAAATGTTGATAATTTTTAAATAAAATTTGAATAATGCTGCAAAAATACCTATCAAACAACTAATCATTTCAAGATTACCACGGAGCGTAAACTTAAAATTCTAACCAACCCGGTGCAATTTTTTGTTACCCAAAAGAGGCATGTCGTTGACCTTCAACCAGGACACATTACGTAGCTTTTTTAATTTTTGATCTGATTGTTCTTTTCCACGTGGAATTATATAAAAAAGGCATTTCTCTTGTTCGTACGATTATGCGAGCCCAGATAAATATCAACCGTTAGATGACACCAGATTATCTTGTCGGCCGCCGCCGCTTTCTTCGCTACCCTTAAATTTCAGATGAAAATTCAATCCAATTTCCAATTTTACCCTTCATACAAACCTCTTTTACGAAAACAAGGAGAAATGAAAAGGATAGTTCGGTCAAAACAGAACTATCTTATCCAGCGGGGCAAGAAGAGACCTAATGGCAGAATCGTGAAATGGAGGAACACCGAGCTGATTTACGGAGGGGCGGCGCTGATAATATGGCGGGGGCGGGTGGTGAAGAGGACAAGGCTATAAGCTGATGAGCTTCTGCTTGTGTGTCTGGTCTGCCAGTGTCGGATTCTGAAAGCTTTGATTTCCAGTGGTTTTCTCTGAATTTGGAGTTGCATGGTGTTGTGGTAGGAGGAAGAGAGAGGAGGGATTGTGGGGAATTTTTTTGAGGTGAAAAAAGAGTTTGAATTGATGGAGTTTGGTGGAGGAGAGACTAGAGAGATGAACGTAAATGTGGAGTACATATGGAGACATCACCAGCATGAGGTGAAGGAGAACCAGTGCACCTCCACCCTCGTCAATCACATCCGGGCTCCTCTCCATCTCGTGAGTTTGTTGCTCTCTTTATTTCCCTCTTTTGAATCTGTTTTCTTCAATGGTCCTTGTCTCTTCTTGTTGAGTTTTTTATTTGGTCTTGGCTAGATTTTTGGGACCTGGGTTGGTGAGATCAGTGAGCTTCAATCAGATTGACTCTGTTATCCTCGGCTTTTTCAATCAGTTTTGTTTTAACAATTCGCTTGGCTTGGTCTGGATTGTAGATTGGCTTGATTTTTGCTGAGCTACTACTTTTTAGTTTTCTTTGTTGTTAAGTTTTGGTGTATTTCATTTTCTTTGTGTCTGTTTTCAGCATCCCTAGAGGATATTCTGTTCATTTTTTAATGGGATTAAAGAAGGAAGCATTTAGCATTTCGCTTGAAGAATTAGTTCCAGTTTTTTGAAGAAACTGTCGGTGCTCTGTTCTTGCAATACAGAGAGATCTGATATTTTCTGTACGCCTTTTTGATACGTTTTTTTTCCAGAAATTTCCAGTATGTGCTTCATGGGCAATTGTTTTTTCTTAATTTTTAGTTTCAGAATGAAGGAAAGTTGCAAGCTTTATGAGTAAAATCTAAATCTTAGTGTCCATTAAATTTGTTTTTTTGGGAATCAAATTGATTGCCTGATCTTACCAAAAACAAAATGATTGCTTGGAATGAAGAAAATATTGGGGAGTCAATGAATTATTCTAAAGTCACTGTGTTAGCAGGTATGGTCTTTGGTGAGGAGATTTGATCAGCCGCAGAAGTACAAGCCCTTTGTTAGCAGGTGTGTGGTACAAGGGGATCTTGGGATTGGAAGTGTGAGAGAGGTCAATGTGAAAACTGGACTCCCTGCTACCACCAGCACTGAATGTTTGGAGCTTCTAGACGATAATGAGCATATTCTCAGTGTCAAGATTGTTGGTGGTGACCACAGGCTAAAGGTCTGAGAAAGCTTTATCCAGTTCCTCTTCAAATAATTGCTTTGTTGGCCCATATTAAGCAATTCCATAAGTAGAATAGAATGAATTTAATGTGTTGTTATATTGAGTTCAACAAGTAACTATTTTCTTTAGGCCTATGGGTCTATCCCACCTTCGTCCCTTGTAAGCAAAAAAGTAAATAACTTCTTTGCGGATAATAAGCTTTTTTCTAAATACTCAATCCGTTCCTTATTAATAGTCTGATTTGGTTTTTCAAAATGAACTTCATTTTGAAAAACCAAATCACTATTTAATAAGGAAAAGAGGGAGTATAATTATTTGTTGTTAAGCTCGAATCTGGCTTTTTTGTCAAAAAAAAAATTTGAATGTGGTAGTTCATATAAATGTCTGCTTTCCACCATTGGCTTCCAATTTCCAACATCTTAATACTCCCTCCGCCCCTGGACTTATTATTACCATAAGATTTTTCCCAAATGAACTAAAATTGAGTTGAGATAATGAACTTCGGTGATAAGAAGATATTGAAGCCATTTGCACAGACAATTGGTAGTTGTATTTAGTACCATGCAATTCAGTATAGGCTGATGTAACCATTGTTCATTTTTTAGTGTAAGAATGATATTATGCAGCACATTAGCTAAATGTTTGTATCTCATTCGTATATGAGTATTTAGTGCCCTAAATTTTCTTCGTTTGCTCTTTAATATACAGAACTATTCATCAAGAATCACTGTCCATCCTGAAGTTATAGAGGGTAGACCAGGGACGCTGGTGGTCGAGTCGTTTGTGGTGGACGTGCCTGACGGGAACACCAAGGACGACACTTGCTTCTTCGTCGAAGCCCTCATCAAATGCAACCTCAAATCTTTAGCTAACGTTTCAGAGCACCTGGCCGTGCAGGGTCGGACTGAGCCTATCGACCGACTTTGAACCTGGTTGTGCCAGAATGGGACAATGGCTCAACCTCTGACTCTGTGGCTGCACCTTCCTTGGCTGGATCCAGTACTCAGATAGCATGGGAATCAGACTCGTTGCACTGTTAATACCATCTAGAGGCCTCCAAAATTTGCTTGCCCATTTATTTGCTTTTGTTTGTTTCTCTATGGAGAAAGTGATGCTTACAAGGAATTTTCTTAATCGATAGTGGACCAGAAGCGTATGCATCGACGGATTTTTAGACTGCCCATAATTTATGATGTATAGAAGCAATTGCAGGGGGTGAGGACAATGGAGCAAAAGAAGGTAGCAAAATGGTGTAAGTTGTTACTTTATGAGTAAAGACCTGGGTTTTTATGGTAATATGTGTTTGCATTCAGTGGATGTGGATGTATACCTCATCTTATTATGCTTTCCATATGCTATTTGATAAAAACCGTATTTCCTGCTGCTTCTATCATTGTGCATTATAAAAGAGTACGAGCGATTATGTTTCTTCTGGTATCTTGTTCAGTGAAGGTTATTGAGAATTTTTCGTATGGTTTGCTGTGAGAGCAGCCAAATTTCCACGATAACATCTATAAAGGAAGAATCGGATGATGCGTTCACCACCCGGCAGTTTAGCCAGTGTGCCGTCCCCCCCCCCGGCGGAAATTGACTGACCTAAACCGTGGAGTGGTGAACTACCCATCCGGGAAGAATATGTAGGAGTGCTCTACCTAAGGTTACAGAAAAGAGGAAATAATAATAATTAAAAAAGGTTACAGAAAAGAGGGCTCTACCGAAGGTTACTAACTTCTTTTCCCTTAAGGCTCTTTTCAGGGTGGGTTAGAGGTTTTCGAAAAAATAAGAAATTCTTTTCCATGAACAGCCATTTGCATAGCGTTAGGAGATTTGGTCAGATAAGGTTTGAGGAGTCTTTCCATAGAAATGTTGGTAAAATGGATCTGCATTCTTGCAGACCTGCACCCTGTCCAAACAACTCTTCCAAGCAAAGTTATCATCCCTAATCGCGATGCCGTGCCTAACAACAGCCGAGCATTCTCCGTCATCATTCACCGCTAGTTGCTCCAGTTAGTAAATTGGTTATACAGCATTTTCTTGCCATTGCAGGCGTACGCAATTGATCACTCCAACAAATTGATATCAATAATGTCTTTCACAATTAAATCTGTAAGTTGTCCTTATGCCATTGACTCCGACATCTTCTTATGGCCTCAAACAAACTCCTCGTTGATAATTTACCAAATTGGCTAGTTTTTTTCAAGCCGATACATCAAATTTAAACTAATCATTAGTTGTACCGGAGAAACTAGGTTGCTCCCAACCCAATGCCCGATGTGTGAGGAGGAGATTGTTAGGGTTTATCTCACATGGGTTGTGAAAGAGGATGGTAATCAACTTATAAGTAAGAGGGAAAGCCTCACTCTTCAAGCTAACTTTTGAGGTGAGAGAGGTCTAAGACTACCTAACAGTGGTATTAGAGTTAATGTTGAAAGTTATCTTTAGGTTTCCTAAAATGAAGAATTACAACATAAGGATGATTAACTTGAATGAGAGTAATTAGATTATATGAAAAACCAAGATGGATGATCTTTTGTATTCCAAGTATCTATTTGAACCGGTTTTAGGAGTGAAGCAAAGCTGGATAAGGCAAAGGAAGATGATCGGAAGAAAGAAGACAGAAAAGTCATAGCATGCATTAGACAATGGTTGGATGATATTGTATTTCACCATATATCTAATAAAGTTGATGCAAAAGTTCTTTAGGATAAACTACATGAATTGTCACGCCCCGAAATCTCATACCTCGATCGGAGTGCGGAAGCCAACAAAAGAGATATAATTCGAGGTAGAGATCCCGGGCACGCGACCCAACAGTCGATTTTTCCAACCGATTACAATCATCTCAAAAGGACGTGTAACCGATTATGCCCGCAATCAGTGTAATACAATAATAGACATCAATGAATACTATGAAATGAATTTACTTAATAATAATCTATTTAAGAAAGTCAAATAAAATAAACCTATAAGTCTATGGCACACAATTGCCAATAATGTCATAAGCATCAATAAAAAGCAAAGCAAATAACTAAATCGTCTTTAATCTCTTCTCGGCGCCTACAATCTGCCATTCAACTACTGCACTTCCTGATCTCACTTTTCGTTTGCGCCTGCATCAGAGGATGCATGAGTATTTCATAGAAACACTCAGTAGGATGTAAAAACCCACTGAAGCAGTATGAAGAGAATAAGAATAACAAGGTTATAGGCATTCCACAACATTTGAACTGAACCGAGGTCGATACACCTGCCAGGTTAGTCAACAACAATTCCAACTCGCAAGTATAGGAAAACATCAAAAGGGCTCCTACTACAAATGAGTAAGGAGGGAATAACAATCATATCAAAGGCTCCAGACATATAAAGTGAAAGGAGTTACAATTTTTGCTCGCTAACCTGGTCGCTCGCAAGTGACTAAAATAATATACCAGAACCACCCTAAGGGTCCTCTCTTTGGAACCTTGCCATGCGTCTAGGATGCTGGCCCCACCAGTGCTTACGGACACGATAGGCGGAGACTGAGGACCTTCCGTAATGTCCACAATCTAACGTACGTATAGTGCCTCCCTTCGGGAAGTATGGAATCGCAATTTCATAAATATAAGTGACCTCGCAAGATCTAGCAATGGCTTAATTGAGCATTCTATGAAACCACCATGGGGAGAGTCTCGCAAGGTCTCCGGTGGAAGAAACAATCATGTAATCAATATGAGCAATATCTCAAAGGAATAGAGGTCACAACACTCTAAGATCATAAGGTATCTCTTACCAGAATAGACTCTCTCAAGGAGTATGGATAGAAGCATCAAAGTCTTTGGTCAACACATAACTCACTCATTGGAGTAGCATAGAATAACGAGACAACCCAAACACTTCGAATAATGATAACTCACACAAGGAGTAACATACAATCAATACATACCTTTCATGCTCAGCTCTAGATAGGAATTCCTCATTCGCATTAGAGTTTATAATACAAATATCATAGATAAGAAATCAAAGAATCTTAGATGATTTGAATTCCAAGTAGAATATCAAACCGACATCAACAATTTTAAAATAGATAGTTAGGAATCACTTGTCCAAAGGATTATCCCTCATAATTGAATTACATCTAACCCAATTCTTACTGTGATATTCCATAAGTATATAGTTCAATTACTGTTATTAACATATTAATCGTTATCATATCATATTACATGATGTTATTTGTATACTTAGTATTTTCTCTCAGATTCAGCTCACTATCTCCTGCACAACAGTCCTCTTCCGACGGCTACTGTGCTCTGTACAGTAAGACTTGACCTATGAAATTTTTACTGATAATACCCTCGTGAGGCTAGTTTCCAACCCCACTGATTTTATATTTATCCGATTTTATTTGAATTAGTTATAAATTATTTACTACGGACTGTCAGCACAGAAACAGTTCTGGCCGAGATTAAGACTCTTCATTAAACTTGATTATCTTACTTAGTGACACATTATAAATAATAATACATCGATAACAGACCATATAATCCTCTCCTAGACCAATTGCAGAATCTAGAATTATCTGGAATTACTAAAGTTCACTCCTTTCTTGTGTTCTTATATATATAACATAGTTTGTAGACATTAATACACCCCAAATAAGACAATTAATGTAAGACACACCTTAAAGGCACAAACTCAACGTGGATCATCATCAACCAAACAATATCAGAACTTTTAGTTTCTGGAAAATTAATAAAGCATTAGACTTTAGATGCAAATTCCCGTCTAGAAGTGAAACATGAATGCACATATGATTTATGATGCACTACGCATAGAAATATTGACACAATTTGTTCATCTCGCAAGAATCCAAACAATAACTAAGGTGTTGAATCAAAACACTTGTCAAAAGCATATATAATCAAAAGAGAGAAGAGGGGAAAAACCATCCTACTTAATCCTCCAAAGATTTCGCCTTTCTACGCGTTACTCGTCTCTTCCGCTTCTTCCAAAGCTCCCGCTCCAAGCTCTCGCAAACTCCCACAAGAACAAGCCTCCAAGGAGTTGGGTGAATGTGGGAAGGAGAAGGGAAAAGTCTCTGGACGTTCTAGGGTTAGCACAAGCCTTCTAGTGTTTATATAGAGTTAGGGGAGAATCCATTCTTAAACTAATCTTCCAATTCATAGACACTTTCAACCAATGGGAAGGCTTCACAATCCTCCTAGAGACGTGCAAAACAAGTCCAATTGGGATTTGGTATCTTTCCCAAGCAAATCCACCCCAAAAATATGCTAGAAATCACAAAACCGCAATCGGCGATCGATCGGCTATACGGCGATCGATCGTCATATGCGTTGTTTTACACTACCGCGTTACAGCCGATCGATCGCCATTACTGCCGATCGATCGCTTTACGCGAAACAAAACATTCACAAATCACAGTAACTACGATCGATCGTTTTGATACGGCGTCGATCGGTTCAAGCTTTCCGACCGATCGGCTCTTATGGCGATCGATCGTTGTCACGTTTAATCAAAATTCAATTTCTCATATCTTTTCACTCCGAACTCCAAATCGCGCATAATAGGTGGCGTTGGAAAGCTCTTCTCACCAACTTTAATTTCCATGAGGTAAAACACGACCAAATCAAATATTAAGAGGGTCAAATTTTGGGTTTTAAAATACTTACTAATTTTTCGGGTGTTACATGAATTGTATGAAAGAAAGACCACGAGAAACAAAGTCTTTTTGATCCGAAAGCTTGTAAACTTGAAATTTAAGGATAGTGGTTCGGTGGAGGAGTATTTGAATAAGATGCAAAGCATTGTGAATCAATTGGCAACTATGAAGATGAACTTAAATGATGAGTTGTAAGCCTTGTTATTGCTTAGTTCTTTACCAGAGAGTTGAGAGACTTTTTGGTGTCTCTTAGCAACTTTGCACTAAATAGAATGTTATTTATGAGCCAAGTCACAAGTAGCTTATTGGGGTCTCTAGTTCAAGTTTTATTTTCCGATCAAAGAAGATGAAGGTCAAATAGTAGAGGTCCAAATAGTATAAAGATGGCAAGAGGTTAAAATCTCGAAAGAGGTGAAATGTTTTCATTGTAGTCGACTTAGGCATTTCAAGAATGAGTGTTTGAAGTTTTAAATTAACAAAGTGAAGGTTCACCAAATGAGCAAAGCAAGCAAGCTCAATAACCTAATACTATGGAAAAAGGTAAAAATCTTATTATGGTCTATATTTGTGGCGATAGTTGTTTGAGTTCAACAAGTACAAGTACTTGAGTCGTGGATTCCGGAGCATTTTTCCATGCAACTTCTCATATAGAGTTCTTCATTACATATGAGTCACGCAACTTTGGGGTGATAAGGATAGGAAACCATACGGTTTCAAAAATTATTGGAAAGAGATATGTGCACTTTGGGGTTAATTCTTAAATATGTAAGACACATTCTGAACTTTAAGGTTGAATCTTATATCAACAAGAATACTTGATGATGAAGGCTATAAATCACACTCAGGCAAAGGTGTGTGGAAGCTCACAAGGGGGTTTCTTGTTCTAGCAAAAAAGAAGAAGTGTTACACTCTTTATAAAATCGAGAGTCAACTACTTTAAGGGTGAGGTGAATGCTACTCTTGAGGACTCATCAGCTAACTTGTGACATATGTGACTTGGCCACATGAGTGAGAAAGCTTTGAAGAAGAATGTACTCCCAAATTTGAAAGGTACTTCTTTGACTCCTTGTGATTATTATTTAATTGGAAAATAACATAGAACTTCATTTTCTACAAGTAGTACCCGAAAAACAAATGTGCTTGATCTTGTCTTTTCAGACGTTTGTGGATCAATAGAGAAGAAAACTCTTTGTGGCTCTTTGTACTTTATTACTTTCATTGATGATGCATCTAGGAAAGTATGATGGTATGGGATAAATAATAAGGTTGAAGTGTTTAACACATTTTAAAAGTTTTATGTTATGGTTGAAAGACAAACTGATAAACTTCTTAAATGTCTTCGAACCGACAATGGGGGATAGTATATTTGAAGGAAGTTTAATGATTATTGTAGCAAGCATGGAATAAGGTATGAAAAAATGGTGACTTGTACTCCTCAACACAATGGTGTGGCAGAGAAGATCAACCGAACAATAGTGCAGAAAATTTGAAGTATACTATCTTTGGCAAAGTTTCTGAATAACTATTGAGGTGAAGTTATGAGCACCATTTGTTATTTGATCAATTGGTCTCCTTTATATGTGTTAGATTGTGAGGTATCAGATAATTGTGGAGTGGTAGAGATCTCTCCTTCTCACACTTGAAGGTATTTATGCATGTCACAAATGAGTAAAGAACAAAGTTAGATTGGTTATTGAGTGTATCTTCTTAGGATATGGTGATGATGAGTTTGATTATAGGTTGTGGAACCTAAAGAACAAGAAACTCATAAGAAGTAGAGATTTGGTCTTTAGAGAATATCAAACATTGAAGACTTTGGCAAAGATGAAGTTCTAAAGCAAGTTGTGCATGAAGTCTATGATGAGTTCTATGTTCCACAAGTTTCACAAGGTGTTTAATAGGAAGAATATAGTGAAAGTGATGAACCTACATATAGTGATGATGATCATCTAGAGAATGAGGTGGAGTATGAACGTGTAGATTTTAATGTTTATGATTTTTTTGAGAATATAAATGATTTAGATGAAGATGATGACTCTATTCAAGGTGATGTGGAAGAGGGGGAGTTTTCATATCAATAAGAGATAAACTCATTGAGGAGATCGGATCGAGAAAGGAAGTTATCTATAAGGTATCATTTATCTACATTTGTTACGCTCACCGAGTATGGTGAACCGGAAAGCTTTGTGGAAGCTCAAACACACGAAAATAAGGATTTATGGATGAAAGCCATGCTAGAAGAGATGATATTCTTGTATGAGAACTATACTTATGAATTGGTGAAGCTTCCCAAAGGCAAGAGAGCTTTGAGAAATAAGTGAGTATACCGATTGAAGGCTGATAAGAGTAGCTGACATCTAAAGAACAAGGCAAGGTTAATTGTGAAGGACTTTGGACAAAAGAAATGTGTTGATTTTGATGAGATATTCTCACTCATGGTGAAGATGTTATCTATTTGAGTTGTATTGGCTCTAGCCACTAGTATGGACCTTGAGATTAAGCAACTTAATGTTAAAATTGTCTTCTTTTATGGTGATTTGGAGGAAAAAATTTACATAAAGCAACCAGAAAGATTTAAAGTCAAAGGCAATGAGTAATGTTATACAAGCTAAAGAAGAGTTTTTATGGGTTGAAGTAAGCTTCAAGGCAATGGTATAAGAAATTTGATTATTTTATGATGGGTCATGGGTACAAGAGGACAACTTTGAATTATTATGTGTTCACTATGAGATTTGGTGATGGTGATTTTATTATATTGTTGTTTTATGTTGATGATATGCTGATTGTTAGGCATGATACTAATAAGATTGCTTGGTTGAAGCATGAGTTAAGTAAATCTTTTTTCATGAGGACTTGGGGCCCGCAAAATAAATATTAGAGATAATAATTAAGCATGATAGGCAGGCTAAGAAGTTGTGGTTATCACAAGAGAAGTACATTAAGAAGGTGTTTGAAAAGGTACATTAATATGAAGAATGTAAAACCTGTTAACATCCCATTGGAAGTCATTTCAAATTGCACAAGAAGTAAAGTCCTTCAAATGAAAAGAGAAGAAAAAAATGGCTAAGATCCCCTATGCATCGGTGATAGGGAGCTTGATGTATGCAATGATGTGTACAAGATCGGATATTGCACATGCCGTTGGAGTTGTTACTAGACATCTTTCAAACTCGAGGAAGGGGCCTTAGAATGCGGTGAAGTGGCTTCTTCGGTATTTAAAATGTTCATATAAGGTATGCTTATGCTTTGAAAATAGTAAATCTTTGCTTAAAAGATAAGATTTACATATTCGAATAGACCGGAGATGTTGACTCAAGGAAGAGCATTTTGGGATGTTTGATCACTTTTGCGAAAGGAACTGTATCATAGCAATCAATGTTACAAAAATGTATTGCATTGTCTACAATGAAAGTTGAGTGCATTGCAATTACCGAAGCTTACAAAGAGATGTTATGGATGAAGAGATTCGTCGAGGAGTTAGGTCTAAAGTAAGACAACTATGTTGTACATTGTAATAGCCAAATTGTCATCCATTTGAGCAAGAATGCAAGTTTTCACTCTATGAGTAAACATATTAATGTGATGTATCATTGCATAAGAGATGTGTCGAATATGAAACTCTTGGAGTTGAGAAAGATCCATACTGACAAAAACCCATCGGATATGATGACCAAGAAACATGAGCTTTACAGAGGTTGGGCCGATGTGGGTGAGGTTAGCCTTCATATGTAATGTGGGGGAGCTCCCACATGAGTAGGGAGGGGGAGAAAAAAACTACAACTTTAAAGGAGCTTTGGAGATCAAGAAAATAATTTTTTCTGGAGGAAAAATGAGAAGGAAAGGTAGAGACTTTTTGAAGTCAAGACATCCTCTTGTGAAAGATAAGACAAATAATATGTGGTTTATGGTAATGCTTCTATCTCTATTATTTGTGTATTCTACTTAAGAATGAAATTTTTTCATAGCTTGCATGATGAATTTTACCCTTGAATGTTGATGCAATCTTTACTAAGTAGAGTGTATCCAAAGTTGATAGTAATAAATTTGGTCTCTAGACCTTGTAGACGTAGCCGTTGCTTTGACGGTAAACCTTGTTAAATTTTTTATCCCAAGTGTTTGATGAAATAATTATTTGTTAATTTTGCTTTGTATGTGTGATATCTTGTGCCTCCTATATCGATGAGGTATAAAAAACACACTTACATCATGATGAATATGGAGAAATGCTTATTTGATTGTATTTCTTGGCTAATTCAAAAAAGAAAAAAATGTGTAGTTATCCTAACAGGCTCCTCATTATAATTCCTTGGGTATAAATTAAGAACCACGCAAAACTGACATAAAATGACCTACGGGATGAACATAAAGTGCACAGTTTTACAAAAAACGGTGGAGATAAAGCCCATAGCGCATCTTACACCAAATCACGTCATCTAAACACTTTTTACAGTTGATGATATTCTTCCTCCTATTGATGATCCCAAAAGCATAGACAAATTGAAAGTATGTCTATGTCAGCAATTTCACTTCAAAGATCATGGCCCTCAAATATATTTGAGGAACAAGATTTCACAAAGTTGCAGGATCTCTCTCTCTCTCAATGTAAGTATGCATTAAAAATCTTGCGTGATGCTGGGTTTCTTAATTTTGGGCCAATTTCAACTCCAATTGGAGCAAAAGTTGAAGTGATTAACAGTAGTGATACCCTCTCCGAATTTTGTCACTTTCTCTACATCTCACCACCCCAACACGAGGGGAGGATCAGATGTACGTAGACTTTTGAGATTATGAGCAATTAGATTCTGAAGTCCATATCATCCAGCGAATGTCTTGCATGCTTGCTTCTTGCTTTGTTGTTACCTAATTTTCTGGATCTTATTTTCGGCATTAATTTCTTCATAACTTACCTTGTATTTGTATGGCCATTACCTAAACATGAGCTAACTTAACCGCATATATAATGATACAAATATAATGACAAACAGTCAGGCTAGCCTGCGCTGTAGGTAGGGCTGTCAATTTTGCCCGATAGCCCGACGGCCCGACCCTACCCGACCCGCAAAAGAGCGGGCAAGGGCTTGGATTTTGAGGCCTGGCCTCAAAATCCATCCCTTGGGTCGGGTATGGTCGGGCTTGGGCCTGGCTAGAAAAAGCCCGAAGGCCCGACCTGACCCGAAGCCCGAAAGCCGGATGAGTCGGGCCGGGTGAGTCGGGTCACTCGCAGCCGGGTCACTCGCAGGTGATTAAAAAAAACCTCAACCTAACTCTCCCCGACCTCTCTCTCCCTGACCACCGCTCTCCCCCGATCGGCGACCGCCGCTCTCCCGCGACCTCTCTCTCCCCCGGCGACTGCCGCTCTCCCCCGATCGGCGACCTCTCTCTCTCCTCGACAGTTGCTCTCCCCCAATCGGCGACCGCCGCTCTCCCCGATCGGCAACCGCAGCTCTCCCGCGACCTCTCTCTCCCCCGACGACTGCCGCTCTCCCCCGATCGGCGACCTCTCTCTCTCTCCCCGACTGCGCTCTCTCCCTGACCTCTCTCTCCCCGACCGCTACTCTCCCCCAATCGGCAACCGCCGCTCCCCCGACCTCTCTCTTCCCGACCGCCGCTCTCCCCTTCTTTCTCTCTCCCCCGACCGCCGCTCTCCCCTTCTTTCTCTCTCCCTCGACCGCCGCTCTCCCTGTTCGGTGACCAGCGAACGGCGCTCTCCCCCGACCGGCGCTCTCCCCGTTCGGTGACTAGTGCTCTCCCCGTTCGGCGACTGGCGCTCTCCCCGTACGGCGACCGCTGCTCTCCCCGGACCTCTCTCTCCCCCGACCGACGCTTTCTCCCCCTACCGGCGACCGACCGACTGTTCTGACCTCTCTCTCCCCCGATTTTGTGCGAGTTCTGAGCCTCTCCCTCGACGGCCGCCGTCTCCTCTGCCGGTGACAGTAACATCTCCTAAACTGTTCTCTTTGTTATCTGTTATCTCCTAAATTGCCTATAATACTTGTTAATGAGTACTTGATTTCTGTTATCTTTATTATCTGTTATCTATAAATTGTCTAAACTTGTTATCTTTGTTACCTGTTATCTTTGTTATCTGTTGCCTGTAAATTGCTTATAATACCTGTTATCTTTGTTATCTATTATCTCCTAAATTGCCTATAGTTCTTTTTGTTACTGAGTACTTGATTTCTTATCTGCTTGTTGGTCGAATTTAGTGTAGTAGATATGTCTTACCACGGTAGTGAATCTTTGTCCTTCCCACATCTATCACCAGCTGCACAAGCTAGTTCTTCCAATCCTTGCACCTCTTCTACACCTCCCACTATTTCAACACCAATCAATTCTTCCACACAAGAAGCCTCTTCAACTCCCACCCTCACACCTATTGTGCCCCAAACCCCTAGCTCTACAACTCGCCCTTCTGCTCTCCATTCAGAATTAGGAGCATCTAATGAGCAAACTAGAAAAAAACGTAGTAGGGGTCGATCATTTGTTTGGGATCATTTTCAGAAAACCTTTGATGAAAATGGGAAAAGAGTCGGGGCAGTTTGCAATTATTGCAAGAATACCTTTGTGGGATTAGGAACTGATGGCACAACTCATCTTGCAAGGCACTTTGATAGTTGTCCAAGAGGACCAAACATGGATCCTAAACAACCACTCCTTACTACTGCTTTTGGTAAAGTCTCTACTTTTAAATTCGATCAACAAGCTTGTCGGGAAGCTCTTGCAAGAGCAATTATAGTACATGAATACCCTTTTAATATTGTCACGCATAAGGAATTTATTCATTTTTGTCAAGTTATGCAGCCTCAATTCAAAATGGTTTCTAGGAACACAATTAAAATGGATTGCCAAAAAATTTATACAAAAGAGAAAGCTGCATTGATGAATGTTTTCCAAAACCTTTCTTCTACAGTTAGTATTACTTCTGATTTGTGGACTTCAAATCAAAGGTTCAATTATATTTGTGTTACCGCGCATTATATTGATAGGGTTTGGCATCTACAAAAGAAGATTATTAGTTTTACTAGAATTCTATCCCACCATACTGGAGTGGCAATTTGTAGCCACTCTAGTAAAGTGCAAAATTGATTGTAAAGTATCTACTATTACTTTAGATAATGCAGCGAACAATGATGTTGCTCAAAGAAATCTCATAAAGGACCTTAAAGATAAGGGGTCTCTTCAGTTAGAAGGCTCTCTTTTTCATATACGTTGTGCTGCCCATGTGTTAAATCTTATTGTGCAAGTTGGACTGAAAGAAATTTTAGATGTAATTGTTCATGTTCGTGAGTCTGCAAAATATGTGATAGTTTCCCCTTCCCGTCATCAAAAGTTTGTTGAGCTGATAACTGAATTGGGAATTAATGTGGGAAAGGGTGTTAGCTTAGATGTTACCACTAGATGGAATTCTACATATCTAATGTTAGAGTCTGTTTTGCCATATCGTGATGTGTTTAAAAGATTAGAAGAGGAAGATTCATCTTATAAATATAAACCTTCTGATGATGAGTGGGAAAATGCTGCCACTGTTTGTAAGTTTTTGAAGCGGTTCTATGATGTAACAAAATTATTTTGTGGTGTTGATTATCCTGCAATTCATCTATTTTTGAAGGAAATATCTACAATAAAAAAGGTTATACTTGGAGGTACAATTTCTACAGAGTATTTTCTCAGTTCTATGTGCTACAAAATGTTAAGTAAATTTGATGAATATTGGAGTGATATACCTGTTACGTATGACATTGTTTTGATTTTGGATCCTAGATACAAGAGGAAGTTGTTGAAATTTTATTTGGCCCAACTACTTGGAAGAGAGTTGGGGGCACTACGTTTTGAAAGGAGTATAACTTTGATGCAATTGTTGTTTGATCAATACAAGAACAAAATATCTCCAGTTGTTGATAGGGCCTCAACTGAGGTTGTCATTCCTTCAAATGATGAAGAAGAGATTCAGCAATGGTTGGAAGAAGAAGGATATGCTACAAACAATGACAACGACAAATCTGAGCTGGAGTTGTACTTTGGAGGGAGCCTAGAAAATAGAGACACTGACTTAGACATTCTTTCTTAGTGGAAAGTTAACTCAACCAAGTTCCCAATATTGGCTGCAATGGCTCAAGACATTTTGGCTGTTCCTATTACTACTGTTGCTTCAGAGTCCCCGTTTAGCACTGGTGGGCGTATTCTTGACCAATACAGAAGTTCTCTCTTGCCTGAGACAGTTGAATGTTTAATTTGCACACAGGATTGGTTATGTGGCAAGACGGTTGTTGGCAGTTTCGATGATTTGGATGATGAATTTAATAGTGACAAGAGTGAAATAATCGGAATCAAAATAGTAGATAGCTAAGGTATGTTTTTTAATTTTTTATGTTCAAAGGTTTTCTAAAATTGGTATTTCAAATTAGTTTTTAAAATTTTTTATTTTTTATTAAATACAGTTTTTAAAAAAAAGTTTTAACTCCGCCGTTGCCGGTCCCAAGCCCGAATGAGAAAGGAGGAGGGGAACCTTTATTTAGTAGTGCTAAATAGAGCGAGAAGAATGTTGCTGATTGGTTGCCCCATCTGCAACAATTAAGAGAGCAAAAGAGCATAGAGTTGGTGGGTGAGAGCCTAGAATTCATTCCTTCTTATTCATGTTTGGCATGTACTTTTTTGGTGAATGATTAGCTGTTCTAATTGTTGTTGGACAGGTTGGGAGATGGAAAAAACCTATTGCAGAAAGAGCTCGCCTGCCTACTCACCGGCTCGCCTGCCTATTTCTAAAATTGGTATTTCCCTCGAATTATTATTTTTTTAGAATTGAATCTTGAACTACTTGACTATCATGGTGCTAGTTGTTGCTATCTAGGATCGATGTTTATTAGTTGTTGACTATATAGGATCGATGTTTGTTAGTTGTTGACTATCTAAGATCGATGTTTGTTAGTTGTTGCTATCTAGGATCGATGTTTGTTAGTTGTGGATATTAGGATTGTTACATGCGTTTGTTATAATATTCTTTATTATGCTTATTGTTTATTTTAACACTAGGACCAACCAAATATAAAAATTATTATATTTAAATGTGTCCATCGTCTCATTTTGGCATTAAATCGTGTATAGTTTGTAATATATCATACTTGCGTTCTTTTAGGTTCTTCAAAAGCTCGAAAAGCCCGAAACCCGACCCTAGCCCGACTAGGGTTAAGGTCGGACTGAATTTTAGAGGTCAGCTTAGGGCTAAGGTCGGACTAGGGCTAGGGTTAAGTTTGTTAGGTCTAGGGCCAGGGCCAACCTCTGGCCCGCAAAAGCCCGACCCGTTGACAGCCCTAGCTGTAGGGCAGGCAGCTGTCAGATAGCCTGATCTGACGGCTGCCTGCCCTGCAGCATACTAGCGCTATAGCACAGGCTAGGTTTTTCCAATGAGAAGACACCGTACGGTTTCCCAAATTTTTAACATTGTTTGGCATTGTAATAGAATATATCAAGCTACGTTACAAACTTTTTACCCAGAAAAAAAAGCTGTTACAAACCTTTCCATTTAGACAAAATTGAGGACAATCTCAGATACAAATTATTGCCATATACCTTCTAACTCAAGCCCGTAAAAAAAGAGGGACTTTTTCCCACGTTTATAGAAGGGAAGTAATGGGAAAATGGTGAACTCTTAAATAAATTACCTGTACATTTGAATTAATGTACATCCTTTTACAATTGAAGAATATAAGTAGTGAATCCTAACTCAAAGCTAGCTCCTCTTCTTGTTCTGCTACCTGTTCTTGACGGTAAGGATTTAGTACCTGTTTGATGTCCTCTGCAGAGAGTGTCTCGTATTCAAGCAGGGCACTTGCCAGGGCATGCAATGCACTTTCATGCTGAAATGAATAAAATAAGCAGCAGTGGATGAGAAAGTGACCCGGATATCACTGGAAAAAGGTAAATACGAAGGATCCTGAGTATAGGCATATGGCCCATTACATAGTATTCCCCGTCTCCATATAAGTGAAAATTTTGGAAAAGAAAATAATGCAACATGAATTTTGAGCTACACCATCACAGTACACTAGAACGATAGCAACTTCATTACACTTGAGAAACAGTTATTTATGAGGTAAATATCATGATGGCAAGCAAACTAGGCACCCGAACTTTGTTGCTAATAAATGTTAGTTTGATAGATGATAATATACCACATGGCAGTGCTACAATCCCCTCCATATTTGCCCTCATCATCCATTATCACCTGATGATATCAGTGGCTTCCTGACACATTTACATATGACAGCTGATAGTAGGAACTTGAGGAGAGATGATGGCAAATAAGGAGGGATGAAAAGCATTTCTCTACACATCTGTTAATAAGACATGCTATAATTGCCAAAACAAAAACCTATCCTATAATTCTATGGCTGTAATTTGGAGGTAAATGTGTCAATTTTGCAGCAAATGGGGACCGCTATAAAAATGCACATTTATATGAAGAAATTTTCTAAGAGATTACGGTGGCAGAGGAGAAACGGCATATGTAACCAGAAAATTGTAAAACAATGCAAAAATTATCACATTAGATATTAAACAAGTGGTACAAGATTAATTAGCAAAAAACTAAAGTGGTACAAGCTTCATCATCACCATTACGCCTTACCCCAACTCCAAAAGGGCATCCGACTATGTTTCTTTGCATGGATTTTGTACCATTATTTTGTTATAAGAGTAAAAAATGCTATAGAATCCATGCCGCCCACAAAAGCACTAAAAGTTTGATAATATACACTGGAAACCGACAAACAAATAAATTTAAACATATATACTCTAACTCTTCTGAGTACTAAAAAACCAGATGTTAATTTATCATAGTCTTAGAGATTAACCTTCTTTAGTAACGCTTTGACCCGATCATAAGCTTCCCTCAAGAGTTTCATCACCTGGAATTGTTAACCATAACTTTGTCAATACATTGCAAATTAGGGTAAAAATTTAAAAGTAATTCTGTTTCATATTAAACATACTTCTGCATCAATTCGTGATTGCATATCTGAGCCTGGCCGCTCTTTGACATAGACAGGCCCAATCGCATCATTCATTCCACATGTTGTCACCTAGCACAACAAAGGCATATCTTTCAATAAACAAGTTTCGGCAAAAAACCAGCAAAACACATGTCGACCTAAAAGGTACACTACCATATACTGAGCAAGCTCCGTAGCTTGATGAAGGTCACTACTTGCACCAGTTGTGATGTTCTCTTGTCCAAATACAAGTTCTTCAGCAACCCTCCCACCCATACACACATCAAGGCGGGCAAGTAACTGCTTCTTGCTGATAGAGGTTTCATCATTTGATGGAAGTTGTGTAACCATCCCTAAGGCAGAGCCACGTGGCATTATTGTTGCCTTATGAATGGGATGTGCGCCATCAGTATTAAATGCAACAATTGCATGACCACTCTCATGATATGCTGTAAGCTGAAAAGACAAGAACGTATTATAATTTACCAAATATTTTACTCTATACCGAAGAAGATGAACGAAGCATATTTACCTTCTTAGATTCTTCGGATAGGAACATTGTTTTCCGTTCTGTCCCCATCATAATTCTATCTTTTGCAAATTCCAACTGCGTCGCAGTCAACTTCTCAGCGCCTTCTACTGCAGCTTTGATGGCAGCAATATTTACCAAGTTTGCCAGATCTAGTAAACAGACAAAATTCCTCAGTATTGTCTATATAATATTTCTTTAAAAAGTCTTAATAAATTTGATTAAACATTAAAATCACATCACTAATTGTAAATAAAAATACTGAACCTAAAAACCATTCAATCAATTAAGGGTTTTTACATTAAGGACTCAGGATATATAAAAATGTTTGGAAGGCATACCTGCACCATTAAATCCAGGTGTTCCCCGAGCAATTGCTTTGACATCTACATCATCAGATAATGGTTTATCCTGTAAATATAACTCCAAAATTTCTTGGCGCCCTCGCACATCAGGGCTTGGAACAACAATCTGAATTGATAATTTCGTAGAATTAAGTGAATGGAAGTGCAGGAGATAATTTAGACAGACACTAATAAATGAGTTACTCAAAAACATCAGCCTATTAAGCAGTAAAAACAAATTCCTCCGTAACATATATACATATACAATATAAAGTAGTTTAAACTAGAAGCAAAACTGCATTTGTATGTATGGTAGCGTACATGTCTATCAAATCTACCAGGCCTTGTCAAAGCTGGATCAAGCATATCTGGCAAGTTTGTTGCAGCCATTAAGATGATGCCCTGGATACCAAAAAAATTTGGTAATTCAGGTAGGTGTAAATTCTCAAAACAAAACATATGTGTATCCATGACTGACCTCATTTTGTTCAAATCCATCCATTTCAACAAGCAACTGATGCAATGTCTTTTTTGTGTGGCCTTCCCATTGTTTCCGCGTAGACCCCACCGCATCTAATTCGTCAATGAAAATGATGCAAGGTGCCTATCAAGAAGGACGCAGAATAGGTAAAATAAATACAGGTCATCCAAACTACTCCACTCAAATTATAACATAGACATAGATCCAGGTTAAGAGGACAGAATATTATAGTAGACATTAAAGGATGGACGACCATTCATCCAACAACAAGATAGTACCTTCTTCTTAGCAGCTTGAAATAGGGACCGCACACGTCGAGCACCAACCCCAACAAACCTGCCTTGTAAAATTTAGAAAATGAGAGAACATTATTTGACATCCCTGACTATTTTGATTTTGGTAAGGCAAAACATGCCCAGAGCCTAATAAATCAATGAACTCTTGGCCAACTATAAAAACATAGACCGAGCTCATCATCTTGAAGAGCATTCACATACAATTTAAAACCCCAAGAGTTGTTAGCTAATAACTCAGAAAACTTCTACAATGGTTTCACATTGCATGTGCCAGTTTGACAGCTGACAGTAAGAACCTTGTCAATCCTTATGGATCTCATCACCATTGTTGGGAAAAGGTGCTTCCAGATTATGATTATGTTAGATAATCATAATCAGGAAGAAACGTGCCCCTCCTTACATTTTAAGTTAACCAGAGATGACGCTTACATTTCTTCAAATTCTGAACCAGCTCGATAGAAGAAAGGTACCCCCGCTTCTCCAGCTAGAGCCTGCCAGTCCATTTTCATCTGTCAGATCCACAACATAATTGCCACTCATACAAATTGTTCAATGAGCAACTACTACAGACTTTTACCTTTGCTAGCAATGTTTTTCCTGTTCCAGGTGCTCCAGTTAACAGAATCCCCTGCAGTGAGATATGTCTTAAAAATCATACAGTGACAAACAGACATGAATTGTTCCACTGTTAAACAAGCACATTTTCCTAAAGTAGTAGAAGATATTCCAATTTACAGGGATTAAAAAACATAGAAATGAGTACATGAAATCCACCTTGAACTTCTACAAGAAGAAAAATTCCTATGAATTAAAACAAGAAATAGATAAAAGACCGCAGACCTTCGGCAGCTTTCCCCCAAGGCGAGTGAACTTTGTTGGGTTTTTAAGATAGTCAACCACCTCCTCAAGCTCTTGCTTTGCATCATCACAGCCTTTCACATCCTTAAAAGTCTTTACATTCTGCAGAGAATTTCATTATTAGTTCTGCCAACATAAGCAACGAAGACAATGCAAAGGTTAGAAGTTTCATATAGATGAGAGTACCAATAAAAATTTAAAAATAAATAAATAAATAAAAACAGCTTCTTGCTGACAATCAAGAAGATATATTTCAACAATCATAACACTACAATCATTTCATACTGTTCTCCATGGGTTGAACTTTATCTTAACAAGTGGTATATGTAGAACAAAGAAAATTGACTAAAATGTTGAATGAAAAGAGACGGTGATTAATAAAACAATATAGTTCTATTTTATTAGACTAGAAGACTTGCATGCATCTCTAACATAGACAAGATACAGTCATCGTGTTTTAAGCAGATAAACCTAGTTTTAGAGATTTTCATCATGAACCTCAATACCTTCATCACTCTTTTCTTATTTGCTTGGTATTTGGAGTAGAGGAGCACACCTTTATATTAGGTTTCAGAAAAAACTAAAATAAGGGAATGACACAACTGGAAGAAAATGAACTACAATGAAGAATGGACTACAAGTTCCAGCTTGTTAAGCCTTAGGCAATACAATGAAATTTTTTTTCATTGTTCATACTTCATAGCCACCGGGCACCTCCCTTTCAGTCTGGCAAAGACCATTTTTACACTCTCTCCAAATTGAGGATACATAGGTACTAATGAATACCTTTATTGTCCCCATTCCATTCACAAGAGCCAAGCAGTCTTGGCCTGCTAGCACTCCTGATTCTATGGAGTAACATGGTTATGAGAAAATAATAACTACCCATAAATATGAGTATATCCGGTCTAGCCTTACTTTCTCTGGCATAATTTCTTTGTTTAGCTCCTTTGGAGAATAGGAAGAACTTGAGCCAACACCAGATGCGCCTATGCCACCTAAGCCCCCCACATATTTTTGCAATGCTGCTGCACCCATCACCCTAACAGATGTAAAAAATAGAAAGGAATCATGGGCAAATAAAATAAATGCACAGCATGGAAGCCAAACTCAATCCTATCCATAACACATGAACTCAATCCTCCTAAATATGATCATTAACATAAGACAGTATTACTGGCCAAGAAACATCATACTTTGCAATTGGTCTCAACGAGACAAAACTCATATACAACATGGAAGTCACACCATCAAGAAGTGACACATGTTTTTCCCCAAAACTGGCCAAGAAATTTCTAATCATATTATTAGCAGAGAAGGACAATCACTCTATACCCTATGCCTTAATGATGAGCTCTTCATGCTTGGCAAGCTTAATACTCCATAATTAATTTACTGAGTTAACACCAGCAGCTTCTGCATAATACTAAACCTAATTTTCATCTGAGTGCTATTTCTCAAAGCAACAAAATAAAGAACTCATAACCATTAGTTCTTCTTTCCCATTAAAAGGCGGGGGGGACCTTCAAAATTGATAAAGTAAAAAAAAGTACCATCACAAACTTCTCATGTTTAAAAACTACAACAAGCAGATATGCACTATATTATAGCTTATACTAAAACAATCATCAGAGGAGTTTGCAAGTTCAGGAAGTAACAGAAGATCACATACCACAATAATCCGACAGCAACAGTGAACAGAATAGTAGAGAGGAGCTCTTGAGCAAACCTAGTTGATCGATTTGCTGCTTTAGGGTCAACCTACAAAGTAACAACCAAAAATTAAATTCTATACCTTTCAGAGGATGCCGACTAATATTGGTAATAGCATTTTAAGTTACAATATTGATTTCAAAACCATTAATATGTATTCTTTGAATGGTTAAATTATAACAACATTAAAGAATAGCTAAAAGAACATTTCTTGGTTTAAGCCTTCAAACAAAAGGCATCATCTGGTCCACCTGATTGCCATAAAATAATCCTACTTTTTTGGCACAAAAGGAAACTTTCATCGAATGTATCCTACCATATTTTCTAACATAAAAGAACCTAACAACCACACTGTTGAATAACAGCCTGATTACTGGAAGTTTGCTCGTAGTCTGGGTAAATATTTTAGCTTTCTGCTAAGCAGATGGCTAAAATCAGAAAGAGTGGCTCTCTGAAAGATCGTGCCTACAATTTACCAAAAACATAGAATTTTCACCCATGTTTTATGCAAAAGCTATAACAAACATTACGTGACAGTAACTCTCTATAGTAAAGCCTTACCATCACCACATGCAATGGTTGCTTTTCAGATATTCCAGGACTTACAAAAACATCATCCACGTTCCCTGAGGCTCTTTGCTTCAATTCTTGTAACTGTAAATCGACCAATAAGCAATTAGAGATAGACATAGAACTTGAACGAGAGAGAGAGAAATTAGTTTAAATGGTTATATTAAAGAGATATAGATGCAAGAAGAAAAAAATGAAATAAGTCTAAACAAAAAAGAGAACTGGGATGCCAGTTTTTTTTGTTTAATTTTATTTTTTATTCTCCCTGTGTAATAAATTGAAAAGTTGTGTCAACTCAGCAGTTTTCCATCCTAGTAATCTTTTTGCCAACCATACCTTCCTAGTCATTGAGATACATTACATGTAGAACGGATAACAAATATACATGGTGTATAAGTTTGTTTGCAATGACAAAATTACCCTTTCTTTATAGCTAAGACTCATGCACTCACATGCTACACGCCATCAGGTTTTGACACATGCTTTTTTTTTCCAATTGAATAGGGACCTTTCCAGAACTGGAAAGATCCAACTAGAGCAATTAAGTATCTTTACTATAAACTTGGTCCATGTTTTCTTAGCCGCACTGTTCTTCCCTTGGGAGACTGAAGAAGCTTTTGGTTCTTTGTCCTACATTACAATAAGTACTACACCTTCACAATGTGCAACACTATTAGACATGTTCAACATAGCCACTCTAGTTCCACTCATATATCTTACATGTCTCATGCCAATTCTTTTTTTTTTTTTCCGAACGACATCATAAGGAGACATTGAGTGAGGTTGTCTTAGAATTTTTAAGAGAAAAAAGGAAGTGTAAAAGGAGACCAGCTGAATGACTTAGGCTTAGCCGGAGACATATAGATATCTATACAAATGATATGGTTTGACCATGTTCAAAGGAGACCAAAATAGTGCCTCAAGGAGATGTGATCAATGTCTTACAGAATCCCCTAGCAGAAAGACAAGATAACCTGAGACGACTTGGAAGAAACTGTTCAGAAAGGACACGGCAATGTACGACTTGGATTTTGAACTAACCTATAATAGGATCTAGTGGCAAGACTAAAATTTGTGTTGAAGACCACAAACAAATAGAATGAGGTCTCGCTGATTATGGTGATGAAACTACAATGATCATCTAGCCATACTTTATCATATAACAACGCTTCAAGTTTAACATAAATATGAGCGAAGCATTCTTTAAGAACAAAAGAAGTATGTGTTTCGCTTCAAAACGACTTTCTACCATTATAATAGTAGTTTTACATTAATTGAAAAAAACAAGAAGAATTAAAATGTGTTGTTATTGGCTCTAACTTGCAACAAGACCTAGGAGTTCTTAGTCTTGATTCCATTGACTACAACAATACGGCAGTCGAAAAAACAGAAATCGAAGCACTTACCAAAGTAGGAAGACTAGAAGGCTTCCCTGATCGCTCATCTGGAAGGTACTCTGACAAAGCATTCGTGACAACCAGAGCACGCATATATTCTGCTACTCCCTTACTATCTACTGCACGGTCTCGTTGTTCAAATCGTCGTATAACGGACTCCGGGCTGAGGCAAAGAGCAAATTTTTCGATTGCTCAGTGCGAATTTAAACGTTCCAAATGCAACAAACAAGCTTTCAAATTGCACAGCAATCAGCACATACGAAGTATGAGACGAAGCAAACCTGCGTTTGTTTAACTCGGCCAATAGAGCACTCTGCTTCGCAGAATCCATCGGGCTCGCATCCGCTTCGGCAATGAGCCTCTCCAGCCTCTTCTCCTGCCGCCAGAAGGGCCACCAGCTCATCCACTCCGACACCATCAGCCTCTCAAAACCTCTCCTACACGCCGCCAGCACTCCCGCCAGAAACACGACCACCGGAAGCTGGCTCTTGGTCACCCGCCGCTCATTCATCTCCTCCCCAGACTCTACCGAAACACCCTCAACCAATCCATCCGCTTCCAAGACGACGCCTTTATTAACGCCCAAGCTCTCCCCATTAATTTCCTGCCCGCCGGAACCATCAATTCCTTCCTCTAAGGGTCTAAAGGAAGAATCTTCCGTGCTACTCAAGTTGTCCGGAAGCAATGCATGGCGGATGAGGGGCCTCAGGCGGGAAGAATGGAATTTGAGGGAGAGGGGTCGGGAAGAGATGGCAAGATTGGAACTTGGGCGGGGGAGATGAAGGGGGCGGAGAGGGGGCTTCCAGAGGAGGGAGGTCTGGAGGGCGGACATGGCAGAGAGAAGATGGAAGAGGAATTGGGTCTTCTTCCAAAGTTGGAGCCGGGCTCGTCTTCTTGGTTTTCCCTGTGAAGAGAAGGAGAGAGAGCCACAGGGAAAGGAGAGGGGAAGAGGGACTCAACCTTATCTCTTGATAGAAAAATTGGCGCCTCTATCTAATCTCTCTGTAAATTTTTCACTAGTTGGGTGGTTGACTGAGCTAATGAACGAACATTGGAAGGAAAGGATTCGATTAGCAGAACAGAGGTTTGGATCCTTCCTCCTTAACAAGTAAGCCTTGGATTCTTTTCAGCAAAAAAGAAAAAAAGAAAGAAGGCTGAGGCACTCAAAGAAGAGATCTTGTTTGATCTTGTTTTTTATGAAGATGCTGTATTATGAATGGTGAATTTCTTTTCTTGAATAGAGTTTTAGAGTTTATTTTCTTCTGAAAAATATTTGTATGGAGATTCGTCTAGTTTTTTTTTTTTTATACAAGAGATTAGTCTAGTCTAGTTTTACATGAAAGAAGCTACTTTGCTATTATTTTAAGCCGAGTATGATGTCTATTGATCGAAGGAAGTTCGTTCACAAATGGGGCGATTAGGTAGTGAGTATGAGCTGTGAGATCGAACCTGGAAGTGCTCGAGGGGATAGGCAGTGGGCTGGACATTAGCAAAGCGAATGGTTGTTGACTATTGAGCTCATAATGAAAGAAATTGATCTAGAATGGGCATGGAAGGTTGTATGGATACTGATGAGTGATGACTGCTGACACAGGTACGCATAGATGATACGCTAGGTTTGTGCCGAAACAGGCATATAACTGTAGTATTTATTGAAAATTGCTAATACCATCAAAGTATAAACATACCTACTATGCTTAAAGCATAATTAATAGGTGGAAGAAATTATAAGTGAGCATATCGCTTCAAAATTGACAACATATGTTGACATGAGGACCCCTAATGTGATTCTTAGCCCTTAGATGAGCGAGGTTGATGCTATGAATAAATAAAAAATTTATGTGCAAAATGTTAATCTTACAAATCATTTGCGTACAAGCTAACCATTTATTGGTAGGGCTGCACCCGAAACTTGGACCCGACCCAACTCGGATGGAACCGACCCAACATTGACCCGGGTCGGGTTCTATCTCGGGTAGGATTGGCTCCAAGATTTAAAAACCCGATTCTATCTCGGGTTGGGTCGGATTTAGGGTTCTTGGGTCCTATCTCAGGTAGGGCAAAACCTGACCTTACCCGACCCAAGATGCAGCCCTATTTATCGGTGCATTTGGCTCATCATATTTATATAATGAAATTGTAAATCCTAGAAATTATCATTATGTAAACGTTCTTAACTCAGATGTATAAATGGATAAAAGTATAGCGCTATATTAAGCAAAAAAATATCTAAATATGTTGTCTGGTTCAATCCCTACTGACATGTTTTCTTCTTTTAATCTTATTAAATATATACATAGAGCTACTGATTGCTTGGGTGGTAATTCAATATTACTGTTTCACTATACAGGACTCGGTTCAAGTCTCGCGCATGTTTTTTTTTGTCTAAAAAAGGCTCGTTATCCATATGAATCGATATGCATCACCGCATCGATACGTAAGGCCGAAACGCAGCTGGTGTATTGATATGTATCGGCCGATATGCACCCATACCCACCTGTACGGCCTTCTATGAGAATGGGCCTTAAGGGCCTTTTGTCTATTGGCCCAGTGCTGTCCTTCATATGGTTTTGGTAGTCAAGCCGAGTAGAACTTTAGGCTGATTGGGCTTGAACTTGAAATCTCAGCTTCGAGTTCAAGATGAGCTCAAATTGCTTTAGCTTACGAGCCGGATTAGTTTTCTAATTGATGGCCTAAAGGTATTTTGAGAAATATCCTTAAGATAACTTTAGGAAAGCAGGCCAATTTCAAGTGAGTTCCCCTAGATACTTTTTACAAGTATAATCTACTTGATCGGTAATCCCAATAAATGCGTACATAACGATAGTAATGGATGGTACTGTAGGGGTATTCACATATGTCTATGTCCATGTCCTAAATGTAATACAGTCCGTAATTGGACACGGACAAAACCTATACGTCCATCTTAATAGGGTGCCACGGATACAGACAAACTGTTGTCTGTGTTTGTGGACGTCTATGTCCGTGAACCCATTATAGTTAGATGTTACACTTACATGTAGAGATATATTTTTATGAACAATAGATGTTAAATTAGTTATTGAACTTACATGTAGAAACATATTTTTTGTGCACTATGGATGTTTTTATGAACAAAAAAATTGATTTTCTTAGTATAGAAATTAAGAAGTAGATATTCCAAGAATTTGGACCTATTGTCAATTAGGTGTCGGCAGACGTTCGTCTGCACGGACAATGGTGGACGGATACGGACAAGGCTTCTCACAAACGATTGCGGACATGGCCAGATTGCAGACAAATACAGATAGACTGTTTGTCCGTGTTCGTGAACACCCTTAGACGGTAGTATAAATTGTGAAGTACTTCCAGCACATGCATTTTGCATTTTACACGTGCAATGTGCAATCCGACTAGTTATAAAAGAAGAAAAAATCACATTGAGCTCAGTTTACACAGCTTAATTCAATGGTTAATATTGCTTCATTACCTACATGATCACGAACACAAATCCGTTGGGAAATTAAGAGCGCACACAATGCACAGCCTTTACAGGCCCGATTATTATTTTTCATGACGCCCATGTACAAACGCCTGTGCCATTGATTTCGCCTGATCAACAGCTGCAACTCCGCCGGTGAACCTTCACCAGCGGATTTGAGAATTTCCTTTTTGTTGGATAACTTTGCGCCTCCGAGGAGGCTACATTGAGTTGCAAGATCAGACCAGATGGCTACCAACACATATGACGGCAGAATTTAATATCTCACTTAACTACGAAAAGCAAAGGCAAGCAGCGAGCCAAAGCAGGATTGTGATTGATGTTGAACTTGGCTGTCCTACTCGCAACTAATAGTAGACAACTCAGGAGTCACATTTCACCTCGCTACATGTACATGCCATGGGAATATGTTCGTTAAAAGTTATCCCCATTTCCTTAAATCTCATCTTCTTCCTCGTCCTGTCATTCACCTAATTCCTAAACCATCATATACCAAAAGTTTTTAGCCATACAAACCATCATCTAGAAGTTTTTTTTTTTTTAAAAAAAAAAATTTGTTCCGGATGATGCTCAATTAGTTTTCCACTATCCATGTCCTAATCATTTGACCACTCAGCTCTGTGGTAAGGTGGCCAACATTTATACAAATTATTGCAACCTTTCTAACAAGGTAAAAGTTAACATGAGCTTGGCCCATCCGGGGCATGTGCACCACCACATGCGTTGCGACTTCGACCCGAGTGTGTGCAAATCCAGGGGTGGGCAAGTAATTCAAATCCGCCTGCACTATGGTCTATGTATTCAATCAGGTCGCCAAATTGTGTCAATGCGCCAACGCGCGTGAGCCCGGACTCGTATAAACAAAAGCAATTTCTATCTGATATCCGCCCTGATTTCCTCTATCATAAGAGCCGTCGTCAGGATTGACTGAGCACACAGAACTACTGTGCGCTCCAGCAAAAAGCACGCACAATGTACATGTGTATGCGCCGACGATTCTGATGATCGATGGCTAGTATTGACGGAGGATAGGCTGGTGGATATCATGGAGGATGATAGAAAATACTTCCCATATTAAACAGGTTTCTACTAAGAATGTCCTACTCATCAAATACCGGTGTTTGGGCAGGTCAGACTCATAAAAAACGCATTGATGTTTGACAATCAGACTCATCTAAGCCTCACCTACACTCACATCATCAGGTAGCACTTACCAGTCAGCACCACCCAGTTGATCTCTAACAGGACAACAGTTCGATGCTAGTTGGTCATGGCGTTGTGCGCGGCCCAGGAGCCATCTTACCCTCACACCATGCACGTGGTGGGGGGCAAAGACAGGGAAACCCACGTAAGTTCTCTCAGACTAGCTTTAAAACCAACACTTCCAGCCTGGGATCCATTCATCAAAGCAAACAGACAAAGAAGATGCACAGTGAGCAGCAAAGATAGTTCTTTGAACTTCCCCTGCGTCGGCAGTCTCTCTTCTTCCTCCAACTCACCAGACGCATCTGCCATGGCTTTCGCCTTCTTCTCAGACGACATTTGCTTCCCGACAAACCCCTTCTTTCGTCATTGAGTCTTGTTTATTTATATCTCTTCTTCTGTTCGTGTGATTGGTCTTGGAGCTATCTGCTTGAACGCACTCTCCCTTCCTTCTTTCCTCTTATGCTTGCAAGAGGGTGTCTTGTTTTTTTATTTTGTGTAGACTTTGTTTCCCATATTCGTCACCATTATCACGACCATCTTCCTGTATTTTTTTGAGGTGTGATTGGAGGTTTCTCCTTGTTTGCACTCATACAGTTGCACAACACCTGATTTTTCTCTTGTTCTTTTCATAACGGGTGTCTGCTGATCTCCTACCCACATTTCCTTTTTGTTCCTTCTTCACTTCCCTTCCTTCTCAAACCGTGTTTTGTGTTGAAAGCTCTCCTGCTCTGTTTTTCTGGTCAATTCTTGTGCTATTACTCTGTTTTTTTTTTGAAAGAAAAGGACTGGAAATGCGTCGATTTTTCTTCACCATTTTCCTCTGTTATTTGTCACTGGCGCCATTGTTGGTGAAGTGTGACTGGTCCGGCAACGTGGTGACATGTTCCGGGACGGTACGCATGAAGAACCGGCGGAATGTCATCTCCATCACGGATTTTGGGGGTGTTGGGGACGGGCGGACTCTCAACACCAAGGCCTTTCGGGCGGCGATATACTGGATTCAGCATCTTAACCGAAAAGGAGGCACCTTGCTTTACATTCCCAATGGGGTCTGGCTTACAGAGAGTTTCAACCTCACCAGCCACATGACTCTGTTCCTGGCCAAGGATGCTGTTCTTAAGGCCACCCAGGTTTGATTTTTTTTTTTTGACATCATAAGATCATTGCATATATGTGGCAAATGATTTCAAAGAATATCAGAGAAATTGTGATTTTCCTAGTAAAATTGGTAATTTGAGATATTGTGGATCAGTGGTACTCTACTTGGGTAAGAAAAGTGATTAGGCGAATGATCTGTTTGTGACCTTTTCTTTTTGGCTATCATGAAGAAATCAGTGCAGCTTGCCTAAAGTTTGCATATAAATTTAGCTGCATTAGTGTTAAGTGGGAAGTTTAGCCATTAAGTTGGATTTTTGGATAAGACGTATAGCGTTATCGGAGAGGTACTCATTGCTTCCCACTAATATCTCAAGTTTACTATCAATCGGGTATTACATATAATGCTGAGCTTTTTTATCTTTTCCCAATATTCATATAAGCTTGTTTATATTGGTATTCTTTATGTTGTCTAAGAAATGATTATGATCATTATGATCCACTGTTTAATCGAGCTAAACTATTGATTTTGGACTGATGTATGATCGATTGGGATAATTGTTGAATGCCAATGCTTATTTCTTTCCATATAATTCAATTACACAAAAAACTGGATGGGAGAACAAAATTCTCATACATCACTTTGGATGATGCAGGATACAGATAATTGGCCGTTGATTTCTCCATTGCCTTCTTACGGAAGGGGAAGGGAGCGACCAGGAGGGAGGTATATCAGCTTCATTCATGGTGATGGCATTCGCGATGTGATAATTACAGGTGCTTTCCGAATCTCCTGCTCTCTTAATTTGTCTCAGATTCTTTCCTTCAAGGCTATATCTAGGATGTTTTTCCTTTATTTGCCTCGAGTCCTAGCAAGATTTGTAGTGAATTTATTTGTATCTCTCCGAATATTGAGGCTTTTCAGCTGTGCACATTTTTTTAAGTAAAAGAGGAGAGTAAAATGACTGATTCATCAAAGTGTGTTGGAAAATCAACTGTAAAGAATTAGGCAATTAGCAACTAAAATTTCTATAGTATTCTTTTTCTCTTGTTTTTCTTTTAATCAGAGTCTATTGTAATTATTTCTGACTTTTCTCTGAAGGAAGTAAGGCTTTTTCTTTCCAGTGAATAAAGTTTTAAGCTTATCTACATACTAACATAAAGAATCGAAGGGAGCTCACTTGATGTGTCTTGTTTTCATGAGCTCGCTCTTTTCTTCTTCCTCTTCCTTTTTCTTTCCCTATATGTTACCTTGGTTAAGTATTAAATCTACTTTCCACAGGTGAGAATGGAACAATTGATGGCCAAGGTGATGTATGGTGGAACATGTGGAGGCAAGGAACCCTCAAATTTACCAGACCTAACCTTCTTGAGCTTGTGAATTCCAAGGATATACTCATTTCCAATGTCATCCTAAAGAACTCTCCTTTCTGGAATATCCATCCTGTTTATTGCAGGTATAGTCACACATATTTTTTAGGATGTTATCTTTGGATGGTATGCTCCTTTTTTCCCTTTGAAAGGGGGCCAGACAAGTTCATTTTCCTGTCTGTATGTACTCTATTTTAAATCTCAAAATCAGGAAGAAATTGATTTTTTTTTCGTATTGGTTTAGATAGTGTTCTTGCAAATTTCAAAGGCAACATCATAGCTTGGGGACTTTTGGCAACCCCCAAAAATAGAATATATGAGAAAATGTTGATGGGCACATGGTATGGTCACATATAGTATAATATCTTACTTCTCCAGTAAGGATTCCTTAGCATTTGCCTTTGTTTAGATGGAGGGAGACATGGAGACTTGACTTTAGACAACAAGGGTCCTGGTCTAGCAATTTTTAATTGACAGTCCTTTTTTCCCAAAAAGAATGATAATCTTGACCCTCTTTTACTTTAACCATAGTCCACATGTCATGATTTCGTTCTTTTGCTAAAACCGAGGTTAAAGACACCCATTTGCTGTATTAAGTGATAGCAAGTCACTGAAATTGTGTACTCTATTATTTTGAAAAGAATGATACTAATCCCAAGGTCAGATTATTGTTTTTTGGGTAATCTCAGCTAATGCCTGCTTCCTCTTCTTCTCTGCAGCAACGTTGTCATGAGGTTTCTCACTATATTGGCGCCATATGATTCACCAAACACAGATGGCATAGATCCAGGTAAGAACTCAAAATCGTTTGACTGGATTTTATTTTTTCTCTTAGAATTGAAATTTAGATTTACTTGTTTTTCCATGTATGAAATTCTTCACATGCCATCTTCACTAATATTACCACATGGGCTGCAGATTCAAGCTCCGATGTCTGCATAGAAGATTCCTATATAGCAACAGGCGACGATCTTGTGGCAGTAAAGAGTGGTTGGGATGAATACGGTATCGCCTTTGGCCGCCCAAGCTTTGGTATCACAATCCGGAGGATCACTGGCTCGACTCCATTCGCTGGCATTGCCATTGGCAGTGAGGCATCCGGCGGAGTGGAGAATGTGTATGCAGAGCACATCAACATCCTCAACTCCGGCATCGGCATCCACATAAAGACCAACACTGGCAGAGGAGGAACCATAAAGAACATAACAGTATCAGATGTCTACATGGACAAGGTGCGCAAGGGAATAAAGATCTCGGGCAACGTCGGAGATCACCCCGATAATGGGTATAACCCAAATGCTCTGCCAATAGTGGATGGGATCACAATCAAGGATGTGTGGGGGATGAATGTTGAGCAGGCAGGGTCAATGCAAGGGATCAAGAACTCACCTTTTACCAGGATATGCCTTTCCAACGTCAAGTTGTTTGGGGGTGGTATAAGGGGTATGATGTGGCAATGTGGGGATATCAGTGGGGCTGCACTTCAAGTGAACCCTTCACCTTGTTCAGAGCTAATTAGCTCACATGCAACTGATATGTGTTATGATGCCATTTAAAATATATTAACTGCCCATTATTGTTAATAAAATTGTATTGAGAGCGTATTCTGCTTTAAAATATGTTCAAACCAACTATATACGTTGACTAGATAATTAAGGCTGAAGTTAACATGCACTAGGTTCACATATTGAGACATATGCACGCTTGTAACAATAAGGCTGGCGCGGCTGAGTTGCGCTTGACGCATGCGCATATGCATGTGCCGGGCACAAAACTGCCGCACACAATTGAATATTAAAGAGGACATAAAGGGCACTTGCAAGGGCATGAAGAATTTTCACTTGGGCATGATCAGGATACAATTGGGACTCATACGAGAGAGGTGTTCGAGTCCTTAAGACCCGACTAGGGCAGGGCAACCAACCTTTAGAGCACCGTATCCTGCCGTCACTCATATTAGAAAGATTGATGCCATGATAACATGCAAAGGTGAGTATTTACCTCCATAATTAGAGTGGTCTGTGTGTTCAAGTTTGTTGCTTAAAAACTCTCATTTGCCAATGCGAACATGGACACATCACATGGTGTGGATCTCATAAATGGAGCAAGCACAAACTCTATTAATTAATTAATGACATACATAATCACACCGTCTATGTAGTGAAGTTCCAAACCAGGCGAAAGCACTTGATATAGAAGAGTGACATGACTTTCTTATCAACCTTTAGGATTGGGCAAGCAGAACATCTTTGTAAGGGGTCGAAGAAGTTGGCTCTTGTCTTGCTTGTTGCCCCTCATTCACAGTCCTTACTTTCCTTGGTGGTTCTTCTGCTATCAATGGAGCGTGACCTTCTCTTGCTTGGCTTAGAAGCTCCTGTGCTCCACCTCGCAGTTTCTCCAGCCTTACTCCACTCCTTTGCTGCATCTTGAACACCTTAACCACGTTCACTAATCCTCCCACCAGGAACAGCAAGCTCCCCCATATTCCAAACCACACCCAATACCACCCCTATCAAAAAATCATCATTAGTTAAGACAAAAACCATTGTTAAGAAAATATGCATCTTAATTATTGAGACATAGATTACCAATAGTTCCAGGACGTGATGTACAGGCCCAACATGCTCTCTACTGTTGAGGATGCCACCAACCAAAAACAATAGACTGCCCATCAGAAATGGGATTTGTATACCCTTTTGGAGGATTTGAACATGACCATCGGCTCTCTCGTATATTTGGCAAGAATCATGAATTGAACCAATTACCCACAAAGTCGGCCCTGCAATCAGCAGTTTGAGAGCATGTTTCTGCAGCCTCACATTGTAATGCCTGCCTTCCTGCAGTTTGGAGTAGAACAATCAGCAATAATTCTAAGCTGGCGAAACTTCTCCAGTTCTTAGTCTAAAGCTTACACCAAGCAATTACTTATTTTATTTTTGGACAAATGGATGGCATTACATGTAAGGGTGTTAAAGCCGACTCGACTCGACTCACAAATTGTATATTATTTTTCTCGTATGTGCATGGATACTTTACACTCTATGGATTGATTTCATGCCAATCAGTCTCAAGTTTTATTATTATAACTATATATTATTTTATTTTTTGATAAACAACTATCTCAGTCTTTGTGTTTGAAAGAGACAGGTATATGTCTCGTAAGAATTAAGATCATAGTTTAACATCTATGGATTTATGGATTGATACTAATTAGTACACATACATAATACTCTCTCCTTTCCGTATTCATGGTCAGGAATATGAGATAAGAAGAATCAAAATCAACTAAACCAAGCCAGCTCTCAAGCTAAAGTGGCTTGACCCGATTTGGCTGAAGCTCAGCTCGGACTCGAAATTTAAATTTCAAGCTCAAGCGGAATCAGCCATTCTTTTCGGTTTGCAACTAATTCCGGACATAGTAAGAAAGTCTCCACCCTAAGGGCCCCATTATAAACCAAGAACATATAATTTGAAGAGTCCCATTTAATCGCAGGCCATTAGATTCCAATTGGGCGGCATGCCGGCAGGCGGGTTTGAATCATCGCCCCACCCTCCTGTTAACACGTGCTGTTCTGCCTGCTTGCGATGCCCAGGGGCACACTGACGCCCCTGAGCCGGGAGCATATTATCTTTTTCCAATATAAAAACGCTAAACGAAATATATAAGTAATCCGATCTACAATCATGCTTTTGTTCACAAAGATACGTTTGATATAACAATGTACAAAAAAAGGTGGTTTTATAAGTACTCTATTAATGAAGATTATCTAATTTCTTACCAGCGTGGAGTAATTGAGTCATGATCAGCAGAGAGCTTCTAATCTTTACATATTCAAGTAGTATGGGCTTCATGCAATGCATGTAAGTATCGAGACAAGTACCTGAACAAGGAGGAGGAGTATGCCTATGAACATGATAATAGATCCCAATGCCTGGACTAAAGGAGCTGCAAATTCGACCAGCACAAGTTGGGTATCCGACCACAGCAGCGGCCACCGGAAGTCGACGCCGGCCATGTGAGCCACGAGGTCATGGAAGTTCACCAGGGCAATGATGGCCAGGCCGATGAGGATGACCACCAGGCCAGACTTGGCATCGCCGGCACTGGAGAGCTGTGCCCCGAACCCGCCGATGAGTAGGATCACGGCGAAGATGTATAGCCCAGCATTTATGTATTCCCACCGGTTCCGCACCCGCCATGCCCCATACAGCCGGCTTTCCCTCGCGCTTGCTAGCTTCACCATTGCAACTTTCTGATGACTGGCAGCTCAAGAGGCTCTATCTGCTTCTTCTTTTTCCTGTTTCTTGTCTAGTTTGACATTGGGGTAGATGGGATCTGAAGGGATTGGGAGTGGAGTCAGAGAGGTTAAGAAGATGGAGATTTGGAGACGTGGGGTTCATGTAATGGTTTTCGATACGTGTCCTTCTGCATGGAGTTGTCTGAGCTTATTTTCTTCCTTCTTTTTCTGCATTCTTGTTGTTATGCATATTGTCTATAAAAACTAAGTTTATTTTCATCTTCCAAGATACATCCTCCGTCTACTACTCCGCCAACAAAATAGTTCCATGCAATCTGAGAGGCATACCCCAAAGTTAAGTTGTTTGTCATCATGTACGCATTCTATTGGTGGAGTATTTGAAGAAGGAAAAATTTCCCCCCATCGACGTGGCCCAGCATTGGCTAAAAAAATTGTGGTCAATATAGGGGTTGGAAGATAGTTTTGATCCGCATTTATAATGCTGCTGCAGTTGGATCAGTGTCATTACCCAGTATCAGTTTTTATTTTTTTGTTTTTGGCAACGGAGTTCATTCATGTAACCTTTTTGGTATTTTATTAATATATGTGTTGCTTGTAAACTCATGCCGCCTCAATTGAGCTGGGCTGGAAAGCCTGGAATCATTAGAGTTTCAATTGGATTTGTCATTGTAAACAAACACCTTGATCATAGTAACTATGGATATAGAGGCAAGGATTATTTCTTACCTCAATCGGAGTGCGAAAGCCTTCATATATATTAATATCTCGAGGCTGAGACCCCGGGCATGCGACCAATTAGTCGAAAACATTACCAATTACATTATCACAAAAGGATGTGTAACCGGTCATCCCACAATTCAATGTATACAATATATAAACATCATTAAATAAATATGAAATGAACCTACTTAGTCTTTATTACAACCAATAAATTTTAACAAAGTTAATCAAAATAAATCTCAAAGTCTATGACACACATCGACTAATAATATTATAAAATATCAACCAAGCAACTAAATAATAATCAAGAAATCTCTAATCTCTTCTCAGTATCATCAAATGCCTTCCTGCTACTGCAAACTTCCTGTCTCAATTATTCGTGCCTGCATCAGAGGATGTATGTGTATTTCATAGAAATACTCAGTAGGATGTAAAAACCCACTGAAAAGAATAAAACAGTATGAACAGAAATATAACAATGAACAACTGATGTTCTATGACATCTGGACTGAACCTAAGGTCTATTTACCTAAAAAGAAAGGTCAATCAACAACGATTTCTGACTCGCAAGTATAGGAAAGAATAATAAATAATAAGACTCCAAACATCATACGTGTAGGGAGAAATAAACAATCATAATACATTCAGGCATCTAAAGTGCAAGGAAATTAAATTTCTGCTGGCTGAATACCAACCATGTGGCTATTTACCATAATCACCCTAGAGGTTCTCCCTTCGGAACCCGCCATGCGTATAGGATGCTGGTCCCATCATTGCTTATGGACACAATAGGCGGAGATTGCAGACCTTCCGTAATATCATACAGTCTAAACGTACGTATATGCCTCCCTTCGGGCATGGAAACCATGTTTCATAAATATTGGAGATCACCATGGATCTAGCAATGGCTCGTGAGCATACTATGATTCCACCCAGATAGATCTTCAGAAGAACTCTTAGTGGAGTAATAGGTCAATGTCAAACTGAATAATACTTCAACAATAACAGAGGTCTCAACTTTCTGATAATGCGGGTAACTCTTACCACAATGGCTCACTACTCATGGAGTATGAATAGAACATCGAAGTCTCTTATTAGGACATGACTCAATCTCAGGAGTATGAATAGAACATCGAAGTCTCTTATTAGGACATAACTCACTCTCATGAGTAAGAAGGAGATTCGTATATCCCATATGATAACCAAGCTCACCATAGAAGTATAGATCAAACATCTAATACTTTTGACACACATGTTCATGCATAGCCCTAGATTGGAACATTCCAGAAAATAATTGAGTTTATAATATATATATATATATCTAAAGTCAAGATTTAAGAATATATCTTTTGATGATTTGATTTCCAAGTGGAATTTCAAACCGACATAAACGCTTGTCTGAAAACAGAAATCTTGGTTTACTTGCTCACTTAGACTTACCCCATATGATTAATCTTTTTACTCAACCATCTTTACTGTGATAATCCTTCTTCAATAGTGTAATGAATAATACTGACACTTTAACTTATTTCATATAATATCATGTAGTATTACCTATGTATTAGTATTTTCACTCTGATTATAACACACTGTCACTTGCATAACAGTCATGTTCCAACTCTCCCCGTAGTCTGTACAATAGGACTTAGACTCTGAAAATTTAATGATATTGGCCTTACAACAAAATTGACTTTTAACGGCGGATTTTGTTTGACAGAAAATAATCCGTTAATAATATCTATTACTGGCATGGCGACAGAAATAAATCTGTTTTAAAAGGAGGAAAATTAATGGCGGATTATTTTCGTCGGTCATGAATCCGTCGATATTGAGATTTATTACGATCGATATTAGCTCTTTCAACGGATTTTTGCGGCAGAAACAATTCTGTCTAAAAAAAAATTCCTTTTTCCCATCTCAAGCACGTGGCACCTTTTCCTTCGCCTTCTCCCTTTCTTCCCTTCTCTTCCGCTCTCGGCCGCCACCTTCTGCTAGGGTTTCCCTGCGGGCACGACTGCCCCTCGTCTTACTTCCCTTCCGTTTCTAGGGTTTCGTCCTCGCCTCGTCGGACTCCCCGGCGGCGGCTAAGGTTTCCCTTCTCCCGTGCTGGATTCCCTCTCTTTCCCCCGCCGCTGGTTTAAAGTGAAGGCGGTCACGATCGACAGCGAGGTCGAAGGTGACGACGGCTATGAGAGAGGGGATGGCGGTTCCGGCGAGGAGCAGATATACCGAATTCAGAAACCAAAATTTATCCCAAAATCCCCCAACTCCCAAAATCTACAAAACTGAATTTCCAATTCCACCAAAAAGCTCCAATCTTCACCTTCTCCAGAGCAGCCATCAATGGCAGCGACGCCGGAGGGGACGGTGCAGAACTTCTTGGATCAGGACTCACTTAAGTGGGTCTTTGTGGGGGATCATTAGCTTTTTGCTATTTCATTTATGGGTTTTTCTTCTTCTACTAATATTAGCTAGATTTGCTGCTTATTTTGATCATCTTGCTTGATTACAGTCCGATTGCTTGTTCTTGGGCTTTTTTGGATGATTCAGTTTTTAATGTCATTTGGAGAACTCTTTTGCAGTTGTATGCTTTAGATTGATCCTTTTCCTTGTCGCTGACAATGTCCTTGAATATGGTGTTGTGGTGTATTTGCATTGGATTCATACTCTGTTTGGCAGTGCAAAATGACTGCATTCATCTATGTTGTGAGGAGGATAACTCTTATTTCGCGCAAAATGACATTCCTGGTTTGCGTCATCAGACGGATTTGTAATTACAAGCCTGAATGATGTTGTCTGTGTATTCCTTCTCGGTTTCATTCTTAGTTTTTTTGTGTTGTTGCTCTTTCATGTTATATTATTATACAAGGGGTGATCCAATACACTCTCCTGCTTAATGTCAATAATCTTAGGCCGAATGCAGGTTAATTTATTCCCTTTTCTAGCAATTTCTACTGTAGGTAAAAGTGATATGAGTGAGCAGCGGCATATATAATTGACTTGTTTAGTAGGGCTAGCTTTAACTTAGATATATAACCAGCACTCAAGACCGTCCATATAGGGCTAGCTCGACTTAGATCGAAGTACTCGTATAACTGACTAGTCCCTTTATTTTTTAAGATTTCTGAACTATATATTGGCTTGTCAAGGTTCTAATTGCAACCCACTCTTTCTTTTCTTACATAAGCCCTTTATTGACTATGTATGCAGACTTAATTTCAACAAATACAATCTCTACTATGTTCTTTTTTCTTTTGCAATGTACGATAACTCATCAACTATGGAGTGGTCAAGTATATGGATTCAGCATATGGACCAGAAACTGCACTTTGATTTCTATCTACTAAGAAAATAGGAATTCTTATTAGAAATTAATGAACCATAGGAGTTGAAGAAATTGTATGAATAAAACATAGGTTTCTCTTCTTGATTATCATATATTCTGAGTTCAAATGTAAGATTGAAAAGGTTCTTCTGCGTACAATTCAACCCATCCTCTCACAGTAGGAAAAAGATTAATGTTTCCTGTTTCAAGTTGTCAATTAAGTTTAGGAATAGAAGTGGCTATTTCAAGACTCCTTAATTCCAGTGAATCCATTAATCCACTAGCTATTCTTTTTTAACTTCCATTAAAATAAGTTTTGTTGGCTTATATATGTTTACATGTGTCTGATGCAGATGCTAAAATGCCTTTCCAGGTGTTCTCAACATCTGAAGAGTAAAGAATAACACCACCATGACTTTTTTCCCATTTAAATTTCATGTCTCTAATATGCATTGTCTAATTCTCCTCACTTCAATCAGCAATTGTCAGTTTTGGAGAAGTCAGAAGTGAAGAAGCCGAACTAAATGGAGTATCTTGCTATTCATGGAAAGCATTTGCTTCAATGGTGAGACTCTGTCTTTCAACTTCATCTACTTTTGCAACAACATTTTTCTAATTCAAACAGAAATTTAAGCTTGGAATGCTGCAATTTCTTGCGGTCGCAAGGAAGTTCCAGCTATAACAAGTGGGACTACTGGGGACCCAAAGGGTGTTCTTCTGACAAATGGTGCTATCATGGCAGAGATCTTGAGCATGGAACAATTGCTTCAAGAATCAGATAAAGTGGTAATGTTGCCTACTCAAATTCTTGGATCAAACTACTCCCTCCGTCCCATTTTAATAGTCGAATTTAAATAAAAAATTGTCCCTTATTATTAGTCCTATTTCATGTTATTTTTTTTCATAGTAATGAGTGGATGGCATAAAAATGGTTAGTAAATGGAGGTTTATAAATTGGCGCTATGATATCATTTTTTTGCAAATGTGAACTAGTATCAGACGGGCCTAAGCATTATGTCTAACTGCGCTTGGTCTTTAAGGTAGTAGTACCCTAATATTTGACTCAATTATAAAGACAATAATATTTACCTTGTCTTGCATGTAACTAAAGAAGATGTGTACTTCTCCTTCCTCCCATTGGCGCATGTGTTGTTTCTTATGATGTAAGTCAAATGTGTTCTCAAGTTCTCTTATTGTATTATGAATCCAGGATGTTCGATTGTTGGTTGAAGATGTACAAGCATTAAAGCCAACACTTTTTTGTGGGGTTCCTCGAGTATTTGATCGTATATACACAAGTTGTATTCATATGCTTATTAAGCACTACCTAGTGTTAATTTATGTTCCAATGTTCTCTGTTCCTAATTGTATTTGTGTTTGTACTTTAGGAATAAATGCTAAAATTTTATCTGGTGGAGCACTTAAGTATATATATATGTACAATATGGTACTAATTATATGAATAATATCTTTTGTATTTATGAATAATGCTTGTTCTCCACATTTAGAATAGTACCAGCATAGAGCTGTTTTTTTTTTTAAATTTTTTCGATGTCTTTACCGACAGCTAGAATCTGTCACAAATGAGCTCAAACCGTCGCCATAGGTATTTAACGGAGGTTTAGTCCGTCTTCAAAACTGTCGCTAAAATTATATACCGACGGCAAATAACCGTCGCTAACATACTTAAATAAATTCGTCGGAAAAACTGTCGGTAATGATATTAGCGACAGATTGCCATTTTTCCGTCGAAATGTCATTGGCGGCGCCACTTATAACAACGGGTTTAGCGGCGGAAAAACTCCGTCGATATAAAGCTGTAGCGACAGATTATGGACTTTTAACGACAGTTTTTGCCGTCGTTAAAATCCATTTTTGCTGTAGTTTTGTGTCTAGTTTCTAAACCCCACTGACTTTCTTGAATTAGTTATGAATTAATTACTACCGACTATCGGCACAAAAACAGTTCTGTCTGAGATGATAAATCATAATCATACTTAAGTATTTCGTATAACAAAACCTTATTAGTGTTAATAAAGTATTACATACTTAATTACTCCTCTCCTAGGTTCATTATAGATCCTAAAGTATTCTAAAATTACATAAAAATACCTTTTTTTTCATGTTCCTTATCATACAATGCAGCCTTAAGTACTAACCATTTGGAATGAGGACAATTAAATCAAAATAACAGCTGGGACTACTTGAACCAACGAAATCAAATGACTAACAGACAAAGATCAGAACTTTTGGTATCAACAAGATCAATAGATATCAAACATGGATAATATTTCCATCTAAGAACATAGGATGAACGCATTAAGGAATATACTTAACAATATGAATGATAGAATCAATTGTGTATTAAGTTCTATTCAAATCAACATATATAACTACGATATTAATGAATCAGTACTCATATATGAGAAGAAAGGACAATAGAATATGGAAAAACCATCATACACTTTGCTTTCACATGGGTCTCGCCTTTTGCCGCGTTGTTCGCCTCCTTCTCTTCGCAACTATGCTCCCGCTCTAAGTTTTTGAAGGAAACTCATACCAAGAAGAGGCTTGATAGAAGGGTGAACGTGGGAAGGAGAAAAGCACAAGCTTTCTAGAGCAAGGGTTTTGATATGAATAGCACAAACCATTCCCTCTCATGTGTTTATATAGAATTTAGGGTTTCTCCTCTTAATTAAATCCTTCTATGGTCTCTTCCTCCAATAGGAATTCTCCAAAATCTTCATATGGACGTGCACTCTAAGTTTGATTAGGATTTCGTATCCTTTTCCCCATCAAATTCGTAACAAAATGCAACTTTCGTTTTGAAGACTTGTCGGTGCGATAGCCCGCGATCGATCGCTGCATCCTTTATGCACAATCACAGTACTTACGATTGATCGTTCTGGCAGCGATCGATCGCACGCACAAAAGTCACAATTTACAGTATATACAATTGATCGTTACCTATAGTGATTGATCGCATCAGCCTTAATTTTGTTTTTGAAACTGGTCCGATTGATCGCTTATGCTCTGGCGATCGATCGCATCCGAAAATTCAATTGATCATATCTTCTTATTCCGAGCTCCAAATTGCACATAGTCGGTGGTATTGGAAAGCTTTCATCACGTTCTTTAACACTAAATCACAACACATAGCAAAGACAAGCATCAAAACTTCATATATCAGTTATAATAAACATACTAATTTTTCAAGTGTTACAGTACCTGATCGTTTAATATTTAAACCCTTGTAAGTGCATAAGGCAATTATACTACAGTGAGTATATAAGGGTTGTTGAACCTCAGGGATGGATGAATGAATTACCAAACTCAAGAGAAAGTTGCAGCTTTTAATTAATCTAAGAAATCAATAACTTTAACTAAATTAACTGAGATTTTCTTATGTGGAGAAATATCATGGCTTCGAATCCACCACACAATAAACTAGTGTATTATCTTTCTCTCTCTCTCTCTCTCTCTCTCTCTTTCTTTTGTATATATTCATAATTGGCTAGCATATTCCTCTCAGACATATACTTGTCAATCCAAGTTATTGTGCTTTCCTCTCGGACGTAACACATAAATCAATTAAAACATGGAATTGTGATTTATCTCTCTCGAGCATAAACAAATAAAACTTTATTAATATATAACACCTAATTCTACTCACGTTCCTCTTGGACACGCAAGTATTCTTTTGGATTAAAACTCACAAAATTCGCTCTTGTCTCTCTTGAGCACAAAGAATAAACATCAATGAATTAATATTAAAACCATAACAAAGGTCCATACACCAACTAAAATAAAAGTAGGATGAGAGAAAAGAAAATAATACAACCAGTATATTGGGGCTTCATCTATGCCTTGGAAAGAAGTCTAGCTTCGCATTGGAAGAGAAACAATCATCATGTTCTTCATCATCTTTTTCTTCTTCTCTCATTTGCTCTAGCCTCTAAGGTCTCAAAAGGAACTTAAAACTCTTTTCCCTCCCTCAAGACGTTCTCCTTTAAGGCATATTTATAGGGTTGGAGAGAAAACACGCAAAACCCTTCCAAATTCGACTCAAAATAGGGCTGTTTTTTAAGTTTGTCGAATACAGCGATCGATCACTTAGTCTGTCGATTGATTGCTTGCCGATTGATCACCATTTCTTTCATTATTTCCTTTATGTTGCGCCGATTGTTCAGTTCAACTCTCCTGCCGATCGATCACTTTTCTCTCACAGCCAGCCTCTGTTTTTATACTCCCAAATCATAACATTTCCATTCAAAACTCATGTAGACAACTGAAAAATTCCAATTAGCACCATCAGTTCTCCTAAACCCACCGGGTTGCACTTTAAATTGCCTTCAATCCTTTCCCAATTTAAGGTAAAAATTCCAGCTTTATGCATTTTCAAAACAGAGCCGACACCCAAAATTGCAGCTTACCAAATCAGTTGAAATCTGATCTCTTTTTCTTCTCCAATCGAACTAAAATTAGGGACTTACCACTCTGAAGCAGATTTACAGCTTGTCTTTCCCCATTCGGCTCCCCCGTGCGCATTTTTTTCCAAATTGAAAACTTCCAAATCAAGAGCCATTTTTTTTCTGTTGCTCCGCTGGTTCGCCTCTTCATCACGCTGCTGTTCTTCCTCACCAGAACCTTCGATCTAACCTTCTATCGTCATCTATCTCGCCATCGCTTCCACCGTCAATCGTCATCTATATCCATGGCCGCCTTCCTCTACAACAGTGCCCTTCGTCAGCCCTCGTCGACCTCGTTCTGTCTCCTGCTGTCGAACTTCTTCGATTTAATCCATCGTCGTCGAGCATCGACCGCTGTGAGCTCACCGCCGTCAAGACCCATCGCCGGATTCCATGGTCGCCGTCCTTCACAAGTGCTCGAGCAGAGCTCGAACACTCTGTCTGAAACACCCGAGCCATCAGCTCGGGTCTTTTTAGTTTTTGTTTTTTTTTTCTTTCCTTCAAAACCCGAACCGACCACTGAACCGGTCGGCTCAAGTCTTTTTTTTTCTTTTAATTGAGTAGATCTCCACCGCCGGATCTTCGATTTCTTCACATAACCCGTTTGACGCGCTTCACTTTTTGTGATCTACATTTAGACTCTTTAAAACCAGCATAAATAAAATTAATCTTAATTAAACGCATAATAAAATATAATCTATTAAATTTAATTAATGCATCTAACTTAATCAATTAAGTGAATTTATTTATTAAATTCTTAATTACTCACCTAACATGAATAACTATTAATTATCCTTATTTCAACTAAAATTACGACTAACATATATATAAAAAAATATATAAAAATATGTATAGTTTATATGTATCACCATGGTTGGCTGGAAAATGACTGCCACTAGATAAGTGACCATGCTGCTTGTTGTGTTGTCTCTCCTCCTTTGAATCAATTACACTCCCCACTAGGCATGCACTTGAACCTAAAGGCTAGTTCCCATTGATAGTCAACACATCATAATTAATTCATTCAAACAGTAAGCTTATATGATGATGATGATGGACTGAGGTAGTATGGATGAGTGTATGGTAATCAAGACAAACATTCAAACATGAACAAACACTCAAAATTTATAGTGGTTTGCCACCAAGTAAATCTTTTAGATGGGTACGTATACTCTCGGAACACCTAATCTAAAGGCTTCCAATTTTTCACTACTTGAGAATTTTTAATTAACCTGCAACATCATACAAATGTTCTTTAGGCTAACCTCGAACAAGAGGTTTTGTGGCTAACCTTTAACCAAAGATTTTTACTAGCTCACCCATAACCAAACAAATTTTTTAGGCTAACCTCAAACCCTGTTAGTGAATCTACACTCATTTTGAGAGAACACTAACAGGTTTACCATAACCAAGTGATTATTTCAGCCACTCGGACCCCTGGCTCCAATTTCTGCTGGGATATCTAAACAAACTATATTAGCACAGCGAAGAACTTGACTCTGATGGCCCAGTTAGTACCAACAAGTGACAAACCCAGGCTAAGCGACCCAAACACGAAGCACAGCGAAAAATCTAATCGGACGAGTCGATGATCCATCATTGAGCTGGGCTGAGCTCAACTAGGATTTAGACATTAAAAAGTGCCAACTGCCAAGTGAACCAACACTTTATGCCACGAAAGTAGATCGCAAAGCTGCTGGAATCTTGATGCTGGGCCTTCTCAGCTCCATGGAAATTTCCACTAATTGAAGATCCTACACAACCAACACCTCATCCTCAAAAGCCAGTCGTCAATCCTATTGGCTACAGAACCAATCTCTCTTTTTCACTTCACCCCTCCTTTGCTGCACCAGAGCAGAAAGGACAGCCACCCCTTGACTTTCACAACTCTTCGCTCATCCATGTCCCAGCCAGAGCTAGGATATTCAAGAACCTTCCCACCATCATCCCATTCTTGACACAACACCACCCACCTCAGTTCTACCAACAAGGAGAAGGAAGCTGACAGGATTGCACTATGGAAGTTCTCAATGCTACTGGCCTAACTCTGGTTTCAGCTCAGATGCCATCATCATCCACTTCTGAGAGAAAGTGGGAGACCCGGAAGCCCTTTTCACTTCCTTCAGTTTCATTACCAAAGCTACTTAGTCCACCTGGTCTCTCTGGCGGTTTAGTGCTTGTGACCAATCTTCTGGGAAGTAGTGGTCTTGCCAAAGCTTTGACATATGAGGAAGCTCTGCAGCAGTCAGTGAGTCCTCTAGGCCCTTCTGCTGATTTTGATGTGGGGGGTCTAATTGATGGCCTTGTGAGCTTTGGTACAGAAAATCCAATTGTTGTAGCCGGTGGGATTGCGGCTTTGGCTGTCCCTCTAGTGTTATCTCAGGTTCTGAAGAAGCCCAAACCCTGGGGCATTGAATCTGCAAGCAATGCTTATGCAAAGCTGTCTGATGATGCCTCGTCACAGTTGCTTGATGTAAGGGGAAGGCAGAATTTTAAAGAAATTGGTAGCCCGGACATACGCGGTCTCAAGAAGAAGCCGGTCTCAATTACTTATGACGGTGACAACAAGCCTGGGTTCATAAAGAAGCTATCTTTGAAATTCAAAGAGCCAGAGAACACCACATTGTTCGTTCTTGACAAGTAAGATATACATCACTTGGAGGATATAGTGAATGTTTAGATGGTATAGTCATCTTATTCTTAATTACTTATGCCCAGAAACAAAGTATCTACGGATTGAATTCTTGTGCCACCAACAAAGTATAACATGAACTGTAGCATGGCTGATCTTCAGTGGCTGAACTGTTGTTCTGTTAGTCTCTGATCAATGTTCACCACTTGCTTCTTTTAGTTTTAGTTTTAGTTTCATTTTCTGGTTGGATTGCAGCGAATAAAAATGAATGCCTCATGATTTCTCTAGCATACTTTAGATGATGCCCGAGCCAAACTTTATTTGCATGTGAATTAAGCCAGATTTGAAGGTAACTCCGAATTGGTGGCCGAGTTGGTGACACTGAATGGTTTCAAAGCTGCTTATGCAATCAAAGATGGTGCAGAAGGACCTCGCGGATGGATGGTGTTGCTTATTCTCTTAGCATCTCCAACTATTTTCATTAGATCCTGGTGTTTGAAAAATAACTCATGTCCTCAGCTCATGCTTCCAAAATTCTGATTGCAGAAAAGTGGACTTCCATGGTTACCTCCAAAGAAAACCTTCAGCTTTGATTTCAGCGAACTAAAGGATGCATTTAGTGGTGCAGCTGGAGTAAGTTTTGTTTGTTTTTTCTTTCTTGAGATGAAACATTCTACTTCAAGTGGGTTCTTCTAGAGGGAACAAATAAAATTTAGATCATGTTTTAGAAGGTGAATTTCTCTTATTTTAGTTTGAATTACCTGGAAACAATTCAGAGAATTCTTTTTTATAGTTCAAAAAGTCAATGGACAACCTAGTGAATTCAAATTAAAAATTTGGACAAGATGGCATCATTAAACAGGATATTGCTGGCCATGGATTGCTTCGATATTCCTTTTCCTTCTTTTCTTTTCTCTTACCTCTTTCTTTCTTTCCCTCCTTTATGTAGTGGATAATGTTAGTGCTCTTTCAGTCAAAGCGAGAAATCGGACCTCCCTAGAAAAGGATACTAATTGAATTAACGGACATATGATGCAGGATGATTCAGAAGCTCTGACTCTCACGCTTGGAATAGCAGCAGCTACTGGACTAGGAGTTTTGGCATTTACAGAGGTTTAATAATAGCTTACTGTCTTTGGCTCGATTTTGGAGTCCCTTCTCACATGAAGTTCTCCCACTTTCAGAACTTATATAATTGATATCGTGAATTTGACATTGCAGGTAGAAACAGTTCTGCAGTTATTGGGTTTAGCTGCACTTTTGCAGTTTGTTAACAAGAAAATCCTATTTGCAGAAGTAGGTTGCTGTGCTGAATAGACCTTACATTTAGTGTATTTCTTCATTTGCTTGCCTGATACATACCGTCTGATTGCATAGTTTCCTATTACAGGATAGAAAGCAAACTCTCAAACAAGTTGATGAGTTTTTTACCACCGAAGTGGCCCCAGGCGAGCTACTTGATGAGTTCAAGGTTCAGTACTGGCAATTCTGATTTTGAATTTCTTCTATTTTTTTTGACATTCACATTTTAAACAATGACATCTGTGTGGTGAACTTGTAAAATAGTTAATTTTCAGCTAACTTCATGGCAGTAAATTCTAAGTTTTATCTAAAACTAATGTATAAAACATTGGACTGCTTTTTTATATACTCCAATTAAGTGATTGCTTGTTGATGAAAATTCAGATGATCGGCAAAGCACTGCGTCCAGCACCTGTGAATGGGAATGCTCTTTTGCCAGCCCCAACAGAGGAGAGCCAGGCACCAGTGGAGAAAACTGAGGAAGCAGCTGTTTTGACTGCTGCAGTAAAAGCAGAAGCTGCAGTTGAACCCCCTACGACTCAGGTTAATTCAGTCACCAAAGCGGAAGTGAAGGAAGAATCAATTCCTGGTCTGCAGAGACCGCTATCTCCGTTCCCCTATGTAAGTTCTCTCCTTTCTATATTATGTGAAAGTATTATCTAAAACTCACCCAAATATGTCTATGTTCATGCATGCAGTATCCAGATTTCAAGCCTCCAACTTCGCCTTCTCCTTCTCAGCCCTAAAAGGTTCATGATAGTCGAACATTCAGAGGTTTCATTACTTGCTCTAGTTGGAAAATTCAGAGATCTATTTCTTCAGATGCTTTGCAAGATGACTACGGAATCAAGTTTTCTATAAGTCATAATCTATGGTTTGATACTTGTTACACCAGGAAGGTTTTTTAACCTTTTGGCTACCTGTAGATTGTAAAGTTTGGATATCTACTGTACAACCTTTTCAACTGTATCCCAGTATTATTCTGAATCTCGTATTCCATTTTACAAACATATAAAACTCCATGAATACAAGCTAATGGACATCCTAGCATCAGGCAGACAAAGAATGGTTAAATACATGCTTTTGTCCCATTACATGATTCATGACATGACTTTCACGAGAAGTGGAAAGACTGTTATCAACACAAATGAGCTTCATCACTCATCAGTAACAATGTGCTAACAAATTTGCAATATATTATAGGCAAAATTAAATTTACAGGGAGGACATCCTTATATTAATATGGAAGCAACGTATTGCTTGGAACATTCAAAACGAACAAAGAACACAAAACTCCATCTACAGCAGGACGGACATCCTTATGTACATGTAAGCAATATATTGCTTGAAATATTCAAAACGAGCACAAAGGACAAAACTCTCTCCACTGGCCTGGCGACGTTACTTTTGTCTTCTTTTAGGAGTCATAACTGTGTTGCCTTTCCTCATCATTGCTACAAATTCATCGTAGTTAACTCTTCCATCCTGCCTCAAATTTGGTATTTCACTCAGTTAAAATATGGAATGGTCGATTAAGAAATAACTGAAGAACGGATAGTAGAAGTCATCAATTATGTTTTAAAAATAGCAACCCTCGTTTTTTTAATCATGAATATATGAAGAACGAAAAACGAAACACACGTACACGCTGTTAAAATTCAGAGCTAATAAAATACTGATGAAACTTACATTATCTGTGTCAACCTCTGCAATAATATCTTTTATTGTTTTCTCATCGCCCATATTATGTTTCTTGAGGGCTTGCTCCAATTCCTCTATCGTGATACATCGGCCTGAAAAGAATATATTTACTAAATGCAATATTAATTTAATTTTAGGATCAGCAATCTATTTACTTGAATTCTCAATCTCTTTATTCACCAATAATCACTCAATAAGACAGGCCAACTTAAAACCAAGGAAATTCATAAGATTGGAAAAATGGACTAGAATCCTACCGCATCCATCAACTGTCGAACTTCTGATTCTGAAAGTTTGGTACCCAGTTTCGGGAGACCAACTTTTAATTCTTCAAACGTGATGGTTCCACTATTATCCGTGTCCAAAGATTTGAACATTTCTTTCAATCCCACAATTTCTTCCTCTGAGAGATTCTCGGCAATTACCTGTTACAAGAAACTGTATTGACCATCACCAGGTAGCACCCGACTGAGAGTAGAAGAGTGGGAGTGGGTTCACCTTCAGAGCCACTTTTTTAAGCTTGTTCATTGCCCTGAACTGCTTCATTCTTGTCAATACTGCAATGTCAATTGGCTTATCAGATGCATCCCCATCTTCACGGATCCAAGGATGACCTGCACATTCCCACAAACATTAATCAGTATGAACTTGTTTATGCCGAAGAGCTAGTGGAATTCTATTCATAACACCTATAACGATAACTAGATGCGTTTTCCTTAATGCACGGACCAATTTTACATGTCGTGTAGACCAAATTATTCCCAATGTCAAGTTCGGTTACCGTACATATTTCAGAAAGTAAGATTGACAAAAATCTTGCTAGTGGCTACTAAGAAAACAAGCTTGTAAACAAAAAGAAACAGCAAACATAGATTTACTTAATTAAGCTTGTATCTTTAGTTGCATCAGTTACAAATCTCCCTTGCTTAATTTTTAACTTAGTTGAATCTATCACATCCATGCTTTATCCATAGGGCTAGATCTACTCCTCTTTCATAATCCTGAGGTGTGTGTGAAACTTTGCTATAGGCTTGGTGCTTACTCAAAACTTCTACAGCAGAAAGTCTTTCTTTAGGATCTTGTTGTAGCATTTTCTTGACTAGTTCTTTGGCACTATTAGATATTGAAGGCCATGGATCAGATGAGAAATCAATGTAGCCATGCAAGATCGCATCAAATATACCCTGCTCCTTTTCTGCACGAGGATACCGCCAGAGTTAGATCTCCAAAAATTTATACGAATTTATCACTTTCCCATTTTCCAAAAAAATTATGCAAACATATATTTGTCACTCTTCCTTTTTTTTCCGGGTTGGGGGTGGGGGGTCTAGAATTCATCATACCTGCCCAAAAAGGTGGGACCCCACTGAGGAGAATATAGAGTATCACTCCTGCGCTCCATATATCAGCTTCCACTCCATAATTTCGCTGCAACACCTCAAGAGCTACATAAAACGCGCTGCCAACAAATTCCTTAAACACCTGCCCTGCAAAAAGAGAAGATCTTGGGTATTTGTCCTTTATAAGATCATTGTTTTATCTTATAGAACGATGATTTACACCATTTTGTAAAAACATTACTATGTTTAATACTTTAGTAATACTGAGTTGTAATATTTTGATACTCTAACTACCACAAAGGCTGATTTGCGATAAGCAAAAAGCCAAGCCACATTACTGACAATACCTTCTTAATATTAGTGGTAAGTACAATATGAAAAATTTAGTTGTGTGCTAAACACATTTGAGGCAATAGATAAATTCCAATACATAAAACGTTGGAAACATTTTCTCCAAACTACAAAAAAAATTTGTAGTCATAAAAAAACTTATAGTCATCAAACTACAAAAAAAACTTTAGACGATGTAGTTAATGACCTTACTTTCTCTTATCGCACTAACTTATTTGCATATGCTAGTACTGGATAGCCATCACAGTTCTAAAGGAGGCTTACCTTTCGAAAATGAACTTATTTTGCTAGAGCATTCTGTCTGAGCTAAAAAGTCAAGCTTCTTCCATACATCATAATCATAATCAAGTAGCGCCTTTTTCCAACTATTTGGGGTCAGCGACACGGATCTTACTCCTCCATTCAGGCCTGTTTTGGGCTACCTCTTTTGTAAGAGATAGTAAAGTCAAATCCTTCTTTATTAACTCCATCCAAGTTCTCTTAGGTCTCCCTCTCCCTCTTTTAGCAACGTTTACATGTATCCCTTCTAATCTTCTCATAGGGGCATCTAATGGTCTTCTTTGCATATGCCCATACCAACACAACCTACATTTCCTCAGCCTCTCCCCTAAAGGAGCTACTCCTAGACTCTCACGAATATATTCATTTCTAATCCTATCTCTCCTAATTATCCCACTCATCCACCTTAACATTCTCATTTCAGCTACATTCAACTTATCTATATGACTCCTCTTTGGTGCCCAACACTCCGCTCCATAGAGTATTGTAGGCCTAATGGTTGTTCTATAGAACTTGACTTTAAGCCTCTTTGGAACACGCCTATCACACAACACTCTCGAAGCTACCCTCTACTTTACCCACCCCGCATTTATCCTATGCACCACATCACTGTCAATATCCCCTTCTTTATTGATAATAGATCCCATATGCTAGTACTGGATAATAGATCCTAAGCTTTTTCCATACATATCTTCTGAAAAATAGTGCGATGTTTGGTGGGTCAGTAGGGAGACTAGAGAAACTGGGCTTAAATTTTATCACCATAGGGAACTAAAACCCGATGCCTTGAATCAATTCTTAACCCTTTACCAATGAGGCAAAGGGACATGCTTTCTCCATGTGACATATCTCTACACACTTTTAATACTGTAAACCAACAGGCCAAAGTGTAGCTATTAACCTTGGTGGAGACAACTTCATTAGCTAAGATGGTAAGAAATTTCCAGCATATATACAAAAACTTCCTACTCAATTTTTGTATTCCTTAGAGAGCATGTTCAACAATCTACAATTGTACAAATATTTCACTAAATCCTGTTGATTTTAATCGTTATAAACATTAACATTCATGCTACAACACCTTCAAGTTGCCTTCTAAAACCTTCGGAAGTAGAAAGAGTTCATCCTCTTTTCCTCCCCACCAGAGTTCTCCCAGTACACAAGAGTACATTGCCTCTAGAAGCAGGTAGAAATTCATCCATAATGTTTTGATAGATATAACATCTCTAGTACCACAATAAGGCAATAGCTCCTGCCTGAAATTCTCCCAAAACCCAACTACATTGCCGCTAAATGCAGGTAGAAATTCATCCTCCTTGTTTTGACAGAGATAAGAACTCGAGCACCACAATAAGGCAACAAGCTCTCAAATGAAAATAATCGCACAAAAGAGAAAAGCTCAGAAAACAAGGTTTCTTCAAAGTTCTAAGTAAATATTAACTACAATCTAGAAGTCCAATCCATCTACAAAACTTATTAACATGGAATAAATTAACCAAGGCATTAGCCTATCTATTGGAGATAATAATTTAAACTATGTAAAGTTTCCATGCTTGAGCTACATATACAACCCAATAATCATATTGGATGAATCTATACCACATGTACAAACATAAATCTTAGGAATTTAACCACCTTGAAGCAGAGGCCATACCTTTTTATTCATTTTCATCCTCTCATGCCAGAATTTTTTCATCCCCTCATGCCAGAAGTCCCCCAAAGTTCCTACCTTTATTTATTCCATATAAGAAGTGTAACAGCAATTACCTGGCTTGAAGAAAGGATTATGCAAAGTTGCAAGTAAAGATTAAACCTTGAGCTAGAAGTTAACATACATCTACAAATATGCAACAGAGTCCCCAAGGCAATAACCTCCTACTGGAGAGATTAACGCAAAACTATGTAAAGTTTTCAGCCTTGAGCTACATATACAAACCAGTAATACTAGCAAATAAATCTATATCACATGTACATACATCTTAGGAATTTAACAACCTTGAAGCAGAGACTATGCCAAAGTTCCCACCTTTACGCACTTCATGATAAAAGGGTAGCAAAAAGTACCTGGCTTGAAGAAGACTGAGAGGCCAAAGTCCGTAGCTTTCAAGGGGGGAATCCTCCCCGGCATGCAAAAACAGGAAATTCTCCGGCTTGAGGTCCCGATGCATCACCCCCATCGAGTGACAGATATGCACCACCGTCACGATCTCCCTGCAGAGAGCGGCCGCGGCCGCGGCCCGCTCGCTGTAGTGGCCCTTGGCTATGATTCTGTCGAAGAGCTCCCCTCCGGCGCAGAGCTCCGTCACCAGGTTCACCGAGTACCTATCCTCGTACGCGCCCTTCAACTCCACGATGTCGCGGTGTCCGGTGAGATGGTGCATCATCTGGACCTCGCGCCGGACGTCGTCCGGGGTGAGGAGCTTGCGGGTGGCTATGGACTTGCACGCGCAGACCTCGCCCATCTCCCGGTGGGTGCAGAGGTAGGTGACACCGAATTGGCCGCGGCCCAGCTCGCGGCCGAGAATGTAGGTGGCGTGTACGTCCTACATGGGCCGTTCGAGGACGCGGCCGATGCCGGAGAGGGGCGGGGGCCGGGGAGGAGGCGGGGGGCACGTTGAGGAGGTTCGGAGTCTGCTGCAGGTCGTCTCCGGCGCTGTACGCCGGAACGCCGTTGCAGTTACCCATGGCCGGCGCCGGGGGGCGGTGGTTGGTCGGGGAGGCGAAGTTTCGGACAAATTTCCAACTATTCTCGAATCTTAGATGACTTGTTGACTTTATGAAAAGTTTCCAATCTCCGTGGGACCCATCCGCGCAGCCCATATCACTTTCTACTTTCCATTCCAGGTAAGGAAGAGGCCCAGGCCCATGGCGCAGAGCTATTCTTCACCGACTTTTATTAGTAAAAGCCCGTTTGATCCATTTTAATGTCTTAGCACTCACTGCTTGTTGTACTTTGCACGCCTATTTTGAGAAACTCGTATGCTATGGGTCTCTTCGGTTATATTTTAGGAGTGCGAAATCTAGATATTAAGAAAGAAGCTGGAAGAAGAATATGAGTGTTTGGTCGAAAAGAAGTAATTTTTAATAAAGAATTTAGGGTCCCATAGTATGTTTTTTAAGGAAGAATTTAGAGTCCAATAGTATCTTCAGTAACTGTATTTTTTATTATTAATTATTCATATTTTTTTACGAAATTACAACAAATACTAATGATAAAGTAAAAACTGAATTCTTTTAGCCATATCCTCTGCCCAGTAGCCCCCACTGTAGCGACCGTAAATTTTATAATAATAAAGTGGAATTTTATTGACCAAAGGGAGTGATTTTGAGTTCTAGAAAACTCTTTAAAATTGAAAAATTTAAAGTTTTTCCGTCAGACCGATTGATCGCTTTTGTATGGCATTGAACGGGAGACGATCGATCGCTTTTGTATGGCATCGATCGCAGGACGATCGATCACGTATACGAACCGATCGATCGCCATTAATTTCACGTTTTTCGAGGCAATCTGTTGGGGAATCTCTTGGGCTGATTTTGGGGGATCTTTGGAGGACATATCTTACCTAATTAGCCCTATTCAACGGATTTATATCTTGGTAAGTGTTTCAAATTGAAAACCCTAATTCTTAACTAATTGACAATCTATTTAAATGGAGAATTAGTTATGGTAAAGAATGAGATTTTTTTTGGGAGATTGTGAACGTGATTGGGATGAGATTATAGCCCTTTCCATGTGAATGAAGGATGCCATATGTCAAGGAAATAAAATAGGAATAATTATTTTCAATTGAGATTTTTACTTGAAATCGGTTTGGCAACTAAGTGATTTAGTCAAAGATACTTACCAACCAAGGTGTGAATCTGTTGGGATGGATTGATCACGTCCCTAACTGAGGGATTCACCTTTATTACTTGTGGATTGTGGCCCTTGGATGAGGGTTTGATCAATGGTGGAGGTATGCCATAGAGATTTAAGCTTTTTCTATTTAAACCCTCCATAAGAAAGACCGGCACCCTTTTTGGTGAGCTTTGGAGAACGTGCCAGTAAGAGGGAAGAGCATCTAGCCTCCTCCTTTGTTCGTCCAAGGTGGAGGTGTATCCATCGGTGGTTTTTGTGGTACTTGCGCGAAGAAGAAGAGTCTCAAGATCGAGTAGAAACCGATTTACGATTTTTTGATATCGGTTTCCACAAGGTAGGATAATCTTTTACCACAATTCATTTCTCTAATTTTTGTATGATCATGAATATATGATGTTGCTGATTTCATATTCTACAGCATGTTCTATTTACATGTCTTACCATCGTTGTTAATGCGATGAAAGTTATATGCTTTAGTTTGCATGTTCTAATGTATTTGATCGCACGCGCATGCCAATACTTCTCGTTCCATGCCTAGATGACATCCCCACTTCACTCAACTTGAAAAAATATGTTCTTTATGCTCTGTGAATTGTATATGACGTCTGTCCAGATTTAGTTGTCCAATTTCTTTGATGTTTGTGCATCATGTTGATTGTAAGCATAACCGATTGCCTAAAATCGGAGTGATCTTTTGTCATACATCTTTAAAATGTGATCAAAGTACCTATCTAAGTCTCTAATGTTGTAAAGTTGTAATCTTTAAGTCAGAGTTCAGCATGATAGAATGTATGTATGTCTAAGTTTAGGTGTCCTAATTATGATTACATAAGACTATCATACTAGAATGCACGTTAGCAAATCGAGTAATGTATCTAAGTACTTACTATGCTAAATAATGAATTAATTAGTACAAAATTTATAAGAGTCTCTCTGTCATACCGAACGGGGTCTGACATCATGTCAGGACGTCACTGTTCACTGTGGTGTCCGGGAATACTTGGCTTAATTGTACGATGTGAGCAATGGATTAAGTGGAGAGAATCACTAATCGGGTTGTGAATTTATAGCAGAAAATAAATTAAATCAACAAATTTTAGAACCATTTGGGTTCTGTAAAAGTTGCTAAGAAGGTTAAGATAATGTCAGAAAGGGTCATTAAGGAATTAATTACGTTTGTAACAACAGTTAATTAGTATAACTTAAGTTAATTATTCTCGGCCAGGACTGGTCCTGCACCGACGAACCCTAATCGGAAAATGATAACTAATTGTACAAAAATCTAAAAATTATGCTGTTTGTCAGGTTGTAAACTAGACTCCTATGGCTATCTGTAATAAAAATTTTAGAGGTTGATTCGATCTGTACAAAAAGTGGTGGTCGTTTGAATTGGACTGTTCTGTTTGGGACAGCACACTGTTTTGGGTCTAAAAACCCTAAACCGTAATAATGCTATTAATTGTGAATTAAAGTAGTAATTAAACCACTAATTAAAAGTGATAAGACCTCTAAGGCTTTTGTAACAGTAACTATAATAGTTTACTTTTGGGTCTTAGAGTTGAGAGCATCTGTCCGTAGTTAATTGTCCTATGTGTCTCTTATCTTGAACAATCCTTTGTTCAAGAGGCCTCATTGCTTGATCTATATTTAATGTCTATGATATGATCCATTATGGACATGTCATTCAATCGTTTCAGTGTCGGGGATTGTCAACTCTAGAGCTAGGTACGGTGAAGGTGGCAGAAGTGATCTTTGGCGAATCTTGTGGCGTGTCTCATTGATGAGTCATTTTGTCATGTCTCAATTGAGTTCCTAGACTCCATTGTTTCAAGATATTGAACACTCCTTTATGAGTCAATTTGAGTTTTGTTCAAACATGGTCTTGTACTTCTACGAAGAGTCAAATTTAGAATGTCATGTTTCAAGCCTCTTAATGAGATACTTAGATATATTCAGTATCACTCGGTTGAAATATTTATTTCTTTGCTAAGAGTCATTTATGAGAACTCTTAGTTGGAATCATAGTATGCTCATGAGCCATAGCTAGACCCATAGTGGTCTCAGATTTATTGAACCTCTGTAGTTCAGCCAATGACGGTAATCGCGTGCGCTTTAGATTGTATGACATTACGGAAGGTCTGCAATCTCCGCCCATTGTGCCCGTAAGCACCGATGAGGCCAGCATCCCTAGACGCATGGCCGGGTTCCTCTGTAGAACCTCTAGGATGTTCTGGTATTGATGTCCATAGGGGAAGTGGACAGAGCTGAGAGCAGAAATTGTTATCTCCAAACATTTTGACGTTTGGAGCAGATACTCTTGTGACATTTCCTTACTCTTTGTAAGCTTGGAATCCTATATATTGAATTTAACCTCTCTCGACCTTTGAGAGTCTCGGATGATGATTGGTTCCTGGTAAGCGAAATGCATAATTGCTGATCCTGAGTCAATTTGTACTTGTCTTAAATCTTTGAATCTTGTTGCATTTGAATTATTATTCTATTGTGAATTTTCTTGTATCCTACTGGGTATTTCCTACGGATTACTCAAGCATCCTCGGATGCAGAGATTAAGCTGGAACGGAAGTGATCGACTATTGCTGAAAGTGGTGTTGGACGTTGAAGTCAGAAGACGAGTTATCTTTAATTTATTATTTATGTTGATGATTGTGGACTTGCGGCCTGTGTGCCATTTTATTTTATTTTATTTTATTTTTAGTTGTGGAGACTTGTCGAATAATGTAATAATTAAATTAGACTTCTTTTTGTTATTCTATATCATGTGCGTGGATATGGTTTAAGTCTTATCGATCCAGTATGACCCAAGCATGTAATTGGGTATGTGATGATTCGAGTATTCGGTCCGTCCTAGATTCCTACCCTTATAACCTTAATTGGATTATCGCTTCCGCGCATTTTGGGGTTGTGGAATTTGGGGCGTGACACCCACCACTTACACCTCGACCTCTTCCTACACTATCCTTCTACCACGGACTCTCTCCGGCTTGTCGTCGGTCTACCCACAAGCTCCGGTGACCGGCAGCTGCTTAGACGTGCAAGGAGGAAGGAGCGGAGCACGGGAAAGATCGATGCTTCGCCCTTCCGGCAACCACTGATTTGACGCACCTTAGGAATCCCACATCGGGCGACTTTTTGTCCCCTTCTTCGGTCCCGTAATCGCCTGCAAAATAAAACGAAAGTGGGTCATTGTATAAAAAAAAAAACTAAAGTGGGTCCCATAGGGTTGCCACATAGGAATGGCACATGGGGCACGTGAGGTCTACCGTGATAAACTGATAATCTCGGCTGCTATATAGCACGGCTCTAAAAAACAAATGGGACAAAAAGTCGAGCAAAACGTGTCGGTGAGCCGCCTGCTTTTGTAACCCGCATTACAGAATTACTAAAATACCCTTCAGACTAGAGTAACGATACTCGCCCCGTTTGACTCCGTTTTACTGAACTCTAACCGAAACCCATAAATACCCCCGACTAAGCTCCCATTCCCCCTCCTGTCCTCCTCCCCACCGGAGTCCAGCCGAACAGAGCCGCCATATGAGCCAAAGCCACGCCACACAAGCTCACGCTCCATGCGCCATGGGGTTCCGGCCAGGTACCTGAGCCCGACCTGCAGGAGAAGATGGACTAGATTGGGTTTGGACTCACGGGATGCGCATGACGGCCGTCAACGCCCCGTCAGCTCTTCTTCCTCCTCAGTGACTCCTACTCTCTGCTACTTCCAGCCTCTCCTGAACTTCGGTGTGCTTCTTTTATGGCGATTCCTCCCTAGTCCCAAATCAATTGCTTGGGCGGCTTGCCTTGCCTTCCTCGTTTTGGCAAACTCGGTGGCCTCTTTTCTTGATGAATCTGCGATTTCTGCGTCTGAAGACGAGGTAGACAGCTGGTTGGGACTATACAAGACCCAGTTGCCAGTAGGTCTCCCGGAGTTGACATATATAGTGGCAGCTGATCCGTGTGAGGTTTTTCTGCGGAAGTGGGAGTTTGGATGGATCTGTAGTGCGGTTTGGGGCAGAAAGTTGTGAGCATTGCAGGTTTTGGTGGTGGTTTGGTTGAGTTTGTGATGGTTTCGTTGAATTTGTAGTCGCTATGGGGACTTTGGAGAATGGGGTGTTTGTGAAGAGGGCGACGTTGCTTCGCTCTACTTCGAGTTGGGCGGATCGGCACCTGTTTCAGCACCGGCCGAGATCAAGACTGGCGCGGTTTGTGCTTTTTGAAAAGGTGGATTATGTTCAGTGGGTTTGCACCATTGCGGTATTCTTCTTTGTGGTTATCCTATTTCAGTCGTTTCTGCCTGGTTCTGTGGTGGAGAAGTCAGGCAATTCGGGTCTGCAGACGGCGCTTGTTTCCAATGAAATGGCGGAGATGAGGCGGTGGGATTTTGGGGAAGGGATAAGGTTTCAGCCATTGAAATTGTTGGAGAAGTTCAGTAAACAGGCTAAAGATGCGAATAGTACTGGTGCCTCGGGCAGATTGGGCATTCGCACTGTCCTGCGGAAGCCGAAGCTTGCAGTGGTTGGTCCTAATTGAAGAGCTTCTTTTTCTTATGTTATACTCCTATATAATGTCGATCGCGAATGGGTTATAGGTGTTTGTCTTATTGCATTGTGGGTGGAATTTGCTTCAGGTTCTTCCCGATATGTCAATGAATGCAATGCAGTTGCTGATGGTCAGTGTAGTGAAATCTTTACAGGAGATTGGCTACGCAATTGAGGTACTTTCTCACTGCTTCATCATGCATGTTTTTCTTTTACATTGATGGTTTTTATGTTATAACTCTGTTTAAACCATCTTTTAGATATATTTTCCATTTAAAACAACTTATTAGCCTTGAATTTCTCGTAATTATTTCATGTCTTTTAACCGTACATGATAGAGGATTTCATTTGAAGTGTTGGTAATTGATTGCTAGGAGTACTTTTCATTGTCAGACAGGAGTGAATTGTGTTAATCTTTGTAATATGGCTTGACCAAATAGGTAAACTTTTTTTATCTTCCATATCTATGTTTTGCAGGTTTATTCACTTGAAGACGGCCCTGTTGATACTGTTTGGAAAAAAATTGGTGGTCCTGTCAAAGTCTTGCAATTTAACAAAAAACAGAAAACTGCTATTGATTGGTTAATGTAAGTCATGATTATCTAAAAAAGTATTGTTCCAGAAAGTTCCTTGAAAAGACTAGACGTGTGATTTAGGTCTGTGTATTTTTTTATCATTGGATAACAAGCCTAATCAAAGCTCCTTTCTTTTGAGGCTTAATTTATCTGTTGGTTTTGTTTGTAGCTACGATGGTGTTCTCCTCAACTCTCTTGAGGCAAAAGAAGTTGTTTCCTGGTATTATCTATTCCCAGCTTCCACACTCATATGTTATTCTGCAATCAATTTGCATCCTATTCGTTCTTTCAAAAGTCCTTTTCATATGTGGGAAACATTTTTCTGGGAAATGTGTGAGACAGAATTTGCTAACGATTGTAACATATTCTGCTACCATCTAATCACATGCACGGAAATCTGTTAAAAATATTTTAAAACAGTTTGTACTTTTAGGTCAAATTTGTATATGTCATGATGAGTTAATTTGGTAACAATGTCTGTTTTTCTACTTACAGTCTTTCGCAGGAGCCTTTCAGATCATTGCCTCTTGTGTGGACCATACTTGAACAGACACTGGCTCTTCGGTCAAGGAACTACACCTTAGATTCACAACTTCAGCTAGTCAATGACTGGAAACGTGCCTTCAACAGGGCTACAGTTGTCGTTTTTCCAAATTATTTTTTGCCGGTAAATCTTATATCTATCTATTCAATTTGTCTGCAACTCTTCATTTAAATTCTGATTATTTCCTTCTGGCGTTTTCCTATATACTATGCTCACAGATGATGTATTCTGCTTATGATGGTGGCAACTACTTTGTTATTCCGGGTTTTGCATCTGAAGTATTGGAGGCTGAAAGCTTCTCTGCCTTGAACAGTAAAAATAATATTCGAGCTGACATGGGCTATAGCCTAGAGGACCTTGTTATAGCAATAGTTGGGAATCAGTTTTTATATAGCGGTTTGTGGGTGGAACATACACTTGTTTTGCAAGCTGTTCTACCACTTCTTTCCAAGTTTCCTTCTAATACAATTTCCAAGTCGCATCTGAAAGTTGGCATATTGAGTGGAAATTCAACAAGTGCCTATAAGGTGGCTCTAGAGGTATACTGACTTATCTGCCACGTAAAATACTTGTTAGTGGTTTGCTCCAGCTATGCATTATAACTCTGCGGTTTGCTATTTGCTACAGGCCATTGCTCTTAACCTTGGATTCCCTGAAGGCAATGTGCAACAAATAGGAGTTGATGGTGACTTTAGCAGCTTTCTTAGTATAGCTGATCTCGTGGTGTATGGATCATTTCTTGAAGAGCAATCTTTTCCTCCTGTTTTAGTTCATGCAATGTGCTTGGGGAAGCCCGTAATTGCACCAGATCTTGCCATGATAAGAAAGCATGTATGTCTATCTGTGATTTTCTTTCCTGCTTTTTATTGATTGGAAACTAATTTGAAGAAACTTAACTACCTCCAACAACACTTAGGTTGATGACAGGGTGAATGGTTACCTCTTCCCAAAGGAGAACATGGGAGTTTTAACCCAGATTTTGTCTGAAATAATCTTAAACGGTAAAGTGTCAAATTTCGCTGATAATGTAGCTTCAGTGGGGAAATCCCATGCAAGGAACCTCATGGTTGCAGATACTCTTGAAGGGTATGCTTCGTTGCTTGAAAATATTCTCAAGTTTCCATCAGAAGTTTCTATTGCCAAGGCATTTACAGAAGTGCCTGCTATGTTAAAAGAGAATTGGCAGTGGAATTTGTTCAATGAAATCAGAGACTTGAAGTATTTGAACAGAACATTTACTAGTTACCGCTTTATAGACAATGTAGAGGGAGCATGGAACCACTCTCAAGCCAATGGCAGTAATGTAGTGCAGGAAGCTTTCTCTACAGCTGATTGGGAGGAAGAGAAAGCTATTGAGATGGCTAATGCCAGAAAGAGATGGGAAAATGAAGAGGTATGATCCAATTGACCTTTTTGATGATCTACCATTATCTCATAAGGACTATGGGCTAGTTATGTTCTCTCTATCATCATCATTGAATGGAATTCCAAATATGTTTTACGCAGTTAAAAGAGAGAACAGATCAACCTCATGGGACATGGGAGGAAGTCTACCGAAATGCGAAAAAGGCTGACCGCTCTAATAATGAATTGCATGAAAGAGATGACCGGGAACTTGAAAGAACAGGCCAGCCTCTGTGCATATATGAACCTTACTTTGGCGAAGGCACCTGGCCTTTTCTGCATCACACATCGTTGTATCGTGGAATAGGGTTGGTAAGCTATTCTAGCTCCTTGATTTCTGTTGACTTATTTAACGGGCATAATATGTTCTCATTCAAATTTGGATAAATATGTCAGTCTACAAAAGGTCGAAGATCGGGAGCAGATGACATAGATGCATCTTCTAGGCTTCCCATACTGAGTGATCCATATTATCGTGATGTTCTAGGAGAGTATGGAGCCTTTTTTGCAATAGCAAACAGAGTTGATCGGATCCATAAGAATTCTTGGATTGGATTTCAGTCATGGAGAGCTGCAGCAAGAAAGGTGTAGCTTGACAACTTTGGCACAACTTCTGTTGGAGTATTCTTGCTATTCTTGTATGTTAAATTATAACTAATTTTGTGTCTAAAATGCAGTAATTTAAGGAAATCAATTTTGTATCATAGGCGTTCATATTGCCCTTGTTTTGCTATGGGATTTAATAGAACAAATGAGACTAGGCTAAGGCTAGTCCACTCTCTCCTTTAACACCTTTACAAACATGTATAATGGAAGGAAAAAAAAAATCTTTCTTCCACTTTGGTTTGGGAGATAAGGGGGAGGAAATTGACTTCATGAATCGGCCAGGTTGAAAGCAAAATAGACATGATACATGGAATTCCTTGTACAATGCCTCCCAGGGAAAAGGCAGCCATCAAGAGTTTCACCTTTCCAGAAATAAGAAGCAACGATACAGATTCTTCTATTTATATACTTTTATCGTTTACAAAACTAATTGCTTTAAGTGACATTACATGTATTGATTCATTTTGTACCATGATGGACAGGAATCTTTGTCCAAAATTGCAGAGAAGGCACTAATAAAGGCCATAGAAGCACGAACATATGGAGATGCATTCTATTTTTGGGTCCGCTTGGACAGGGACCCCAGAAACGCTTTGCAGCAGGACTTTTGGTCCTTCTGCGATTCTATCAATGCTGGAAACTGCAAGTAAGATACATTACTTTCCTAACTATCTTGCTGAATTTGGGAAATTCACTTGTGGAATGCTTATTTTAATAAGAAGACGTGGTTGCTGATTTCTGACTGAAAAATATAACATTGGACATATTTCCGATCTCGCCTTTATGTTTTTTGCATCATTTTTTCTGGATGAAGACCTACTGTATCTGAAGCTCTTGGAAGGATGTACGGGATAAAGAACAATAAACACAAAACCTTGCCACCCATGCCTACAGATGGAGGTTCATGGTCTGTCATGCATAGCTGGGCATTGCCTACTCGATCCTTTCTAGAGTTTGTCATGTTCTCAAGGTAAAGCTTACGATCTGGTGTCTGTAGTCTCATCTAATAGAGTTAGTTTCTTTCGAAATTTGTTGTTTTCATGTTGAAGTACTCATAGAATACATGCATCTATCCTTTTAATCATCCTTACTGTTGTTGATTTTGCAGAGGTTGGCCTTAAAATGGGCACAGATGTTGTTTAATAGCCACCTATATAACTAGTCTAACCTTTCTTATTATACCTGTTTACATTTTGTTTTTTCAGAATGTTTGTGGATGCCTTGGATGCTCAAATGTATGATGAACATCAACAAAGTGGCCACTGTTGTTTGAGTTTATCTAAGGTATTGTGTTCTACTAAATAGTGTGTGCGTTAATATTAGTTTCAAATGCTCGTATTGTGGCTGAAGTGTTATATTTGTAGTGCATCCAATGATGTACTTATGCTAAATTAGTGAAGTGGCTCATAGTGTAGGTTTCCTTAACTGGAGGGGTGACTAACACTGAGGCTTTATTCAAATTTCAAACTTAAAGCTGCATATTAGATCGTAGCCACTGTATATGCATGGGATGTTTAAATTAGAAGATCAATCATTTTATTTACATAAATTCTTATAATTTATGTGATAAATTTGTTATACAGGATCAACACTGCTATTCGCGTGTGTTAGAGCTAATTGTAAATATATGGGCCTACCACAGTGCAAGAAGAATAGTATATGTCAATCCTGAGACGGGTGCGATGACAGAGCACCACCAGCTAAAGAGTAGAAGAGGTCAAATGTGGGTGAAATGGTTCTCTTTCAATACCCTGAAGAGTATGGACGAGGATTTGGCTGAAGAATTGGACGTAGACAAACCAAACCGCCGATGGCTTTGGCCTTCCACTGGTGAGGTCTTTTGGCAAGGCATCTACGAAAAAGAGAGAGATCAACGCCACCAGTTAAAGGATAGAAGGAACGCGCAGAGCAGAGAAAAAATTTCAAGAATTCGGAGGCGACAGAGACAGAAAACGCTTGGGAAATATGTAAAGCCAACCCCAGAAGATATAGGAGTTCTGAATTCCACGCAGACGACTGATATATTATAGCAAGGGGTTTACAACGGATTTCGTGTATTAAATTCTTTCATTTTTATCTGTCAGTCTTTTTTTTGGGGGGGAGGGGGGGGGATGGAGAGCTGTGATTTTGTTTGTGTAAAGAAATAGGGGAAAATTGCTTTCACCAAGATACTGGTGTCTGAATTGAAAAGAAAAATCATGGTGTAAATTTAATTTGATACCTTCCTTTTCTAATTGAGAAGGAATCTCAGGTCTTTAGCACCATGCAAGTGGGCCATTCCGAAGAATGGATCTCATCCATTGAGGATTGTAATTTTACAATTGATGAACGGTTTCATCCACTTTATATAAATCGCCCAGGTTACATTCAACGAAAGTATATAATAAAAAAACCTAATGCGAGCTTTGATTTTGGAATTAAAAGCAATATAAATTCAATTTCAGTGATTTTGGAACTAAAAGCAATGAGACCGGTTGACACGAGCTTAAATCATCTCAAGCCGTCGAATTTTGATCCAACAGCAGATATCAAATCAGGTGAGTATAAATCATCACCTACCCTTGTAGCCATCAGATAAAAAACCGACACCTCAAGATTACTAAGGCTCATGCAAGCAGCATAAGACAAGTCTCATTTAAACTTTTCCCAAGCAATAGTACTTCAATTTCAGCGAATTGTGGCTCTATATTTCATGCATTTCTATACCATTGAGTCAAATTCATGATCTCAAGCGCCAAGGAATTACTAGTGTCATCTTCAAAGTCTGTTGAAAGTTTTTACAAGTGCAACTCTGAGATTTAGGCGCCTGGATGACAAATATTCAGGCGATCCTCAGCACATAAATGTTGAGATGGAGCATTCACATGGGCAAATTTGAGAACCAAGAAGAGATATCTATACTATCTTCGGCAAAAAAAATTTAACCATAAAAATAATAAATACAAACTGTTGATCATGGGACTAAATAACCCTCCTTCAGCTGGCATGCCATCCACAACTTATATCCTTGGGGCTGAAAAACAAACCACAAATCATGTCAATAAATGGTAGCAAAAATCCAAAGGGGATGCATGAAAAGAAGTGTGAGGATAAGAGGAAAAAAGGTTGTAGCCTACCACCACCGATGGTTGCTTCAGGTAGCCGTTCAATTGAATACCTATGCATAGTGATGTACATGATGGGTACACCAGGGATCTGTAAACATTTATGAGCAGCATCATACATCCATCGTGTAGCATATGCACAAAGAGAATTTTACATCTACACTCCCCAAGGTGTAACAGATTCATTGACAACGTGAAAACACAGATCATGGACATTTTTTTTTTGGTGAGCAACTCATACTGTGAACTTCCAATTTAAATGTTCAGAACAAATACATCAAACAAGTAACCATACCTTGCGGATCCTCCGTTTCAAGTCTCTATCACATGTCGCAACAATGTAGCACTTGTGCTGTCCAACGAACATTTCACATAAATATACTTGTTCAAGAAATAAATAATACAATACAAAATAAGTATAGTTATAATTTAACGACTATAAAAGTAAATATGCATCCCCATTTCAAGTTGGATAACCAGGAACATTGAAGACGCTAGAAAATACTCAACTGATGCATTCCACCTTTAAACAATATTCAAAAAGACATGTATATATAACTGGTGAAGATGATCGTAAAAATTTACGCTTAAATATCACATTTTTCAAATATATTGGCCGAAAAGACAACAAATATTATCAAGTCTACTTGACCATTCACGCAATTTCAGGCATTCTTCAATGTTAATCGAATAATAATAATGAATCAATAACCCACCTGAGTAACTCTTTCTACAATGCAGTCATCAGCGTAGGTTCCTTTATGCATGCAAGGTAATCTCTCGAAGCGAGGATCCTTGGCAATTCTGTGACACAAACAGAAACGGCCTAATAGTTTAACAACTTGTACCAAAAACAACAAACAGGTTACAGCAAGAGTAGGTGAAAGTTCCCCCTATTTGTGATCTACACATGAGGTTTACTACATAAATGGGTAAATACTAAAAGGGCTTAACAATCACACGTGGAGTTAACAGCAGCATACCTCAAAGCTACCCGATACTTTTGTCCTAATTTTTCGAGCTCAGCCATGACGCAGTCTGTGATACATGGGGTACCTTCATCACAAAATGGAAAAAAAGTCTTCAGTTACCCTCAATCAAAACAATTACGCAAGATGAGTTTGTACAAAGAAGCAAACTTACATTTTGCATATAAACAGTCCATCATTCCTTTCTCCAGATCCAACTGCAGGAAACATTCAACAGAAGTCATTTTCCAATCAATAAGAGAAACAAATGTGCTTGGAACGGGAAAGGAAATGCTAAAACTCCAACAGAGGTTATCTGCACTCTTGTAGTTTGTTATGACCCTGCTTCCATCAGCTACCATTCTTCTTAGTTTAAGAAATTACGCCCTCTGTGTGGAATTATCACCATAAGGTTTTTAAAAACCTTATGGTGATAATAATTCTGGATGGAGGGAGTACTTATTTTAAATTGATTCTATTTCGGAGTAGGAATTTTCTGAAACCAGTTCATACTTTCCTCAATTGGTTTATGCTTATTTATTTCTCTTTTCTAGTTTGATTAGGAGTGCTTGACATCAATAAATTTTGACTCCATGGCCATTGCTATGAACTCCCCCATTCCCATATTAATAGCTCCATTTGCCCCAAATTCATAGCCTCATTTGGCTCAATTTAAGTGGCTGGATGAATATGAGCTAGGTAAAGTGGCTTCAAGTTGAAATGTGGTTGGCTCCATTCAACAGAATCGATATTTTTCCAAATGGAGCTATTGATATGGGACAGAAGAATTATCCAAAAAATATCGGATGGTTCAGATTAATACAACTCAGTTTCCATCCTCTTCTCCGTCTCTCCTCTTCAACTCATCTCCTCCCCTTACTTCTCTCTCCTTAACCCTTTCGTCCAACCTTCTCCTAAACCCTACCCTAATTCCCATGGGATACATCATAGTTTTGGCTAAATACGTAGTTTCATATACTTAAACAACGTATCAATTGTAAACTACAAATACCCTAAACCCTTAAAGATGCAAACTTGATAATTGCTCAGACAACATCGCTCCAACCTCAATCTAATTAAACAAAATATACACGCTTTTTAACCACTCCAGCTAAAAGAGAACATCAAACAAGAGAACGCACCTTGTTTCGAATAGAAAAGTTGATAAAATTCGTATCGACGATGACCCGATACGGCGGCCCAAGTGCAGTATTATATTTGAAGAAGAGAGCGGCAGATGCATTCGGCCTTGTCAAATTACAGTAATAATCATAAGCTAAGAAATCAACCATCAGAAATTTCCATGAAAACACAAATGGAGAAGACGAAGTGGCTTACAGGTTTCGAGGGAGCTTCTCCTTCTGCAAATCTTTTCTGTTAGGGTTCAGAACTTCTTCCTTGTGCCTGACATATGAACGTCAGAAAGTTAGAATTAGAGAGGAGGAGAAGGGGGGAGAGGGAGGGGTGAAAGGAGGTTACTTTTTGAGAGTTTTGGAGGTGACGAGCTTCTTCACGGCTGCGAACTTGGGGGCTTTCTTGGCTCGACCCATTCTTCTTCTTCGCCTTCTCCGGCGCCCCCTGTTAGATTTCGACGACACGACTGACGGAGAGTGCGATTTGGGCGGCGATTTGTCGCGTAAACCTCCTGGGATTTCGGGGACAAATAAGTGTACGATTGAGATATTCGTTGGCGGATGATTGGCCGGAGATGGAATAGCTGACGCGCCGCTGCTGGCTGACGGCGGGAGTTGGGACTGGAAGGAAAGCCAGGGGAAGAACCGAAGAAGCTAAGCCGCCACCGCCTTGAGTGTCCACCGTTGGTCTCTAGGGCTACGTGGACACCGTAATTGGGCCCATGGATACTACTCCCTCAGTTCAATAAAGCTCGTATGCATTACAAAACAATTCCAATTTGTTACTCTTGGGGCTTGTATAACAAGTGCTCGCAACAAAAAAAAAGAGACCGCAAAAAGCCATACATTGCACATATATGATGAGTTTATATGAGATCGTTCTCATATAAGGAGTATGAGGCTAATCTTTATTGCCGTTAGATTCCGATCGGAGGGTAGATATCAAATCAATGGGTAGGTAGGTGTGTCACATCAAATAGTGGGTGAGATCATTATGGATACTTGTAGCCGTCAGATCAAGATCCAACGGCTATGATTCAAAGTGGCCTTATATAAGTAATATGAGAGCGATCTCATCACGGGTTATATATATATATATATATATATATATATATATATATATATATATAGGGAAAAGTTTAAATGAGATCGCTCTCATATTGCTTATATGAGGCCACTTTGAATCGTAGCTGTTGGATCTTGATCTGACGGCTACAAATATCCATAATGATCTCACCCACTCCTTGATGTGACACACTCACCAACCCACTGATTTGATATCTACCCTCCGATCGGAATCTAATGGTAATAAAGAATGGCCTCATGCTCCTTAGAACGATCTCATGTAAACTCATCTCATATATATATATATATAACCCGTGAGACCCCCCCCCTCCCACATAATGGCCTAACGAGAACCACCAGAATGTCAGATTATGTCCATGGCACACCTTGAAAACCACTAGTGATGTAGAAGATCTTAATTCTAAGAGTTTTTTCTATATTATCTGGCGCTAAATTTCATATTTCCATATTGCCTAGTTTTTTCCGTAAAATCTCATATGACCTGGAATCTGGACTTGAAATATCCAAAATGTCATTTCTTCTATTTTTTCGTGCTAATACTGTGTGTAGAGGCGTGTTGTGTACAACATGAAAAAATACAAGGGTTCTCCGGCGATTTCCATCGGCGACTTCACCGGCGAGTTCGAGCGGCGATTCAACCGGCGACCCCTGCGGATTTTGACGAGCCTATTCGCGTCCCCCATATCGATTTGGAGCTGCCCCCTGCTGGATTTCGACGACACGACTGAGGGAGAGTGCACAAAGGCGGCGATTTGAAGCGTATACGTCGGTATTTCAAATCTTCAACCTTCTGAGTTCCCCCCGCAGCTCCCTCCGCCTGCATGCAACCGGCAGATTGACCGATTGAGCTTCGGTTGACGGCGAGGATGAGTGTGAAAGGCGCCTGCCAGGAAATACACACATACACACGATTAAATCGCGGTAAGTTACAACAATCCTTGCTGATTTCAGTTTCATAAGGTCCGACATTTGGATTTTAAATTTTTACTATGAACTATAAAGTCATGTCTGTAAAAGACACGACTTGCTATTTAGTCGTGTATGCGACAACACGACTTTTATATTTTCGTGTTTCACCGACATGACTTTTCTACTGATCACTCTACCTCTCTCCTTGCAGATGGATAAAAAGAGAGATGAGTCTATGGAGGAAATACCATCAGAAGAGGAGGAGGATTAGGATTTTGTCTTGGCACCTCGACAGCGAAATTAGAGGGGCAGGAAGAGGAAGGCTCTAATGGATCAACCTGTAAAGAGAACATACAATGCGCGACCGGCGCTTTAGACGTTTTGTCAACTGGGAGTGATGAAAAAGTGTGCGGCTCTCCTACAGCGTCACCAAAGATGTGCCCAAGTGATCAAAGATGCTAGTTTTGCTGTCATTTTTGAAGGTGAGGACGTAGTTGTATCTCGGAACCTCCTCGACCATTTGGTCAAGTACTGGGATGAGTCGGTGAAGGTCTTCAATATCAAGGGCAGGACGCTACATTTCACAGAGCAAGAAGTTGCTCTTATCACCTGATTGCCCGCAAAGGGCAAAACAGTTGAGGTCCTCCCCTCCTTGACACGCCAACCGAAAGGTCAATTCTTCAGAAAGCACTTCGCCGCGAGGAGAGCGGATATTCCACACATTGAGGAAATCATAGACAAGCTTAACACGAGCGAATTGAAGATGGAAGAGGAGGACATGGCGAGGATGATCATCTGCCTCCTCTTCTGCACAGTGCTGTTTCCACACAGCACTAGAGCGGTTCATCTCTGTTTGTACCGTTACATTGACGACCTCCCAAGATTGAGGTCATACAATTGGGCTGGGGCTATGCATAACATGTTAGTTTCTAGTATAACCCACACCAGCAGACTAGCGGGTGCGAGATTACAAGGAGGGTGCCTGTGAGGTGGATACCTAAACGGCGCCGTATATGTCCTTTAGGTATGTAGCATTCATAGTCTTCGAAAGGCAAACACGTCTTATGCAATACCACTATATTTATAGTCGTGTATGATGCAACACGACTAGGTATATAGTCGTGTTGTATAAGACACAACCATAGTTCTATTCGTGTACTATTTATAGTCGACTAAGGCAACCGCGCCTTGTAATAATGTTTTCATCTGTTTACCATACAGATTTGGTTTTTCGAGCACACGACAATCTTCCATCCTGTCGTCGGCGCTACCAGTCCACGGGCCAAAAGGTGGCCAGGAAGTGGGGCCCTCATTACAGAGGTGAAGAAAGGTGCACAGAAGAAGCACCGTATGGTCGACTATTGGACGGGAGTGTTCCACAATCTCAAAGTATGGGACGAACTCGTCGACGTAATCAGCCCCATAGCCGGAGAGACATCTTTCCTTGCTTCATCAACCTCAGTGGCCCCTCCTCCACGACGGCAGAGGCCGGAAATGAAGAGGACTCCCAACCAACCTGCACCCCCTTCCTCGAAGACGGCTGCCAGTCCATTGCAACTGCAATGGGGCGATTGGAGGGTGCGCTTCAGGGCATACAGTCACTAATTGAGATAGCTATGTCTTCGTATGAGGAGATGGGAAGGAGTGTCGGACCTCTGCGAGAGGTTCTCCACTCTATGAAGGCATTTGCCGCCTCAGCGTCAATGTTGTTAGAGGGTGAGATCTTTGAGCATCCCAAGCATGAGAAGACTGAAGAGCCGACGAATGAGCTAAAGAAGCGGCCCCACATGGAGCCAAAAGAGTCATCGGTGCATCACATGGAGCCAAAGAAGCGGCCCCATGACAAGGAGCATAGGAAGAAAACTCCGATGGGTATGCAGACGAAGGAGCTTGAGCCCGTGATTCATTGAAATGGGGTAAAGGTAAGTTGTACAGGATTATAGATTTTTTCGTGTCACATGGTACACGACTATTATATTTGTCGTGTTTCCTGCAACATGACTATGTAGTTTATAGTGTTTGATGCAACACGACTATGATGTTTATCATGCTGCTACTGACACGAATAAGTAAAATGTCATTTTAGCTCCCATCAAACGCGTGGATGAGGAAGACAAGATTCAACAGGATACAAAGAGATCATCCGCCAAGTTGTTTTTGAAGAAGCTCCAACCACAATTCAATGAAGATATGGAGCGTGTAGAAGTTGAGTCACGTCTGACATACGGACGGGACCTATTCCCCCCTGGTGTAGTGGTAAGGAAGAGAATGGGGACTGTCTCCATGAGAGAATTGCAGAGGATTAGGGAAGATGACCATATACAGAGAATGGCGGAGGAGCAGGAAAGAAGGACTAGGTTTCGTCAGCCGAAAGCCGACTCCGAAGAAACCATATCCGATCAACAAGCGACCTCTATCATCGATGAGGTCATCTCTTCCTTATAGCAGTCGGATATCCAAGCCGTCAAGGAGGAGGTGAAGGAGGATGTGCGGAGGAGGAGGCGAAGGACGACGAAGAGGCGAAGGAGGAGGAGGAGGCGAAGGACGGCGAAGAGGTGAAGGAAGAAGCGAAGGCGGAGGAGAAGGAGGAGGTGGTGAAGGAGGAGGAGGCGAAGGACGACGAAGAGGCAAAGGAGGAGGAGGTGCCGGAGGCCACGGGCTTAACTGCATCCCAGCCTGTTGACGTCGATGTCCTCTGAACCCCTCAAAAGTGTAAGTCTATAATTGCACTCCCCGAAAACTATACCGGTTTTGAGTTATGCTTCGACATATAGATGGATGGATCGCCAATCCGAGGAAGGCTTATCCAATCCCAACGCTATGTGATGACGACTATGTATCCCTCCTACAAACAACAGAAATAAACACCAATGTAAGTAAATATATGCTTCTCATATGTTTTCCTCTTTTACTTTTTCAAATATGCGACTTTACATTATGTCGTGTATTTGAAGACACGACTTTACGCATTGTCGTGTCTCTCGACGACACGACTAGCATGAAAGTCGTATATACAATAATCGACTTTTAATTAGAAGTGGTATATTGCCTTACTTCGACTGTTCTGACTCCTGTTGCTATTTTCTATAGGTTATAGATGAGTTTTTAAGTCTATTGAGGCAGCGCAATGAGAGAGACCGGATGAAGTATCCGTGGGCATTTTTTGGATGCCACACATTCAAAGAGATATTCGACAACGTAAGTGTTCCCTGCATAAGTAGTGATAAGTTGTCATTCCCAGCATCATTATCTGACTCTCTTGCGGTTTTGTAGGAGCACAAAGAAGGAGGAAATAATGCGAAATTGATAAGAAAGCTCGTGAGGATGCTCGACGGCTTGAACAGGAACATGTTCTACGCATTTTTTCCAATCTGTATCGGCTCCTACTTCTGCCTCGTCTATATACACTTCCCACACTGTGTATGGCGCTTCTACAACCCGCTGTTTGGCAGATCCCAGTTATACCCACATCACAGAAAAGCAGCTGACAAATTCACGCAGTTCATGAACGTTGTGATGGCAAGCAAGCTGGGGTAGTTGGGTGTTGTTGTTTTAATTAATCTTCTTAATTTTACTCGCAAGTGTACGAATCATGTTTGGAGTATAGTCGCACAATTCTTACGAGGTCGAACCCACAGGGACTTGTGTTTTTGGAATTCTAATTCGAAGATCAGTTTATTACCCTTGTTGAAGAATTAAATTGATTTGATTCACTACAACTACGACTAATCGAAATCTCAATGAAATTAAACAACTTTAACTAACAAATTAATCTAAAAATAATTAAGTAATCTATGAAAAAGAACTAATTGACAAATAAAAATTGGAACTTTAATCAAGAATTTAAAACACTAGGGCATAAGAATCAGCACATGACGATCATAGGAATAATTATTCAAAATCAGCAATTGTTCTCATGATTATCTCGTAGAGAATTGGAATTCAATCTATTCTCCTACGGAAGATTTCAGCATTAAAGCATACAAATTTCAGATTACAATTTGTCTTCTCTTGCATATCAAAAGAAGAAATTCAAATCATTACGTGTATCCATCATTCGATAAATCACAAGTAATATCCAAATAGCATATTAAACATATAACTCAATGCAATTTAAATTGAGAATAACAATTATTAAAACACATTAATTTAGGCATAGCAATTGCATCACAAGAATAATTTTCCTACGACGAATCATGGCTTCATCTCAGCCCTAGACAAGGGATTAGGTACTCATGCTATCTAATTGAACTACAAAAGTAATAAGATTCATCTCAAATAAAATCAGCAATTGACTTACAAGAATTTCAAAATTAAATGCAAAATAACAGACAGTACTGTTCCACTTCTCTTTCGGTCGATTGTTTCCAGCAGCAACAGCTCGAGCAATTGATACAACTCCAAGCAGAGATGAACACCAAAAAAAAATAAAAAAAACTGAAATAAAAATTTAGAACTGGAAAAATGAAAACCAATCTTATGGTCGTCTGTCGGCCGGCCCTCTTTTCTGCTCCCAGTCTCTGTTTATATAGACTGCAAGAACAATCCTTTGTTCTTCCAAAATCAGACCTTTCCTAAGCCAATTTTGTGCAAATAAAAACCTTCCCTTCGGCCACCTTCCAAATCAGTCAATTTGCAGCTCAATTCACACTGAATCCCGTCCAAGTGTGTAATAAAAATCCCATCTTTAAACCATTCCGGAACAGGGCCGAAGCACCCAAAAACACATCTTTCCAATTCAAAGCCAAAATCGACCTCTTTGAAATCGTTGATTGAACTGAAAATGTACGCTTACCATTTTGAGGCCATTGATTTTCCGATTCAACTTTGTTGCAAGCATTTTTTCCAAATCTAGAACTTTCCAAAACAGAGGCTGCTCTGTTCGCTCCGGAACCGCCGGTATCCATGGCCGTCATCCTGTCGTCGAGCTCCACAATCGCCATCACCTTGCCGTCGTCATCTCGCTGCTCTCGAACCCAGCCGTCACTGTCATCAAGTTCGACTCCTCCTGCCGTCGCTCTACTATCTGCTGGTTCGCCATGTTCTGATTTCTCCAGTCGTCGAGGCCATAGCCGCTGTCAGGTTCTGCTCCCAGCTCGACCCATCGCCGCCATGAACTCCTCTGCCGTTGCCATCGTCTCTGCTATCGGACCACCGGCCTGATTTCGCCATGAGCGCTCGAGCAGAGAGCTCGAGCGCTCTCTGTTCTAAAGGACACCCGAGCAGAAGCTCAGGTTTTCTTTTGTTTTTATTTTCTTTTTTTCTTTCGACCCAACCCAACGAACAGACCAAACCGGTTTTCTTTCTTTTTATTTTTTTAATTGAGCTGTAACCCGTCGTAGAATTCTCATCCGCTTGATCAAATCTGAACCCCTGTACATTGATTCCATGCCCGTCTTCTTCATCAGTGAACATCAACGGCTTAGATCTTCTCTGCACGTTTAATCTTCGCTCGTGGGTCACTTCGGCACTTTAAAACACGTCTAATGGCTTCACTTTGGCTGCTCTGCAGTTCGAAAACATAAAACATGTCCCAAATTAGACGCACTAAATATTCATAAAATTACGGAACATATCTAAATTGAGCAATTTAGAGAGCCTTATTTATTTAATTCCTAATTATTAAACTAATTACTAAAACTCACTGTAATCCTTATTTTAACTAGAAATTATGACCAAAAAACAGGTAAAAATGCATATAAAAATGTGTATTTTTCATGCATAACATTGGGTTTGCTCGACTGGAAGATGACTCAGATCGCCAAAGCGCCCTGGCAACAAAATTCAAAAGACTGTGGCATCTTCATCATGATGTACGTCGCGCACTTGGCGTCCAATGTCAACCCACCGGAGTTTGATTAGTCCACAATTACACGACTCTGGTGCCCAATCATCGCTGTAACTATGATTCGCGAGATTATTAACAGCGAGTTTGACGACGATTTCGGAAGAGTCAAAAAAGATGCCATCACCGTTGCGGGTTTTATGCGGCTACTAGATAAAGACTAAATTCAAATTCATTTTATTCACATCCTTTTATTGTACAAAGATTCTTTGGTGTACATACAATACTCCTTCAATTAATTCGAATTCATTTTTGACACATGGTTGTACAGTACTCTTTCAATTAATTCGAATTCATTTTGACACATGGTTGCCTTAGACAAAATTTCGCAAGCATCACTTTGAATACGGCCTTCATGCAACACGACTACGTATATACACGTCTCTCATGCAACACGACTTTATATATAGTCGCATACTACCCAACACGACTTTCTAAATAGTCGTGTTTCACAATACAAGACGGTATAGATAGTCATGTACTATAATATTTGGCTATAATGAAAATACACGTATGATGCATTGAAAGATTTTTTTTATTTCTGATTTTCTTTTTCTTTACAGGCGTACATTTTGGTATAAGCTAATATGCATTATACAAGAATTTGACTACATCCTAAGTGAAGAATGGTGGGGGCTTAGGTAAGCCGGAGTGGCGTATATGCGATATCTCGTTCGTAGTCAGTTTGCCTTGTTGCGGAAGCCTTCGATTCTTGCGCTTCCTATTTTCTTTCGGAACCGGGCTGTTGGTGCACCTTTTACGGTTGTGACCAGCTTGACAACAATTCCCACATTTCGAACTTGTCCTTGCAGGTGGCTCGGGCTGTGACTCAATTCTCTTTGTCTTTTTCCTGCCCTTCTTTGGAGCTTCAAGCATGGGCGGTTCGCATTTAAATAAAACCTTGTAATTCCCCCACTGACTTCTGTCTAAAGAAGGAAACACTACTTCTTCGTACATGGTGCGGTACATACTTGCGTAGTACCACTTCTTACAACATTCTATCGGTTCCAAACTCCTCTCATCAATACATGCCATGGCGTGCTTGTATGGAAGTCCCATGCTCTGGAAGAAGCCACATGTGCAAGTTCTATTCGTAAGGTCAACAACATCCTGATGCGAAAACATGAACAACATCAGTGTCTTCCAAGGATACTCGTGTCGTCGAAGACACGACTATATGACTAGTCGTGTCTTCGATGACACGACTTTGTGTATAGTCGTCGCTTATAAAAAACGAATTTATGCTCACCACATGGTATAAAGATGTCACTTCAAACTGTCGTAATGATAGCGGTTGAACTCGAACTGTTCCAGCACTCTGATTCCTCATCTGATTGATATGATTCTGTGCATACTTTGTTAACAGAGTCGGTAGCCCTTCTGCTTCTATTCGGCGTCTCTGAAAATGGATGCTCGTGGTTGATCTAACCCAAGAGAAGGTTGACAAATTGTAATATATACTCGGTAAGTCCAAGGTCGAACCACAGGGAATGATGTAGGATTATTCCAAACTAATTTAAAACTACTTAGCTTAGCAAATTAAAGTTCTTATCAGGAAATTTTGTAGAGAAATTGTAATTCAATTAACTACTAAAATGACGATTAAAAATTCAATTAAAATTAATTAAGAATAGAAAAGATACTCGATGAGAGATATCAAAGCTTCAAGGATCAATTATTTAATTAACATTCTACGTCTATACGCAATTAAGTTCAAATAATGATTTGACCTAATCGGAAGATATTTCATTCACGTTCATCATAACTATTAACATAAAAAAATATCGATTGAAAATTTATCATTAATAAGCTCAGTCTACTAATCACAAGGAATTATAAGCATTCGCCGCCGTACCTTACGTTAACGACAAATCAAATAATTGTATAGATTATGACTATTTCAAATCATCGCACTCAACCAAATAAGCATTAAACAGTTCTTTATAGACGTAGAAATATCAACTAAATAACGTCACCTCTAGCTTTGACAAAAGATTTAGCTATTCATATTCAAGAGAAAAAACAGATTTCGAAGAAATTGCATTGGAAAAATCACTGTAGCAGTTTTACTATTCACGGACACTGTTCACAATTTACTGTAGCAAATTACTATTCAGTGCAAATCATTGTTCATCGTCTTCCTCAGCCCGACTGTGGTACTGTAGCAGTTCGCAGGTACTGTTCACCGCACTATTCACGACCAAAAATTTCCCTTTTTCTTCTCTTCTTCTTCTCCCTATCTTCCCCCTCTTCAATTCCTACTCCTCCTCTTCAATTCCTACCAAAAACACGATGAAATCACGACCCAAACACACCCAAAACGAAAACACGAAGCCTCTGTTTTTTTCCGTCCAGAACAGTCCTCCTCGCCCACAAAAAAATCCGTCTTCAGTTCCTCTCAAATCACCGGCTTTTATAGACTGATCGAGATAGTCTCCTATTTCCTCCTGATTTTAATTTGGATGAACTCAAATCCGCCTGAAAAATCTGATCTTTCCTACAGTTTCTGAGTTGAGCACGGCTCTATTTTTTTTTTCAATTCTGTTTCAATTCCCAATTTGAGCACGATTCCTCTGAAGTCCTATTCCGCCACGATTGCCGCCGATTTGCCGTCTTGTCAAAATCGCCGATCATATCTTCCATGCTCGAGCCCAGGCTGCTGCTTCTGATTTCGAACTCTGCCACCATGACCATCATTCCGCCATTGTCGTCTCCCGCCAGATCTTGCCACTACTCATCGTTGTCATCTCGAGCTCCGCCAGCATGGCCTGCGTTTCCAATGACCATCAGAATCCAGGCCGCCGGAACCGCTGCTGTCGCGCCGTTTCGCCTAATCTTGCCGGCGCTCGAGCAGAAGCTCGAGCGCTGTGTTTTCGTTCTGTTCGACACCCGAGCCAATGGCTCGGGTTGTTTTTTTTATTTTTATTTTTTTCTTCTTCGACCCAAACCGGACTAGACCCAATTGAACCAATTCCTTTTTTTTTCTTTTTCTTTAATAAAACCCGTTGTATCAATTGTATCCGCCGGATCAAATCTGCACGTCTGTACTTCATTTCATGCCCGTCTTCTTTTAAGTAACTCATCAATGGTTCAGATCTTCGATACGTGTGATATCAGCTCTTGGGTCACTTTGGCACTTCAAAACACGTCTAATGCGCTCGTCTGCTATTGATCTGCAATTCGCATTTTTAATCCTGCAATAACAAAACCAAACTAAAATTAGACGCATAATAAAAATATGATTCATTAAATTCTTTAATGCATCTAAAATAGTTAATTAGAGTAAATTAATTATTAATTCCCTAATTACTATCCTAACCACAAATAACCCATTTTATCCATGTTTTATTATAAAAACTCCACTAGCATATAGGTAAATAAGGCATATAAATATGTATATTTTATGCATATCAGTGTTGCCCGAGTTTGCTCAATCAACTGAGTTATTGGCCAAAACCTAGCCTTCAGAAGCATATTATTTACACTTTCGAACGCGTTTGACGTGAGAGTGTCGTACCTTTTACCCGGATATTCTACATTAGCCCAATGTGTTTTTGGAATATTGTCAACATATTTCCGGGCCGCCTCATTGTGTTCCTTCATCTTCTCCATGGTTTCATCGAATTCTGGTCTCCTGAAGCATTTTGCAGCTCGGAATATAAGTTCCTTCAGGCACTTATCCTTCCAAGTATTAAGCATATTTGCGGCCATATGCCTTAGGCAAAACCTATGGTGAGCCTCGGGAAAGACATCGGCGACTGCTCTCAAAAGGCCCTTCTGTCTATCAGAGACAATAATGTCCAGAGAGGCCGGGGGGTTCGTAAAGAGAAAATATTTTAGTAAGGTGAGGAACCACGTCCTGTACAAGTGAGAGACAAAGCATATTAAACACAGAATGCTTCAGGTAGTTAGAAGGTTGTGTATAAAAAACACGACTGTATGAGTAGTCATATTTTCGAAGACACGAATGTGTGCCCAGTCGTGTCGTCGAAAACACGACTGTCAGAATAGTCGTGTTTCCTGCATCTATACTTACCACGTTTTGATATTCTCTTTATCGACAATTGCATATGTAAGACACATTAATTGTTGATTGCCGTCAACTGCTGTAGCAACCAATAATACTCCAGGGTACTTTCCTTTTAGGAATATTCCATCAAGCGTGAGCAACAGTCTCAGTGTTCTTTGAAATGCTCTTGCCACCGGGCTGAACATCCAAAACACACGTCTGAAGTCGTAGCCGGCTAACTCAATTTCAATTTCAGGTATATCAGCTGATCTTTCTATCACCACATGTGTACCTGCGTTAGACCACTCTAATTCCCTTCCGTAATGTGGCAAAATGTGATATGCATCTTCAGGGTTGCCATCGATCAATCGGATCAATTCCTCTTTCGCCCTCCATGCCCTTTTATAGTTGACTGTCACGCCCCAATGCTTCTTAATGTATTATTGGATATTTGAGATTTTTTATGGAGTTTGAATCCTTATAGAGGCCATGACACTTCCTCGCAATCCAGAGGTGAGAAGCCAATGGATGATCTTTTTGAACTTACAGAAGTGTCACATGTATGCCGTTCTTCCCTCCTTGTCACGCTGACTCCGTCAAGTCTGTTCGATGCCCGTATATACCACTTGCACCCCGAAACCTTGCACGTTGTAGCGAATGTGTCCTTGCTCTCATACGCTACTTTGAACATGAACTTCCTCTTGATTACCAGATCAGTCAGAACCATCTTGAACTGCTTGATGCTTTAGAACCTAGCCCCTAAGGTAAGTTGTGCCTCGAGTCTTGTGCTTGCAAACTTCCAGTCAACATCGTCTCCTCTTCATAATGTTTTGAAGGACAGGCCTGTGCAGAATAGGTACCCCAATCCCAACCACCATCACCCTCAATATTGAGGTACTCATCGTCCTCTGACGGGACAGATTTCCCTTTACATGTGTCTCCTGCCGTGGGAACTCCAAAAGTCGATGTTCCCGTGTGATCTGGCTGGCTAAAATGTGGTACTGTAAGAGGCTCATCCCACTCATCTGCAGACCACGGTAATTCATTTTCATCTAACAATTCTTCTTCATCTGGACTGAAATCTTCATCTTCATCTTCAGCTTCTTCTCCATCTCCTAATCTGCATGAAAAAAGATGTATGAATGGACTTGAGAACACGATAGCACGTAGTGAAGTCGTGTCTTATGCAACACGAATTCATTTGTAGTCGTGTATTATGAAACACGACTAGTATATAGTTGTGTTGCATAAGGCACGACAAAATTTTTAGTCATGTACTATTATAGTCGACTATAATAGCACACGACTTGCCTGTATCCGCACCTTAGAAGTCTCACCTCGCATAATCTTCATCTCTTCCTCCTTCGACTGCTGATGCGGATGTCTTATTGCCTAGGCTGGACGGCCTCTCCGACGGTGTCTTACTGGCTGGCCTCACTTCTGCCTTTGGTAGCCTCTCCTCCTCCTTATTTGCATTGGCATTCATTTCTTTATTGAGAGTCGAAGTCTCCATGTTATTGCCCGTAGAAGTCCACTCCACGTACAAGCGGAGTAGTCCATTTGTGCCTTGCTTGCTCTTGTGAAGTATAAATATTGACTCCAAGTCTTTATCATCTTCAAGGAGGTATGGGGATTCAGAGTCAACACGATATGACAAAGTTAATGTACCAGATGTAGACTTAAGCGGTAATCTTTCTTCCACTTGCTGCAACAGTTCCAGGTACTTTACTCTTGTATCTATAGGCAGGAGCTTCCATTTCTCGCCCACGTACTTATCAGAATTTGTAAAAACTCCATCGTAGTGTAACCAAACAACTATCTTCTCCATCTGTACCTGCCATTAAAATACCGAAATAAGTTAAAAAACTGTCAGACACGATATATTGAAAACCGTATATGAGTGAAAAGCAAGTTCTATGAGTCGTGTTTCATCAAACACGACTATTGTTACAGTCGTGTTGTCGAAGACATGACTGTAACAATAGTTGAAAACTTGCCAAGTTTTCAACTTTTTTCTCTGGAACCAACTTTCATGATAAAAATCATCGTATTTGAACTTCACCTACGGGTTTTTTAATGTACGCTGCCTCCGTTGAAGTTGTTTTCCAATATCCGATCTTTCCCGCTCGTTTTCCCACTTTTTGCCGCGAAGCTGACCTTTCCGGAGTTCGACGGCGCCGGCGCCGGCGATGATATGGGCGGAGAGGCCGGACGGAACGCCTTCTTCTCCGACAACGCTAGTTTCTCCGGGTAGCAGCTCCGATTCTGGGTAATATGGAAAAACGGAGAGTGTGGGTGCTTATACCTAAATCTAAGGGCATTTTCGGTACTTTTCGGGTCATATGGAAGAAAGTAACTGATTCCGGGTAATATGAGAAATCCATAGTTGGCGCCAGGTCATATGTAAAGACCTGTAATTCCAAATCCAATGGTAGTCGCCAAGCGGTTGGCCTGAATATTTTGCAATGCCATTACAATGTACACATTATAATTTTGCAATGGTAAGCTTTATTTATGGTAAAACTATATACACCTTATAATGTAACAATTTATCATTATCACGATACGTTGAGTGCTCTAAGAAATGATGGAAATTATAACTTGTAATGCAGCTCGTGGAAAGAATATGCACCCAAGTGCATGAACTGGGAAGGTCAATGGATTAATCTACTCACCATCGGAGTCGAATATCTTTGCTCTCCTCCTCCCTTCCATGCCTTCTGGCATCACATGCCCCACATCATCTCCCGAATCAGCTAATTCATCTGCCAACTCATCATCCATCAAATGGTCATATAACCTGTCATCAACCTCCCCTAACTTTTCTCCACTCTCAGTTAGCTGAACTTACATGCTGCCATTTGCCTCCGAAGGCTCTTGCTTATGGTGCTCAGGGCTCATAATGCTTACAAAGGTAAAATAGTGTTCGTTCATAGTTTTCTAGCCATATTTCCTTGGTAAAGTTCAATAGCCAAAAGGTGTCAAGGGATGCATACCCTTCAATGGTATTCTTTAACTCTTCCACTTCTCCTGAAAAATGATGAGAGAGCGACCAAAGAAAGCAAATAAGCAATCAATAACTCTAGTTTCACAAAGTTCTCAACAAAAGCATAAAGCTTTTAAGCAGAGTTTAAACGAGTATCTGCATCACCTTTATGCCCACATCCCTACCCAAAGAGTAAGAACATAAACTTCATTTGCTTATGAAAATGTTGGAGTATCTTCATCACTGCTAATATTATTATTTTTTTAATTACAATGAGGAGTGCAAAATGAACTAGAGAGTGAACTTGTGGGATATTGGTTGTATCAGTTCAAGATCAATTGCGCCTAGACTCTCAGTTCCTCGATAAAGTTGATTCAATCATACAGAACATGAAGAGACTTAATTCTGAGACTTATTGTCTTAAATTAATACTCCCAACGTCCTAAAATAACTGCCACATCCTAAAAAAGTGGGCAGTGATGTGGCAGCTATTTTGGGACGGAGGGAGTATGTATTTAACTCTAACATATCTCTGCCAACTAATACTCGAGCAAAAAATGCCAGAGTAAGCAAGCTGTGTAGAATCTAAAATGTGTCAGTAATCTCTAAAGCCCATGGTTAAGGATAACAAACCAAAATAAGGCCAAATTATACCTGATTTTTAGCTAATCAATCTCAAAATTTGGTCTTTTGTGGTCGGCAAGCCAGTCTTACATTTCCGAGCCCGAGCCCACTATTAATAAGTTTGAGTAGCCTTGCTCATGGACAACTTACTTTTCAACTTAGTTACAGCTACGACTAAACTATTGAAAGAAGTCTTTTCATTGTCCTGACATTTTTTGTTTTGCATATGTCTGTACTAATATTAGTAAAAATTTTCCTACAGCTTGCAGTTCTAGGTGGATCTTTACTTGGTACATTCTTTTCCGAACGGGTGAGACCTGAGTTTCTTTTATGCCTATTTAGTCAAAACATATGAACATAGACATTTAATTTTTTATTTTAGTAAATTTATAACGCCCATGCGATGAAAGCAATAAACTCGAATTTTGTTTGATTTGATGCTTCCTGGATGATGGCTATAACTCATTACCACCAGTGAAAATTGCATCTGCGCATGGATTGATCTATTCTTAAGCATATTTTTCAAATTTCCTGATGTTGATCCTACCCCAGGAGGGTTGTGTACGAATCATTTAAAAATAATAATGTCTCAGAATTGGAGAGTGAGCAGAACTGGGAGGAAATTGGTTCATGTGTAATGAGTTACATATTAATTTAAAGTTCTTTCTGTTTTTTTTTTTTGGGGGGGGGGGGGGGTTGGGGGGAATACTACGAATTCCATCATTCCATCGTTGGACAAAGCCGTATGTGAACCAAAAATGTGGCATCCTTCCTTCATACCGAATTTTTTTCTGTATTTATTGGTCCCAGCGTCTACCCTTTCAAAACCTTGTTTGAGTTTTTTTTTTCACTTTCTGGCTCGTGGGGAACAGGAAAGTTGTCTCATTGAGCTAGAGATACATGCCCAGTGGAGTTGACATATTTACCTCATATTTTAATTTGTGGGATTATTCTCAAAGGTTAGAAATCCAGTACATAAATGTATCATTTCTTTCATCTTTCCTGGGTAAAAAGTTTCTTGCATTCAAATCAGTCAGGTGTATACCTTTCTCATTTTAAAGTATTCTCAATTTTCAATTTTTGCTTTCGGTTGCAGGTTGTAGCCTACATTAAAAGATCCCTTTTTCAGGTGACTTTAAAGTGTGCCACCCTACCAATAGTTCTTTGCCCCTTTCCCACACTACCCACTATCCCAATACAGTAGTTGCAGCCATATGGCCCTGGCCGGAGGCCGGCTAGGGCTGGGACTAGAGGCCAGCAAAGAGATGTGGGGAGGCGGGTTTTGTGGAGGGGAAAGAGGAGAGAAGGGAGTGCTTCTCTCTCCTCCCCGGCTTCTCCCTTAACAATGACTCCCTTAACAATGAAGACAAATGTTTCTCATTGTTTTTCTTTGATTGCCTAGCCACCCCATTTATGTTGCACAGGAAGCAACATTTTTGCATGCAGCAAAAATATTTTGTACGCTTCTCTTTTCTTTCTTTATTTTCCGCCCGATTTAGAATGTATTCTAAGATATGCTTGTAGTTATTTTACATCATTGTCAATGTACATCCTAGCAATTGAGCTATCATTTTAAATAGGAAAAATAAAAAGGCAAGGGAATAAAAAAACGAATAAAGTGGCATTCTCTCCTTCTATAGTCAAATGGATGCAGTCACTGTCAGAGTTTGAGCCTAATTAGCCAAATCACATCTTTAAGGATAATAAAAGCAAAAGGCCATATATCCCACTTTCGTGAAGAACTTGAGTTTCTGGTGCCGAGATTACCTAAAATTGATCTGGATAGAGTATGCCTTCGGGCATCGCGGGCATACGCAGATTATGCTTGTCAATCTCTGCTTAAAAAGGATTCCGTGTCCAGGTTGCCATGCTCAAGCTGGCTAGCTTTAATTCTACGCATTCCCCGTCTTGGCATGTGATCAGAAAGAAACAGTAACCATAACTGAGGGGCTGTTTGGGGCGTGATAAAAACCAAATATCCACTATGGATAATCCACTTTCAGGTGGATTTTTTGAAATTATCTACTATCCAACTGAAACATAGCAGCAGGTGTTTCAGCTGGATAGTGGATAATTTTAAAAAATCCACCTGAAAGTAAATTATCCACAGTGGATATTTGGTTTTAATCACGCCCCAAACGGCCCCTGAGACTCAGAAAAAGAAGTCCAGCTGTCCGCTTAAACATGTAAGATAATCAAGTTCCCAAAAGCTCGAGCTATTAGGATTTAAGAAATAAAATTTTTTATTATATATTATATATTTTAATATCCTCCCTGAAGTGCAAGCGTATGCCTAACGAAGCACATGGAACATAATTAAGGTATAAATGCCTCAAACAAGACTAGAATCCAGGATCTTCAAAACCTGAAATTCCGATACTATGTAAGATAACTAAGTTTCTCAAAAGCTTGAGCTGTTATGAAATATAAATTTTTATTATATATTTTATAATCTAATAAAATATTAGAAATACTGGTGCATTCATATCACTAGACTAGTGGAATATGAAATAATCCGTCTTTTGGGAAACCACATTTATCTAACATGGTGTCAAATCCAAGTTTGCTGCCGTGGCTGTCCGAGGCCATCAGTCTTGGGCTTCTCCGGGCATATGTTCCTCCATACCATAGGAGTTGAGCCACCGAACATGAAATGTATTCGTATGTTCTCTAACATTAAAGGAAAAAAGGCATGAAAAAGGTAGAAAAGACAGTCCATGCAAAGGAATGACTAATGAGTAGTGTTGAGCTTGGATTAGAACCAAACACGTGATTGAAGGTTCTAGTTAGATTATTGAAAAATCGATGGTGTTCTTTGGAGTGAGGCAAACCGCCACTTTGAGACGGGAAATCCAAGACTGAAGATTAAGACCACTGGTCGTGCATATTTTTTTTCGCAACAAAAGGAAACTGCTTTGATTATGTACAAGCATGCTGATCAGCATACAATGCTACAATCTCAGGGGAGGTCGCGTGCAGAATATTCCATAGAGAAAAGTTCCCTTCTGTTGATAAAAAAAAGCTCACTTTGTTCCTTTTCTTATTAGGAAAGGAACAGACGGAGATTTTTCCAAAGGTAAAAGCTTATATGCCCCCCTGCTCACTCACTTCTTTGTGTGATGCATTATTAGCCATTAGATCAAAATTCAATGGTGCAATATGTATTAATATGCACTGTCAAATCGCACTTGGACAGCATGAGCAAAGGCGAATATTAATTTGATTTTCTAGGGAGTTTAAATTATGTTTTGGTCTAACATGTTAAAGTTTCTCCACTTTAGTCCACAACAATCTCCTATAGTCAATGACCAAAATACCTATAACAGAGGGGCTAATAGCCCCTCACTTTCCTGCCAGATGAAGAAGATAAGGTAATTGGCGCAGTCAAGGCGCACGAAACCCTAGGACTGCCCCAACACCCTTCATTTCCTATCTGACTTGTACCAGACGTCCACTATTAGAGCTCCATAAGTGAACTCCAAAAACCTTCATCCGGTGGTCCATCATTCACCATTGAAGTTCAAAACCCAAGAAAACTCTTGTTGCGAGCCCAGATTTCCACTTCTCATCATATCTAAAATGAAGGAAGTAATGCCAATAATGGCATCCACCTCCAACAACAACATTCCAGGCATGCAGAGTGAAGATGATGCTTGTATCGGCACAACCCATACAGTAGCTGCAGACTAAAGAAGTGGACATACCGGTGCAACTCATATGGCAAAAAAATTTTAAGTAGGAAAACTACTATTTTTAACTATTTTTCTTCTCATTCGATTTGTTTGGTCATTGCTTGAATGTCTAAGTAGCGACCTATATTTGTATTCTTCTTATTGATTTTGCAACTCCAGGATGAAGCAGGCAAGCTTAAAATTTTGGTTTGCTACTATGGGAGTATTGAATCCAGTCCCGGTGGAACCGTGAAAATAGTTGGAGCTAAAGGCACAATGTTGTCACTTGGAAGAGGATGAAACTTTGAGTTCATTTGTGGAAAAGATTGTTGCTGCCTTCAACGTTCCTCCCAATAATCTGAGTGTTGCATACTTGTACCCCCGATGTGTACGAGTTGACTTTCTTGATATCCGATAAGGGAATGGATAACTTTAAAGAGTTATTCCGTGGAAGATTTTGTAAAGTGTTGGTGACCCATGATGGAGATCAACGACTATTCATGAGTTCCCAGGACAATGCATACGAGTGCAAGGTTAATCCTCTTCCCACTAACGGTAGTAGTCAGCCAACACCACTACATTCGAGAGTCTGGGATAACAACTTGGTGGGGGTTGGGCAACATTTTAAAGACAAAGTTGAAGTGAGGAAGGCATTGAAACAACTCTCTATTTCCAAGAACTTCTCTTTCAAGTATTTGAACAACACAAAGTTGCGGGCTATGGTGTCATATAGGGTTGAAGGTTGCTAGTAGAAAGTAAATGTGAGCTTGGAGCAAGGTTCAGGTTTATTTGTAGTGAACGAGTATAAAAAACTTCATACATGTGCTGGAGGGGACAAGGAAAAAGTATCACCCTCATGCTTCACAAAACTTGGTGTCATAGCTCATTTCCACCAAGATAAAGGATGCATCTGTGTATTCCGCATCTGAATTGGTAAAAGATTTGCGAAATGACTATGGGTTGAGCGTTTCATATCAAAAGGCATGGCGTTTGAATGAGGTAGCGTTTAATTCTTTGTTTGGTGATTATAAGGATTCTTACAACGGCATCCCTTTGTATTGCAACAAAGTAGTGGAGACAAACCTGGGAAGTGTAGTGAAGTTTGAGGTTAATCCAGCAAACATTAAGTTTTTACGTTGTTTCATTGTTTTGAACGCATACATTCAAGGGTTCCAACACTGTCGGCCATTGCTTTTTCTTGATGGGAAGGTAAAGGGGACTATTCTAGCAGCCACCGCAGTTGATAGAGGTAACCACATCTTAACCTTAGCCTATGGAGTTGTTGATAATAAAACTAAGGATAATTGGTTGTGGTTCTTACAACATATGCGGTATGTTGTTAGCTTTACGAGGATATTCACATTGGTGTTAGATAGGGACAAAGGGTTGCTCAAAGCGGTTGCAATGGTGCTCAATTCGGGGACGGATTCCATGGTTATTGCGTACGACACCTGAAGTGCAACTTACTGAAGACAAGTTTGAAATAGCACAAGATTAAATGAACAAAAAAGGAAACGAAAAAATAAATTGTGTACATGATTAACGATGTTGCAAAAGCGAGTGATATACATAGCTATCAGGTTGCATTAACTCACCTCCGCAAGCATTCTAAAATACTATATGATTGGGTCATGACAAATCAACTCAGAATTAATGCAACACCCTCTTCCAAGGTGAGAGAAATAACTACCTTTTAAAATAACACTGCCAAGACTTTCAATAAATGGGTCAAGCCGGAGTGCGGTATGCCAATTCTTGCTTGATGGCAATTTCATGAAGATAATGATCAAGATGAATAAAGCGAGAAGGGCGAGTAAGCACTGGGATTCCTACCTGATTCCAGATATTAGTGACGGGCTCAATGAATTGACCAACCAATCTCGGGGGCTATTGGTCACGGAGTGTAATGAGAATGTGGTGGAGGTCATTGCGGAGGATGGACATTTAAGGATGAATCTCACTTACCTCACTTGTACTTGTAGGATGTGGCAAATCGAAGGTACGCCATGTATCCACGCATGTGCTGCCATATCTGTCAATGGAGGATCACTAACCTATGCTTGTCCAGGGGATTATTGGACTACTCGGTGCTATAAGGACACATACAGTGAAATAGTTTTTTCGATCTCCAATGATGACAAGCCGGTACGTGCAAAGCCATCGTATGAGAGCATCTCATCTGTCCACCAAAAACCAAGAGGCCAAGGGGGACTATCCGTCACAATCATTAAAACGGAAACGTTAATTTAGATGCAATCGTTGCAACGGCCTTGGGCACAATAGGACATCGTGCGTGCAACCAATCAACATGGATTGAGAGTGCTGCTAAACTTTATTTATGTAATGAACTTAATACCTTAGATGACATTCGGTAGAACTTTATTTTTTATGGCTTGTAATTACAATGTATACATTACTTTGTAGTTTGTAGTATGATTCATATCGTAAATGCCTATCACAACTCAATTACAACTTCAACGCAACCCGCTATCACAACATGCATAAGTCACCACAACCCATTCACAACGAAAGAAAAAGCTACCAAAAGTTCAACAACATGCCTATCACAATTCAATCACAACCTCAATGCAACCTACTATCACAACATGCAACGAAAGATGCTACTGGAAGTTAGTGTAAGCAGCAAGTCTATCACGATTCAATCACAACCTCAATGTAACTTGCTATCACAACATGCATAAGTCACCACAACTCAATCACAACGAAAGAAGAAGCTACTGGAAGTTCGTGTGTGTGGTAGCAGCTAGTCTATCACAATTCAATCACAGACTCAAACGCAAACCTCTATCACAACATGCATAAGTCACCACAACTTAATCACAATAGCATGTGTCATCAAACCCAAAATATATCACTCTTTATGTAAATTGTATCATAACATGAATCCTAATCTAACTCAACCTCATAACTCCATCACAAGTTACTTACATGTTAACACAACTAAAATCAAATGTAATCTTGCTATACGAACACCACATATTCATATGAAAACGAATCAAGTTTATCACATAATTGGTTCATAGCCCTCGACTTTTGAGACTACGTACCACATCAGCCATTTTCTAAACTTTTTTTATGGTGAACCATTGAAGTTCATCGTCGAGCGCCTTCTTCAACTAGTAGCTCATAAAAACCTCACAATCATTATCGTTGCCCTGCGTCTCGGAAACCTCCACCACTTTTGTTATCCTATGCTCCATCTTCAAAATTGACTTGCATAACATATTTTGAATGCCGCCTCATAGCCTTCAAGAACAAGTTGATTTCATTTGCCACGTTGGGTTTACTATTCATGTTAACATATATGAAAGTTTTCTTTTACTCAAACCTAAATTCTATCAAACACCAATGTTTGTCCTTGAGTACTAGAATCATCCATTTTTTGCATCTTAATGCATTGTACCCATTAGGCCCTCTCAATCCCGCACTGACCTCCCGATGCCACTCTTTTGCGGAATACAACCATTCAATATCACCATCCATATTAGGATGCGCAAGCCTCCACTCCTCATACTTCTTGTCTTCCGTTGCGCAAAAAACTGCATAAATGATATTATGTCAGTCATTCAATAACCTAGAATGATCATCATAATTAAGCATCACAACAATCACCTCAACCTATACATAAAGAGTCACAACCACATCACAACATAGGTAAACACAACTACAAGAAATAATCATAGGTATGCAACTACATCAATGGAATGCCGGCTCGCCGATATATCGTTATCAGGTCCCACCCGATACACCGATACGAGTCAATCTCATTTTTCAAATTTTTTCCAAATATCGCCGATATATCGGTTTCAGACCGATATTGGCCGATATATCACTATTTTAAAAAAAATTGAAATTTTTTTATCAAAAAAAACCTTTCCTGTTTGTTTCTCATCATAATATGCGTTTTTATGCATATTTTGAAATCTATGCTTTGTCTAAATTAGTATAACTCATTTTAGAAGTTAGATTGTGAAAATATATGGTAAAAACTAGTTTTCGACCATCAATATTTTTTTACACAATATCTTCGATATTTCGTCTCTTTGGCCGACTAATATTTTACCGATATCCGATACGACATTCCATGACTACATCACAACATATATAAAACACAACTTATAATGATCATTATAATATGGTATCACAACAAACATCTCAACCTATACATAAATAGTCACAACCTGAACTACAAGAAATAATCATAGTTACACAACTACATCACAACATACATAAACACAACCTAAAATGATCATCATAATATGACATCACAACATTCCTCTCGACCTACACATACAGATTCGCAACCTGAACTGTAAGAAGTAATCACGCATATGCAACTACGCCACAACCATAATATAAGTAAATATAACTTATAATAGTGAACATAAACAACCATTAATACAAATATCTCAACCTAGAGACTATGTTTTACAACATTAAATCGTGATGATATAGATCAATAATGAAGGTAACTTACGATCTAATGGGGGTCAAAAATATGAATAGTGGTATTTTCATCTCCATTCAAATTCTTCATCGCCAAGTCAGTCACGTCATTGTGCACTAATGCCACAAATGCATCAACATAAAAATTATCAACTTACCAAAGGGTATCACTTTCATCTTTAGGGTCCACGCCTGGGAACCTTGACCACTAAGGCTTTGGAGGTGGAAGACCTTCACTTGAATCCCACAAGCAAGGCCAATATTAATATTGTTGTCCATGTCTCCTCCATTTGGAGGTGGGATCGTCCAAACATGGTCAACCATAGTCTCTTCCTCCTTGACGAGTGGGAAGTCCTTGTACTCGCCCCTCCCTTCGATTTTTTTGGATAACATTGGGGACGTAGTAGGGTGATCTACAATGTGCTCCTAGAACGGCACTATTGGCATAATCATGAACTAAGGGGGAGAGAACAATTGATTTCTCTTGTTTCTTGTCTACCTCCACGCGCGCTAACAAGGTATCCTGCGACATATGAATAAAAAATAGTTAATCACAACAAAAAATATTTAACCAAATACAACATATCTATAATTCATCACAAGTAGCAGAAGAATAAATTTATCATAAGTGACTTAAGGTCGATGACTGGAATCAACTTGGAGATAGCAAGTGTCGAATCATATGTGATGGAGAAGACTGAGGGTTGCTTCGCAAGTGAGCTTCTTGGTTCTCCTTCTTCAATCAGTGGAATTGTGGGAGATGACTGAGAGTTCCCTATTCTGAAGGACTAGTGAATATTCCAACTGTTGGGCCTGTATGTCACGCCCCAAATTCCCATACCTCGATTAGAGCGCAGAAGCAACCAATCAAAATACAGTCAGGAGTCAGAAACTCGGGGAGAGACTGAATACTCGATCGATCTCAACCCAATTAACAAATTGGAGTGTACAATATCAATATAACAGAACAATATTCAAGTATCCAATCTTAACATAACATTACCAAAAGTAACAACTTAGTCTATTACAACAATCAAATAATCTATAATCCAAATATTAGGTTCCTAGCACACAAGCCAACCAGTCTAATAAAAGCAAACATAAATAAAATTTAAAAGAATCTTCTACTCCAAGCTTCAGCTGTCCATAGTAGCTCCAGCAATTATACCTGCTCAGCTTTACTCCCTTTTTATTCCTGCATCAAAGGATGCGTGAGTATTCTGACGAAAATACCCAGTAGGATGCCAAAAACTCCACAGATAAAAAGAATGAAAAATGTATAGACATCACGTTTTAGTGAAGAATATCAAAGTTTGACAGAATCAGGAATTGGAAATACAGTGCTTATCTTACCTGAATATCGACCATACTCAAAGACAATAACAGTTCATGGTATAGATAGAATAATCATTTCAAGACTCCGAACGTTCATCCGTGAGGAGAAAATAATAATATGTTCAAACTCTAAACATCCATTGCGTAAGGAGACCTCAATTTCTGCTCTCAGATCAGTTCACTTCCCCTATGGATTTCTATACCAGAACATCATAGAGGTTCTTTAGAGGAACCCAGTCATGCGTCTAGGGATGCTGGCCCCATCGGTGCTTAAGGGCATAATGGGTGGAGACTGCAGACCTTTCGTAATATCATACAGTCTAATAACGTACGTGTGCCTTCATCGGCTGAACTACTGAGGTTCATAATAAATCGGAGATTACTATGGATCTAGCTATGGCTCGTGAGCATACTATAATTTCCACTTCATAGAGTTTTCCATCAATAACCCTTAGTCGAAGAAAACAGTTTTCAGAGAACTGAATGTAAATTTACAACGACAGAGGTTGTATCAAAATCATTCGAGATTCTCATCTTTCACAGACTGACTCTCATAGGAGTACCAATGAGATTTTAATATCTCAATCAACAAACAACTCATTAGAGGAATGATGAATAGAATTTCTCAATCAATGGTTGACTGACCGACAGAGTAATCACGAAGACAGTTCCTTCTTGAACATTAATCAACTCATATGAGATATAATAGTAGATTTAACTTTTTCAATAGATTTTCTGTGCATAGCCCTAGATAGGAATTCCCAACACTGACAATAGACTTCACTGGTTATCAAGCAACCAGATAATTAGGGTATGAGAGTACAAACCCTAATTGGAACTCTTCGACTAAATTCGTAGACAAAACTGCAACGCGTAGAACACTGACTCAGTTCAGAATGACTCAACCACGGTCATCTTTTTAGTGAATTGATCTTACTGTACTAACCATTACCCAAGTCTTTCCATCTTCATTAAAGGTTATCTTCACCATTAATTCTCATATAACCACGTTATACTAAGTAATAGTGTGAAGAATCTTATTTCTGTGTACTGTTATTAGCATAACAGCCTAATTTCGACGCTTGCCATGATTTTTACAGTTCGACTTAAGTTCTGAAATGTTTACAATAGATTTACCAATGAATCTATTTTCCAACCCAACAAACGGCATATTTTTTTGAATTTTTTACAATTAGTTATAATATTTTCATTACCCCTTGTCGATGCAGGAACAGTTCTGGCCGAGAGAGAATCTTACTTTAATGTGTTCTAATCATATTAAATGTATTGTATGACGTCTAATTAGTGATATTAATCATCATTACCCATTCCCCAAGGTGTATTATAGACCCTTAAGGCTTTAGTAATATGTAATATTTCTCATACTATGATACCTTTAGCTTAATACAACTTGTTTATGTTTGTTAGCATCATATCAGTATCACTTTTCACCCAAAAAGGACATCCAATCCCGAACACAAACTGAAAGCTAATCAACTGATAGAATCATAAAAGAATCAACTTTCTTGTGAATCAAGAGTCTTGACATAAGATAGATCATTAAACATGAATATTGATCACGACACACAACTAGATGTACATATTTACCATTAATAGAAGATACCTGTTTTAGATCTCCTAGACCAACCCAACAAGGAGATAACAAATCTGGGACAGCACGTTGGTTACTCACCCAAGCACCATACTAGAACATCAAAGAAGATTATTTATAATATGGGAACCATCTAGGCGCTAACACATCGAATATTAACACAATTTATCATCATGACTCATGCATGTATAACATTCAAATCAGTATCTTTGTAAATAATCAGCATCATCACAATATAAATAAGGGATCATAATATCTCATGCAATACTCTTAGAATCATGGAACAAAGATCAATCAAGAGCGGAATAGGGAAAAATACATCCTACCACCGTACGCGATGAGTTTTTCAAGTCTTCGCGTAGAACACCGCTTCCTCTTTGCAAATCCACCTCGCTCCAAGGATCGAACGCCACCAACACTTGATGATCAATCAAGGGAAAAAGAAAAACTCCAAAGTCTTAAGGGCTGGATGTTCATGCACTCAGAACATCCCCTCTTAATGGGTTTTTATATAGAAACCTTAACACAACTAGGAAATCTCTTCCCAAATCACTTTTTCCGTTAGTTACACCAACTTTTAATCTCCACCGTTGCTCCAAAACCTCCTCCTAACCATCTAGGATGCTCCCCCAATAAGCCTCCTTGATTTGGTAGGATTCCTAACTCAAAAAGATATCAAAAAATGTAAAAATCGCAAAAATCGCTAACTGCACGTGCCGAGGCGATCGATCGCAAGCCCTGGCGATCGATCGGCACAACCATATCTATCACAACGCAATATAGGATATCTATCACAACCATATCAGCTTATTCACATGTGCAATGTAATGGAGGTGGAGACAAGAAAGTTAAAGAAAGTTGTTGATGGTGTAAGGCCATAGGAAAATGGTCGGCCTGAAGAGGCACAACAACAAGTGTCTGAAGGAGAAGACCAACAAGAAGAGGTACATGAAGTGGCAGTCGAGGCAGGAAAAGAGGTACATGAAGTGGCAGCCGAGCCCACACAAGGAAAATTCCCCTTTGCAAGGAGCCCTGTTGAGGACCTAGAGTCCCCCGCGATATCTGCTTCTAAGAGGTTCAAAACACATGCTAAAAAGATATCACCGTTCAAACCACGAAAGCTTCCCTTTGGGGATGATGAAAAAGATTGTGCATCCTTGCCTAATTCTACTCCGACCAATAGGGCTGACGTTACACATATTCTCACCGACCCATTGGATGTACCTCCTCACACATTGGATGACACATCGCAAAATATCACAACTTGTTAAACATCATAAAACAAACACATGCAACCCAACACAACTATTACTCTTGTCCATCACATCTCATTAAGAAATATTATACAATACATGAAACTCTCAACAAGCACAAGCTAAGAACAGGAAAAAAGCTTATGCATCAAGCAATCATGGAAGACAATATCTTTTATTTTAAAAAATAGAGGTTGTATTTACTTCTTGGAGGGCGGAAGAGGTAGAGGCATCTGTCATGGAGAGCGACGTCGTTAGGGAGATCATGAGGGGAGACTGCAGCCACGAGTGGGGGAGGGTTAAGTTGTGACAGGGGAGTGCCGTCGTCACTGAGGGAGGGTCGCCCCCATGAGACGCAAGCACTGCCGCGACTGAGGGAGCGTCGCCGCGTAGAGGCGGTTTAGGGTTGCGAGATGGTTGAGACGCGAAATAGATTACGTGGTTTAGGGTTGGGATGGAGAAACATGGGGTTGTGGAGTTTAAATACTCATGTGGACAGTTTTTTATTTTTGAAATGACGTGGGTAAAGACGTGGAAAAAGACGTTGAAACAACGTTAATGACACCGTTTGGTAGGCGGCTACGTTGTTCTATGTAGGGAAGGGCAATTTTATTATTTTAAAAAAATTGAGCATGTGGGAGATCGTGCGGGGCCAAATTGGATATCAAATTGTAAGTACTTTGTACTAAAGTAGATATTATATTTTTACATTTGTAGTATTTTGATTAACACCTACTTAAACCAAAATGAAATCGACTCTTCTAGGGAAGAACTGAAGAAGGGTGACTTATAACATGAAGAGGGTTAGATGGCCATCATGTGGAGTGAGTGCTAGTTGCACTTTCTTTGCCTCTTGACCCTTGCAATCGACGAAACGGCAGGGTTGATCATCTGATATAAAAAAGAGTGACAAAGACCCACTATGACCAACAACCTGCTCAGGTCAGGATTTGTCGATAATAGCAACAGCGCAGAAAGTCTCATGCTTTTAAGCGTTTCTTTTCCTTCCATGAGCCACAATCGGCTGCTAAAATCCAGCAGCACCAATGAATGCTACAAGGCTCCTTGCAAGTTGCAACAGAGCGAAAATGGCAGGGCAGCAGACAAGCAGCATCAAATCTCACATGACACAAACACATTAAAACCACTAAAAACACCTTTATGGGCTGTCTCATTTTCTGCAGTGCAGGAAGGAGTACTGGTGTTGGAATCTTGTACGTTACAAAATCTAGGACAAGTGACCCTATTAAATGGACCTAATTGGGTGGTGGCCATAAAAGCATATTCTAAGGGCCTTTTTTTCCTGCAATCTCCTGTTTGTGGCATTGTAGATTAAAGGAATCAAGTCCAAGATCAGGATTGGATTTTGGGAGGTCTCACCGAATCTTCTGTCAAAGGTTGTGAGCTTTAAAATCCGATTTTCGGTTTTTTAATCGATGTCAATATTGTGATTAAGATAATCCATAAACGTGTATTAGAAGGGGATTATGTCACAAGTAAATTGCAGAGAAAAGAGAAGTCACAACTCCCTTTCATTTTTGAAAACAATATAATATCATAACTAACATGCCTTATTATTCAGCCAAAACAATTGAATTAAGATGAGCAAAGAATAGCTTGGATGGTGGACTACTTATGCAGCATTGCATTGGACTTAAGTTAACTGCTCACATTTCGAAATTTGCAAACATAGACCATGCATTATTCGCATTCCACTAGCTTGGCCGTACTCCTTTATAAATTAGTTCATTTAAAAATCAACTTTATCTATTAAAAGTGCCCATAGGGAGTATAACATAATATACTTTCTAAATTAATGATGAGATTATGGTTGTTCAATGATGCTGATAATTAAAGTTTATTGGGCCATGGTATTTGAGAAAACAACAGGCCAATCCGACACCAATGCAAGGGCCATATAGGTTTCAATCACCCGCCCGCCCCCTCGATATTGGATCCCGGATCAAGATCCAACCGCTCGCAGCACTTCATCGTATGCCAATGCTCTTGCGGCGGGGCGGGACACACATTAATTGTCAACAAAAAGCGCACAAAAGCCACACCCATAAGCCCCTTCTCAAAGTAGGTCCTTGTACAGATCTCATCGGACCAGCCGGGCCCGGCCGCTCAGGAGGTGGGTTGGCGCACCACGGACGGTGACGAGCCACTGCTGGCGTGGACCGTCCGCGTCAGCAGTTAGACGCGTCCGCCCGTCGCGTAACTCGCGTTCCACCGGCCACCCCCCTCCCCTTAACCTCTGCCGCCCCAGCTAACATACGCACCCCCCCAATCCCCTCTTATTTTTGGCCCTTCCACCCTCGCTTTCCGCCACTTTTCTCGCTCATTTCTCCGTCGGCCGCTCCTCCGCCACTTCCTCTCGTTTTCTCCGCATCCCATAAACCCTAGCTAGATCTCTATCTACCTTCTCCAAAGTAGTCTTTCCGGGTAATTACAGTCTTGTAATCTTTTTTAGCTGGTGAAAAACGATACTCTGGTCGTTGTTTACTAAGGATACTTACTTCCTTTTCTTGCTTTGGTTGTACTTTGGACTTGATGGTGTTGATGTGTTGCTGTTTGTGCTAATTTTGGAATGTTTTGATGTTAATTATGGTGGTAGTATACTCATAGGTGAGTTTTTCTCTGCAGGAGGTGATACTTTTTTTTTTCTGCCTGCTGTTATAGAGAGGATCTGTTTTCCGCTTGTTTGAGCTTTCTTGCTGAATCTGTAGCTTATGTGTGAATTCTGATTGATGGCATGGATCAGGTTGATTCATGGTATTTGTTCCTATGTGTATATATATTACTGATGGGTGTTTTCTTGTAATTTGTTTTTGCTGATGTTGGTTTTTGCGTCCTTTGATTCTTTATCATGGATGATTTGCTGATTTTCCCCTCTTTATGTTTTTTTTTCGAAAAAAATGTTATCTTTGCTGCTAGAAATAAGTCAAGGTTGCATGTTTTTACAGCTCCTGTTTCTTGTCTATTTGTGTGCAAAAAAAAGAGTTACTAGAAATCTTATGGAGATTGAAGCTCAGGCCTTGGGTCACGGATACTTACAACAAGTTAATTTCAAAATTATGTACCCTATACCTAAAATTTATAAACAAAGGCGTTGACACTTATTGCTTGTTATGTAACGGATACTGGTTGTTGAATTTCTTTTAATATTTTGATTCTGCATATTTTAATTTGAAATCAAATTTTTATCGATTTTTTCCATACTTTCTGAAGTGCCTGGGTTCAGTAGGTTTTAATATATTGTCGGATAAAAATTGTTTTTAGTAAAAAAAAAAAATCACTTATAGGTTCTTGAAGCTCTGCTTGCGATGTAGATATCGAACTTAATGATTATGTTCATCCTGAGATTGCATATTAGATTTAATCTTCTCTCTTTTGCCCTAGCTCAATGCCCATTCGATATATGTTCTGTGCAAATTTTAAGTATGTCTAGTTTGTTTTTGCAAGTATTGTTTTAGTTCTTGACAAATTGTGTCTCCATCTTTAATTACATATGTAATGTTGATGCCGTAGCTTTCTGTTTTTTTGGGTTGTTACAGTTATTTTCTTTCTAGATTGGAGACTCCACAGACTATTTCCTCTTGCCAAAGTTCTTAATGTTATCTATCTGTACTTGCCAAAGTTCTTAATGTTATCTATCTGTACTAATTCTGTCACCATCTTTAATTACATATGTAATGTTGATGCTGTAGCTTTCTGTTTTTTTGGGTTGGTACAGTTATTTTTTTTCTAGATTGGAAACTTCATCGACTATTTCCTCTTGCCAAAGTTCTAAACGTTATCTATCTGTACTAATGCTGTCACCATCTTTAATTACATATGTAGTGTTGATTTACTCTCAGTCACTCTGATTTTGAGTGGTTTTTCACTGTTTTGTCATTTGTATTACTTGATTGATTGCATTAACTGATTTAATTTTTGTTTCACTCAGCAATGCTTGACCAGTCAGCTTGGCTTACATGTTTGCCATCTGATTCTTTCAACTCCTGCTGATTGCTCAGTAATTTGAGTTTCTTCAAAATGGACCGCCGTGACACTTCAGGATTTGTCAGTGGTGGATGCTTCTCCGTCCCGAGTGCCTCTAACCGTCATTTTGTTGTTTTTTAACTATTCCGGAAGTAGGGTGACTGTCTTTTACATCAAAATTTGGTCTATATAAGTGGTTCTGTTTGTTGCACGGCTGTCAAATGGATAGCAGGTTCCCTTCCTTTGGTTTTTCTGCAAAATTTTCCCCCTTGAATGCATTTGAGAGTATGAGTAGAATCATGCAAGTCGGAGATGGGCGCTGCACAGATACTACTTTACGATTGGATTCTCCTGGCTCTTCTAGCATGCATATTTCCACCCCTAAGGGCATCAAGAGGAAGTGGAATGATTTTGATGGAACTATGAGATTGGGCAAAAGTTCATCTCTAACTTTATGTTTGGGACGGTCACCAAGTTCATCAGACAGTAAAGGAAGTTCTGCAACTGTATGCACGATCTCTTCAGCCAAAGAGACGGACGAGGAGTCATCCATGGATTTGGGTTTGAACTTCCACTTGCACCTTGGAAACGAGAATTCACCTAGCTCAAAGAAATCCATAATGCCTGCTCCAAAGGCTTCTGAATTGGGGCCCAAATTTGATCTGGAGCTTAGTCTCTCAACGGGACCATCTGAATCTGAAATTACCAGTGTCACTCCAGACTCGGCTTGCTACCCTAGGGGCGTTGGCATACCGTTAGTGGTAGATGCAACAACGGCTTTGGATCAAAGGTCACCTTACTGGAATCTGGAGCCAATAATTCCATCCATGTCTACTTCACAGCCTGGCTATATTCATGGTCCAATTTCCAGTAAAAATGATCAATTGCCAAACCTATCATCAACAGTAATTTCTACACCTAAAAGCTCAGTCACCTATACTTCCGGGCTAAGTAAGCCAACTCAGCTACAGCGTAGTTCTAGCTCAAAAGATTGTCAGTTCAAGGGATGTACCAAGGGAGCAAGGGGTGCTTCTGGCTTGTGCATTGCACATGGTGGAGGTCGGAGATGTCAAAGGCCTGGCTGTCAGAAGGGAGCAGAGGGCCGAACTGTTTATTGCAAAGCTCATGGTGGTGGCCGGCGATGTCAATTTCTTGGTTGCACAAAGAGTGCTGAAGGCCGCACAGAGTTTTGCATTGCTCATGGTGGTGGTCGTAGGTGCAGTCATGAGGGTTGCAGCCGAGCTGCAAGAGGCAAATCTGGCCTGTGCATTAGGCATGGAGGTGGCAAGAGGTGCCAAATGGAGAACTGCACAAAAAGTGCAGAAGGGTTCTCTGGTCTCTGCATCTCTCATGGAGGCGGTCGCCGCTGCGAGTATCCAGCTTGCACAAAGGGTGCACAGGGGAGTACAATGTTCTGCAAGGCACATGGTGGAGGCAAGAGATGCACAGTATTAGGGTGTACCAAGGGTGCAGAAGGGAGCACACCCTTTTGCAAAGGACATGGAGGAGGTAAACGTTGCTCATTCCAAGGTGGTGGTGTCTGCCCAAAAAGTGTACACGGTGGAACCCTGTATTGTGTTGCCCATGGTGGAGGAAAGAGATGTGCTGTACCTGAGTGCACTAAAAGTGCAAGAGGGCGGACTGCTTTTTGCGTTCGTCATGGTGGTGGAAAGCGATGCAAGCATGAGGGATGTGGGAAAAGTGCACAAGGCAGCACGGATTTTTGTAAGGCACACGGTGGTGGTAAGTGCAGCTCCTGGGGCCAGCGAGGATCCGAGACATGTGACCGCTTTGCAAGAGGTAAGACAGGACTTTGCGCCGCACATAGTACCCTGCTGCAGGACCGTCGAGTCCATGGTGGGGGGACTGTTGGTGCTACCATTCTAGATGAAGAACCTAGTGAGACAGAGAGGATGAAAGAGATTGTCATGGAAGAGATGCAGGCCGATATTGAGGGTGCAGAAAAATGGAATATAGTTGATCCAGAAGGGAATAAACATGTGTCAATATCTGTTCAAATGCCGGGAGCTGTATATTTGCCAATTGAAAAGGCTGCTCGGCGTCAGACTGCAGTTTCCATTCCGGAAGGAAGGGTGCATGGAGGTAGTTTGATGGCAGCATTAGCTGTGGGTGCTGGACTTCAAGTGCAGGGTGGTTCGTCCTCAAGGCCTTCTTAACATGCCTGAGAACTAAAGCCTATCATGCAGCTCGTAAATATGGTGATATTGGTATCCTTGATTTTATGTTTTTACGTGTGCAGGTTTCTTGTTTTGTCACTTTTTTTTTTCAACTTATAGGGTGTTTGGAGATGAGCAAACCAAGTTTTCTCATCCATTGTTAGTTATCAGTTCATTGTTGCATGAGATAAGGCAGTATAGGCTAGAGGTGATTCGTTTATCTCCTAATAAGGTGGATCCTTCTTTCGGTTTGTACAAGTCACGCCGTGTAAATATTTGTCTGTCATTATTGAAGAAAAATTGTCACTGTGAATGGACTCGCAGGTCGCTTCCTGCCTCCTTTGTGTTGGATCCGTTTTATTCTTTCTGCACCAATGTTCCTAGGATTTCGATATCCACTTTCATTCACTCCCCACTTATGGAAGTCATTTTTAGGTAAAGCATGACACATCATATAGTTGTAGCAACTGAATTTTTTAACGATATGATGTCTGTCCGTAGGCAAGCAGAGAGGAAAAGCCAAATCTTAGCTTTAGGAACATTCAGGCTTTCTTTTAGGTAGTTACTGTGTTTAACTGTATAATCTTCGGTTCAAAGTCACCAAGTGCAACATTTCTACGGCGAACTTAGGGACTGACTGTTATACATATATACTTTGTCATAGTTCAGAGTTGGAACAGTCAATATCTGATTTCTTTTCTTAATGTAGTAATTAATCAGATCCTAAAGAAAGATGCAAAAAACCAACAAGATTAATCCGCTGTTATAGTCAGAAATTTGGAAAACCATCGTTTATGCAGATGTGATGTCTCGTACTGAGAAAGACGTGAAGCAACAGATGCCAAATGACCTGGATGTATGTGGACTGATGCAGCCTATAGGCGGGTGCACAACCTCTCTTCTAACTGATCCAACAAAAACCGTACGATCACAACCACCATATATCATTCTTCCTCTCTTCTTGTCAATCTAGAAATGAAATGAAATTAGATCGTCTCTTGATGCACCAGTTTTTTACATAAAACAACAGTGCAACGAAGCAGTCAAAATAGAGTTCGTACAAGCAAATCACCGAACACCTTGTCTCCAATTGATTCAGACAATTTTTACAAATCGATAGAAAACAGAGCTTTCATTTAAACTTCTCAAACCATGTTCTACAACTGCTTACTCCAATGAGAGTTGTAACATACTCTTTGAATTCATGAAAACATCACTAACAAATTCCATTACAGATTGACAATTACAGTTTGACTGCACGAGATTTCCAAACATGAAATGGCAATGCTCTCTTTCAAAGCTAAAGAACAAAAATGGAAAAATAGCACATGAATCCATAGGCAGAGGAATGGTCGCCGGAATCCACCAGCTCGCCGGAATCCACCGGTATTGTTGAGGAATCCTCCTCAAAATCCGGAGCATAGCTCTAATGAAATCAAATTCAACTAACTCCCTTTTTCACAGCCTTCTTCAACTATTTATAGAAACCAATATTTGCTAAAAGACCGACATACCCTTTTCAGCTTATGCCAACTGCCAAGGGCAGTTTAGTATTTTTACAGTGTGTCAACTGACAATCCACTGAGCAGTAATCCGTCGTCATCATTTCTCCTCCCTTAAAATAAAGCTTGTCCTCAAGCTAATTCCAAAACAGAATCAGAATCAAAAGCAGAGGCACAAAACAGTGCTCCAAGATATTTTCCTTTATCAAGCTCCAAAACTAGCTGACAAGCATGTATGTAAGGATCCTTCTGCATGTTTCAACATTAGAAAACTCTTGCCAACTACTAAAAGCTGGACTAATAACCAATGACTGATCAAGGATGGCTAAAGAAGTAGCTGCAGACACTAAAGAAAATAGAACTATGTATTTTCATGTTCAACTATAACTCCAGGGGGAAACTAAGGATATGTATGAAGGGGCTGTGATTAGTGTGCGGACTATTAGGGGGGAAACTAAGGAGTTTCCGGTTACGGTAGGTCTTCATCAAGGGTCAGCCTTAAGTTCGTATCTTTTCGCTTTAGTTATGGATGAGCTTACTAGTCATTTGCAAGATAATGTACCTTGGTGTATGCTTTTTGCAGATGATATAGTTTTAATTGATGAGAGTAAAGTAGGTTTAAATGCGAAATTAGAATTGTGGAGGGATGCTCTAGAATCAAAAGGTTTTAAAATAAGTAGGACTAAGACAGAGTGCATGGAATTTAATTTTAAGGAAGGTAGAACTATAGATAGAGCCGTAGTTGAAATAGATGGGCAAGAAGTGCCAAGGTATGATCAATTCCATTACTTAGGATCTATTATCCATAAAGAAGGGGATATTGATAGTGATGTGGTACATAGGATAAATGGGGGGTGGGTAAAGTGGAGGGCAGCCTCGGGAGTGTTGTGTGATAAGCGGGTTCCAAAAAGACTTAAAGGCAAGTTCTATAGGACGGCCATTAGGCCTGCAATATTCTATGGAGCAGAGTGCTGGGCACCAAAGAGGAGTCATATAGATAAGTTAAATGTAGCCGAAATGAGAATGTTAAGGTGGATGAGTGGGATAACTAGGAGATATAGGATTAGAAATGAATATATTCGTGAGAGCCTATGAGTAGCGCCTTTAGGGGAGAAGCTGAGGGAATGTAGGTTGCGTTGGTATGGGCATATGCAAAGAAGACCTTTAGATGCCCCTGTGAGAAGATTAGAAGGGATACATATAAACGATGCTAAAAGAGGGAGAGTGAGACCTAAGAGAACTTGGATGGAGTTAATAAGTAAGGATTTGACTTTACTATCTCTTACAAAAGAGGTAGCCCAAAACAGGCTGGAATGGAGGAGTAAGATCCGTGTCGCCGACCCCAAATAGTTGGGAAAAGGCGCTACTTGATTATGATTAAGATTATGATTTTCATGTTCAACTATGTCTGTCTGCACAAATAGAAAATATTGAGTACCAAAGAATATTTAGCCTCCTTTGAGCACAAAAAAAATAAGTACTCGCCAATATCTTTGAATAAGAAGATCCGAGAAATTTGTTCATCATCTTCTTGAGACAAAGCATTGTTATTAGAAGGCCTTCCAGATTTTCCATGCACAGGCATCCACTGCTTCCTCTGCTCATCTCGACCACATTAAAGGATCTTTAACATCAGCACCACCATCAGCATCAACATTGACACCAAGTTTTTTTTTAACAGAATTTCCACATCCTCCTCAATTGTGCTTTCCATAATAGAATCCTATAGTCTCCTCACCAGCAATATGTTTTATGGATTCATCATGAGACTCAGTTAGTTTATTTTTTTTAAAAAATCCATCCACCGACTTCATCTTCTTGTAATGATTCTTGCACAAAAAAACCTTTCGCCTAGTTTCTTCCTCCTTCTCAAGCCATGCTGCCGAACCAAATGCTTCATCTTCTCCAACTCTTGGACAAGTGCTATTCCAGAAGTGTTCAAATAGTCTTTGCATACTCTGCTGGGTAAGAAATAGAGAAGGACAAAATAAATAATATTCAATCTCCACTTGGAACAATCCAGTAGCCAATTCTTGATAACCACTTTGCCACTCAAATCAGCAAAGACTAATGAATATGTCAACTAAACCCAGTTCTAACTGTATAAGATTGGGATCTTCAGCGGTTGCAACTTGTTGGGACCTTCTAATTGCAGCTTCTTTTGCCACTCTGCAGCAAGGAACTCCAACAACAATAAGAACTTCAGGAGACATCACAGTTGTCTTCTCACCAAGAATAGCATAAGTGATGAATAGGCATACAACTGGGGATACATCATTCCAAATAATGGAAAGTAGCTTAAGACCCCTGAAACTCATTAAATTACATTCACCAGGATCAAAGACATAATTTGTAGAGTGAAACACTTGATCACTTTTATGATGTTTATCTCTGTTTTGATGACACCCTGAACCAACTTGCACTACCAAGTCATCACAGTGAACTACAGGTGCTGCAAATTTAGTGTTATTACGATCAATGACTAATGGCATGGATACTCCGACATACTTCATAAAAGAATATGGTGAAGTTTGTTGTAGTATTCCACAAAACTGGTTCTCATGTTCTATGAAAACTTCAATCAGTTTCAAGTACCCTGCAATTTCAGAACCAGTCAGAACAAAAGACGAATTTTCAATAGCTTCCTTATTTCCTTTGGAACCCATAATTTTTAATAGCTCTAGTTCTTCCCCGTGGATCTCTAAACCTGCTTCAGAGTTCAACAATCCAGTGAATGCTACTGACTCTTTCTTTTCATACACTTGTTCTGATACTACATATCTCAACAAATTAGATCCTACAAAATCAATGGGTTCAATTTCTCTTTCGAGCTCCACTTTTCTTCTTTGTTCCAGTTCATTGTTAATTACAGGAAGCTGCTCAGTAGAACTTTGAGTTGTAGTTGGCAATAGGAATCCCTTTTGACATCTGACTTTTCTCATGAATAATTTCTTGATTTCGGAAGCCAAAGTGATCATTTCATCATTTTGCCACCTAAAGATCTGAGCTACACAATCATGGAACTGATTGAGTCGATCAGCAATCCAATATGGTTCCAAATCTTCCACTCTAAGATTGGTCCAAAATTGATCAGTCAGTATCTTCACCTCTTTATGTATTTCTTGTGACAATTTCCTAATTTCAAGTCAAGTTTCTCAACAACCTAGTCTTTGTCAAAAGTTGATTTTCTAAACTGTAACAACAAATTGTTCAAACCATCTTTCTGCCAACCAAAGATTTGTATAATACAATCATAAAATTGTTGTATCCGATCAGCCATGGAATATGGTTCTAAATCTTCAATAGTAAGATTACTCCAAAATTGGTCACTAAGAATTTGAACCTCGTCACACATGGATCGCGACAGTTGTTTCGATTCTTCCTCGAATTGCTCCAGCTGCTTGCTATAAATTCCAACATGAGATAACTCATTACACAACTCAACAGTGCCAGAGTTATATTCATTTGGCACATTAAACCTTAGCTTATCTGTCAATAAGGAAACCTCAGCCTCCTTAACAACAATTTTATTAGCAGCATTGATGCTAGAGCTTTCCTCTAATTCACGCAGTCTGCTAGAACTTTGAACATCACTGAAATCGATTTTTGCACTTTTAGGAACCCTAACCAAATTTAGCAGAGGAAGCCAATCTACACTCATCTGGCTCAATTTTTTCAAAACCTGCTGTGATACTAGCAGGATCTGCTGCTGGATGTTCAAATCATCACCAGGAAGCTTGATCGCCACAACCAGTTTTTTACAGAAAACAACAATGCAATGAAGCAGTCAAAACAGAGTTCATACAAGCAAATCACCGAACACCTTGTCTCCAATTGTTTTTGACAGTTTTTACAAATCAATAGAAAACATAGCTTTCATTTAAACTTCTCAAACCATGTTCTACAACTGCTTACTCCAATGAGAGCTGTAACGTACTCTTCGAATTCATGAAAACATCACTAACAAATTCCATTACATATTGACAATTACAGTTTGACTACACGAGATTTTCAGACATGAAATGGCAATGCTCTGTTTCAAAGCTAAAGAACAAAAATGAAAAAATAGCACCTGAATCTACAGGCAGAGGAAAGGTCACTGGAATCCACCAACACCGTTGAGGAATCCTCCTTAAAATCCGGAGCACAACTCTAATGAAATCAAATTCAACTAACTCCCTTTTTCACGTCCTTCAACTATTTATAGAAACCAATATTTGCTAAAAGACCGACATACCCTTTTCAGCATATTAACAGTTCAGCATTTTTACAATGTGTCAACCGATAATCCTCTTAGCAGTAATCCCTAGTCATCATATATCTCACAGCCATCATATATGATCACAACCTTTTGCATATAGTTTTATTCAGCATTGAATATGAGTGAAATTGAGTGAAATTTATGGGACTCTAAAGGCCCGTTGACAGAATTTCCGTGTTTTTGGTCACTAGGGAGCGAGTAAAGTCAGCCATCTTACGATGGAACTACTTTCTTCTTCTTCTTCTTCTTTTTTTTTTCTAAATACAGACAGGTTTTATTAGACGGAAGGCATATATACTCACAACCTGAGTAGACGACGCGACACGCCGCTAAGACTCCTCCCTCGCACGCGCACTGCCCTTGGCACGCGCGGTCTTCTTGAAATGGCGGGAAAACACGGAATCAGCTGACTCGTGTTTTCGCTTCGTCTCTAACCAGAATCTCGACTGGTTGAGGGTTTCGAACCCACTTCCCGACCGATCGAGAGTAGAAAATGGATCTGGAAGGACTCTCCGGCGTCTGCTTGGGCCTCGGCATGGCCGACGAGGACGAGGCGGGGATCATTGTCTGCTACATGAAGGGCCCCTACTGTCTTGGTAAGTCACCACCTCTCCTGTCTTTTTTTTTCTGCTTTGTTTCTTGATTCGGATCCTTATTTTACGACTTTTGCAGATAATTTGAAGGATTTACAGATAATTTGATCCCAGCTCTGATAATGTCGCCCAACAAATAGAGCATCTTTGGAGCTTAAAAGCGGCGATTACGCGTATATGTCAATTCTAGAGGATCCATTGGAGCATCTAGAGCAGTCCACAGATTGTGGGGTAATATAAGGTTCATTGTTTTGTACTTAAGGAAGTGAAACTATTAGGCCATCTCCAATTAGTTTGTAAGATCCTGCTATAATTAATACAATGTGAGGTATGATCTATTACGCAATTAAAACAAAAATTCGTTGAGGTACCCAATGCAATGTATCTGCGAAATGCCAAGATTCCTTTACGTACAAGCTTCAAAAAGTTGCCTAGTGCTCAAGTATTTTGAACATGGTGCATATGTATTCTTGTAGCAGGTAAATTCAGCCTGAATTTGGAGATAACTAAATGAATCTTGTTTGGTTCATGAATTTGGGTTGAACTTAAAATTCAACATGAAAGAGGATTTTTCCTTAATTCAGGCTTAATTTGTGAATCTTTTCAGGAGGAGATTCATTAAATAAGATTGAATTGTGAATTTTCACGTCAGCAACTAAATGACATTCCCATTTTACACAAGTTCAAGCTGAATAAATTCTCTCCTAATTTGTTTCAAATTTATTAAAATTCACTAACCAAACAACCGTCAATTCAACCTGAATAAATTCTCTCTTAATTAAGTATCTATTCTTATTGCATGCTACATATTACAGCTTTACAGCTTTTGGTTGGCCACCAAAAGTTTATAGGCATTAGAGATTAGTGTATGAGGTAATACTATCCTTAAGGCCAGGGAAAGAAAGCCGTTCAAGATATAGTCTCAGTATCTCATTGAAGTTTATTTAGCCTGCCTTGATTTCTTCTGCCAAAGTCGGGAGGACATGGGCCCACTGTTAATGTACGTTCTGTTATTAGCTTCAAGTGACTATGCACATGCAGAACTAACTTTCCACTCAATCCCAAGTGAAATCGAATATACTTACGGGCTGTTTGGTTCATGAATTTGGTTGCAAATTTAGCCTGAATTTGGAGATAACTAACTAAATCATATTTAATTCATAAATTTGGGCTGAGTTTAAAATTCAGCCTGAAAGAGGATTCTCCCCCAATTTAGGCCTAATTTGTGAATCTTCTCATAACTAAATTAAGATTGAATTGTGAATTTTCGATTCAACAACCAAATGACACTTGTATTTTACACCAATACATCTTGAATAAATTCTCTCTTAATTAAGAGAGTTCTTTCCACATTACCTGGCGCCAACTATGGTTTTGGCGCCTGACCCAAAATCCTTTTTTTCTTCCATATGACCCAGAAAGTACCCAAAATACCTCCAGGAAGAGGTATAAGCGCCCACACTCTGCGTTTTTCCATATTACCCGGAATCTGAGGAGCCTTCAGGCGGAGAAGATAGGGGAGCGTGTTGGAGAAGTTCCATCTAGCATCTCTGGCCATATCATCGCTGGCACCGTAGGACTCAAGAGAGGTCATCTTCGTGCCAAAAAGTGGGAAAATGAGCGGGAAAAACCAAGTACGCAAAAACAACTTCAATAGAGGTATCACACATGAAAAAACGGTACGTCAAGTTTTCATCTATTTATAATATCGTGTCTTCGACAACACGACTGTAACAATAGTCATAGACGATGACTCATAGACGATGCTTTTCACTCATAGACGATGCTTTTCACTCATATACGGTTTTCAATATATCGTGTCTTCCGGTTTGTTGACTTATTTCGGTATTTTAATGCCAGGTACTGATGGATAAAATACCTGTGTGCTTACACTACGATGGAGTTTTTACAAATTCTGATGCGTACGTGGGCGGAAAACGGAAGCTCATGCCTCTAGATACACGAGTAAAGTACCTGAAACTATTACAGCAAGTGGAAGAAAGATTACCGCTGAAGTCTGCAGCTGGTACATTATTTGTGTCATATCGTGTTGATTCTGAATCCCCGTACATCCTTGAAGACGATAAAGACCTGAAGACAATATATGTTTCTCCTTCACGAGAACAACCAAGGCACAAATGGACTACTCTACCTGTACTTGGAGTGGACTTCTACTAGCAATAACATGGAGACTTCCACTCTCAACAAGGAAATGAATTCCAGTGCAAATAAGGAGGAGGAGAGGATACCAGAGGTAGAAGTAAGGCCGGCTAGTAAGACACCGCCAGAGAGGCTGTCCAGCCCGGGCAATAAGACACCCGCATCAGCAGTTGAAGGAGGAAGAGATGAAGATTATTCATTTGAAGCTGCGAGGTGAGACTTCTAAGGCGCGGATACAAGCAAGTCGTGTACTATTATAGTCGACTATAATAGTACACGACTAAAAATTTGGTCGTGTCTTATGCAACACGACTATATACATAGTCGTGTCATTTAGCACACAACTATATATGAAGTCGTGTTGCATAAGACACGACTTGATTACTTCCAGCCGTGTTCTCAAGTCCATTCATACAAATTTTTTCACGCAGATTGGGAGATGGGGAAGAAGGTGAAGATGAAGATGAAGACCAAGATGAAGCTTCCAGTCCAGATGAAGAAGAATTATTCGATGAAGATGGTTTACCATGGTCTGCAGAAAAGTAGGATGAGCCGCTAACACTACCAAATGTTCGCTAGACAAATCCCACGAGAAGAGACCACTCTGTGCCTGATATAGAACTCCAACATGCAGCAATAGCATTGACTTCTAGAGTTCCCATGGCAGGAGATACATCTAAAGGGAAATCTGTCAGGTCGGAGCCGCAAGATTTAGAGGACGATGGTGACAGTGGTTGGGATTGGGGTACCTATTCACCACAGGAGGAGACGATGTTGACCGGCATTTTGTAAGCAGATGACTATGAGGCACAACTTGCCTTCGGGGGTAGATTCGAAAGCGTGAAGCAGTTCAAGATAGTTCTTACTGATTTCGCAATCAAGAGGAAATTAATGTTCAAAACTGTGGACGAGAACAAGGACATATTTGCTGCAAAGTGCAAGATTAGAGGGTGCACGTGGTACATACGGTCTTCGAATCTACTTGACGGAGTCACCGTGACACAAGGAGGGAAGGAAGACATACATGCGACACGACTATATGTTCTAAAGATCATCCATTGGCCTCACACCTATGGATTGCACGGAAGTGTCATGGCCTCCACAAGGATTCAAACTCCATAAAAATGGCTAATATGCAACAGTACATTGAGAAACATTGGGGCATAAAAGTCAAATATAAAAGGGCATGGAGGGCGAAAGAGGAATTGATTCGATTGATCGATGGCAACCCGGAAGACGCATATCGGATTTTGCCACATTACGGGAAGGAATTAGAGCTGTCTAATCCAGGTACACATGTAGTGATAGAAAGATCATCTGATATACCTGAAATTGAAATTGAACATGCCGGATACGACTTCAGATGTGTCTTTTGGATGTTCGGCCCAGTCGCAAGAGCATTCCGAAGATCACTGAGGCCGCTGCTCATTGTTGATGGAATATTCCTAAAAGGAAAGTACCCCAGAGTTTTATTAGTTGCAACAGCACTCGACGGGAACCAACAATTAATGTGCCATGCATATGCAGTTGTCAAGAAAGAGACGATAAATACGTAGGACGTATACAAAGAAAATTGTATGAGTAGTCGTGTCTTTGAGTACACGACTACTCATGCAGTCGTGTTGTTTCATACATGACTATCTACAACTGATGTCTTCTGTCTTTAATATGCTTTTACTCTGATTTCTGACTTACAGGAAGTGGTTCCTCGGCCTACTGAAAGCCACCCTGTTTACTGACCCCTCGGCCTCTCTGGATACAATTGTCTCGGATAGACAGAAGGGACTTCTAACAGCGGTTTTTGATGTATTTCTCAAGGTTCACCATGGGTTTTATCTGAGGCATATGGCCACTAATATGCTTCATCATTGGAATGATAAGTACCTGAAGGACATGCTATTCCTAGCTGCAAAATACTTCAGGAGACCGGACTTCGATGAAATCATGCAGAAGATGAAGAAACACAATAAGGAGGCCTGGAAACATGTTGAGAAGATAGATAAATGAAATTGGGCTAACGTGGAATATCCGGGTAAAAGATATGACACTATCACTTCAAGCAGATCCGAAAGTGTAAATAATATACTTTGGAAGGCTAGGTTTTGGCCAATAACTCGTTTGATCTAGCAAACTCGTGCGACCACAACCTCCCATTTCAAGAGACGCCGCATGGAAGCAGAAGGGCTAATGACACCGTTAACAAAGTATGCACAGAATCATATCAATGAATTGAGGAACAGAGTGCTGGAACAGTCAGAGTGCAACTGCTATCATTACGGCAGTTTAAAGTTACATCTTCATACTATGTGGTATGAATTTTTATAACGTTAAAACCGTTCTCCCTGAATAGTCGTGTTAGGGAGCGACACGACTATGGATATAGTCGTGTCTCTCGACGACACGACTATTCAAATAATCAAGTATTGCACAACACGACTATTCATACAGTCGTGTTGCCAAAGACACGACTATTGATACTCTCCTTGTGTGCTGTTGTGATTTTTTTTCCTCAGGATGTTGACCTGACGAAAAGAACCTCTAATATGTGGCTTCTTCCAGAGCATGAGACTTCCGTGCAAGCACGCCATTGCATGTATCGATGAGAGAAGCTTCGACCCGATAGAATACTGTGAGAAGTGGTACTACGTAAGCCTGTACTGCACCACTGATCTATATATGAAATATACATTTTATTATTTCCTAAACTTTTGTTTATGCTAGTGTTTGATTAGAATTTTTACTACTTTAATATAGTTTTTGGTTTTTGTAGGAAATAAGAGATACACAGAAATGAGGTGAAAAGTAACTCAAATAGTTAAATCATCATAACTTCGTGTACAAATGTCGGATTGGACTGATTCAAGCTTCATTTAAATTTCAAGACTTCAGCTTTCCAACGCCACCAACCACGCGCAATTCGGAGTTTAGAGCAGAAAGTTATAGCCATTTGAAATTCATGAACAGTAACCACGATCGATCGGCTATCAATGCGATCGATCGCCACAACCGCAAAAAGCATTGTATTAAAGGTAACTATCAATCGGACCTCAAAACGATTGATCGTATCTACTGAAATTTTTCAATCGCGCAAGACAGTAACTACGATCGATCGGTATCATACGGCGTCGATCGGAAAAGCGATCGATCAGAGGAAAATAACGAAGGAATTGCGATCGATCAGCAGGCGAACGATCGGCAATATGGAGCGATTGATCGCCGTGTGCGGCAAACCGAAATAAGACCTATTTCGACTTGGATTTGGAAGGGGACTTCGTGGTTTCTCTTCACTCTTATAAATAGGCCTTATGGGAGAACGTTTTGGGATATCTTGGAGAAACCAGAGAATAGACTTTTGAGCTTTATTGGAGGCTAGAGCAAAGGAGAGAAGAAGATGAAGAACACGATGGTGATTTCTCTTCCAATGCAAGGCTAAACACTTTTCCAAGGCGTAGATGAAGCCCAATAATCTGGTTATGTAGTTTCTTTTCTCTCATCTTATGTTTTTACTCTAGTTGGTATATGGATTTTATTGTGTAATCATTGTTAATTCAATAAACGTTTGTTCTTTGTACTCGAGAGAGACAAGAGTGAATTTTTTTGAGTTTCAATCCGAAGAATACTTGCGTATCCGAGAGGAACGTGAGTAGACTGAGGAGTTATATATCAATAAAATTTCATTGGTTTATACTCGAGAGAGATAGATCACAATTCCATGTTTTAATTATTTTATGTGTTACATCCGAGAGGAGAGCACTATATTTTGAGTTGACAAGTGTATGTCCGAGAGGAATATACTAGCAAATTGAAAATCTTTATTCAAAAGAGAGAGAGAAACGATACACTAGTTTATTGTGGTGAATTCGAAGCCTTGGTCTTCTCCATATTGATTAAATCTTACTTAATTTAGTTAAAGTGTCACGCCCCAAATTTCCAAGACCCGATTTACGTGGAAGCGCCAATCCAATGACGGTTATAGGGTAGGAAACCTGGGACTGACCGAATACTCGAGACTTCTATTGTCCCATTAAAATATCGTGGGACTTGCAGGATCCATATGACTTAAACAATATTTACTTACAAAAATATAGAATAACTGAAAGGAAGTCTATTTAACTAATACAATATCTGAAATTGTCTTATCAACCACACAAATCAAAACGGCACGCAGGCCGAAGTTCAAACACCAAAATATAACAGAAACATAAAGAAACGAGTCTTCAAAGCTCCGACATCAGTCCACGTCGCTGGATGCTATCACTTCTGCTCCACCTTAATTCCTGCATCAGAGGATGCATGAGTATTCCATAGGAAATACCCAGTAGGATACAGAAAACCCACACCAGAATAATAAGAGACTCCAAATAAGTATAGTTTAACAGACTCAGGTTCAATAAAGACTGAGTTTATTTACCTGAAACCAACTGCCATCCGAGACACATCAAGGTCAAGGGAAAATAACTCAAAGACTCCGAACTTTCATGGAGGTAAGATAGAAAAATAAGCTTCGGACATCCAAAGTGTCAGAGTACAATTTCTGCTCCCAAATCTGTCAACAATACTAGAACATCCTAGAGGTTCTTCAGAGGAACCCGGCCATGCGTCTAGGGATGCTGGCCCCATCGGTGCTTAAGGGCACAATGGGTGGAGATTGCAGACCTTCTGTAATGTCATACAATCTAAGCGCACGCGGTTGCCGTCATCGGCTGAACTACAGAGGTTCATCAAATCTGAGATCTCGCAAGATCTAGCAATGGCTCGTGAGCATACTATGATTCCGACTAAGAGCTTTCATAAATGCTACTTAGCTGAGAAACAGTTCTTGGAAATATTTGGCCTTATCGGCAAAAGGCTTAGAACAAGACTTTCTAAATTTCGACTCTTCATAGGAGTGAAAAGCAAACATCGGACACAATCCGAATCGACTCACTAAGGAGTGTTGATATGAATAGTCTGGAAACTCAAATGAGACTCGACTATAATGACTAACACCACGAGGTTTTCCAAAAGTTCATGTCTGCCATCTACATAGTCGTACCTAACCCTAGAATTGATAATCCCCGACTCGGAATAATTCGGATGACGTGTCTCAGATAGACCACATCAAAGACATCGAATAAAATTCAAGCTTTGAATACTCTTGAGTCATGAATGGACCAAAAGAAGAACAAAATGACTATTATTATGAGACACCACATTTAGCTCTAAGACCCTTAATATTCTTTTAGGGTTACTGTTCTCAGTACTATATAAATCATATTATACTTGATTAAGGTCTTAAATATCAACTTAACTCAAGCCTCTTAAGTTTATTAAGATTTTAAGTCTTATATATTCAGAAACAGTGTTCTGTCCAAAACAGAACAGCTCACTATATCTGGTTACCACGTTCTGTACAAATTGATTCAATCTATGAAATTTTTATCTTGAATAGCCTCAGATGTCTATTTTTCAGATTGATAAACAACTTAATTTTCTGATTACTGTATAATTAGTTATCATTTTTCTAATAAGGTCTCTCTGCGCAGGATTACTCCTGGCCGAGACCAATTAACTAATGTCATACTATTTTACAGTTGTACAAACTTTAGTAACTCCTTATTAGTCTTTTCTGACATTAATTTAATATCACTTATGATCTTTACAGAACCCTAATGGTTCTGAAATCTCAGTTTTTAATTCGGTTTTCCATTAGTCTTTACAACTCAATTGCTAAGTCATTTTTCTTATCTCGTTATACAAGTGGTATTAACTAAGACATATAATTCTGGACAACTCTTAGGACTCATGACACACTGACATGATGTCAGACCACATCTGAAATCTTAGAGAATGTACCTTTCAAAACCCACAAGAATGATTTCTTATTTATCTTAAGGTATACATTAATTGATTACCTAATTGATTAGTGTTGTACTAGTAGCAATAGATATAACAATACTCTTATGGAGCATGAAATACCGGACAAGAAAATGCACCGAAGTGCTCTGATATGTCACAAAGATCTAATCTTTATTCAACAGAGAGCAGGAATATACATAGAGACATCGAATGATGAATAGCATAGATCAACACAAGCAATTGGAATATGATTTCAACATAAGGACGGGTATGACTTAGATCAATCATAGAAATCCATAAAAGAGCCAACTTTCGTTGGACAGCAAACTAATAGGTGATTGAGGTGAGACATAAACACCATCGAATCATGAAAATATGAGGGGATATCAACTAGGGTTCGGCATAGAAAACTCAATGGTATATGATTATACATACACGATTACAAAGCATCAACATTCATTTCATGCAATCAACAATACCAATATCAAAGAAGAAAATAGTGGAAAAAGACATCCTACTTGATTTGAAGATTCCGAAATCCCACGAGCACACTTGATTCCAAAAATGCCGCACCACCACCTCGCCGGTCGACACGCTTGGACCACCACGAACACCACCAAAGATGGGCACAGCCGGTTGGGAAAAGAAAGAGGGAGAGGTAGTGCTATGAAGTGCACATTAGCTGATTTGAATGGCTAATGCACTCAAGCAAAAACCGTCCCCCTAGAGCCCTATTTATAGACTTTTTAGATGATTCTCCACCTTAGATCTTCCCTCCAAATCAATGGCCTAAAATGCTCCATCCAAAGAAAAATCTAGAATTTCAACTTCCCAAGTGCCTCTTCGGTTTTCTATTTGGTAAACCCTTGAATTAATGGGGTCAATTACCTAGGATTGAATAACTCTCAACCAACCCACTTAATTACTTAAATGATATCCCAAATCAAATTGATTTCTAGAAAGGGTAATCCATTAATGAAATTTCAAACAAAAAAGGGGTCCCCACCACATGGCGCCCAAGGGTGTCCACGTCACCCATAAGGTGGCGCACCACTACAGGGTCCACGTGGCCCTCTAATGGTTCTCTCGCGTCTTAGACTACAGTTCTCCGATGAACGGTTAAGATGGCTTACACGCGTGATGTGCAGTTCCACCGTGCACGAGTCCTACGCCTGGTAGCACGTCCATTAGGCTCCGCCTTACGTATACTCGCCCGCGTGACTAGCCCTAGCCCTGACACTCATGTGGTCCTGGCGTCAGGTGTATTCAACCCCTGGCGTGAGACAGGTTACAGTGCCAGGCCTAGTCCTCGCGGTCGGTAAAACTTGCCCAATCGATTTTTCGGGCGTTACATAAAGTTCATTGCTTTCTTAGTCTAGAATCAACATTGGTACTTTCTTTTGAATTTGGTAAAGTATTCACCGTCCCTGAGGTTCGACAACCCTTATTAATACTTGCCGTAGTACAATTGCCTTGTGCACTTGTAAGGGTTTTAATTTTAAACGATCAACCACGTACGAAGAAGTAGTTTTCCCTACTTTAGATAGGAGTCAATGGGGGGGATTACGGGGTTTTATTCAAATGCGAACCACCCAGGCTTGAAGCTCCAAAGAAGGGGAGGCGACAGACAAAGAGAAGAGAGTCACAGCCCGACCCACCAGAAAGGTCGAGGTTAAAATGTGGCAATTGTCGACAAGTTGGTCACAACCGTAAAAGGGGTTCTAACCCAACTGTTGCAAAAGAACCAAGGAAGCGCAAAAATCAACGACTCCCGCAACAAGGCAATCTTACTAGTAACGAGTCAATGCAGAGACGCCGCTCCAGCTTACCTAAGCCCCCACCATTCTTCACTTAAATTGTTGTGAAGTTTTTGTATAACAAACATTACCTTATACCGCAATGTATGTTTGTACATAAAATATATTCAAAATGCAAAAAAATCTTTCGTGCATCATACGTGTATCTCCATTATAGTAGTGAATCTCAATTATAGTCGTGTCGTTGTGTGCCTGGTAAATACAAAAACATGACTGTCATAGTTGAATATTATAGTACAGAATCATGTATATAGTCATGTTGCATGAAACACGACTACATAAGTAGTCGTGTCGTTTCGTATGTGACTATATATATAGTCGTGTTGCATGAGAGACAACTATATACATAGTGGTCTGTTGAAGTCGTGTTGCATGAGAGACAACTATCCACCCGTGTGTTGAAGTCGTGTTGCATGAAAAGAATGAATTAGACTTTATTGAAAGACTACTGTATCTACATCAAAGAATTTTTGTACAATAAAGGAATGTGAAAAAAATGAATTCGAATTTATTCTTCATCTGACATCTGCAGAAAACCCGCAACTGTGACTGCATGTTTTTTGTCTCTAAGTGAATCATCGTCAAACTCGCTGCGAATAACCCCACGAATCATAGTTGCAGCGATGACTGGGCACCACAAATGTGTAATGCTGGGCTGATCAAACTCGGGTGGGTTGACATTGGACGCCAACTGCGCGACGTACATCATAATGAAGATGCCACAGTCTTTAGAGTTCTCTTGCCAGGGAGCTTTGGAGATCTGAGTCATCTTCCAGTCGAGCAAACCCATCCACCCCAGCTTGCTTGCCATCACAACGTTCATGAACTGCGTGAATTTTTCAGCTGCATTCCTATGATGTGTGTACAACTGGGATCTGCCAGACAGCGGGTTGTAGAAGCGCCATACACAGTGCAGGAAGTGTACATAGACGAGATAGAAATGGGAGCCGGTGCGGATTGGGAAAATACGTAAAACATGTTCCGGTTCAAGCCGTCGAGCATCCTCATGAGCTTTTTTTATCAATTTTGCATTATTGCCTCCTTCTTTTTGCTCCTGCAAAACCGCAAGTGTTAGAAAACGATGCTGAGAACGACAACTTAATGCTACTGATGCATGGAACACTTACGTTGTCGAATATTTCTTTGAATGCGTGACATCCAAAAAAATACCACAGATACTTCATCCGGTCTCTCTCATTGCGCTACCTCAAGAGACTCAAAAACTCATCTATGACCTATAGAAAACAGCAACAGGAGTCAGAACAATCGAAGGAAGGCAAGATACTACTTGTAATTAGGTTGTCTACAAAAATACTCGACTTAATTAAAGGTCGAGTATTTTATACACGACTTTAATAATAGTTGTGTATCTCGAAGACACGACTATGCGTAAAGTCGTGTCTTCGAATACACGACTTTACTTGAAGTCGGGTATTTGGAAAAGGAAAAGCAGAATGGACGAAGACATATATACTTACATTGGTGTTTATTTCTGTGGTCTGCATGAGGGATACGTAGTTGTCATCACATAACGTTGGGATTGGATAAGCCTTCCTCGGATTGGCGATCCATCCATCTATTGCCAGTCTATCCCGCTCTAACAATAACCCTGTGTCGAAGCATAACTCCAAACTGGCATAGTTTTCTCGGAGTGCAATTATAGCTTTACCCTTTTGAGGGGTTTGGAGGAGATCAACATCAACAGGCTGGGATGAGGTTAAGTCTGTGGCCTCATTCGCCTCCTCCTTCTCATCCTCCTTTGCCTCTTCCTTCACCTCCTCCTCGTCCTTCACCTCCTCCTCCTTCGCCTTCTCGTCGTTCTTCACCTCCTCCTCTGTCACCTCCTCCTTGGCCGTTTGGATATCCGACTGCTTTAAGGAAGATATCACCTCATCGATGATAGCGGTCGCTTGTCGATCGGATTTGGTTTCTTCGGAGTCTGCTTTCGGCTAGCGGGTCCTATTCCTCCTTCCCTGCTCCACCGCCATTCTCCGTATATGCTCATCTTCCCTAATCCTCTGCAATTCCCTCGCGGAGACAGTCCTCATTTTCTTCCTTACCACTACACCAGGGGGGAATATGTCCCGTCCGTACGTCGGACGGGACTCGACTTCTGCACGCTCTATATGTTCGTGGAATTCTGGTTAGAGCTTCTTCAAAAACAACTTCATGGAGGATCTCTTAGTAGCTCGTTGAATCTTCTCTTCCTCATTCGCGTATTTGATGGGAGATAAAATGGCATTTTACATATTCGTGTCAGTAGTAGCACGATAAAGAACATAGTCGAGTTGCATGTAACATGGAAAACTAACTAGTCGTGTAGCATGCAACACGATAAATTAATAGTCGTGTATCATGTAACACGAAAAATTAAATAATCGTATACAACTTACCTTTACCCCATTTCAATGAATCGGCGACTGACTTGTGCGCCAACTCCTTTCTCCGCAAACCCATCAGAGTGTTCTTCATATGCTCCTTGTCATCGGGCCGCTTCTTTGGCTCCATATGATGCACCAATGACTTCTTTGTCCTCTCCGTCTTCTCTAATTCCTTTGTCGGCTCTGCAGTCTTCTCCTCCCTGGGATGCACCGAGATATAACCCTCTAATAGCATTGACGTTGAGGCGGCAGATGCCTTCATAGAGTGAAGAACCTATCGCAGAAGTCCGACACTTCTTCCCATCTCCTCATACGAAGACAGAGTTATCTCAATTAGTGACTGAATGCCTTGAAGCGAACCCTCCAAACGCCCCATTGCAGTACACTGAGCAGCCGTCAACCTGGAAGAGGGTGAAGGTTGTTTGGGAGTCCTCTTCATTTCTGGCCTCTCCGTCTTCTGCCGTCGCGGAGGAGGGGCCACTGAGGGAGACGAAGCAATGAGAGATGCCACTTCGACCGTGGGCGTGATTACATTGACGACTGATTGATTGAATTTTTAACTATTTACTCGCAATCGCACGAGACTCAGTATAGTCTACTGGAAATGAGGTCGAACCCAAAAGACTTGGAAGATTAATCTAATTCTAATGAAAGATTGAATTTTTATGATTTTAATTAACTATAGAAGCAAACTTTAACAAGAAATCAAGTGATGAGAATATCAAAGCATCGAATCCACCACTAAACATGCAAGTATTACTCTCAATCAGTATTTTCACAAGATGATATGATATGGTAATTCATGTTCTTTGGTCGGACACACGAATTACCAGTGAATTCACTACACATTCTTTGGTCGGACACGAAAAGTTCATTCATTATAAATTATGTAATTAATTCTATCCTTTGGTCGGGCATAGAATCAATACAAACCTGTTATTATCTAGACACAGGAAATTTCAATATCAAATTTCAGTCATAATCTTACCAGCCTATGGTCAAGCACTAGATCAAATTATGAAACATGAAATCGCATTAAGAACAATCATATCAACTCCAATTTCATTAAACAATCAAGAATAATAATACATATTTAGGGCTTCATCTAGCCTTCATAAGAAAATTAGCTAGACATAGAATAAGAGAAAGAAGAAGCCTGATTTGTCGAAAAAGTCATTTGCAGAAAAACGGTTCACAAATTACTGTTCCCGGTACTGTAGCACTGTAGCAAAATCACTATTCACTGTCTTCTTCCTCCAGCACGGTATTGTAGCAATTTTGAATCATCACTGTAGCAATTGTAAATCAGTGCGAAATCGGAGCTTCTCTTCTCCTCTTCCTCCGGCGAAAACCTTGTCGAAATCCGGCGGAGAATAGCCAAAAAAGCTCTGGTTTTTCGCTCTAAAAGCTCTCTGTTTTTCTGTAAAAACTCTCTGTTCTCGTCTCTGATTTCTCTATGTAAAGCTCTCCTCTTCTTTCCGGTCAAAAGTTCTGCCTTTTATAGGCGATCGACCGAGAATCCCAAATCTGAACGCCGCCTCTATTTTGGACTCCAACTCCGAATCCTAGTCCAAATCAGTCCGGTGAGTTTCCATTTCAAGCACGATTCTTTCGTTTCCGTTTTCTATTTTTCTCGATCGAAATCTATTCCTCGCCATTGAAACCCAATGGCCTCGAGCTCTCCACAGTCCTCGCCTGAACCCAGCTCACCCCGCCGTGAATCATGGCTGCCGTGCCCATCGCCGGCGATCGCTCCGTCGTCGCTGTCCGTGCCGGCTGCTCTGTTTTCTGAAACAAACGCCCGAGCTTCGGCTCGGGCTGTCTTTCTTTTTTTTTTTTTTAAATCGAACCGGAACTGAACCGGACGGTTCAGTTTATATTTCTTCTTCTTTTTTTTTTCTTTAAAACCCTTAAAATCCGTCGTAGTGACTCCATCCATCGGATCCTCAATCTCAGCACAGAAACGGTTTGGCGCATATTCAGTCTTGACGATCTGCATTTGAAACTCTTTCACCTACATAAATAAAATTAAATATAATTTAGATGCATAATTAAATATAAATCCATTAAATCTATTAAATCCAATTAACGCATCTAAATTAATCAATTAAGCACATTTATTTATTAATCTCCTAATTACTCACCTAATCATGATTAACCATTAATAATCCTTACTTCAACTAAAATTACGACCAAAATATAGGCATAAAGGCATATAAAAAATGTGTATATTTCGTAGATATCAAATACCCCCAAACCTATATTTTACTAGTCCCTAGGAAAACAAAACAAAATAAAATCAAACAATCAACTAAAGAAACTAATGTATAAAAGTAAACACCACTTTCGTAGGGAACACGATTGCATTGAGCATATGCAACAAGCCGTTAAACCTCTTAGTGTCCCCAGTAGGACGAGTTGTGTCTCATGAGGGTTTGCACCCATGCTACCCACAAACATGTATTTATGAAACTAATTAACCTAAGTGCAAAAACAAAGCAAAAATTAAAACATTGCAAAACAAGCAAACCTATTATCCCGACAAATGCAAAATACAATGCCTAAGAGAATTAACCACACGTACTTGGTTCATAATCAATAGGAAAATAGAAGCCCTTAAGTAAGTGGTTTTATTCTACACTTTCATCTTGGAAATTTCTGCTCAAATATTATATAGCATGATAATGTAAATAGTAAAAGTGTAGAACATTGTAGCAATACATTCTAAATTTCTGTTTTATACAGATCTAGTATTACCCATTAACCAAAGAATATCAGAATCTACATAGTCATCCCAATCTTTAGGTTCATGATAGCACAAATGCCTGCGCGCCTCATTCGGGTCCAACATTCTAGATTTGAGAGGATAATACACCACAGACTTTTTTTTTATCTTTTTTTATCTTTTTCTTTACGAGACTGTGTAAGGCCTGACTTCAAGATGCTTAGGTTTAGCAATGACTCCCAGCCAGTTGGCTTAGGACATTAGTTTTTAAGAGACCGCTTCGGGTCTGAACATCAGCCGAAGTTAATCCTATAAAGTCAAGCAGCCCCTTTCTTTCTTTTGTTTTTTTTTCATTTTTTTCTTCGCATTTTCATTTTCAGCATTCATATTTTCAAGCAATATTTATTCCGTCCAGGTTGTATTATACTCTCAACCTATTTTCGGTTCTAGCCCTTGCCATAGCCAAGTAAATGGTCTATCATGATCTTTTAAGCTCAAAAGACAACCACACATCATCCAATGACTCTGACTAAAGATATTCCACTGAAGATTAGTATTCAACAAATCTCGAGATGGTATTCCTTTATGCACTAGTGTGTGTGAGTGAGTTTTATTAGTTCAAGCACCTGATCCAAGAGGACTGTAATAGAAGATACTGCTCAGTTAAGTTCTCTATCCTCCTGTATACTTACTCACACTTCCAATGTAAATTAATTTCTTAAGAATTGTAGCATGCATCATCACGGGATAAACTATCAAAACCTAAGAAAAATACTAATAAACAACCTAAAAACTATTTTTTTTCTTCGTTTTTTTTTCAATTTTTTTTTGTTAAGCGAAAACATATGATAAACACTTCTTTGCTACACCCCCAAACCTAAACTAAACATTGTCCTCAATGTTTACCAAAATAATACTACAATGAATAGTAAAAGAAAAGGAGTGAGGAAAGAAGTCACCTGAATGGAGAGCCTCATGGTAGATGTTAAACATGAAACACATAAGTGAAGAATGAGGAGATAATATAAATATGGAAAAATTAAATACACCCCCAAACCTTGACTGTAGCATCCCCACATAGGTAAGAAATAACCTACAATAAAAATAAAAACAAAATAGAAAACAAACAAGAAAATAAAATTTGGGTTGCCTCCCAAAAGCGCTAAGTTTTACGTCTTCAGCCAGACAAGGTCCTTCAAATCATTCAAGGTAAACAGGATCATCTAGATAAGCAGTGGTCATGTCTGATGCTGCAACTCCCTCTAAGTACGGTTTTAATCGCTGGCCATTAACCTTGAAAGTAGTGTCGTCTTCCGGGTTATGAATTTCAACTGCACCATGAGAAAACACCCTCGTAACAACAAAAGGGCCATACCATTTAGAACGCAGTTTTCCAGGGAAGAGATGCAATCGGGAATTGTAAAGCAAAATTTTATCAGCAGGCTGAAAGGACTTTCGAAGAATAGATTTATCATGAATTAGTTTAGTCCATTCTTTATAAAGTTTTGCACTCTCATAATCTTCGAGTCGCATTTCTTCCAATTCATTGAGTTGCAGTTTACGTTCGGATCCTGCTTTATGCATATCAAAATTCAAAGCCTTGATTGCCCAATATGCATGGTGTTCTAACTTCACTGGTAAGTGACAAGCTTTCCCAAAAACGAGTCGATAAGGTGACATACCAATGGGAGTTTTGTACGTAGTCCTGTAAGCCCACAAAGCATCATTTAAGCGCAAGGACCAATCTTTCCTATCGGGTCTAACAGTTTTCTCAAGAATCTTTTTAATCTCCCGATTAGACAACTCAACTTGACCACTTGTTTGGGGATGATATGGCGTAGCAACCTTATGTGTAACAGAGTACTTCCGAAGAAGGGCTTCAAAAGATCTATTACAAAAGTGAGTGCCTCCATCACTGATAATAGCTCATGGGGTCCCAAAATGACAAAATATGTTATCTTTCAGAAATTTTCCCACAACCTTATGATCATTTGTCTTAGTTGCAATTGTTTCAATCCATTTAGAAACATAGTCTACTGCAACCAAAATGTAAAAGTGTCCAAAAGATTGTGGAAAGGGTCTCATGAAGTCAATTCCCCAAACATCAAACAATTCGTCGAGAGATAGATCCTAACCTTTGGCATCTATCACAAGATTTGCAAAACTCATGAGCATCCTTAAATAAGGTTGGCCAATAAAATCCACTCTGTAAAATCTTGGCAGCAGTTTTCTTTCCCCCAAAATGTCCCCCGCATGCTTGAGAATGACAAGAATATAAAATGCTATGAATCTCATTCTCAGGCACACACCGTCGAATCACCTGGTCCGAACATATTTTAAATAGGTACGGATCATCCCAAAAGTAAGATTTAACCTTAGAAAAGAATAGATCTTTGTCGTGTTTGGTCCAAAGGGATGGAATCTGACCTATAGCAAGGTAGTTCACAATGTTGGCAAACCAAGGTGTTTTAATTTGGAAAATGGAAAACAATTGTTCATCAGGAAAAGAATCATGTAGTGGCTCTTCATCTTTAGATGTTTCAACAAGGATTCGAGACAGATGATCGACCACCACATTTTCAACACCTTTCTTATCTCGGATTTCATAATTAAATTCTTGTAAAAGCAAAATCCATCTAATCAATCGAGGTTTGGTGTCTTTCTTGGACAAGAGATGTTTTAATGCAGCATGGTCAGAGAAAACGATGATCTTAGAACATAAAAGGTAGGATCTAAATTTATCCAAGGCATAAACTACCACTATAAGTTCCTTCTCCGTAGTGGTGTAATTCAATTGAGCATCAGAGAGGGTCTTACTAGTATAATATATGACATATGGAACCTTATTCACTCTCTGACCTAGGACAGCACCAATGGCATAGTCTGAAGCATCACACATGATTTCAAAGGGAAGAGAGTAGTCAGGGGGCTGAATGATAGGTGCAGTAGACAATAAAGTACGAAGAGTATCAAAAGCTTGCCTACATGCATCATCAAACACAAAAGGCACATCTTAGGCTAGTAGATTACTTAAGGGGCGAGCAATCTTACTAAAGTCTTTAATGAACCACCTATAAAAGCCTGCGTGACCAAGGAACGATCTAACATGCTTCACCGAAGATGGTGGTGGTAGATGAGTGATGAGATCGACCTTGGCTTTGTTGACTTCAATTCCCCTTTTTGAGACTACATGTCCCAAAATAATTCCCTCTTGCACCATGAAATGACTTTTTTCCCAGCTCAAGATAAGATTTTTCTCTTCACAACGCTTAAGAACTAACGACAGATTATGGAGACATTCATCAAATAATGGACCAAATACAGAGAAATCATCAATGAACACTTCTAGAAATTCGTCTACCATATCAGAGAAGATGGCTAGCATGCACCGTTGAAATGTGGCAGGTGCATTACATAGCCCAAAAGGCATTCTTCGGTAAGCAAAAGTACCAAAAGGACAAGTAAAAGTAGTCTTCTCTTGATCTGCCGGAAACACTGGGACTTGGTTATATCTAAAGTAACCATCAAGAAAACAATAAAATTGTTGACCTGCTAGTTTCTCTAAGATTTCCTGAATAAAGGGTAATGGAAAGTGGTCTTTTCTAGTTTTTGTGTTCAATTTTCTATAATCAATACACACTCTCCACCCAGTGGTTTCACGGGTTGAGACTAACTCTCCATCAGAATTCTGCTTCACTGTGATGCCAGACTTTTTAGGCACAACTTGTACAGGGCTGACCCACTCACTATCAGAGATGGGGTATATGATACCCGCATCTAGCAGTTTCACAATCTCTTTCTTGACTACATCCCTCATATTGGGATTCAATCTCCGCTGATTCTCTCTTGAAGGTTTAGCATTATCCTCTAAATGAATTTGATGCATACAGATCAAAGGATCAATGCCTCTTAAATCAGCAACAGTCCACCCTATGGCTCTCCTATGCTCAACTAGAATCCTAAGCAGTTGACTCTCCTGACCGCTAGATAAGCTAGATGAAATGATGATAGGGAGAGTATCATTAGGACCTAGAAAAGCGTACTTGAGGGTACTTGGAAGTGGCTTCAACTCAAGTTGAGGAGGAGACTTAATGGAAGGTTGGAGTGATGGACTGGAAGATATTGGTAAAGGCTCTACTCTATTTCTATAAGGAAAAGAGTAATGATAGGGAGGTGAGGCTGACATAGCATGGGTTTCTTCAACGTATGGCTCTAAGTCAGAATCATCTATCCCTAAAGAGAGTAGAGTAGGATCTTGAGCATCAGGCATTAGCTCATTCAAAAGTGTCTCTTCCATAAGATCATCAATTTCATCAATGAGAGAACACTCTTGCTCACTTTCAGTGGCTCCTTGGTTTGAAGCTTGGAACACATTAAGTATGATCTTCATGTTTCCAAAAGACATCTCCATCATCCCAAATCGACATTGAATGCATGCATTGGCCGTCGCTAAGAAAGGGCGGCCTAAAATAACTGGAATGGTGTAAGAAGTATTAGACACATGTTCCATGTCCAAGACCAAGAAGTCAACTGGAAAGAAAAATTTCTCTACCCCAACTAAAACATCTTCAAGAAGGCCACGGGGTTTTCTAACGGATCTATCGGCTAACTGCAGGGTAGCTGATGTTGGCTGCAAGTTCCCTCAACCTAATTTCTCATATACTGAGTAGGGTAATAAGTTGACACTAGCACCCAAATCTAAAAGAGCCCTGTGAATGATATGGTCACCAATGACACATGAAATGGTAGGTGTGCCAGGGTCTTTAAATTTCGGTGGTGTGTCATGTTTCAGAATAGAACTAACCTGCTCAGTAAGAAAGACCTTTTTAGAAATGTGAGTCCTAGACTTCCGCTTTTGTGTGCACAAGTCTTTGAGAAATTTAGCATAGGCGGGCACTTGTTGAATGGCTTCTAGGAGTGGAAGATTAATTTTAATTTGTTTAAAGGTTTCTAGCACTTCATCCATCCTAGCTTTGTTTTTATTGAAAGGGGAAGCCATGTCTAAGCATTGAGGAAATGGAGCACGGGGTACATAAGGTACCTCATGATTGGCCTTAGACTTGGTTCCTGAAGAAGACTCAGAAGGAGAAACAGTGTCCTTCTATTTTGGTTGATTCGAATTAGGTGGTGTCTCTAAGGTTTCATCATTCTCTGGATTGCTTGTTTTTCTATGATCCTTATCTTCTCTCACCTCAACACCAACCTGGTTTTCAATTTGTTTCCCACTCCGTAGGGATGTTATAGCTTGAACATGCTCATTGGAAGTAGTTTGTTGTTCGACCATAAACTGACCCTTCGGATTATTCATTGGTTGACTCGGCAATCGACCCTCTTCTCTCTTACTCATCGAATTAGCTAATTGGCCTATTGGAGATTCTAGTTTGGCTATGGATTGAGTATGAGAATGCACACCTAATTTATGGAAATACAACAATGAAACCTGCAGATCTCACAGATTCATAACAAGGCCAGGGAAGACATAACATTATCAGTAACATATATAAAGTTTAACATCGACATAACATTATCAGTAACATTCATAAAGTTTAACATCAACCCTAAGTCGGAAGTAAGTGTCATCATCATAGCCATCAGTGGATATGGTGGCTACCCCTCTAGCCATGAAGAAGTCCCCCGTTCCACCCATCACAGAAATGTCCCTGGTCTTGCTCAGCAAAGGGTCGGCCCCGGCGAAGTTGATGGTCCCCTTGTAGTCCGTCGTGTTGAGCACAAAGGAGAAGGCTAGCCATGCAGTGAAGGCCACCTTCCCGTTGTAGAAGTAGAGTCCCTGGGCCCGTCCCACCGGAGTGGATGTTAGGTGGGCGTCGAGCGTGATCGGGTCGTCGAACACTGCCATGTAGCCAAATCGCTGCTGGTCGGCAAACATTGTCCGATTGCCCCATGCTGGGGCTGCGACCAGGGCGGCCGTGGCATCTTTTGAGTTTTTGCCGTTGTAGAGAGTGTCATGGAAGTATAGGACAAGCCTCTTGCATGGTTTTTCTCTAATGATGTTCTTGACAGGCTTAGAGCACGAAGAAGACAACAAGAGGAAGAACAAGAGACTGATGAAAGATAACCTCCTAGCTTCCATGGGTCTCTCCTCCTTAGGTTGATAAGAATTAGAGGGAGGGAAAAGGAGTATAGGGGATGGTGGTGAGGGGCTGAGGGCACTTTTTTATACTGGTAGTGTTCAGTTGCTTACTGTCCAACTTGTTCATAAAAGTCTGATTAATGTTATGTTAAGCTTAATCTATTATATTTGTTAGGTCATGGACCAACGATGTCGTTGCACAGCACGTGATATTAAATTGAAGTTTCTTCTTCTGAGAACCAGAAGGTCCTTAATTGGCATTTTCTGCTAAACCAAAAGGTCCTTAATTGGCATTTTCTGCTAAACGATAATGAAGTTACGCTCGCCAAGGCGACCAACTGGATTTTTTATTGGCTTGATTGATTATATTGAAGAGAGACAGGCACAGGATAGCTCAATATAAAAGAGGTTCCACGGGATACAATGCCTCGTATGTTTAATTAAATACGGGATCATAGTAGTTCTTATGTTCAGTTGTCTGGAGAGAGATGAGCGAAGAACAAAAAGATTGGACGACAAACAACAAAAAGAAGATCTAATAGTATGAGTGCATGACCTAGGTAACTAATTACAAAACAAAAAAAACCACTAAGTTACCTAACTACTCAAGATTATTTCAGATGGTTCAGAAACTACTCGTGCATGCAAGAGGAGTGTGCATATATAATAGGCAGTTGCGAGATTGACGGTGCTTGAGTTGATTCACCAACTGACACTGGTGACTGTGAGGAAACAGACAGGTATAAATGGCAGTTGGAACACTGGCAAAGTTCCACTCTCTCATGAGCTGCACATCCACATTACCCTGCTAATTTTTATAGCGTGATTAGTATCTGTTAAGCTTTCGTTTTGTGCTGCAAGTGGAAGATAATCAAATGTCTTCTTGTTGTTGTTTTATAAAATTTCTTGTTGTTCGAACAACACTTCTTCTGTTGTCGCAATCTGCTTGCTTTTGACTGAATGACATTGTTTATCTCCCCCAGCGCGCTGATCACTGAAAATCTTATCATGAATAGATGATCAGAACCAAGACTGCTTAGCAAGAAAATCGAGGAGAATCTTTCGACTGCATGAGGGCTCCGCCTTGCACCTAAATAGAGTGGTAAAAGGTGCTATCAGAAGCCGTTGCGTTCACAAATGAAAATCGCAAAGGGTGTCGTATCCGATCGTAGGAAGCGTACTTTTTTTTATTAACTCTGAGGAGGAGGATTACTTATGAATGCATAAGACATGGCAATCTAAGCCTAAATTTCAAAGTTTTTAATTGGGACTTGAGAGAAGGATGGCTTGGATTGTGGTCAATCTGACCCTAAATACATGATTCATGAGGCACCTGCCTTGCACCAAATAGTGTGGTAAAAGCTGCTGTGTCAGAAGCCATCGCGTTCCTCCGAGGCTCGTTTTGCCATTTTAATTGTTATGTTATTCATAAATGAAAATCGAAAAGGGTGTCGTATCCGATTGAAGGAAGCGCAATTTTTTTTTAACTCTGAGGAGGAATTATTTATGAATGCATAACAATTCGCAATCTAAGTCTAAATTCTACAGTTTTTAATTCAGACTTCAGAGATGGATGGCTTGGATTGTGGTCAATCTGACCCTAAATTCATGGCTCTGCCTAAGCATGAAATTTAAGGAAGTGAATCATGTTTATTTACGATTCTATGTGGTACATGGAATTTCACTTTACACGTAATTTAACAAACGAAATGTTTTTGGGTACAACAAGAGGCTTCATATACAGCAAAGCGCAAACCATGTGGAGGCGATGACTCAAACATGGCTCATGGTGGAGGAGCTGTAGTTATCCGGATCATCGTAGTATCTGGACAACAGCATCACTCCACCATACTCATTTGCCGGAATGAAACGACTCCCAGCTGCGGTAGGCGCTGCCGGCAGGCCCAGGAAGATCTTAGTGCCTGGAATGGCCGAGGTCCATTGCTTCCAAGCATCTTCAAGGCTGCTGATGTCCCCTGAATTGTACTGGCATGGAGGGTTGTTGTAGAACTGAACCCATACATAGTCCAACAGGCTAGTCTCCAGGGCATTGTGGTGCAGCCGTCAGGTACTGTTGGGTTCAGAGTCGCAGCGGAAGCGCGAGATAACGCCCATCGTGATGCCAAATTCTCCAAACCAGTCCCCTTTTTAATTTGCTTTCTCTTGCACACAATATCAACACAAAAATATGCAAGAATATGAACAATAATATGAATGATAATTTATATCATCTAAATATAAATAGAATGAAGCGGTTTAATTGCTACTAACATTTGAGCCTTTGTGCCCTACAATCAAACCTTGACAAATAAAGAATTATGTTAAAGATCACCAAGGACTCTAAAGCATGGACAATAGTCTCTATTCTCCTTAAGATAGAGATCCCCTTCTTCCTTGTCGTTTATAGAACTAGATTGCCAAGAACCAAACACTAAGACAAGAGAAAGCGAGAGCGCACGTGAGAGAGAGAGAGAGAGAGACAAGAAGTGCCAAAATGGAAAAAGGAGAACCAGCCGTCACCCCCCAAAAACGTGGTACTATTCACGTTCTCCTTTTGCCCTATTTATATGGGTTAGTTAGGGCTTTCAAGATTTCTTCTAATTCAAACCTACTAAGACTCCTAGTGGTTATCCATAACCACCCACTCCTTCTTGTAACGTACTCCTCATAATAGTCCTATTTAGGTGTCTCCTCCATCAAGTGTGGACCCCACCGACTACAAAAGCTAAATCAAGTCGAGTGCAGTTCATGGCATACATTAAACTGCCAATAGCCTGCGCATATGGCACAGATTTCATCTTTAGACACTCTTCGTCTGATGAAGGTACTATTTTCTCGGACAAAACTGTCCCTTTATAGATAGACGAATCTATGGTCTTCCAACCAATTACACCAAAGCATTTCAACACACTTTTTATATATGATTCTTGAGATATTCTTAGTTTCTTTGTTTTTCTATCTCTTTCAATCTTCATCCCTAAGATGTAAGATGCTTCACCCATATCTTTTATTTCAAATTGGGTCTTGAGCCATTCTTTGAGACTAATAATCATAGTGGTGTCATTTTCCATCACTAATATGTCATCTACATATAGTGATAATATCATAAACCAACTCCCATCTCTAAAGGAGTACACACAATGATCATAATCATTGGCCATAAAGTCATATTCACTAATCACCTTGTGAAATGTGAAATACCATTGCCTTGGCGATTGTTTAAGTCCATACAATGATTTAATAAGTTTGCATACCCTTTGTTCCTCTCCAGAAACAACAAACCCCTCGGGTTGTTCCATGTAAATCTCCTCCTCTAAATCACTATTTAGGAAGGCAGTCTTTACATCCATTTGGTGCAACTCGAAATCCAAGTATGACACAATAGCCAATAAACACCGTATGGAGATGATCCTAGACACAGGAAAGTATGTCTCAGATTTCATCTTTAGACGTTCCTCGTCTGATGAAGGTGTCATTTTCTCGGATAAAAATGTCCCTTTGTATATGGGCGAATCTATGGTCTTCCAACCAAATACATCAAAGCATTTCAACACACTTTCTATGTATGATTCTTGAGATATACTTAGCTTCTTTATTTTTCCATCTCTCTCAATCTTCATCCCTAGGATATAAGATGTTTCACCCATATCTTTCATTTCAAATTAGGTCTTGAGCCATTCTTTAGGACTGATAATCATATTTGTGTCATTCCCCATTAATAATATGTCATCTACATATAGTGACAATATCATAAATCTACTATCATCTCTAAAGGAGTACACACAATGGTCATAATCATTGGCCACAAGGCCATATTCACTAATCACCTTGTGAAAAGTGAAATACCATTGTCTTGGCGATTGTTTAAGTCCATACAAAGATTTAATAAGTTTGCACACCCTTTGTTCCTCCCCGGAAATAACAAACCCCTCGGGTTGTTCCATATCAATCTCCTCCTAGAAATCACCATTTAGGAAGGCATTCTTTACATCTATTTAGTACAACTCTAAATGTAAGTATGACACATAGCCAATAAACACCGTATAGAGATGAACCTAGACACAGGAGAGTATGTCTCCTTAAAGTCTATGCCATCTACTTAGGTGAAACCTTTCGCCACGAATCTGGCTTTATATTTATCTATTGATCCATCTACTTTGAGCTTCTTCTTGAAGATCCATTTACGACCAATATGTTTCCTTTCATCTAGTAAGTCAACAATCTCCCAGACTTTGTTCTTCAAGATTGAGTTCATTTCCTTTTGAACAGCCTTCTGCCATTCGTTGGAATCTGGTCTACTTAAAGCCTGTTCAAACGTGATAGGATCATTAAGCACCGGTTCATCTACCGTAATTTCATATTCACCAAGCATCGCATAGTAATTCTTCAACAAAACTGAAGGTCTATGCTCTCTTGATGCACTTGTTTCAACATCCCCATTCGATGTATTTTCTATCATTTGTTCATTACTAGCGACAGTAACCTTTTCTTTTTCTATTTCAAATAATTTCACTCTTTGACTAGGAGTTTTAAGGTCTATATCTTCCCCAAGAAAATAAGCATCTCTAGACTTAATTACCCTCACCGTCCCATCATCATGGTGTACTACGAACCGATACCATTTAGAATGATCACAATAACCTATAAAATTATATTATATGGTCTTAGGATCAAACTTGCTTCTTAGTTGATCAAGCACCCTAGCATGGGCTTTTGACCCCCACACTCTTGATCGTTTAAAATTAAAACCCTTGCAAGTGCACAAGGCAATTGTACTACAGCGAGTATTAATAAGGGTTGTCGAACCTCAGGGACGGATGAATGATTTACCGAATTCAAAAGAAAGTAGCAATGTTGATTCTAGACTACGAAAGTAATGAACTTTAACTAAACTAAGTGAGATTTAATCAATATGGAGAAGACCAAGGCTTCGAATCTACCACAATAACTAGTGTATCGTCTCTCTCTCTCTTTTGAATAAAGATTTCCAATTGGCTAGCATATTCCTCTCAGACATACACTTGTCAACTCAAAATATAGTGCTCTCCTTTCGGATGTAACACATAAAACGGTTAAAACATGGAATTGTGATCTCTCTCTCGAGTATAAACCAATGAAACTTTATTGATATATAACACCTCAGTCTACTCACGTTCCTCTCGGATACGCAAATATTCTTCGGATTGAAACTCACAAGAATTCACACTTGTCTCTCTCGAGTACAAAGAATAAATCTTTATTGAATTAACGGTGATTACACAATAAAATCCATACACCAACTAGAGTAAAAACATAAGATGAGAGAAAAGAAACTACACAACCAGATTATTGGGCTTCATCTACGCCTTGGAAGGGTGTTTTAGCCTTGCATTGGAAGAGAAATCACCATCGTATTCTTCATGTTCTTCATCTTCTTCTCTCCTTTGCTCTAGCCTCCAATTTAGCTCTAGATTCTCCAAGGGTTGAATATGTGGTGCCCAAAACGTTCTCTCATAAGGCCTATTTATAAGAGTGAAAGAAACCACGAAGTCCCCTTCCAAATCCAAGTCGAAATAGGTCTTATTTCGGTTTGCCGCATACGGCGATCGATCGCTCCGTATTGCCGATCGTCCGCTGTCCGATCGATCGCAATTCCTTCGTTATTTACCCCGATCGATCAGTTTGCCGATCGACGCCGTATGATACCGATCGATCGTAGTTACTGTCTTGCGCGGATCAAAAATTTCAGTAGATACGATCGATCGTTTTAAGGCCGATCGATCGTTTCCTTCAATACACTGCTTTTACGTCTCTGGCGATCGATCGCATTGATATCCGATTGATCGTAGTTACTGTTCATAAACTTCAAATAGCTATAACTTTCTGTCCCGAACTCCGAATTGCACGTGGTTGGTAGCGTTGGAAAGCTGACTTTTTGAACTTTAACATGAAGCTTGAATCAGTCCAATCCGATATTTGTACACGAAGTTATGATAATTTAACCATTCAAGTTATTTTTCACTTCATTTCTGTGTATTACTCTTGTTTCCTACAAAAACAAAAAACTATATTAAAGTAGTAGTTATTCTAATCAAACACTAGCATAATAATAAGCTTAGAAGATAATAAAATGCATATTTTATATGTAGATCACACCCCCAAACCTACATTTTACTAGTCCCTAGCAAAATAAAACAAAAATAAAATCAAACAAACAACTAAAGGAACTAATGCAGAAAAGTAAACACCACTTTCGTAGGGAACACGATTGCATTGAGCGTATGCAACAAGCCGTTAAACCTCTAGGTGTCCCTAGTAGGACGAGTGTTGTCTCGTGAGGGTTTGCAGCCATGCTACCCACAAACATGTATTTATTAATCTAATTAACCTAAGTGTAAAAATAAAGCAAAAATTAAAACATTGCAAAACAAAGAACCTATTATCCTGACAAATGCAAAATATAATGCTTAAGAGAATTAACCACATGTACTTGGTTCATAATCAACAGGAATATAGAAGCCCTCAAGTAAGTGGTTTTATTCCACACTTTCATCTTGAAAATTTCTGCTCAATATAATATAGCATGATAACATAAATAATAGAAAGTGTAGAACGTTGTAGTAATACATTCTAAATTTCTGTTTATACAGATCCAGTGTTACCCATTAACCAAAGAACATCAGAATCTACATAGTCATTGTAATCTTTAGGTTCATGATAGCACAGATCTGCGTGCCTCCTTCGGGTCCAACATTCTAGATTTGAGAGGATAATACACCAAAGACTTTTTTTTTCGCTAGGACTGTGTAAGGCCTGACTTCAAGATGCTTAGGTTTAGCAATGACTCCCAGCCAATTTGGCTTAGGGCATTATGTTTTAAGAGACCGCTTCGGGCCCGTGCATCAGCCTAAGTTAATCCTATAAAGTCAAGCAGCCCCTTTCTTTCATTTTATTTTCATTTTTTTGAATTTTCATTTTCATTTTCAGCATTCATATTTTCAGCACATCTTTATTTTGTCCAGGCTGTATTATACTCTCAACCTATTTCCGGTTCCAATCCCTTGCCATAGCCAAGTAAATGGTCTATCATGATCTTTTAAGCTCAACAGACAACTACACATCATCCAATGATTATGACTAAAGACATCCCACTGTAAATTAGCATTCAACAAATCTCCAGATGGTATTACTTTATGTACTAGTGTGTGTGTGAGTAAGTTTTCTTAGTTCAAGCACTTGTTCCAAGAGGACTGTAACAGAAAGATATGCTTAGTTAAGTGTATCTATCTTCCAGTATACTTACTCACACTTCCAATGCAAATTAATCTCCTAAGAATTGTAACATGCATTATTACGGGATAAACTATCAAAACCTAACAGAAATACTAGCAAACAATTTAAAACTACTCAAACAAATTTAACTTTTTTTTTATCTTCCTTTTCTGATTTTACAATGAAGCACATCCTCTCCCCCAAACCTAATATAAGCATTGTCCTCAATGCACAATGAAAGACAAAATACAATGATCATAAAAAGGGAAAAGAGAAAGAGGAAGGAAAACACCAGAGGAAGTGGACTAGAAATCCCCATCATCGCCATCACCATCACCTGGAGGAAAACGCAATGCATGAAGAAAATCGTCTATGGAGTCGAGGCGTTCCGTAATAGCATGCTGGGAGTCCATAAGCACCTGCTGGGACTGGCGAATCTCCTGCTGTGACTGGCGAATCTCCTGCACATGGCCAGTGAGATCGCTGATCTGCTGCTGCATCGTCGCCCATGGTGGTTAAGCAGGCACGCCCTCATGTATCTCAGCGTGTTCCTCAAGACGGGGAGCTCGTGGCCACCCGCGTCGTGTATGGCCCATCATACGGTTATACGCATCCACTCCAATGGGCCCCAATCCATGAGATACTCGAGAATGCTCAGGAAAATGCACCCCATGAGTCAGAAATACCCGCTCTAAAATGTATGGATAGGGTAACCTCTCATCTTTTCGGCCCACCATCATTTGCTTCATCCGGCCAAAGACAAATGAAAGCAAGTCAAGATCACGGCGCTGAGTATCGTCGCCGAATACATAGAGTAAATTAGCCATGGTTCGGTCGACTTTCTCTTTCCGGGTCGACCATACATCATGCTGTAGGATTAAAAAGGCAAAGCGGAACTCCGATCGCATGCTAATGGCGGCTAGGTACGTAGAGGTCCCAGGTCCAACTGCAGACCCCATCAATCGCCCTGTGATATTCCGGTACGGAGGAAACTGATATCCATTAAAATCAGGGTGATGAATCGTACCTCTGTCACACCCCATAGCACTAGCAATATCGGCGACTCGAACCCGGATAGGCATACCACATACAACACTCTGAATGGTCACCTGCTCTGGATTATTGTTGTCTTCAATGGTGCCATTTGCATAGAATTCCCGAACCGGGTCCTCGTGAACCATGGCAAATGCATTTTGCCTTTTTGCAGCGATATGGGTGAAATAGTTCACCCAATCCGGCCGGTCCTCAATCCACCTCTGAGTTGGAAGATCGGGAACAGACGGGTTCAAGACCACCTGCCTCTCATATTGTATGGGCCGTGGCTGTGCAGCAGGTTCAGGTGGAGGGGTGGAAGGAACAGGGCGTGATGAAGAAGCTTCACCCCGTGAACGTTTGTGAGCGACGGATTTCTGAGGCATGGTACCTGAAATCTAAAGATAATAGTGAAAATCCAATCAAGGTACAAGAATATGCAGCATGTAATTGCAATACTTAAATATCACAGCAAGCATGTAATAACAGATCCACTTCACAATTTTCGGTTTTTTTTTTAAATAATAATAAATTTCCTAAAAATAAAATAAAATAAAATAAAATAAAAATTTTATGAAAACTTAGGAAATCAAAAGGAATCGTCATGCATAACATAAATCACAATCATCAATATAGAAGTATGCATGAAAGGGATTCGAAATCAGATTTCAAATTTTTTTTAATAGCAAAACAATGTTCACCGCAAGAACACAAAATCTTAAAAATGAAATAAAACACCTAAAATCGAAGAATTAGAAGCTGAAAGTCATGCATAAGCATCGCAATAATCAATATAAGGGAATGCATGAGAGTAATCGCAACAATATCTACCGAAAACTAAGAAAAATCGAGTTTTTAAGTTTCGGCTTACTGGAAGAAAAAGGAGTGATTGCGATGAAAGGAGTCGGAAATCACGGAAACAGACACCGGATCTGGATTCTACGTGCAAAAATCCTTCAGGGGCCAGAGTTTCAGCTCAAACAATGGTCGGAAACAGCGGCGGCGAGCAAAAATAGATTTCTCTCGCCGCGGCCGTTCGGATTTTATGCGCGAGGAAGACGACCCGCGATCGATCGCCTATTTATCAGATTGATCGTGTTATAAAACGAAAAATAATTCCCATTAGATTAAAGATGAACGGTGTCGATGTACCGTATCGTAGCTACTATTTTTTTTTCGATTTTTTTTAAGCATATCCTCTCCCCCAAACCCAATGAAAATGGTAATAAAAATAAGACAATAAGGAGAAGAAAAGGAGAGAATACACCTGAATACGTAGGTTGCCTCCCACTAAGCGCTAAGTTTAACGTCTTCAGCCAGACAGAGCCACGATCATTCTGTAATTATCGGATCAACTAAATACACCAGCCCGTCATCCAAGGCATCAACAGTCTCGAGATAGGGTTTTAGACGGTGGCCATTAACTTTGAATGTACTCCCATCTTTTGGATTTTGGACCTCAACAGCACCATGTGGAAATACTTTTTTGGCAATAAAAGGCCCAGACCACTGAGATCGGAGCTTCCCATGAAATATGTGCAGCCTAGAGTTGTAAAGTAGTACCTTCTGATCAGGCTGAAAGGACTTTCTGAATATCATCTTGTCATGTATGGCTTTGGTCCTCATCTTGTAGAGTTTGGCATTCTCATATGCATCAAAGAGCATCTCCTCTAATTCACTCAGTTGGAGTTTTTGCTTATCACCGGCTTTATCCATATCAAAGTTGTAGGCCTTAATAGCCCAATAAGCCCGATGTTCTAACTCAACAAGTAAATGGCAAGCTTTGCCATATACCAGTCTATAAGGAGACATACCAATAGGGATCTTGAAAGCTGTCTGGTAGGCCCTTAATGCATCATTCAGTCTCAAGGACCAATCCTTTCTATCGGGGCGAACCGTCTTCTCCAGAATCTGCTTGATTTGGCGGTTGGAGACCTCTACTTGACCACTCGTCTGAGGATGATATGGTGTGGCAACCTTGTGGGTGACAGAGTATTTCTTGAGAAGAGCCTCAAAAGACCTGTTACAAAAATGAGAACCTCCGTCACTAATGATAGCACAAGGAGTTACAAACCTGCTGAAAATGTTAGCTTTCAGAAATTCCAGCACAACTTTATGATCATTGGTCCTAGTGGCAACAGCTTCAATCCACTTAGACACATAATCCACAGCAACAAGAATATAAGTATGACCAAAAGATAGTGGAAAAGGTCCCATAAAATCAATACCCCAAACATCAAATAAATCAACAATCAAAATAGGTTGTAGGGGCATCATATTCCTTTTTGACAAAGCTCCTAGTTTTTGACACCTATCGCAAGATTGACAATAAGCATAGGCGTCTTTAAATAGAGTTGGCCAATAAAAACCGCTTTGAAGTACTTTGGCCGCAGTTTTCTTACCACCGAAATGCCCACTACAGGACTGAGAGTGACAAAAAGATAAGATGCTATGAAACTCACTCTCGGGGACACATCGTCTTATGACTTGGTCAGCACATATCTTAAACAGGTCAGGGTCATCCCAATAGTAATATTTGACGCGAGAGAAAAATAAATCTTTATCATGTTTAGACCAAAAGGTTAGGATTTGACCCACAGCAAGATAATTCATAATATGTGCAAACCAAGGTGGAGATGTAGTGGAGACAGCAAAGAGCTGCTCATCAGGGAATGAATCCCTCAGAGGATCATGGCTATGCAGATCAGAAATAGGAATTTTGGATAGATGATCAGCCACGACATTCTCAGAACCCTTTTTATCTTTAATTTCAAAGTCAAATTCCTGCAGGAGTAAAATCCAATGAATCAGCCTTGGCTTAGCATCCTTCTTGGAAAGAAGGTACCTCAAGGCTGCATGATCAGAGAAGATGATGATCTTACTCCCCAAGAGATATGACCTGAACTTATCTAATGCAAACACAACAGCAAGCAACTCTTTTTCAGTGGTGGTATAATTCAATTGTGCATCATTGAGTGTCTTGCTCGCATAACAGATAACATGAGGAATTTTGTTTATACGTTGGCCTAACACTGCCCCTATTGCAAAATTCGATGCATCACACATTATCTCGAAGGGCAGTGTATAGTCAGGGGGCTTAATGATGGGGGAGCTAGAGAGGAGGGTTTTGAGCTTTGTAAAAGCATCTTTACACGAATCATCAAAGTCAAATGGCACGTCTTGACCTAGAAGGTGACATAATGGACGTGATATCTTGCTAAAATCTTTGATGAATCGACGATAAAACCCTGCATGGCCAAGGAAAGACCGTATTTGCTTAACTGATATAGGTGGCGGTAAATTAGCAATCAGGTCAATCTTGGCCTTATCAACCTCTATACCCCTTTTTGAGATAACATGTCCAAGCACAATCCCCGGTTGAACCATGAAATGGCTCTTTTCCCAACTTAACACTAAATTTGTTTCCTCACAGCATTTTAAAACTAAAGCAAGGTTGTGCAAGCATTCATCAAAACAAGCGCCAAACACCGAAAAATCGTCCATAAAAACTTCCAAAAATTTATCAATCATGTCGGAAAAGATGGACATCATGCATCGCTGAAATGTAGCAGGGGCATTGCAAAGACCAAAAGGCATCCTACGATATGCAATGTACCGAAGGGGCATGTAAAAGTCGTCTTTTCCTGATCCCCTGGAAAAGACGACTTTTACATGCCCGTTCGGCCTGGAAAAACTGGCACTTGATATATCCTGAGTACCCATCTAAAAAGCAATAAAACTCTTGGCCCGCTAGTTTCTCTAGGATTTGGTCAATGAATGGGAGAGGGAAATGGTCCTTACGGGTGTTAGAGTTCAGCTTCCTATAGTAAATGCACACCCGCCAGCCCGTGGTCTCTCTTATTGGCACAAGTTCACCCTCTGAGTTTGGTTTCATTGTGATGCCCGATTTCTTAGGGACGACCTGGATGGGGCTCACCCACTCACTGTCAGAGATAGGGTATATAATTCCAGCATCTAACAATTTCACTACCTCTTTCATCACCACTTCTCTCATGTGTGGGTTCAACCGTCGCTGCCCCTCCCTAGAAGGTTTAGCCTGGTCCTCCTGGTTTATGCGATGCATGCACACAGAGGGGTCTATACCCCAGGGGTTAGCTACTGTCCATCCTATAGCTCGCCGGTGTGTGGTAAGGATCTCCAACAACTGGGCTTCCTGGTCAATAGATAGGCTAGATGAGATAATTACAGAAAGGGTGTTGTTGGGTCCTAGGAAGACGTATTTGAGGGAGCTAGGAAGGGTTTTGAGTTCAAGTGTGGGTGGGGATTCTATGGAAGGTTTAAGTGGTGGGGCGGTAGACACCGGGAGAGGGTCGGGGTGGGGTCTCCATAGGATATGTCCAGGGTATAGGGCAGCTACTAAATGGTGATGGACCTCCTCAAGGTCAGGTGTGCCCTCATATTGATCGATCCAGTCATAAAAAAGGGTGTGCTTGAGGGCATTCTTAAGCAAAGCAAAGGGAAGGTACTCCTGGACTAGGTCATCTAGGTCATCAACCATAAGGCACTCAGCTTCACTCGAAGGTTGTTGGGAAGCACTAAAAATGTTTAATTTAACTTTCATGTTCCCAAATGAGACGTTCATGAGCCCTGACTGACAGTTAATGGTGGCATCGGCTGTGGCTAGGAAAGGGCGGCCAAGGATAACAGGGATTTGGGATTTGGAGTTGGCAACTGGTTCCATGTCTAAGACGACAAAATCAACAGGAAAGTAGAACCGGTCAACTCCAACAAGAACGTCTTTTATAACACCTCTAGGTCTGCGAATGGATCGGTCTGCTAACTGAAGGGTGACTGAGGTAGGCTGCAACTCTCCGAGGCCAAGTTGTTCATACACGGAGTAAGGGAGAAGGTTGACACTGGCCCCTAAGTCCAAGAGAGCTCGGCTAATGGCATGGTCACCTATGACAATGGATATAACAGGGACACCTGGGTCCTTAAATTTAGGTGGCATATCACTGGTCAGTAAAGAGCTTACTTGGTTGGTCAAAAAGCCTTTTGGGTGACATGGGATTTGGTTTTTCTCTTTTGGGAACACAGGTCTTTCAGGAACTTGGCATAGGCATGTACTTGTTTGATGGCATCCAAGAGGGGAAGGTTGATCTTAACCTGCTTGAACACCTCTAACATTTTCTCCATTCGTTGGTGGGACTTACTAAACGAGGAGGGTTGGTTGAGGCATTGAGGGAAAGGAGCCCTAGGGATATAGGATTTTTCATTGGTGGGCTCAGCTGGGATATCCTTCTGTGGTGGGAAACTAACAGGATCAGGCATAGAGGATTGGTTTTGTTTCTCAAGGGGAGTGTCCTCACTTGCAATGGTTGGGTCCCTAACCTGATTGTCAACTTGTTTTCCATTTCTTAGGGTAGTAACGGCTTGCACCTGCTCATTTGGATAATGGGAACCTTCAACGGCGAACTGGCCTCTAGGGTTCTGCTGTGGTTGGCTGGGCAAGGTTCCTACTTCCCTACGGTTCATAGAAAGGGCTAGCTGTCCTAATTGAGTTTCTATTTTAGCAATGGATTGTGTATGGGAATGGACAAGCTGGGCCTGAGTTCTTAGTTCACCTGTCAGCTCTCTGTGTTTGGTTTCTATCTTGGCGTCCACCTTGGCTTCCTTCGCATTAAAAGCTGAGAGGAGGGTAGATTGGGTGGCTAGCATTTGGCTCATCTGATCTTCGAAAGATGGTTTCTTATTGGTTTGGCCAAATGGAGGATTTGTGGCTGGTTGGTAAGACTGAGTTGGGTTTGAGATTTCTTGTCTTGGGGCCTGATTGAAAGTGGGTCTCTGGTTGGGTTGTTTCCATGCGAAATTGGGATGGTTTCGCCACCCCGGATTATAGGTATTTGAGTAGGGGTTATTGGCTCTAGGATAGGTTTGTGCAAGGTTGACGTGCTCCTGGACAAGATCAGGATACTGGGAGGCTGAGGGGCATTCAACAATAGTGTGCATAGGGCTGGCACAGATGGCACATGCATCTTGAGAGGTTGGGGTATAAGGTGGAGTCTGTGAGAAAAACCTGTCAAACCTCTCAGTAAGGGATGCCACTTGGTGTTCTAGGTTCGTGGTAGCTTTAACATCATACATACCTCCCCTTGAGGCACTCCTGCCAGGCATATGGCCTTCAGATCTATAGAGGGTGGCACTGTGTAAAGAGTTTTCGCTCAGGTCCTCTAATAGATCCCAAGCATCATCTAGAGTTTTCTTCATGAATATGCCTCCACAGGAGGCGTCTATTAGGGTCTTATGCTGATCGCACACACCCTCATGAAATCTCTGTACTAATTGCCACTTGGGCACATCATGGTGGGGACAGGACCGGAGTAAGGATTTCATCCTCTCCCAGCTTTCATGGAATTGTTCATTAGGTATCTGGGTAAAGGTGATGATTTCATGGCGGATCTTATTGGTCCGCCCCACAGGAAAGTATTTCTTGAGGAATTCGGCCTAAAGTTCCTCCCAAGTGGAAATAGAGTTTTGCTCAAGGGAGTATAGCCATTCCTTGGCCCTATCTTTTAAGGTGAAGGGGAACAACCTAAGGCGCACCTGGCCATCAGATAGTGTAAGTTTAAAGGTTGTGTTAACCTCTAGGAAATTTTGTAGGTGCCTATAGGGGTTCTCATTTAATTGGTCATGGTATGTGGGCAGCATCTGGATGATGTTTGGCTTAATTTCAAAATTAGCCACGGTTGCAGGAAGTAGGATACAGGAAGGGGAGGTGTAGGCAGTGGAACAGTAGTAGTCTTGCAGGGTACGGGCATGGGGCATTAATGGATTCTGGTTTAGGCCATTCCCACCCCCAAGGTTCATGTTGTCCGCCATTAGATGAATTTCAGGGATTGGGCTACGAGTTCTACAGATTTTATATAGGTGCTCAGGATCAGGATCAAAGGCAAGGTCGGGGTTCAGAGAACGACGATCATGCATGCACAATAAAAATCAAACAAAACCTGTGCAATCCTAATAGCGACAACTAGCAAGCATCAACCCTAGATAGCGACAACTAGCAACCTAATAGCGACAACTAGCATGTCATGCAATCCCACAAAGAAAAGAAAAATACCAAGCACCCAAAGTTACTCTAAAAGAAGGTTAAGAGAGTGCAAACAGTGGGAAGGGATGGCCCTTCCAACGATGACGAAAATCAGCGTCCTCTCTTAATCCTGCAAAAGAAGAAGAACGAAATTAAGCGACTGAAGATAAATCTAAATTAAACTAAACTACTCTAAAACTAACTATGCTAAGAATTTAGTAAACTATTATGCCGTCCCCGGCAACGGCGCCAAAAACTTGATCGTTTAAAATTAAAACCCTTACAAGTGCACAAGACAATTGTACTACGGCGAGTATTAATAAGGGTTGTCGAACCTCAGGGACGGATGAATGATTTACCAAATTCAAAAGAAAGTAGCAATGTTGATTCTAGACTACGAAAGTAATGAACTTTAACTAAACTAAGTGAGATTTAATCAATATGGAGAAGACCAAGGCTTCGAATCCACCACAATAACTAGTGTATCGTCTCTCTCTCTCTCTTAAATAAAGATTTCCAATTAGCTAGCATATTCCTCTCGGACATACACTTGTCAACTCAAAATATAGTGCTCTCATCTCGGATGTAACACATAAAACAATTAAAACATGGAATTGTGATCTATCTCTCTCGAGTATAAACCAATGAAACTTTATTGATATATAACACCTCAGTCTACTCACGTTCCTCTCGGATACGCAAATATTCTTCGGATTGAAACTCACAAGAATTCACTCTTGTCTCTCTCGAGTACAAAGAACAAATCTTTATTGAATTAACGGTGATTACACAATAAAATCCATACACCAACTAGAGTAAAAACATAAGATGAGATAAAAGAAACTACACAACCAGATTATTGGGCTTCATCTACGCCTTGGAAAGGTGTTTTAGCCTCGCATTGGAAGAGAAATCACCATCGTATTCTTCATGTTCTTCATCTTCTTCTCTCCTTTGCTCTAGCCTCCAATTTAGCTCTAGATTCTCCAAGGGTTGAATATGTGGTGCCCAAAACGTTCTCTCATAAGGCCTATTTATAAGAGTGAAAGAAACCACGAAGTCCCCTTCCAAATTCAAGTCGAAATAGGTCTTATTTTGGTTTGCCGCATACGGCGATCGATCGCTCCGTATTGTCGATCGTCCACTGTCTGATCGATCGCAATTCCTTCGTTATTTACCCTGATCGATCGTTTTGTCGATCAACGCCGTATGATACCGATCGATCGTAGTTACTGTCTTGCGCGGATCAAAAATTCCAGTAGATACGATCGATCGTTTTAAGGCCGATCGATCGTTTCCTTCAATACACTGCTTTTACGTCTCTGGCAATCGATCACATTGATATCTTTGGACATCGTAGTTACTATTCATAAATTTCAAATAGCTATAACTTTCTGTCCCGAACTCTGAATTGCGCGTGGTTGGTGGCGTTCGAAAGCTGACTTTTTGAAATTTAACATGAAGCTTGAATCATCCAATCCGATATTTGTACACAAAGTTATGATAATTTAACTATTTAAGTTACTTTTTACCTCATTTCTGTGTATTACTCTTATTTCCTACAAAAACCAAAAACTATATTAAAGTAGTAGTTATTTTAATCAAACACTAGCATAATCATAAGCTTAGGAGATAATAAAATACATATTTCATATGTAGATCAACTCTTAAGTTCAAAAAGTTTGGACATCGACCTGTCCATAACTCATACGGAGTCAATTTGATCGACTTAGAAGTTACTCAGTTTAGTACATAGACAGCAGTGTCTAGTGCTTCACCCCAAAACTGTGTTCCTAGTTCATAGTGGTTTAACGTGGATCTTACCATGTTTAATAATGGCCTATTACGTCTTTCGGCGATTCCATTCTGTTGAGGAGTATACGGAAGTGTATACTGATGAACTATTTCTTGGTAGGCACAATAGTCCTTGAACAAATCAGATGTGTATTCTCCACCTCTGTCTGTTCTAAGAACTTTAATTTTACGCCCTAATTGGTTTTCAACTTCGGCCTTAAATTCCTTGAATTTCTCTAAGGCATCGGACTTCCTTGTTAATATGTAAACATACACATACCTTGAATAGTCATCTATAAATGTAATAAAATACGACATACCCCTTTGAGACTTGACGTTTATAGGCCCACAAATATTTGAGTGAATGACCTCTAAAAGGTCTATGGCTTGTTGACCTTTGGGAAAAGGTAGCCTAGTTATTTTACCAGAAATGCAATATTCGCAAATGCGCAAATCATCACCAATTTTAGGTAGTAAACCACTACCCGACATACGGTGCAATTTTCTAACATTCACATGACATAGGCGTAAGTGCCATAACAAAGCATCATCATTCACAACACAAACCAAGTACTCAGAATCAACCATATTATTAAAATCAGCAACAAAGTCATTAGTTACATCAAGTTTGAATAAATCATCAATCAAAGAAGCAGTAAATAAAATATTGTTCTTCTTTCCCACAGTCCCCTTGTCACCCTTGAACCTAACTTCAAATCCCTTTTGAGTCAGCAGAGGGACTGAAATAAGATTCTTTCTAATTGTAACACCCGAAAAATTGGTATATTAACTAAAATTTCTATTTTAGGAAACTGATCTAAAATAGGAAAGTTTTGCTGCCTCATTTGATTTCTGGTTATGCGATGTGCTTTGATGTGTCATTTGATTTTTTATAATGTGAGATGATTTGATAATCGCGTGACTAAACATGGTAGAGCACCAGGACGCGAGAGTTGGTTCTGGCGTTGGCACAACCTGGCGCTGAGGCCAGCTTGGCACCAGGGTCTGAGAACACCTGATGCCAGGAGTGGGTCCAGGCGCCACGGTGTGTGTTTAGTGGATTAGACTCGTATGATTTCCTTATATGGTAAGTTGGTTTTGGTTTTGATGTATGGTTCGTGGTCTACGCGAGATGGTGTAACAAGTAGTGTACCCGCGGGACATCGGAGACACGTGCACGAGGAGCTCAAGCCAAGACGCAAGGACCTGGACGCAGAGCCACGTGGAACTGACCCAGGTGAGCCATGTGAACGTGGGTGACATGGCATCACGTGATCTTTAGTCAGTTGGAGTGAATCGTGGTGCAAAGATTCAGTTTGACTTACTCGCGGTAAATAAGGAAAGTACTGCGGAAGACCAGAAAGTTACCGATTTAGTTGAGATAATTAAGGGGAGTAAATCTTAATTAATTGAGGTAATTAAATTCACCTTTTTCCAGCCAATAGGAAGGGGGTGTCTTGGATGGAAGGGGCGTCCAATTGGATGGTGCATATATGGTAACTTCCTAGTTGGGGTAGGAGTGGTCTTAATAAAAAAGATTTCAAATCCTAACTAAATGAGGGATTCTATTGTTGGGACATCTTGACATATTGGGAGAAGGGTTTTTCATTGGTAGGCTGAGATTTGGGGATTAGGAAAGGATCTAGATTAGGAGACCCCTTAATTGTAGAAGGCATTGGCTATTTAAACCAACAAGGAGGCCGGCCCATGCTTTTGCACGCCAAAGCTTGAGATGCCAAGCCCTAACCCTAGCCTATTTTCTTCTTCCTCTCGGCCATAACTCCAACAAGCTCTCATCTCTCTTCTCAACGTCAATTCTTGTCCGTTCGAAGAAGCAAAGGCATCGTTGCGAAGGAGAAGGAAGGAGTTACGCGTGGGTGTGTGTTTTGAGTACATCTAAGTGGTAGGACGGTTTTTCCTAACCTCTTTGCTTCATACTCTATTGATTCACTTATACAATGATTATATCATGCTCTATATCATCTATCTCAGTAGTAATGATGGTATTAATGTTTGTTATGAGAGATTCTCTTGCGTTTCTTCATGTGAGTATGCATGTTTCTATTTAATCTTCTATTCTATTGCTTGCATGTCTACTTTTGATAGGAATATTATAATGATTGCATCTCTAGAACGTTGGAAAGTCAGATATTTCATTTTTGGATCTGTAAAGATTCTATTTTTATGGTCTTATATGATTAAGAGTGGTGTTTGTGTTATAAGGATCTTCTTTATTAAGAGAGATGAGTCTTAAAACAAGTTTTGAATTGAATAACACATAAAAGATTGTAATAACTAAAATTCCAGAATGTTTAGGAGTCTGGAATAATCCTAGGAGGGTAGTACTTATGATTAATATGGTGATAATATCATGATTATGGGTTATTAACCCGAGATTACGATGTATAATTAAGTATTACCTTCTCGGCCAGGACTGTTCCTGCGCCGACAGTCAGTAGTCTAAAAATCATAACTAAATATAGAGAAATCATAAAAATACACCGTTAATGAGATAATAAAATAAACTCATAGGACTATCTCCTGTAAAAATTTCAGAGTCAGAGTCTGATTGTGTTGCCATTGGTGTCAGTCGTAATTGGGTTGTATTGTGTAAGACAGTTTACTGGAATTAGGGTTTAAACCACTATTACGTGTTAACACTTGATGGTATGATATAATATGATCAAATTAACACTAATACATATTATAAGACCTATTAAAGACTACTTCTATGAGTCGGATGAGTCTGAAAAAGAAATAGGATGTGATTAATGTGCCTCTTCCAGGTGACAAAGTTAGTTGTGTTCAACTTTTCAGTTTTCGCTAGTTCACTGGACACCATTCGGGATGCCATTGCAACTCTTTTATGAAAATAGCAAGTCATGCAACAAGGTGAAGATCTTTATACATCACTACAACCAGTGAAACAAGACAATAAGTGTTAAAAGTAAAGTTTGAATCACTAAACAACAAATAATAAATAATATTTAATTGTTGTTGATGTGGCACATATACTGCTTCAAATCAAAATAGGTTTTTCAAATCTTTACCAGTGCGATCGATCGCGTCAGACAGGCGATCGATTGGTGCAGAAATACAGTAGATACGATCGATTGTTTACACAGACGATCGATCGCTCACTTTTTATAAATTAAATGTTCCAGTACTCTTGATCAGTCGCTCCCTCAAACCGATCGATCGCGTACTTTATAATGAACGATCTAGTAGATGCGATCGATCGTTTTCACAACTGATCGATCGCATTCTCTTTGTGATCGATCGTTCAACCTGATGATCGATCGCCGCTCAATTTCAATCTTTACAATAGATACGATCAATCGTTTTCACAATTGATCGACCGCGTCTTTCTCACGATCGATTGTTCACCCAAGAGATCGATCGTTGCTCAATTTCGATCTTTACAGTAGATATGATTGATCGCGATCTAGGGTGATCGATCGTGTCACTTTTAACAAACAACTTTCAGTAGATACGATTAATCATTTACTGGTTTTCTTCTCGATTTTGAAACTGGTGCGATCGATCACGTATACTTGGCGATCAATCGCGTATCAAAACTTCGACAGATCAATTCAATTGCTCATAATTCCAAAAGAATATCAATTAGGGTTTGAGGAATTCAAGCATCACAACGGATTTAGAGCTCTGATAACACTGTTAGGTTCAGAGTCGCAATGGAAGCGCGAGATAACGCCCATTGTGATGCCAAATTCTCCAAATCAATCCCCTTTTTAATTTGCTTTCTCTTGCACACAATATCAACACAAAAATATGCAAGAATATGAGCAATAATATGAACGACAATTTATATCATCTAAATATAAATAGAATGAAACGGTTTGATTACTACTAACCTTTGGACCTTTGTGCCCTACGATCAAACCTTGACAAATAAAGAATTCTGTTAGAGATCACCAAGGACTCTAAAGCATTTACAATAGTCTCTATTCTCCTTAAGATAGAGATCCCCTTCTTCCTCGTCGTTTATGGAACTAGATTGCCAAGAACCAAACACCAAGACGAGAGAGAGCGAGAGCACACGTAAGAAAGAGAGTGAGAGACAATGAGCACCAAAATGGAAAAAGGAGAACCAGCCGTCACCCCCAAAAAAGTGGTACTATTCACGTTCTCCTTTTGTCCTATTTATATGGGTTAGTTAGGGCTTCCATGATTTCCTCTAATTCAAACCTACTAAGATTCCTAGTGGTTATCCATAACCACCCACTCCTTCTCGTAACGTACTCCTCATAATAGTCCTGTTTAGGTATCTCCTCCATCAAGTATGGACCCCACCGGGCCCACGAGAACCGAGTACACTCCAAGTGTCCATGCACCACACGAGAGGGCCGGCTCTTCGTACAAATAGATTACATAAATATGGGCCAAACCCATATATATAACCAACATGTACACCTTCTTCCCCTTCTTGCTGTAGGTGACGTCACAAGTGCTGCCTGCAATCAAGGGGGCGGCCAAGTATGGTGGAGTGATGCTGTGGTCCAAATACTACGATGATCAAGATGGTTACAGCTCTTCCATCAAAGCCATGTCTGAGTCGTCCCCTCCACTTAGTATGGGGCTTGCTTAGTTGCTGTATGTGATGCCTCAAGTTGTGAAACTTTTGTATTTCAAATTGCGTGTAAAGTGAAAATTCATGTCCCGAATAGTATCGTAATATATCTTAAATGCGAGTTTTTTACTTCCACTTTCCTTAGAGCAATTCAGAGTTCGCTAATGCTTTCCCCTTGGGCTTCCTCCAGTGTAAATTTAATAATGGCAGTGGGGATAGTGCAGGCAGCTCAAATTTGCAATGTTAGGTTAGTGTTGCAAGACAAACCTGCGTCACGCTTTATACACATTTGACATGAAATCAAATTTTCCTTCAAAAAAAAGGAAAGCAATTCTTCCTCTTATCATTAAGTGACCCTGACTTTTGGCACGCAACGCTAAGAATTTGTTGTTGTAATCTAACTATCATTCAAATCATGGAATGTTGTATTGGCAATATATCGATATCGGCCTTCAACTGATAAAACGATACACTGTTATATCGATTTCAAAATTTTTTAAAAATATCTTCGATATATCGGTGTTTTTAAAAAAAATAATTTTTTTATAAAAAAAAAATTCCGTTTGTTTCCCATCCTATGCCAAGTGGAAGGATACGGGTTTAAAACACAAATACATATTTTAAATTATATACGCTTTTTTATGAATATTTTAAAATTTATACTTGTCTAAATGAGTATCACTCATTTTAAAAGTTATATTGTGAAAATATATGGTAAAAGCTAGTTTTAGACAACCGATATTTTTTTACATAATATCTCCGATATTTTGTCTCTTTGGTCGACCGATATCCGTGATATCCGATATGGCATTCATTCAAATGAAAAATTGTCTCTTCATCTCCTATGTATAATTAGTGTGTGTTTTGAATGCATGGTCATACCCCCACGGACCCGGGATACCCATAGCCATATGGACACTAAGGCTATGTTTGGTTAGCACTTTTATGAGTAAAAAATCTAAATTCTTTAGATGAATCTAGGTTTAAGAAATAAGGTGTTTGGTTGGCCAAAATTCACTTCATTTGATGAATTTAGGTCATGGTGGCAGAAACTGTAATTTCAGAAAGAAGACAAAGGCATTTGATAACATAAAACCTCATCATTAATTTTTTTTAAAAAAATACCCCTATCATTTTGTGGAATTTACATTAAATGCTATCGGAAGAAGCTATTCTGGATTCTTTTGGGAAGGAGGAGATTTCTCAAAAGAAGCTGGATTCTTAAGAATCCAACTTCTTTTTGGGCAACCAAACAGGGCCTAAGTATTTTGCTCTTCTGCAGCTTCATCATTCATAAGTGATTTTAAATATGAGGTTGCATTTTTTTCAAGTGCTTGTACTATCAATGAGAGAGAGTAAGAGCAGAGTTTGTTGTCCTATGTTCGAGGAATATCGTTGTTGCTGAGAGATATAAAACCATCACATCCTAGGCACTTTCTGGAGGATGTTAGGATGAAGCCTTCGACGCACTTCATATTCAGTTTTCATACTTCTTGTGAATCTTTATTTTTACAGTAGCAACAAGGTAGGAAAAATAACATAATGTTGCACGAGCTTAGTTTTCTCAAATTTTTTGATAAACAAACAAGCTTGGTTTACCTAATCAGTGGGATTATATGTTGTAGATATGGTTACATTTTTCATTTTTGACATATATTAGAAGTCAAGTAATAAATTTTGCATTGCTGTACCACCCTCCCAAAATAATCACATCTTTATCTTTTTAAGCTGATAACTGTGCATTAAACCTATACACTTCGGTTTTATTGGACATAGAAAGTGGGCGGATTTGGTGTGCAGATTCGATGTAACATTACCATTTTTTAGTACTCTAAATATGTGACTCAAGTCTGTTATGCGGGGAACTTTTCTGTTGTACATTAATGTGTGCATTGTCGATCTCCCTTGATCAATGGTTGGAAATTTCCACAACCTGATTACGCCTTGGGCACTTACCTTGTGATATTCTTTGGCCAAGTAGACGTTGTAAGGTGTCAACATTCGCCCCAGCTCACAAGGTTTTTAAAACCGGACCGGTCATCGATCCGGAATTCTTGCGGAGTAGGTCCAATCAGGGGGTCATCGATATAAAAAAAATGGAAAAACCCCTCTTCCCAAAACTTTACATGATATAAAATTTTTGCATAGTTTAATACTCTATGTATAGCAATGTATTGAACAAAACGACCACATTATAAAAAGTAAAACTCTTAAATAAAAAAATAATATTTTGTTGAGATATAAAAAGAAAAAAATATATACGGTATGAAATTCTACCAAGATCGATGTTAAAAAAAAATGAAAAAATATTGCAAAGAAAAAAATTCGTGTTGAAAATAATTTAAACCGAATCCAACCCATGGGTCATAGTTTTAAAATCCGGACCGGCCCGGCCGGTTCGACCCAATTCAATTGGGAGAATTAAACCAGGTCGACTGGGTCAATGTGCCCATCCCGACTAAAAAAATCGACCAGGTTCGGTCGAACCAGCCGGGCCAGTCCAAGTTTTAAAACACTGCTAGCACGTCCATGTCCTCGTGTCGGGGCTTTGCGAGCATAAGAACAAGATCTGATGGTGTGCACTGATAAGAGGGGTAGATAGCTTATTAAAACCTGCAACACGAGCCACCAAGGGTGAACTATAGAGCATATAAACGTTATGTTATTATAAAGGTGATAGTTTTAGTACTCTAAAATTTCTTAGTAACATCTATTTCATAAGAAAGTGTTATGATCCTATGTCTATTAGGATTAGGATTAGCCTACTCCTATGTCAATTAGGACTATAGCTTAGGGTCTATCCTATGCCAACTAGGATTATGGCTTAAGAGCCTATAAATATGTAAAGGGGTCTTCCCAAATAGATTACCAAATCAATGATCAATGGCATAACTTATTTTCTAGTTTAGTTATTAGTCTTTCTTAGTCTTAATCCTACTTTTCTCCCCTTTCTTCTACGATGGATTCCTATGTAGATGACGTTCTACATCAGAAAGGTGGAAAAAAAATCATATTTTTTTAGCATGTTCAGTAGCACTGTTACATAATATTTTGACGGTAGATATTGATCCCAAAATAAAATATCACAATTTGATAGTGACATTCCAACGACAGACCCGTAAAGTTGAATAGCGGTAAGAGTACATTATTATATGGGAAAAGTTTAAATGAGATCGCTCTCATATTGCTTATATGAGGCCACTTTGAATCGTAGCCGTTAGATCTTGATCTGACGGCTGATCGTTTAAAATTATACCCTTGCAAGTGCACAAGGCAATTGTACTACAGTGAGTATTAAAGGGTTGTCGAACCTCAGGGACGGACTAATATTTTACCAAATTCAAATGAAAGCAAATTCTGTTTTAATTAATCTAGAGAAAGCAATAAAATTTAACTACTTTAAAATAGATTTTAACTAATATGGAGAAGTGCCAAAGCAGAGAATCCACCACTAAATATGCAATTACTACTCTCAATTATTATTACGCTCAAATTGACATGATAAGGTAATTTGTGTTCATGGTCAGACACACAAATTACAGTGAATTCACTCACGTTCTTGGTCGGACACGAGAGTTCATCCACTAAAAATTAATGTAGATAATTCTATCCTTGGTCGGGCATAGAATTATCATTTGGGCTAATGATCCTATCCTTGGTCGGGCATAGAATTAACACCAGCCTACTTTTAACTAAGCATAGGAATTAAAAAGATCTAATTTCATGCATATCAATCAAGTCTATGGTCAAGCACTCAAAAGAAACTCATGAAATAGCATTAAGCAAAATCATATCAACTGTATTAAATAAAACAAACAAGAGTAATAACACAAATCTAGGGCTTCATCTACGCCTTGGACGCGAATTTAGCCGGCCATCGGACAAGGAGAACGTTGTTGATTCGTTGGTGTCATTGTGCACTATTCACCAAAAAAATCACTATTCAGTGTTCACGGGTACTGTTTATGCACTGTTCATCGTCTTCCTCGCACAGCCGTGCACTGTAGCAATGGCCGGTTACTGTAGCAGTTCAAAAACAGCACCTTTCCGGCGCTTTCTTCCTCCCCTCCGGCGTACTTCTTCTCCTCCTCCCTCTTCCGACCAAAATGCCACCGGAATCCGGCGTCAATCGCACCGGAAATCGTCTGTTTTCCGGCCGAGCGTCGTCTTCTGTTTCTTCGTTAAAGCTCTAAAATTTCTCGTTCTCGATTCTTCCTCTATTTATAGGCTTCGATTTTAAGAGTCCTCATCGCATCGATTTCGGATTTGGATAAGCTCAAATCCGCTGCCAATTCAATCGTTGTTTTTTCTGTTTCAGTGAATCCCGATGGAGCATGACTCTGTTTCAAACAGAGTCCCGATTCGAGCACGACTCCTCTGTTCCGGTCCTGACACTTCAATCGCCGCTTCTGTTCTGCCGTTACCGCTGCCCAACTCCGCCGCTCTGCCGTTCTGCTCCAATGGCCGCCGTCTTCAGCCTCGCCGGAGCTCTCGAACAGAGCTCTGTTTTTTATTTTGTTTTTTTTTTTCCTTTTCGTCGAGTCTCGCCGCCGCCGTGAACTCAGTCTCGCCGCCGTCGAGATCGCCGTCTCAGACTAGCCTTGCCGTCGAGTCCACCTCCGCCGTGAACGGGCCCTGCCGGCTGTTCTTCACCGGCGCTCGAGCAGAGCTCGAGCGCCTCCGTTCTGGACGAAAGGCCCGAGCTTTGGCTCGGGCCGGTTTTCCTTTTTCTTTTTTTTTTTAACTGAACCGGACCAGATTTTGATCCTTTCTTTTCTTCTTTTTTTTTTCTTTTAATCAAATAAAACCCGTCGTATCGATCTCATCGTGACGGTTCTTCTCTTTAATCGTGCCTCTTTCGCGTGCGATATTTCAAATGATCATAACTTTTTGTTCAGAACTCTGAATTGCGAACAGTCAGTGGCGTTGGAAAGCTGACTTCGTGTACTTTAACATGAAGCTTAAATCAGTCCCATCAGAGATATGTAATCGAAGTTATGAATATTCAATCATTAGAGTCGCGTTTTATCCCATTTCTGCGTTTTGCTCTTGTTTCCTACAAAAACCAAAAATTATATTAAAGTAGCAATAATTCTAAACAAACACTAGCATAAATATAAGTTTAGGAGATAATAAAATGCATATTTCATATATAGATCAACGGCTACCTAACGGCTCCAAATATCTATAATGATCTCACCCACTCTTTGATGTGACACACTCACTTATCCACTGATTTGATATCCACCCTCCGATCGAAATCTAACGGCAATAAAGATTAGCCTCATGCTCTTTATATGAGAACGAGAACGAGAACGTTCTCATATAAACTCATCTCTATATTATATTGCGGTAAGGATACATTATTATATTCTTGACGATAGAGTCTTACCGTGAGGGTTCTCAGTCCTATCGAAAAAATCGTGAATAAGAATACCTGTCAGCAGATTTTGGATTTTACTAACCATGAGCGTGTGGTGTTGGTTGTTACTAGAAAAATAGGGGTGCTGTCATTTGTCAGCCGGCTGGAGTCGTTGGACATCGAAAATCTAGAGAAGTCGCAGAAGGATAGTGAACCATCTGGAAGCTGCGCGAATGTGGGTCTCAAACTCAAACTCTGGAACACGCCAGTTCCAGCTTCTGGCTCCCCTTCGAACTGCCAAGTACTATAAAATGGTCCCGAGCTCGGCTCTGATCTCTGCATATCCAAAGGAAGAAACTCATTTTCCAGTCAGAAGCAAGAGGAGAAGTCGAAAGAAACGGTGGATTCTGGGTTGGTGGACCGATTTGTCGCCGAGAACTGAGCCATTTGGAGTTGAAGGATCGACTGGTTGGGATTTTTCTCGAACACGTTGGCAAGCACTTCTCGGTAAGTATTCATTCCTTCTTCATTCTTCCGTTCTTATATTCATATCAGTGCCTATGTTGGGTGCGTTGAGTGCTGCACAAATTGGAGTGGAAATTGCTTTCAGCCTTGTTGTTCTAAATTTAGATTCAGAACTAAGCTAAATTTTGAGAGTTGGTATGCCGTGATTTGAGATTTATGGCTATATTTATTTATTACTCTTAATAGCTTCAACATGTGGTCTTCTCCTTGTGCAAAATTTGCCTTTTGTAACTGAGCATAACTTGTGCAATGAAACAATTTTATCTTACTCTCCCTTCAGAAGGCTACAATGTGTTGAAATTGAATTTTTGTAGGGCAAATGTATGAAGGAGAGGAGTCAATTTTGCATTTTTACATGATGTTAGAGGTATGAATGTCTAGGGTTCTAGTTATGGTCAGGACAGGGGAAGTGATATTCCCTCCTTTCTATATTAGTTGTTCTATTTGTAAAATATGTATTTTTTAAAAAATGGTACATTTTGAGTGGTCATTGGTGCGTTTTTAAGTTCCCAGCGATTGAAATCAGCCAAATTGAGCTATTAATATCGAACATTCTTTCTAAACGGAGCTATTACACTGGGACTGAGGGAGTAGTTTTATCGATCAATCCTTTGCCCTTCATTCTTCGAGAATCAGAAAAGTCCTTTTCAAGTGTAGTCATGAGGCTTACCATATGATTTAGTCTGCAAGTACATTAGGGGGTAAATATCGACCAAAGAACCTCACAATTGGATATGTTAGATTAGTATTACAGAACAAAGAAATCGGTTATATACACTGGTAACAAAAGGGGGGAATATCTTTTTTTTTTCAAGTTTCTGAAAGGAATTAAATGTTTTGTTTCTAGGTTTTCACTCACTTTTTATATTGCAAAAATGATGACATTGTACTATGGTAGTGATGCCTGAACTGTGACTTATGTTTTTGGTAGCTTCTTTTTTAGTAGTAATTTAAACAAATTACTTTCTGGAATTTGTACTGTGCCTAACTTGTAGGGTAACTATCTTTTTCTTGCCCTAGGCTCTTAAGTTTTTCATGATAGGTATATGTTTTAATCTAGGGAATTGTGTTTTAGAGTTATTGTTAGTCTTCCATGTGTTTTTTTTCTATGTTTCCCAATGCTTCATTATTTTGACTGTTATCACATCTGTTCCAAAATACTATTCTAAAATACTGTGTACATTTTGCCAAATTACGTGATTTCCTCTTCCCAAAATTGGAGGAGACTTAGAAGGATTGAGAGAAGTTCATGTGATTTCTTTAGTGGGCTTCATGGTCCAATAAAAATGAGAATTTTCTCAAATGTACCTAGTATTTTGGAACGGGGGAAGTATTTGCTTTTGTTTTCCTTTTCCCTTTTTTTAATACAAATAATGAAATTGAACTTCTACATATTTCTGTTTTTAGTATCTCCCGGTTGCAATTCTTGTAATCATCGGGATCGCTTGTCTAATTTCTTATTGTAGTTTACCCTTCTTACCTTGAAGTGCTTTTTTACTATTTTGCAGTTGAGACTTAAGAGTGCTTCAATATAATCTCTTACTAGTTCTGCAAGAGGTGCCTTTCTATAGTTTTAGAGCCTCATACAAAATTGAGTAATGCTGCCTATCTACCAAAACATGGACCCTCACTATCTTTCTAGGCCGAGTAACCATGTCTCTCACGGGCAGCACTACTATCCCGTGTTTGAGGCAGTACCCCGGCAAACGAGAGTGGATCATGCTGTATCTCCTATGAATTTTGGACCTTGGTTGCACCCTGGCAGCTATCCTTACCCTTTTCCAACAGGGTGTCATGGTTGCTGCAGCCATAGCCCTCATGGTTACTGCAGTTATTGGCAGCCTCACTCTTACACCCCATCTCCACCCTCCATGGTTGTACCCCGTCCTTGTCAACCCTTCTATAATCATCCTGGGTATGCAATTGCACCGCTTCATTATCCACCTGAAATATCTCATTACGAGTATGACAAGTCTGCGGGGAAGGAGAACTGCTGTGGGTGCCCGAATCACTCTTGCAAAGGAAAGGCTAATAGTAATGTGAAAATTGAAGAGCAAATGCCTGAATCCACTCAGAAGAGGAATGATCCTTCTGGACCTCACATGCAACATTACCCCTGCCCAGTGGTATGGCTTCCTCAAAGTTATGGCAAGGATGAAGTGAATAATATAAGTTCTGACACCATGTCTAATGTCTCGAATGGGTGGTATCCACTCGACCTAAAAGATGTAGTGCATCCAAATCCATACAGAGAAGAGAAAAGGATGAAAGAAGATCCACAGCTTCCATTTCCTGTTCTCATGGTTCCTGGATATAATAACCCCGAGGATCAAAAGCAAGCAAGGCCGACTTTTAAAGCTGCTGAAGGGCAGGAACCAAAGCTCAAGATTATTCCCTTGAGGTTTATTGAGGACGATAAACGTGGAGATAGCCTAGATGCTCCTGAGAAAGGTCCTCTAGATGGGGTAAGCATCGAGGTTCCAGCTAAAGAAAAGAGTCCTGTTGGCAGTGCCGCAACTGACACCAATGACTCACATGGAAAACCAAAGGACAAGGTTATACCCACGAAGCAGGTGGAAGGAGGGAGAATGAATCCATCAGAATTCCATGATGAAGCCAAGAAGGCGGGCAACCCCACAAAGCAGGAGGATGCTAGCACAGAAAAATCGACGGAAAGTAACAAGAAGCAGTCTACTTCTTCAGTGAAAACATCGAAGTTGCCTCCTGTTTGCTTAAGAGTAGATCCTTTGCCAAAGAAGAGAAACGGGAAAGGCACTTCCAGTGCTCCTAGCCCACCTGGAGGAACACAGGACGATCATGCAGGTCGCAAGCCTTCCGAAGATAGGTTAAAGGAAGCGAACCCAAGAAAAAAAGAAATTAAGGTTATTGAGGTTCAGGAGGAGCCATCATCCTTGAACAACACCGAGGCCAAACCATCTGGTGAAATAAGATCGCTTGAAGCTAATATGTTGGATGATAGCGGTCCAGAAGAGAAGGAAGTGATGGATGTCAAGGTTCCTGATTGTGCTCACAATGATTTGAAAGAGAATGAAGTTAATGTCAGCTATAAGCAAAAGACGACAGAAGATGTCATGGGATTGAAACGGGACACGAAGGATGAATTAGTGAAGAAGCCTGAATTGTCTTGTGAAAGTGCTGCAGTCCGGATTCAGTCTGCTTATCGTGGCTTTGAAGTGAGGCGGTGGGAACCACTAAAGAAGCTAAAGCAGATTGCAAAAGTGCGGGATCAAGTAAAAGAAGTCAATGACGAAATGTGCAAACTTGAGACAAATGCAGAGCTTCAGCTGAATGACAAACAGATGGCAGTTATAAACGAGAATATAATGAGCCTTCTGCTTCAGCTGGACATGGTCCAGGTAGGTCAAGTAGCAAATTTAGATGATCTTTCTTATAGTGTCTTTATATATTTTTACTCTACCCTGTATTTTAAACATAATTTTGTCATATTTACCCTATTCTATTGCTGTGAAATTCCAGGGCTTGCACCCAAGTGTGAGGGAGGTAAGAAAATCAGTGGCAAAAGAGCTCATTTGCTTGCAAGAAAAACTGGATGCAATCGTATGTGATGCAAGCAAGAAGATAACTACAGCTATGTCGGCCACCATGGATGGAGGTACCAGGAACAATGGTGAGAATGACATGGTTAGAAGCCTACAACAGGCAGAGCGGAAAACTGAGTCGCAGGAAGAAGGGTCTGTACTTGGTCAGACAAATATAACTTCTGACTCCCAGCCTGCTGGCACCTTGGTGCTTGAAGAAAGAAAATTCAAAGAATTGCCAGTAGATGAACATGAAGTGGAAGAATGCAAATCAGGTGAATCATCAGAAAATAGGATGCAGGATTCAATTGTTGAAGAAATTGTGACAGAGCATTGCATATCTGCTTTACCTTCAGAGTCCACAAATGAGCACCTCTTCGCTGTCGGAGAGGATTCTACACTGAAGCGGCCCGTTGACAGTGGATTAGAGGAGGCCTCTTTTCAAGAACAGGGTGATTCATGTGGTGTGAGATTTGAAGGGCCTCTCGAAGTAGCAAAAGCAGCTGGAGACATTACGTCTCTTCTAGAAGAAGTTCCTCAATCTGAAACTGCGGAGCCATCGGAAGCAGTGGTGATTAAGAATGTTACAGATAATGGGTTGAGATCAGAGCATGAGAATTCAGAAGTAATGGAGGAAAACATAACTGGAGATAAGGCAACAGAGCCAATTTTAGCATGCAAGGAGGAATCTACAATGGAGGGGATGCAATGCCTTTCTGATAGGCCAGAAGTGGCGGAATTAGCGTGTGTTTCTAGTGTTTTGGAGGCTGATGGTGCAGAATCGCCAGTGAGCATAGGTGTTGCCCAGCAGAGCAACACTGAAACAAGCCAAGAGAGTAGCGAAAAGAAGTTTGTAACGGGCCCTTCGTCGCTTGAAGTGCAGGAACCACACGCTGACAAGTTGTCTCACACTGGAGTCGTTTCAGTAAACCCATCCACCAAGGGTGACGAATTTACGAGCCAACTGTTGGATGAAACACGCTTAATCCAGCCTTCCCTGCCAGTCAACTTCTCTGGGCCTATTGTTGCCGAGGCTAGCACAAGTTCCGAATTAGCAGCAATGACAAACACTGAATCTAATGTGCCAGCCATGGGGCCAACATCAGATGAAGCGCTCCATGCCCTGTCTCCAATCGAAGAAGGAATTGTAGACGAGGAAGCATCGGCGGCCAACGTTGAATGTCTACCAGTTACGGTGTCAAAGGAAGCAAGCTGTTCCTTGGCCACTCCAGCAGAACCAGTGGTTGATCACTACCTAGGATCGCCTGCTCTTGTTGAAGATGAAGCAATGATCATCAGTAAGGATGCGAAGAGGGCAGACGATGAGTCTGCTCTATCTGCAACCCAGGCTGCAGCCGATGGTTGTCAATTGGCTGGGTCTATTGAGGTAACAGGTCCTCAAGAGTATAGGGGTGGATCACATATAATGAAGGACAGCAACCTGATGATGGAGAATGAGAAGCTGAGGAAAATGTTAGAGAATCTGATTGCAGCGGGTAGGGAGCAGCTAAGCGCTATGAATGACCTGAGTGGAAGAGTGAAAGACTTGGAGAGGCAGCTGACCAGGAGAAAGAAATTGAAGGTGAGGAAGCAGAAAAGGAGGCAATCTTCTTGTGGTGCCCTCATGAATAATGTTCAAGCAAAATCACTCCACCCGCTTTCTGCAGCATAGACAAATAATACCTGAGCCTCTTTATTGATTCGATTGTATATTTCTGTATCAGCGGTTGTATGATAATATGTTGTCATGCATGGTATCTGAATAAAATCCCTGGTTTGCCATTTGTTTTCTGGTTTACATGTTTGTTCATTTTCTTGAAGGTGGTTATATTTGTTTTCGATAGCCATAGTACAAATAACTCGTGTTGTTTCAGATGGGAATTAAGGCAGTGATTAACTGAGTCTAAAGAGTATTCATCCCGACGTTGACTGGCAAAACGGAAACTCAATAACAGAACTAGGGTAGGCGCCCTCTACAAAAAAACTCTTATCGTGATACTTGAATTGCTTGATTGGGCAATGGCTATAGCTTATTACTATGATTGTCAATAAGTGCAGGTGGAAGAAATAAATTGCAAAATTCCCTAAATAAAAATTTTGAGCGATCCTTTTTCATTGATAACTCAAATTTCTGCCCTGCTATGCATTCTATACGAGGTAAAGATAGCTTGGATCAATGATGCAAAGCCTGTTCCCATGCATAAAGAGAAACTAATAAAAAGGAAATGTTAAAAACATTGGAGATGAAGACAACAATTACAAGAACAACTAGCCAATGGAGAATCAGCAGCAGCTGAACCAGAATCTCCCAAGTTTCCTGCAACGGATTGGACAGTATACTATTGCACCACCAAAACAGACGCCGGTGTGGAGAGCTCATTTGATGTCAACAAGTAGCCCAATGGCCCCAATTCAGGGCAATCACTCCTCTGTACCAAAGCTGCAGTCGTCAACCCCTCCGGCCTCCTCCCCACCCCAGAACAAGTTACACCCTCGCCTGAATTGTACCCACAATCTCTTTCTTGCTCCTCACAACCCTCTTCTCAAACTCTACCATCTCATTCTTCCTGCACTTTTCCATCATCTCAGCCAGGAAATTTTCATTCTCTAGTTCTTTTATGGCATCCAACTCTACGTCCTCATGCTGTCCTCATTCTTCTTCGCGTGATTATGATCCGGTGAGAACCGGATGATGGTGAGCCAAATGCTCGGGTGTTCGGCCATTAAGACATCAAACGCCAGCGCCTCATGGTCGTCCGGACCGCCGAAGAACAGCATTTTGATGGTGGACGAGGGGTTGCTGGATAGAATCTGCGCTGCCCCTCCGAGACCCCGGACCACGAGGATATAAGAACTCACATTCTCTCTCTCTCAATGAGACTGGTGTATATGAGATCGTTTTCACACAAGGAGCATTTCGGTTATTTGGATTCCGATTAACAGTATGTATCAAATCAACGGTAGGTGAGTGTAAACTATCATTCACCATTATAGCTATCAGTGTCAGATCAAGTTGAGACGGCTACGACTTAAACTTACTTCATGTAAGCCAACTGAGAGCCGTTGGGGGCGTGATTAAAAGCAAACCATCTACAGTAGATAGATGTTTTGCTACACACTATAACATTCATGTTTTTTACATATCCAGCTGAAACACATCAGGTCGTGTTTCACGCTGAATATGGAAAAAATATGGATGCTACAGTTAATGTGAAAAATCCACTGTAATTATTTGCTTATAATCACGCCCCAAATGCCCCACTTTTCCCGTATGTAATCCCGATATCAAAAGTAGGATGATAAGATCCAAGGAAGGCCTGTTGCCACAGGATTTGAAAACACTAGGAGGCTTTTTATCATTTCCAAAAAATAGCACTAAACCGAAGATCCCAGAGGAACGGTTCCACGGGACACCTGGTAGAGCAACCCATTGGATATTTATTAGGTGGCATTTTTTTGTATTTAAAGAATGACTGGAGTTTCAAAGCATGAGTTAATATGTGTTAAACATCCAATGGATCTCTCTACTCGTTGTTCCGTGGAACTGTTCCACTGTCTCCTACAAATATAAATAATTATCAAATTTGTTAACAAGTTGCTGCAACTTTCTGAAATGTGACCTGACCCGGAACATGTTGATCTTCATTCTCCCATGTTGTGGAGAAGGCATGGCTTCGAGTCTCGACCTAAGCACAAGAGATACCTTTGAACACTAGGTGTTGTGTGTGTGAGTTGTCTACTGCCATGAGCAGTAGGAAGCTAAAAAAATGGATGAAGAGTTAACCCTCTAGGTTTAGCCAACCCACCCATTTACACGGTTGGCGCATGTCCACTGTGAGTGTGGGGGTAGCTAACTATAAATAAATATAAAAAAAATTAACGGGATGTTGGTGTGATGGTCAGGGTGTTGTCACTTGAAGCGAAGGTCCTAAGTTTAAACCCCCTGCTCCGTTGACCACTCACAAAGATTATATTCTCGATTTAATCAATGCGCATGTTGAGTGGGCCGTGTGTGTACCCGAGGGGATGGCAGTGGGATACGGTACTCTAAGAGGTCGGTTGCCTTACCCCTCTACTCGGGTCCTAACCACTCGAAGCCCCTCGTTACCCAAAAAAAAAACTATAAATAAAAATAAAGCTTCCTGAAATGTTAAACTGTGGGGACCATGACTTGCAATGGACAACTTTGCAATGGTCAACACCTAAAGAAGCAGAGTTTGGGGTATTATCCCCTAGCTTCCCTGCATAAAACAAATTTCCAATCCGTTTTCCCATGCAAAATTTGTTAAAGTTTTCAAAGATTTCACTAGCAAATAAAATTTCGAAGATTTCAAGAGCAAAAAATGTTTTCAACGGTTCGATCGCGATAAACATCAAAGAGATCACTCAGCTCTAATCCAAAACGTCCAATTTAGGCATGAACGAGCATATCATGAACAACAGAGTCAAGTTATCTAGGCAATGGCATACCTGGATGCTGGATGGAGAAATCAGTGAAGCGGCGATGTACCGAAGTTTCTTCCGATCAATATGTTCATCAGACATCGGAGAGAAGGAAGATACTCATGGGCTGCAACCAGTTAAAGCAAAATGATGAATCTACAGTTCTACACATGTATATCTGTCACCCAAATTACTACATTTGGGCGTACAATCTGGCCTCTATTGGTGAAATTGCATTGAATCACCATTAATTAGCTGACGGATGCCTCTTGCTCTTTCCAAAGCCAGAAGCCACGCTATCATGCCAGTGGTGGCCACCCTTCCATTCCACCCTAATTTCATTCCCATTTCTTTTTTCTTTCATCTCATCAGATTTTCTTCCTATTTTTAGTTGATTTTCTTGATTTTATAAGTAAACAAACAACCATGATAAGTGCGATAGGAATTTGGATGTGCACGTCATCATTACCCTTTAATTAATTTCATTTTAGGCTGGTGATTAAGATCGGCGGTTGGGATGGGTACTTTGTAATTCATGTCGATTATATAATGACATAGCTTCAGTGTGCGTGGGCATGTCTCTGCATTATCATTTCTTCCGTTTATGGTTGAATTCTGTCTATATTTAATCATCCGTCCAATATTACGTGTCCGAATTAGAAAACAAAATGAACAAAAATCACTTCAATTTTTGTTTGCTAATCCAGACAAGTACTAGTGGACAGATGCAGTCTCTTGGACTCTCATTTTTCCGCGGCTAAACCATACTTAAAGCCTTAGATTTGGGCCGTGGTTACACGAGGATTTGGGGGCCCAACCCTCACAAACCCAGCAGAAAACTTCCCGCCGATTTTCCAAAACCCAAACACTTAAACCCACATTTTACCATCCACACCGTATAATCCACGAGCTAATCACCACTTAATCCGTCACTACCATCCATCCCGTAGGTCACCCCGTAGGTCATTCAACGTAGGTCTCCCATTACTCCATTCCAGCTTTGGCGGTTCCACTGCTGCTTCGTCTTCTTGAAAACCAGCAGCGCGCCGTTCGGAGACGGTGGACGGCGGAAGCCATGGAATTCGAGCTGCTGGAGATCAACCTGATATCGGCGCAGAACCTGGAGAGGCCGGCCCATTCCCCGCTCCGCCGCATGCAGACCTACGCCGTCGCCTGGGTCGACCCTGCGACGAAGCTTCGCACCCGCATCGACCGCGTCGGCGGCGAGAACCCCACCTGGAACGACAAGTTCATCTTCCGCGTCCCCCCCGGATTCCTCTCCCGCGACTCCTCTGCTGTCTCCATCGAGATATACGCCCTCGGCCTCCTCCGCGACTCCCTCGTCGGCACCGTTCATTTCCTCGTCGGCTCCAGCGTAGCGCGCGGCCGCCCTGCGGGACTGCCCGCCTTCTCCGCCCTCCAGATCCGCCGTCCCTCCGGCCGCTGCCATGGGATCCTCAATGTAGGCGCCGTCGTGCTCGCCGGCCCGCTCCACTCCGCCCTCTTCGGCAACCCCGCTGTCGGGTACCAAGATTTGATGGGGCAGGCCCCCCGCGTCGCCCGGCCACCCCGCAGGCCCGGCCGCCAGACCATCGCCGCCGAAATTCTCGGCGACTCGAAGGAGAACCTGGAAGAGAACTCCGATGCCGCCCGGCCGGTAATCGAGAAGATGCCGCGGTCGAGGTCCAACGGCGGGGTTTTGAAGGAGTGGAACAGCGCGGCGAGGGACCGAACGATCTTGGACTTGCTAGGGTTTCAGAAGAAGATTCACGTGAGTCGATCGGCTCCGAATTTGCAGCTTGCATCGGCGTCCGATGAGAGCGAGCGCTCATCCTGATCTCCGATCACACTCGGTTCTGCACATCGGGTAGCATTAACTAAATCTTTTTCTTAAATTGGAGATTAATTCGTCATTAGCTCGTGTTTTGTTGGATTGGGGTTGTATAATCTGGTCGCTGATTCGGCCGAGTTTCAGAGAGTGCGTGTTTCCTCCTGCTCTAACACTCATGATTTGGGTTGATTAGTTGCGGCTAAATATATGAATTAGTGGGGTGGGGAAAGTAAATTCTGTGTATAATTGTTCTTCTCGGTGGGAAGTGTGTTGTTCTGAGAAACACACAGAATATAATGACAAATTGATTACTGGTTTACACTCTTACGTGTTGTTTGGATGTATTTTTGATGAAAATGAGTGGGTCACCCACGTCAGTTCATCCACTCATTTTCATCTGTGTGTATGAAAAGAGAGCGTCTAGCATGACCGAATTTGGGGACCAGATTGCTGGACCCCAGGCCACATAGGCCTGGGGATCTGCAATTGTGCATCCCCATGTAAAACTTTACATGGGGATGCACAATTGCAGATCCCCAGGCCTATGTGGCCTGGGGTCCAGCAATCTGGTCCCCAAATTTGGTCAGCAAAACATTTTCCGTATGAAAATGTGTAGAAATATGATATACAAATATAAGGGCCGTTTGGGGCGTGATTAAAAGTTGCTATACTGGTTTACACCTCCTGAGGTGTTTCAAATGGATAGGGAAAAAACATGGATGCTACAGTAGATCTGGAAAATCCACTATGGATATTTAGGGGTCGTTTGGGGCGTGATTATTGCAAAACATCCAGACTGGATTCTGGATATCTACTGTAGCATCCAGGTGGATTTTTATATCCAGCTGAAACACGTCCTGAGGTGTTTCAGCTGGATATATAAAATATCCCGATGCTACAGTGTAGCAAAACATCCCATCTGGATGTTTTGCTTTTAATCACGCCCCAAACGGCCTTATAATCACGTTCCAAACGGCCCCATAGTTTCCCCTTTTTTTATCTCCAAAAGAAAATCCTTTTCCATCTATTTTCTTTATAAAAAAATAAGAAAAGGGGCAGGACGTTTGGAAATGCACTTTTAAAAATAAAAAAAAGTGCAAAAACTGTGTTTAGATGCACTGAGCCAAAAATCACCTTTATAAAATAAGATTATCTTTTTTGCCCTCTGCTGACCTCAATGCCCTCCTCCTGACCTCCCTCCCATGCTTCCCCCATCCAGCAAGCCCCACCCCTTCAAAGTTGAACGGATCAAACCCTTCATAGCTTCATCTCCGGTGGCGGCTCCACCACCACATTGGCTGCTGCTCCACCCTAATGAAACCATGACTTTGCCCTGCTAGGCCACGCTCCTGCCAAACTGGGCATCCCTCTCTTCTCCAACCTCTTGAGCTGATTTGGGCATCAAAGCTGTGGCGCCGAAGTAGAGATCGCAGACAGCGGCGGAGGGAGATACGAAGAAGCGGCTCTGGCGAAGATCCTTGTGTATGCCTGTAGTGCAAGTCGCAGACGGCGACGTCTCTGGAGCATCAATGAAGAGAGGTGGGAATGAGGAAAATGGGTTGGATCATGGGTGCCCGATAGTTGGTTGAGGGTCACAATGGTAAAAAAAAAATTAAACTTACCTTTGTGATTTGGGAAACAATATTTGTACATCAGTTCACCCACTCATTTCCATACACAGAGTGTAGGAATTTGATGTAGGGTTATCACTGCCCGAGTGATTTGCCTCTCCGTCCCTTTCTACTACGAACCTCCTCAGGAGGAAGGTTGGAATTTAAAGTAAAAGGGAAGCTTTCTGCCCCCTTTTAGAAGTTTTCTACAGCAAAAGTTTTTCTTCGTTTAAAGTTGCTTTCAAACACAATTTTGGTAGAAAGGGCCTTTCTGCCCATTAAAGGACCCTTTTTGCCCAAAAAATATGACATCCAAACAGTACCGAAAGTAATTTTTTTTCACTAGGATCAGATAGATATTTTGGGCGGTTTGGGGCGTGAAAATCAGTTTCATCTACTCCCAAAAATCCACTTGGTTAGTGGATTATCCCAAAAATTCTAACCAGCTAGATGGTGCTGATTTTTCACACCCCAAACAGCCCCTTAGTAAGAAATCAATACCTGAAGTTAGTGAAAATGGTAGAAAACTTAAGAAAATTCAATCCGAAAAACTCCAAGTCTTGTAGAAATAGGAATATTGCTTGCATGAGTTGCATCTGTTCTCTTTTTTTTTTGTGAATCATAGCAACTAAAAAATGTTTTCGCAAGTTGGAAAGATGTTTCTCATGGGTGGAGAAGAAGTTTTTTTCCATATTACTTTGCCAATGAGCCCATAATGCCATATTACCTAGTTTCGAGATGTGATCTTCCCATTTTGCCCTCTTTCTTGAAACCGTAAACTTGACCTATTCCATATTACTTGGCCAACTGCGATCATGTACTCAATTACAAGATAACAGTGCTATCGTGTAATGGACTACGCGATCGCAGTATTAGACATATGTAAATTAAACAAAGAATTAAGCATGTATTAAAAACACGATAGCACTGCTACCACTGTTATTGTGCATTCGGGCTACACGATAGCACTGTTATTGTGTGTTCAAGGACATGATAGAACTGCTATCGTGTAATCGAATATATCGTGTACTCGATTACACGACCACTATCTTCGAAGACACAACCCACAACAGAGAAGATGCGACTCACAACGAAGTCGGGTCTTCGAAGACATGACTCAAAACGAAGTCATCAAAGACACGACTCACAAAGGAGTCATGTCTTCATATACACGACTCACATTGTCATGTCTTCGTAGACATGACTGACACAGAGTCGCATATTTGAGAGACACGACTCACAATGCAGTCATGTCTTCGTATATACGACTCACAATGGAGTCATGTCTACGTAGACACTACTCACACTATGTCACGCCCCAAAATCCTGACCTCGATCGGAGTGCGGAAGTCCTCCAGTACCATCTTTGGTGAGGTTGGAACCCTGGGACACGACTTTGGATAATCGAATCAACTGGTCAATTGCATCATCTTAAAAGGATGTGCAATCGACAATACTAGGATCACTCAAGAACGTGGGAACTCATCATCAAATCTCAAAATAAAACATTATATATGTATTAAATGAATCCTATGGCACACAACGGCTAGAAATATCAAACTAAGCAAATAACTGAAAATTCTTTTATTCATCTTCAAGTCTTGTACGCCACCTTCCTATCCTGCAATCGTTCTGAATCATTGATCTTTCATGCCTACATCAGAGGATGCATGAGTATTCCGCAGAATTACCCAGTAGGATGAAAAAACTCACCGGAGACACAATAATAATGTGAAGAAAGATTTACTCAATAGAACATGAATATATAATATTTGAAGGACTGATCACAAGGTTTACTTCACCTGAACAGAAAGGTTAGTTAACAGCAACAATCCCAACTTGTAAGTATAGGGATAAACATCAATAAGACTCCGAACAATCACACATATAAGGAGAGAATAACAAGTTTACTAATGGCTCCTAAGCATCTATAGTGCAAGGAGTTACAATTTCTACTCGCTGAACTTATCACTCGCAAGTGACTAAAATATACCAGAACCACCCTAGGGGTTCTCTCTTTGGAACCCTGCTATGCGTCTAGGATGCTAGCCCCACCCGTGCTTACGGACACAATGGGCGGAGACTGAAGACCTTCTGTAATATCAACAACGTACGTATAGTGCCTCCCTTTGGGCATAAATAATCGGAGACGTCGCAAGATCTAGCAATGGTTTTATTGAGCATACTATGAATCCATTTTGGAGAAAGCCTCGCAAGGTCTCTAGTGGAGAAAACAATCATGTAACAATATGAGCAATATTTCAAAGAAATAGAGGTCGCAACACTCTAAGATCATAAGGTATAATTTACCGGAATAGACTCACTCTTTGGAGTATAATTAAATCATCAATAGGAATAGACTCACTCTCTGGAGTATAATTAAATCATCAATATCTCAATAGAATAGGGTTTCTCGCAAGAACACAACTAAGACTCCAATGTCTTGATCAATTAGTAAGTTGCCAAAATAGTAATAATAGATCGCAATCATAATTCAAACAACATGCTTCATGTCTAGCAATAGATAAGAACATCTCTGGAATTTAGATTCTACTATTTATGGTACTGAATTCAAGATAAAAGAATGATTGGAATGGTTTGTTCTCCAATTGGAACTCAAACCGACACAAAGTTGTAAGTAGATAATAAGATTATAGGTTATAATAACTTATCCATAATATTAATCCTTTAGACCAACTAGTCTTACATTAGTAGTTATATCATGTTTTTTTACAATATATATTAGTCATACTTAGATCAGATTAAATTATATTATTAAGTATTAGTATGTACTAGTGACTTAGACCTTAATTAAAATAAACTATTGTATTGATAACATCCCCCTTTCGACTATCCCCACAATCGGCACAGTAGGAAATTAAGTCTGAAATTTTAATAGTAGATAGCCCTGTGTCTAGTTTCCAATCCAATAGACGGCATATTTTCCTAATTGTTTTGCAATTAGTTATGAACTTTATATTGCAGGTCATCGGCGTAGGAACAGTTTTGGCTGAGATCATAAGTCTTAATCATACTTACTAATTTCGTATTAATAACTGATCGTTTAAAATTAAACCCTTGCAAGTGCACAAGGCAATTGTACTACAGTGAGTATTAAAGGGTTGTCGAACCTCAGGGACGGACTAATATTTTACCAAATTCAATTGAAAGAAAGTTGCAGTTTAATTTAATCTAGAGAAAGCAATAAAATTTAACTACTTTAAAATGGATTTTAACTAATATGGAGAAGTGCCAAAGCAGAGAATCCACCACTAAACATGCAATTACTACTCTCAATTATTATTATGCTCAAATTGATATGATACGGTAATTTGTGTTCATGGTCAGACACACAAATTACAGTGAATTCACTCACGTTCTTGGTCGGACACGAGAGTTCATCCACTATAAATTATTGTAGGTAATTCTATCCTTGGTCGGGCATAGAATTATCATTTGGGCTAATGATCCTATCCTTGGTCGGGCATAGAATTAACACCAGCCTACTTTTAGCTAAGCATAAAAATTAAAAAGATCTAATTTCATGCATATCAATCAAGTCTATGGTCAAGCACTCAAAAGAAACTCATGAAATAGCATTAAGCAAAATCATATCAACTGTATTAAATAAAACAAACAAGAGTAATAACACAAATCTAGGGCTTCATCTACGCCTTGGACGCGAATTTAGCCGGCCATCGGACAAGGAGAACATTGTTGATTCGTTGGTGTCATTGTGCACTATTCACCAAAAAATCACTATTCACTGTTCACGGGTACTGTTCATGCACTGTTCATCGTATTCTCTGCGCAGCCGTTACTGTAGCAGTTCAAGAACAGCCCAAAAACCCGGCCTTTCTCCTCTCTTCCGGCCCTGTCTTCCTCTCCGGTCGCTCCTCCTCCCTCTCTCTCTCTCTTCCGGCCAAAGCCACCGGATTCCGGCGGCAATCACACCGGAAATCGTCCGGTTTTCCTCTCTGTTTTTCGGCCGAAATCCTCTGTTCCTCCCTGAAATTTCTCTGTTAAAGCTCTGTTTTTCCGGCGGCTGGCACTGTTAAAGCTCTTTCTGTTTTCGTCTCTCGGCCAGCCCCCTTCTCCGCTTCGAAAGCTCTGATTTTATAGGCAAATGGAAAGAGTCCTCAACAATCTTTCTGACTTTTAGATTATCCCAAATCGAAATCCAACTCCCAATTTCGGCTTGAACATATCCCCGAACTTCCCAAGTGAACACGCCTCTATCAAGCCGAGAGTCCTTGCCACAGCCAAGCTTCACTCAATCTCCTCCTGAAACACGCCGTCTCCGTCGTCCTAGCCACCGCGACCGTCTTTCCGGCGTCATCGCCGTCATATTCTCCGCCGTCGTCATCGCCCGTGCCCACCACAGTTCGCCGTCGTCGTCTCCAACACCTCCATGATCGTCGGCGTCGCCGTCCAGTTGATCCTTGCCGACATCAAGAAGTCCGCCGCAATCCTTGCCGTCATCGCCCAGGCTGCCGTGAACCGCTGCTGCCAGCATCGAACCTCGCCGTCCAGTTCGAGCCAAAACAGAGTATCGCCTCTGTTCGAAAGGCCCGAGCTTTAGATCGGGCCGGGTTTTCTTTTTTTCTTTTAACTGAACCGGACTTCTCTGAACCGGTTCATATTTTTTTTCTTTTTTTTCTTTTTTAAACAAAAACCCATTATATCGATCTCATCCATCCAATCTCATCTTGACGGTTCTTCTCTTTAATCGTGTCTCTTTCGCGTGCGATATTTCAAATGATCATAACTTTTTGCTCAGAATTCCGAATTGCGAACAATCAGTGGCATTGGAAAGCTGACTTCGTGTACTTTAACATGAAGCTTAAATCAGTCCCATCAGAGATATGTAATCGAAGTTATGAATATTCAATCATTAGAATCGCATTTTGCCCCATTTCTGCGTTTTGCTCTTGTTTCCTACAAAAACCAAAAACTATATTAAAGTAGTAGTTATTCTAATCAAACACTAGCATAATCATAAATTTAGGAGATAATAAAATGTATATTTCATGTATAGATCAGTAACCTTTAATTATGATGATAGAACATTATTAGCATTGAATACTCCCCTCCTAGGACTATTATAGGTCCTTATATATTATGGGATGTAAGTATTACAAGCTTTTATATACCTTTCATTACATAACCCGATTTAAGATACTCCCCTTTGTATAATGAACAGTTAAACACAAAAATTCCAACCTATAATCATATGGAATAATTAAACCAGAACGTATACATAATCAAAATAGAAATTTCTGACATCCAAACGATCAAGACATGAATAATGTTCTCATATAAAACTATCATGCAAACAGTAGAAGATATGTCACTCAAGGATTTCAATAATCATACTCATAATCATTATTAATATTTGAAAAGGAAGAGAATTTCAATGAATGAAGACCTGTGTTGTGTACAGTATTTATAGGGAAGACCCATGGAGACAAATCCGGGGTGAATCCCTGTTGATTGTGTGAGAATATTACAGAGGATCCCAGATTGGGAGTAGATCATGGGAGAATATTATAGAGGATCCCAGATTGAGAGTAGATCATGGGAGAATATTACAGAGAATCCCAAGGGGGGATTTAGTTCCTTTAATACACCCCTGCAAACTCAGGGCGGGTGAGTAGCCGTGAGTTTGGTAGTGAGAGACTGAAATTGAGTGATGGGCAGCGGCTTGGTAAGTATGTCTGCAAGTTGATCTTTAGATGAGACGTGGCGAACCTCCATGTGGCCAGCGAGAACTTGTTCCCCAAATATAGTGATGATCAATCTCAATGTGTTTGGTGCGAGCGTGGAAGACTGGGTTGGCGGTGAGAGCAATGGCGGACTGATTGTCACACAATAGTGTTGGCGTGCGAGTAGGCGAGATACCTAGAAAGTTGAGAACCATAGAGGCCCAGACAATTTCGGTGGCGGTGGAGGAGAGCGCACGATACTCTGCTTCAGTGGAGGAGCGGGAAACTGTGGCTTGCTTTTTAGATTTCCAGATGATGAGGTTGGGGCCCATGAAGACACAGTATCCGGTGACGGACCTTCGGTCAAGGGGGTCGCCGGCCCAGTCAGAGTCGGAGTAGGCAGTAAGAGTAGAGTCTCCGGGTTGGAAGAGAAGACCACGGGACAGAGTGCCTTAAAGATACCTGAGGATCCGCTTAACAGCCATGTAATGTGTAATGGTGGGTTATGCATATGTTGGCAGACATAGTTCACGGCATAGGTAATGTCGGGGCGGGTGTTGGTAAGGTATTGGAGGGCACCGACAATGCTTTTGTAGTGGGATGGGTCAGGAAATAGGGGGTCGGTGGGGGAGGTGGGGGGTCGTTTGTGGCCGGTAGGGGTGGGTGTTGGTTTGCAGTGATCCAGTTGGGCACGATGGAGAATGTCGCGAGCATAGTGGGCTTGAGAGAGGAAGAGGCCATTTGGGGTGGTGGTGAATTCAATACCGAGAAAGTGGTGAAGGGGACCCAGGTCTTTGACAGCAAAGGCACGACCAAGAAGAGAGATAATGTGGTCCAGGAAGGGAGTATGGGAGCCAGTTATTAGAATATCATCGACATAAACGACAAGGATGGTGACCTGGGAGCCTTGTTGGTGAAGGAAGAGGGATGTGTCGGCGTGGCATGACCGAAAGCCAAGATGGGTTAAGTAGGAGGAAAGTTTGGCATACCATTGGCGAGGGGCTTGTTTGAGACCATAGAGGGCTTTGTGAAGGCGACAGACGTGGTGAGGGTGGGAGGGGTCAATGAAGCCGGGGGGTTGGGCCATGTAGAGTTCCTCAGAAATGGTGCCATGAAGAAAAGCGTTAGAGACATCGAGTTGTTTGATGGCCCAAGCATGGGAAAGAGCAAGGCTGAGGACAATGCGGATGGTATAAGGTTTGACCACTGGGCTAAAGGTTTCATGATAGTCGTGACCTTCTTCCTGAGTAAAGCCTTTGGCAACCAGGCGAGCCTTGTATTTGGAAATGGTACCATCAGGACCACGCTTGATCTTATAGGTCCATCGACAGCCAATGATGTTGGAGTTGGGTGGGGGTGGGACGAGGCTCCAGGTGCCTTGAGTGATGAGGGCATTATACTCAGAGTGCATGGCAGCGCACCATTCTGGGAACTGAGCAGCAAGACTGTAGGAGGTAGGTTCTGTTTCAGGGGGGGTTTGGGTGGTGAGAGACAGAGGGATGCGAGGACAGAAGATGCCGGCTTTGCTGCGAGTAATCATGGGGTGAGTAGGGACAGGGGAAGGGTTGATGAGGGTAGGGGAGACAGGGGGCAGAGGTGAGGAGTGGAGGGGAGAGTGAGAGGGAGTGGATGGGGTGTGATGGGAGGATGAGGGAGATGATGAGGGGTGAGAGGGATGTACCGGTGGTAGAGGATGGGGGGAAAGAAGGGGTGAGGAGGGGGGTGGTGGTAGTGGGGAGTGAGAGCGGAAGGGGAAGTCATGTTCAATGAAGCGGACATGACGAGAGATGTAGACTCGGTGAGTAGAAGGGTCGAGGCACCTATAACCTTTGGTAGTGGGACAATAGCCGATGAAGACACAAGGGACGGACCAGACTTCTAATTTGTGTTGGGAGTAGGGGCGAGTCCATGGATAGCATCGACAGCCAAAGACGCGGAGGTGAGAGTAGTCGGGAGGAGTGTTATGAAGTAGTTGGTAGGGGGAGGCATGATGGAGGATGGGGGAGGGAAGTATATTAATGAGGTAGGTGGCGGTACAGACGGCATCAACCCAATAGGTGGGAGGCATGTGGGCGGAAGTGAGTAGGGTAAGGGTGGTTTCAATAATGTGGCGATGTTTGCGTTCAGCGACCCCATTTTGTTCGGGTGTATGAGGGCAAGAGAATTGATGAGTGATCCCGTGGGTGTGGAAGTGAGAGGTGAAATGGGAATTGACAAATTCACGGCCGTTGTCAGAACGGAAAGTGGTGATACGATGGGGGAATGCATTTTCAACCATGGATTGGAAGGTAAGGAAGGTGGCAAAGGCATCAGACTTGAGTTTGAGGGGGTAGAGCCAGGTGTAGCGTGTGAAGTCATCTATAAAGGTGATGTAGTATCGATAGCCAAGGAAAGAGGTGACTGGAGATGGTCCCCAGAGATCGGAGTGAATGAGTTGGAGAGGACGAGTGGTGGAGCGATGAGACTTTGAAAATGGCAATTTATGTGATTTGCTAACATGACAACTATTACACTCTAGGTGTTTTATTTTGGAAACGTGGAAGGGAAATGAGGAAACGATGGTCTGAAAGGTGTTGGAGGCTGGGTGTCCAAGTCGTTGATGCCAGATGGTGGAGGAGGAGGTAGTAGCGGTGAGGGCACTTGGGATTGTAATGGAGAGGGGGTAGACGCCGTTCTGACTTGGACCGTGATAGAGGAGGTGACCAGTCTTGTTATCCTGGATAGACACATCAGAGGCAGAGAATATTAGAGAGCAGTCATTGTCACGTGCAAGTTTGTGGACAGAGAGAAGGTTGTGAGCAATGGAGGGAGTGTGGAGGATGGTGGAGAGGTGGAGTTTAGAGTGGGGGAGAGTTAGGGAGGAGCTGTCGGTAGAGGAGACAGGGAGGGATTTACCGTTACCTATGTTAACGTAAGGAGGGCCAGGATAGGGAGAGGGGGAAGTGAGTTGGGTCGCATCTGGGGTAATGTGTTCACTTGCACCGGAATCGAGTAGCCAGTTTGAGGGGCATGGAGCCCCACCATTTGCTTGCGCGGTCATGGCAACGGCACGGTTCCCGGTGGGACCCGTGTAGGAAGCGTTGTAGCGGGCACCACATTTTGGGGCACTATGGTCAAAGGACCCACATATTTGGCAGGAGTGGCGAGGGGGACAGAATCCACCACGTCCACGGCCGTTTCGCGAGTAACCCCCACCCCCGCGGCGAAAATTGGGGCGGGGAGGGCGAGAGGGTGTTACAGGTGGAGTGGGGAGGAGTCCCTGAGCTGCATAGGCAGTAGCCGGTGGGGGGGCCGTGGTGGCCGGAGGGGCACCCGAGTGAGGGCCAAGGAGGAGTTGACTTAGGGCCGCTGTGAGAGGACCCAGGAGAGCATGTGGGCTGGAGACGGAAGAGGAGTTGCTAGTGGCGACATGAAGCGCCGTAGGATGTGCGAGCGGCGGTCCAGCGGGAGCAGTGTGTTGGAGTTTGAGAGCGGCTTCCTCGGCGAGAAGGAGGTTCCACAGTTCGGCGACGGGGACGAGGGCGCCACGGGCACGAATTCCGGCGGCGAAGGCTGCGTAGTCTGGAGGGAGACCGGCGAGCGTCTGGTGAAGCAAGTCAGCATCTGTGAGCAGAACTCCAACAGCAGCCAGTTGGTCGACCAACTGCCGGAGCTGGTCAAGGTAGGCCGCCATTCCGGTGGGGCCAAAGCGACACTGGCAGAGCTCACCCATGAGATGGATGACCGCTGCCGGAGATGCTGACAGGTACCGAGCAGCGACGGCGGACCACAGAGCAGCGGCGGTTGTGTGAGTGAGAAAGTGACGAACGAGCTGGGGCTCGATGGTGGCGCGGAGAAAGACCAGAAGGTGATGGTCTGTGGCGAGCCATTCTGAGTGTGAGGGGCGAGCAAGTGAGTCGGCCGACGAGGGGCATGGCAGAGAGCCGTCGACGTAGGGGAGGAGATGGTAGGCGGCCAAGACGGAGGCAGTGGTCATGCGCCAAACCAGGAAGTTGGAGCCGTCGAGGCGGACGGTGATGAGGCTGGACAGGTTGGAGACGAGGAACTTGATGGAGGTGGGAACGGATTGGAGGAAATCGGCCGCGGTGGGGGTGACAGAACTCAGAGGGTGATCCATGGCGAGGAGGAGGGCGGTCCGGCGAGGCAACGGGAGGAGAAAGTTGAGATTTTTTTTTATTTGTGGATGTGGCCGGAAAGAATGGCAGAATTCCGAGGGTGACCGGAGAGGTGTGAGGCGTAGAGGGAGGGGGCGATGGGACGAAGACGAGCAGGGAGAGGGAGACGGGGGAGAGGGGAGAGATTCCGGCGGCGGGAAAGGGCAGAGTGGTGGACGGTGGGGAACAAACAGTTGAGGGAGAAACAGGGCGAAGGCGAGAGGCAGGGAGGGATGAGCGAGCAGAGGGAGAGGGGAGTGTACGGCGATGGGGCTAGCGGTGGCCGGAGGGGGTAGCGTGACAGGGTGACCGGCGGTGGGATTTTTGTGGAGAAGATGGTGAATAGTGGAGTGCAGGTGAGGAGCTCGAGGTAGTCAGCACGGGAAACGAGATTTTTGTGGAGAAGATGGTGAATAGTGGTGTGCAGGTGAGGGGCTCGAGGTAGACAGCACGGGGAACGAGATGATGGGACAGGTGGTGAGGAGGGAAAACGGGAAGAAATTAACTGGATGCGCACGTTCTGTTAGGCGTTAGCCTGGTCTGGCTCCGATACCATGAAAAGGAAGAGAATTTCAATGAATGAAGACCTGTGTTGTGTACAGTATTTATAGGGAAGACCCATGGAGACAAATCCGGGGTGAATCCCTGTTGATTGTGTGAGAATATTACAGAGGATCCCAGATTGGGAGTAGATCATGGGAGAATATTATAGAGGATCCCAGATTGAGAGTAGATCATGGGAGAATATTACAGAGAATCCCAAGGGGGGATTTAGTTCCTTTAATAATATTGAATCTCTCAACAAATCAATTATTCATATAATCTCTACTACTAAGATAGAATCAAATAACTCAATATAGAATAGATGGAAAGAGTTTAGAAGTAATTTAGTAGGAAAAAAACGTCCTACCCCATTTGTAGAACGAAAAATTATGTGTCCAACGTAGCTCCTCTTCTTCTCCATGCCACAAGACTTTCGCTCCTCCGAATATAACGAGGTTTGAATGAAGAAGAAGGGTGAAAGTGTTGCTGGAACAAGGGAGAAGGATAGAGAAATAAGGCTGAGGCGTTCACAAACCCTCTAGTGTGATAAAACACAAGTTAGCCCCTTATTGGTGTTTATATAGACCTTATGCCTATACCAAGATATTTTTTCTTTAGGATTTCTTCCAAATCCAATCTCTAAATCCTCTTATTATAAGCTTCTCATAGGTAGAAGGGACGTCTTAAACTTAATCCTCTTTGATTAGTTAGGATTTTATATCTATTTTAACTATGTTTCCTAAAAACAACACTTTTTGGATTCAATCGCGTACCCCGGCAATTCGATTGCGTACCCGGCAATCGATCGCATACCAAAATTCAAACTAGCATAACTTTTTGCTTCGAAGTCTGAATTGCTCACCGTCGGTGGCGTTGGAAAGCTCTCTTTGAGTACTTCAATTCCAAATTGTAAAACATAGCAAAAACAAGAATTATAATTTCGTATTTTAGATGAATCAATTTTAGTAAGCATACCGAATTTTTTTTCGGGTGTTACACACGGAGTCGTATATTCGAAGACAGCTCACAAAGTAGTCATGTCTTCTTATACTTTACAACTATGAAAAAGGGCAATGATATATACGTACATTGGAGTTTATTTCGGCCATTTGCAGCAGACTCAGGTAGTCCGTATCTGTTAGGGTATCTAGTGGATACTTTTCCCCTTAGTGAATCTCCCATGTCATAAGTTCTTTTGATTATTTTCTTCTAAAACGGCCATTTGGAAACAGAATTTAGTTTCCAAATAGTAATCGGGAAGGTCTTCAAGATGACGTTTTTCATGTGCATCAGTGTGCACTATTTTCACCGTCTTTCCCTTGTCCTTCTCTTCTCCCTCGAGTTTCAAATCATATAGCAATTCTGCTATAATGTCAGAAGGTTCTTCATAATCCGATACAGTTTCTTCCGAGTCCACCTTCTTCTCTTTTCCTCCCACTTTCATCCCCGTAATATTAGCCATGTTACAAATAATGGACAATCAAAACCATTAGTTGCTCCTTCTTAGGAGACATCTCCTCTCCCTTAGGATACATATCTTCCTCTTTAGGAGACTTATCCTCCGCCTGTTCAGTTGATGGAGGTGTTTTTCTAACTGTGTTTGCCTTCACTAAACTTTTCCTTTTTCCTTTCAACACATTAGGACCTTCTGGGAAGAAAGATATTTGGACTGGTTGGTCTTCAACTTCCTCACGTAACTACTGGAGAAAGTTCACTACGCTCTTTGCCTGGCGGTGAGAAAGTTCATCCCTGTAATCAAATACACAATAGCAGTGCACAATATCCTTACTATCGTGTAATCGTGTATTCGAGGACACGATAGCCTTGCTTTCGTGTAATCAATACATGATAGCACTGCTATTGTGTCCTCAAATATATAATATATGATAACTTGAAGAGCCGTGCCACAAATGATGATAAATTGTGTTCTTACCTAGCTATTCCAAATACAAGCTTCGGTTCTTTCACCTCCTGACGATTGCAGGTCATCATATGTCAAGTGAACAGGCTGATCTGATGGGGATATCCTCTCCTTATTGACATTGGAAGTCCTCTCTGCATACAACTCAAACATTACCCACTTTGTTGTCTTATAAATATTGAAGACACTTTTCATATCTTCATCATCCCCCAAAACATATGGCATGCATGAAGATGGTGACAGAACTAGATATTCGAGAGATAGGCTACCCATTGCAGGCTTGAATTCTAATATTTGTTCAACTTGAATCAACAAATCTACGAACTTCACCCATCTGTCAATGCTCATCAGCTTCACTTCTCCACCTACGTACTCATAAGCACTTCCAAATAATCTATTGTAGTGTAAATAAATAACCATTTTTTCCATTACAGCGCGGCTGAGGGAGGGCTTGAATATTTTGTTCACAAAATACAGCTTGGCTAAGGGTGGGGGGAAGGATGTGTATAGGGGGCGCGGCTGAGGGCAGGGGAAGGATGTGTGATGGGGCGCTACTGAAGACAGGCCGAATGGCTAGATAATATAGAAAATTTCAAGTTTAGGGTTTCATGATGGCAAAATAGGACCCGAAACCAGGTTATATGGCATGAGACCGTAAAAATTAGGTAATATAGCTTTCCGGGGTCATTGGCAAAAAAAACTTGTGATAAAAAGTAATGCTATTCCTTCTGGTTTTTTTTTATCACATCCAACTTCACGTGGTACTGTGGTTAAAAGAAATGAAATATAGGCCTACAACATTTCTATGACAGGCATGTGTGGGAGAAATTATTAGGTACGTAACGCAGAGGAAACTCAAGCTCACCACCAAAGGGTGGAGACATTATTAGGTACGCACCACGTACGGGGAAGTCATGCTTACCACCATGTGATTGACACGACTCCCTATTTGTCATGAGGGCCCACGAGGGACCCACAAATTGGAAATTGTGTCAATCAATGTTTGGTGATGAGCACAACCTCTACCAAAAGGTGATTGACACGACCTCCCTGGTTTACAAGAGGATCCACAAATTGGAAATCGTGTCAATCACGGATGGGTGATGAGCATGAAATCAACGAGTGGAGGCCATGAAAATAAAGCGGGAGAAGAAACTAGGCCATTTTTGGAGGGGTAGTGATAAACCCTACTTCAGATTCCTACACATTTCCATACACATCAGAAGTGTATGAAAATGTGTAGAAAATCTTATGTACAAATATCGTTTCCCTTTTTGGAGAGCTTCTATGTTGTGTTCTCAGTTCTAACCCACAAAAGATACTTCGCGTGCATGAATATTGGTTTCAATCGATGAATGCTTCACCATCACTCACTTGTTCCCTCCAACCTCCTTGATTGGTGATTATATCCGCGTCATCGATGCGCTCTCTCGTCGGATAAAATAGTGGTGTCATATTGAATGCACGAGCTGTGTGAGTTGGGTCATGGCCCATTGGTGGACAGAAAGGCGAGTAAACGGTACAAAGAGAGATGACAATTGACAGCAATTGGGGGATCTGATATTCCTGTTGTGACCAAGTGACGGCAACGTCGAATCTGATTATGAACATAAATTGAGAATTGACAAAACACAAAGTATTTACTCCGATAGGAGAGGAATACGTAACAGGTATGGCGTGGTTGATGGGACCGGGGCCCCGCATGGGAGAAACAAGGAACAACATTGGGCGGTCGAGCCTCCGGATACCCCGTTGATCCCTACCCCCTGCGCCGTATCCGTATCCCCACCCCCCCTTTTCTACCAAATCTTTCCTTTTCCATGTCTCTCGTTTACCTCTAGCTGGATTCCTCGACCGTCTTCCCTAGACTGTAGAGTGTAGAAGAGCGTTTAACCATAAATTGGTTCACATTGAGAGTTTATCCGTATTTCTCAGAACCGAGATACGTTATTGCCCATAAATGCCATAGTCTTTAGCCAAGGAAAAGAAAGTAAAGATGCTCTTTATATGTGTCAGTCTGTATTAGCTGTTAGTTTTTTTTTATATTGATTAGCTGTTAGGTTTGCTTCGTTTGTTTTTAGGGGGTATTCGGATGTTATACGTTTTCAGGTGGACATTAATTGGGATGTGTTGGAGTTGAAGAAGATTGACGTAAAGCAGAGCAATGGTGTCACAGATGATGAACAGAGCGGCATTGAAGTGGCCTCACGCCTCAAAGTTGAAGTGACCCTGACCTCTTTCATGTGAAGAGCAACAGTACATTGACATTGACATTGATCGCTTCTACTACCACTGTCTTTACAGTGTACGCTACGCGAAGCTGCAGGTGAATAATGAGAGGGAAAATAAGAAAGTAAAAGCAGCTGGATAAAACTCTGTAATAAAGATGATCACTGTTGAGAACTTCAATTTTCAACAGTTCTCCTGATGGACAAGAGGCGAAGGTCAAAGCGAGAGGCTCAACATAGAATTGTTTGATGGAAAACAAATGCATTGAATATTGGTGCAAAGTGAGGTCTGACTCCGTTGCAATAGGCTGGTCCGTCTGCAAAGCGAAGGTTGCCACTCGGTGGCACAAACACGAAACGTCTAAACCCCTTTTCATGTTTCTACTTATTAGCTGGAAGGAACCCTTCTTTGCTGCCTTTTCCTGTACAATCACATGGTTTACAACAACACACATTACTGATTATATTACTAGAATACAGAAAGAAAACAACAAAATATGCTTTGTTTGCCATGCTCTAATCCTTCCAAATTCCCTTCCATTCTTTCCCTTGTTGTTTCCTCAAGAGCCGTCTGACGTGAAGAATACAAAAGCATGAAGCACCGGCAAAGAAAGAAAAAGAAGAAATGCGTGTAAAGTGAGTTAGGTCCTTTCTTTTACACACCATACAAAACACTAAAAAAAAACAATAGATGTATCAAAAACAAAACAGTAGAAAAACATACGAATAGATGTATCCCAATGTGTGCATATGTCATCGCAACTTCACATGTGTCGGCAGACCATCCAACTACACAATGCACTAGAGAAGCACTCGTCTTGCACCCTTTCATCATATGGACAAATTCATGCAAAGATCTAGGCATCTAATGTCATCTTTTTGAAAAGACCCCTGGGCACTCGTGCAGACCAGAGTCATACGACTGTGCTCTCCGCTGAGCCCCGCTGCCTTACCAACCACGAAAGGTACCTGTACCACTGGTCTCTTGGTCTCTCTTTTTCTTTTGATTTTGACAATAGTATTGGTCTCTTACAGATCACAAGATAGTGAAGTTTTCTGAGAACCGGATCCCTGGAGTGGAGACAGCGAAAGCTGCCCAAATGCCAATTGGTGCATTTGGGAATACAATCTAGCTAGGCCAAATCCGAGTAAAACGAGTTAGCAGATATAATGGAGGCTATTAAAAACTAAACCATAGCCAACCAATATATAGATAAGAAAGAGCCCTGTTCATATGTAACATTTTATTCGATAATAAAATTAAAACTGACCAGAAATAAAAAGAGGAGGAAGGGGGAGGCTGCTTGTGGGGGTGGCGTTGGACTTGTGAAAGAGACCACACCAGAGGAGGCCAAAACCCTCGTTAAAAGGACATGCCCTCTATATCTTCCCCCGCCACCACCCACAACCACTGTATAAATCCTCCCCTTCTCACCTCTCCAATCTCCTCTTTCTCTTCTCTCCTCTCCTCTCCTCAGGAAAACCGCCATCTTTTTTACTCTTCTGCCGTTTTTGGTTTGGGCATTAAAAAAGATCAAATCTTGACGGGCTTTTAGTTGTCATTGGCTGTCTCCGGGCCTTATTGGAGGTTTTTGGAACGAAAGGAAGGGGACGCATTTTCCTTACTTTCCTTTCTGGGTGGGGGATTCTTTGGATTTGTTGGGGAGAAGGGGAGACTCGAAAAAGGCAGAGATTTATTCATTTTTGGCACAGATTTGCAGTTTTGATCATCTTTTAGACGTTTTGTTATGCATGCGATGCAGTTGGGTTTCGTTTGGGATGTTGGTTTCAATTTTTTAGATTGTAAAAGGGGAATCTTTTTGTGTATCGGTGGAGGAGGGCAGTGTGCTCTGCTTACATGAGGTACGTTCGCAACCCATTTGCTTTTTTGCTGTCAATCTTTGTGCATTAGTCTTATTTTTCTGGATCTGTTTTGTTTTCAGATCAATGCATTGTGGCCATTCTTGGAATACCATTTGTAGAGATTAGTTATTAGATGCCAGCTTTTACCTTGCCTAATTGTTTTCTAGAAATTTTACATGGTTGAATCGCGTATTATTATTCACGTATTTCCTGTTGTTCTATCTTGTATCCGCTTGTATCGATTTCTGTTCGTGTAAGTTAGCGAGTTACAGATAATCAGATCTCTTATTTTGTCTCCTGACCATTCTTTTAGTGTGTTTGAATTTTTCCGTTGAACACATCTTATGATCCAATTTCGCAGAACTGGTGTCAAGTTGTTAATAAATTTTTACATATCTTTTCCTGTTTTGTTAAATTTTTTTGTTGGTGTTGTTTTTCAGTTTGATTTGGCCAAGGTTCTTTTTTCCTCGAAGAAATGTGAGCATATTTATTTTTATAACTGCAATTAGTCTGGTGCCCTCGGGTTTCTTAATACTACAGTTATTTGTTTTCAGTTACTTAATAAAGCTTCTGAGCTTTTTGTTATTTGTTTTTGGCTTTAGATTTCCTGTTCCATTCTTTGAAGTTTAGCGCTGGACAATGGAAGGTGATTCTTCATGGTTTGTTCATCATTCAGAATATTTGGCCAAAGATGTTGAAGAGCTTGATGCATTCTCCGATATGACAGAGGAGACAAATAATGCAGTTTCCATGGATGTTGTTCTACCTGATGATCTTCTAGAGCGAATACTTGCTTATTTGCCTATTGCGAGCATCTTTAGAGCTGGATCTGTGTGTAAAAGGTGGAATGAAATTGTGACTTCAAAACGGTTCTTGTGGAGTTTGTCCCATGTATTGGGACGGAAACCATGGTACTTTATGTTCACTAGCAGTGATGACCCTGGAGGATATGCTTATGATCCAATCCTTCGAAAATGGTATAGCTTTGACCTTCCTTGTATCCAGGAATCAAATTGGTTTATTGCTTCTTCACGTGGGCTAGTTTGTTTCATGGATAGTTACAGTCGGAGTCAACTGTATGTTTGTAACCCCATTACAAAGATTTGGAAGAGACTGGAGGATCCACCAGGTCTAAAGTTTTCTGATTATAGTGCACTTGCAATGTCTGTAGATTGTATATCTCGTGAATACAGAGTTGTTGTTGCTAAATCAAAACAAGTCCCTGGTGATTTCTTGCAGTGGGATGTTTCAATTAATGTTTATGACTCAGAAACAATGTCTTGGGTGACTTCCAAAACAGAGGTCTTGACTGGATGGAGGGGAGGTGATGAAAGTGTGATCTGCAATGAAACTTTATACTTCTTAGTTTACTCAACTGGGGTTGTTGGTGGATCTGAAAATCGCCACCGATTGATAATGTATGATCTTTCAAGGAGATCTTCTCACATTTCTTTGATGCGAACTTGTATTCCAGTCCCATGTGCTCTTACATGTGGCAGGCTGATGAACTTGAATGACGAACTTGTGATGGTTGGTGGCATTGGGAAGCCAGACCGGCCAGACATAATAAAAGGAATCGGCGTGTGGAAGCTTTACAAAAATGAGTGGCAAGAGATTGCGAGGATGCCTCACAAGTGTTTTCAAGGTTTTGGAGAGTTTGATGATGTTTTTGCAAGTAGCGGAACAGATTGCTTGATTTATATTCAGAGTTATGGTTCTCCAGCTTTACTTGTTTTTGACATGAATCAGAAGCAATGGAAGTGGTCGCAGAAGTGCCCTGTTACAAAAAGGTTTCCTCTTCAGCTTTTCACAGGATTTAGCTTTGAACCAAGGCTTGAGGTATCTCCATAGTTCAGGGTTACCTCTCAACTTTCCTTTTTTGTTTTCTATTCAATGCCACAGGAAACTTTGTGAATTATGAAAGACAGGCATGCTTCCAAATGTATTTCAATATGCAAATTGGCATTTTATAAAGAAAATTTGACTGCAGCTTGCAAGCTGTTATCAACGTTTATTTCATATTTGCCCAAGTTTTTGACAGGTTCTGATTCTTTTTAGATTTTATCCTTCTCTCATCCTGTATGCTGGTATTTGACAAATAGAAATCAGAAACTGGCAGTTAAATTTCTAAATAGGACGAAGTTGGTAAGAGATAAAGACTGTCTTACTCATTCTGCTCTTTAATTCCTAGAATGATCAGGTGAATTCTGAGAGCACTTGAGATGTTGTACCTTTCTATGGGACTTTTCTTTTGACCACACTTTTATTGATGCTGATATCTTTAAATCAAGATCAAAGTTGTTGGGAAACCATTTATGAGATGGTTTGATGCATGACAAGGGCAGTTGTCTTAAGGACTTACTTTTCTATTACAAGCCGTCAGCCTTGATTGGTTTCCAATATGGCTTTGAATGACCAAATTCCATATTCCTCCGTGCTTCATTTGCCTCCACAAGGAAAGTTACAACTAATTGTTAAAGAGTGATAACCAGTTAACTGCATATCTGTTGCCCTTGTGGGGACAATGGAAGTGGTCCGCAGCAGAAAATGTTAAAATTAACCAGAAGTTGGAAGAATGACTATTTAACTCTGCAGGAATGTTTGGCCCGGCTTCCATTGAATTGCATATAATCTTTCAGTATAGAACGCTGTGGTACAATGAAACGAACTTATGGATATCCACCTTATTTGGCAGAAGCTTATCACTAATATCTTTCTAAATCGGATGGGCGTTTTGTTTCTTACATAAAGGGACCCTTCTTGATTTTCATGATATCCAATAAAAGTAGGGCCTTGATGTAAGAATGCTGTTTTTCATTCTTTTGTTATAAAATGTAAGATTGCGGTTGCTGTATAGGCACTTACGTTAGCGGTCTTAAAGCGATGGTATTTTTGTGGAGGCTTCTAGTGCTCGCCTTCTATGAACATGATATGATTGGTAATTTGTTTGTCAAAGCTGTATGTGTCCTAGTGGGCACAGGATAGTGACTGGCAAAACCGGGCTTTGTTGACAAAACCTAGTACTGCTTTTGTGGCTTCCAAAAATCTCCTTAGCTTTGATGCAATCGGTTTGGATTTTGGCATCTTCTTGCGTATAAAGTCAAAAGAAGTTGGGCCTGACGTGATGGCGTTGAACAACTTTTTCCACCAAAAGGACTAAAAAGAAATTCCCAAAGCAAGGAAATAATTGACAAGAGCATTATGAAACATGTTCAGTCTATACTATTGTTGAATTCTAGTTGTGTAAAGATGTATGGATACTATCTACCGTGAGAATAATGAGTTCATGTGTTTTCTTTTTCTTGAAACAGCTAAGATATACTCCCTGGAGTCAATTTCTGCCTACAGCTTAAGAGCGGTTGCGACCTCTATAGTGCATGGCAAAAGCTAATGACTGAACTTAGTACACCAAATTATACACCCGCGTCATTGCTGGACAGTAAAAGTGGGCTTGCATAGCCTACTTTTTCACTGTTCAACAAAACCTTACCACCTAACAGGTGAATGGGTTTGATGTACAAATTTGTTATAGCATTATCATTCTCATTCTGTAGTATATATGATAACTACGTTGAAACTGTTGATGGTTAACGTCTTAACCTCTTTAATACTGGATAGGGTTGTCCATGTTATCAACAGATTGAGCAACCATGGCTGTTTCAATTCATCAAATTAACTTTGAATCTGTTAGAAGTATATGAAAGAAAACTTCGAATCTGTTGGGAACTTGAGTTTGAATTTCGCTCCATACAATGCTTTAAATAGTCGTTTTGTCAAACGGTTCTTCTATAAAGGTCACTCTCCTTGCATAATCTATTGAGGAGTTTTCACCCAACAGCAATATGGAGATCACAAATTTGCGATCAGTCCTCGTCAACTTTAAGTGGAGTATTTTGCCTGCCAATCATAAGAACGAGCTTTTTACATGTAACCTGGCGCCAACTTTGAGTTTCTCATATTATCCGGAATCACCTCCTTTCTTCCATATGACCCGGAAAGTACCAAAAATATCCTTAGGTTTAGGTATAAGCACTTACTCTCCGTTTTTCCATATTACCAGGAATGGGAGCGGCTACCCGGAGAAGCTCGAGTTAGTTGGAGAAGAAGGCGTTCCGTCCGGCCTCTCCGCCCATATCATCGCCGGCGCCGGCGCCGTCGAACTCTGGAAAGGTCATCTTCGCGGCAAAAAGCGGGAAAGACCGGGTATTGGAAAACAACTTCAACGGAGGCAGCGTACATCGAAAAACCCATAGGTGAAGTTCAAATACGACGATTTTTATCATGAAAGTTGGTTCTAGAGAAGAAAGTTGAAAACTTAGCAAGTTTTCAACTATTGTTACAGTCGTGTATTCGACAACACGACTGTAATAATAGTCGTGTTTGATGAAACACGACTTATAGACGTTGCTTTTCACTCATATACGGTTTTCAATATATCGTGTCTGACGGTTTTTTAACTTATATCGGTATTTTAATGGCAGGTACGGATGGAGAAGATAGTTGTTTGCTTACACTACGATGGAGTTTTTACAAATTCTGATAAGTACGTGGGCGGGAAACGGAAGCTCCTGCCTATAGATACACGAGTAAAGTACCTGGAACTGTTGCAGCAAGTGGAAGAAAGATTACTGCTAGGGGTGCAACCGGGTCGGGCTATTACGGGCCGGAGGTTGGCCCGGTCCAAGCCCTAACAACTAGAACCTCGGCCCGAGCCCGGCCCGAGTCCTAAGGCAATTCCAAAAATCCGGCCCGGCCCTATCCCTAAGCGGGCTTAGGGTCGGGCTGCGGGTTTTCGGGCCTTTCAATCCACCCTTAAGTCCTCATGCACCAATTGCCTTCATAAATTTCAAAGCACCATTACTGTTGACAACTAAGGGTAGTTGTTGACACAGTGTGACATAAACTATATGTGTCTCAGTTCATGCCATAAGTAACACAAAAAATAGTTAAACCAGTTGAGAGTAAGGATTGACCTGGTGCTTGTATTGTGCTTGGAAACCAGTTGTCTCTGGGAAAATATTCTTGTGAACTGTGATAAGATTTCTTATGGTCTTTTGACTCTTGTATGCATCAAAAGACCATAAGAAATCCCACAAGCCTCAAGTAACCAAAGTGAATTTAAAAAAAAAGAAAGAAATAACTGCATGCAAAAAATCAAAAAATACCTTGGGAGAATCTCCATAAGTTTTCCCTCCTCCTTTCTCATCCGGGCTTGGGACCGGCCATGGCGGAGTTAAAACTTTTTTTAAAACAGTTAAACATTTACTTTTGAAAACAATAAAATTATTTGGAAAACAAAAATTTTCTACAAAATGAATTTGGACAATCATTTACTGTTGACAACAATACAAAAATTTGGAAAACAAAAGTCTTTTACATAAACAATTTACAAACAATGGAATATTTACTTTTGAAAACAATAAATATATTCAAAAAATAAAAATCTTTAAGAGAAAGAATTTGAGGAATCATTTTCAGAACATACCTCATTTTCAGAACATACCTCATGCATTGTTGTTGAGCTCATCATCCAAATCAGCAATAGTCCCACATGGTGTGTTACCACGCAGCCAATCCTGCATGCAAATTAAGCATTCAACTGTTTCAGGTAAAAGAGAACTCCTGTACTGATTAAGAACACGTCCACCAGTGCTAAAAGCCGACTCTGAAGCAATTGTTGTAACCGGAATAGCAAATATATCACGAGCCATTGATGCCAATATTGGGAACTTGGCTGAGTTCCCCTTCCACCAACAAAGAATATCTAGATCAACATCCCTACTTTCTAACTTCTCCTCAAAGTATAAATCCAACTCAGATTTTCCACCATCATTGTTTTCATCACATCCTTGTTCTGCCAACCAGTTCTGAATTTCTTCTTCCTCATTTGAAGGTTTTGCTAAGTCACTCGATGCCCTCTCCACAGCTGGGCACATTTCACTTTTGTATTGATCAAATAACACTTGCATCAAAGCCAAACTCCTGTCACTACGAATGATCCCCATCTCTTTCCCATGTAGTTGGATCAAATAAAATCTCAATAACTTTCTTTTGTATCTAGGATCCAAAGCCAAAGCTATGTCATATGTGGCAGGTAGATTACTCCAATACTCTTCATATTTGAGTAGCATTTTGTGTGACATTGAACTCAGAAAGTAATCAGTAGACTCTATACCTCCAAGTAGCTGCTTTTTAATTGCAGATATTTCCTTGACAAACAAATGTGTTGTAGGATAACCACTTCCACAAAATAATATTGTTGCATCATAGAAACGCTTAAAAAAACTACATATTGTTTTAGCATTCTCCCATTCCTCATCTACAGGGTTATGCTTATAGTTTGGATCTTCTTCCCCCAATCTTTTTAAAACATCACGATATGGCAAAACTGAATCTAACATTGCATAAGTAGAATTCCAACGGGTGGTAACATCTAAAATCATACCCTTCCCCACATTAATTCCCAATTCAGCTGTTAACTCATCAAACTTTTGTTTCCGGGAAGGAGAAGCTGTCACATATTTCACGGACTCACGAACATGATGAATAATATCTGAAATAGCTTTTAGTCCTACCTGAACAATAAGATTTAAAACATGGGCAGCACAACGTACATGTACAAGAGTACCATCTAACAAAACAGATCCCTTATCCCTAAGGTCCTTAACAAGATTTCTTTGAGCAACATCATGCATTGTCTAAAGTAATGCTACATACTTTTGAATCAATTTTCCACTTCACTAATGTACCTTTAACAGCATTATATATTGCCACTCCAGTATGAGGTGATAATATTCGATTAAAACATATAATCTTTTTTTGTAAATGCCAATCAGAATCAATAAAATGGGTAGTCACACAAATGTATTGCAAATCTTGATTTGAAGTCCATAAATCAGAAGTAATACTAACTCTAGAGGAAAGCTTTTGAAAAACATCCATCAATGCAGCCTTGTCTTTTGTGTAAATACTAAAAATATCCTTCCTAATTGTGGTCCTTGAAACCATTTTGAAAAGAGACTGCATAGTTCGACAAAAATGAATAAATCTTGGGTGAGAGACAATATTAAATGGGTATTCATGCACAATTATTGCTCTAGCGAGCGCTTCCCTAGAAACTTGTTGATCAAATTTAAAAGTAGAGACATTACCAAAAGCAGTTGTTAGTAGTGGTTGTTTAGGATCCACATTAGGTGCTTTCTTACAAGTATTATTCACAAGGTGCCTAGAAAGATGAGATGTGCCATCATCTCCCTCTGCAACCAACTGTTCTTTGCAATAATTACATATGGCTGCACATCTTTTTCCATTTTGATCAAAAACTTTCTTGAAATGGGTCCAAACATGTGATTCACCTCTAGCCCGTTTCTTCCTACCTTTGGATCTAAATTCTCCTGAATTTGGAAGGGTTGGGAGAGGAGGAGGTGTAACACTAGGGGAAATAACAGGTGGGGTGGTGGGAATCGAACTGACATGTGTGGAAAAACTAGCAGGTGTGGAAGAACTAGCAGGTGTGGAAGAACTGGCCTGTGTGGTCGATGCTCGGTGTGTGTTGGTAAAAAATTCACAGTGGTCAGAAGGCTCAAAATTAGACATTTTTACGAACTAAATTAGATGAACAGGTAACCAACAAATAAATTATAAGGAGTATGAAACAAATACCCCTTCCTGACGAATGCCGATGAAGTGATTCGCTTCTGCTAGAGGCCCTGCAAAAGATAAATCAGAAAATCAGAAAATCTTTACTGGCAGTGGCAGGGCGATAATGGAACCTGGAGGTGGTAAAGTCCAGATCTTTAAGCCGCGAAGAGGCGAGAAGGCGGCTGACGGGCGAGGGGGCTGCAAGGCAGAGCCGCAAAAGTAGCTGCAACTCGCAAGGCAGAGCCGCGAAGGCGGCTGCAACTCGCAAGGCAGAGCTGATCTATACATGAAATATGCATTTTATTATCTCCTAAACTTATGTTTCTGCTAGTGTTTGGTTAGAATAACTACTACTTTAATATAGATTTTGGTTTTTGTAGGAAATGAGAGCAAAGATGCAAAAATATGGCGAAAACGGACTTCAATGGTCAAATTATCATAACTCCGTGTACAAATATCGGATTGAACTGATTCTAGCTTCATGTTAAAGTTCAAGATGTCAGCTTTCCAACGCCACCAACCACGCGCAATTCGGAGTTCGGAGCAAAAAGTTATAGCCATTTGAAGATTCCGAACAGTAAAAACGATCGACCGCATCCTTACGCGATCGATCGCGTCTTCCGCGAAAATACTACATTGGAGAAAACGATCGATCGGACACCAAAACGATCGATCGTATCTACTGGAATTTTTGGACTTGCGAAGACAGTAAAAACGATCGATCGGATTCGTCCGGCATCGTTCGCAATACGATCGATCGGAAGCAATTAACAAAGGAAAACGGCTTCGTTCGGCTACGTTCGTCAAACGATCGATCGTGCTATGAAGGCGATCGATCGGTGCATACGGAAAACGCAATTTAACCCTATTTTGACTCGGATTTGGAAGGGGATTTGAGGGCTTTCCTTCACCCCTATATATATGCCTTAAGGGAGAACGTATGGGGTATGCAAGAATAGAGTTTTGAGTTCTTTTGGAGACCTTGGAGGCTAGAGCAAAAGAAGAAGAAGAAGAAGAAGATGAAGAACTTGTTGATGGATTCTCTTCCCATGCTTGGCTAGACTCTCTTCCAAGGCGTAGATGAAACCCAACTGATTGGTTGTATTGTTTCTTTCTCTCATATTATGTTTTTATTCTAGTTGGTGTATGAATCTTTGTTATGCAATAAAAGTTAATTCATTAGAGTTTATTCTTTGTACTCGAGAGAGACAAGAGTGGATCTTTGTGGATTTCAATCTGAAAGAGCACTTGCGTGTCCGAGAGGAACGTGAGGGCTCTGAAGTGTTACATATTAATAAAGTCTCATTGGTTTATACTCGAGAGAGATAGATCACAGTTCCATGTTTTAATAGATTTATGTGTTACATCCGAGAGGAGGGCACTATAATTTGAATTGACAAGTGTATGTCCGAGAGGAATACACTAGCCAACTGGAAATCTGAATTCAAAAGAGAGAGAGAGAGAAGATACACTAGTCTATTGTGGTGGATTCGAAGCCTTGGTATTCCACATATTGATTAAATCTCAGCTTAGTTTAGTTTAAAGTTCATTGCTTTCTTAGTCTAAAATCAACACTGCTATTTTCTCTTGAATTTGGTAAAGTATTCACCGTCCCTGAGGTTCGACAACCCTTTAATACTCGCCGTAGTACAATTGCCTTGTGCACTTGCAAGGGTTTTATATTTAAACGATCAAGTTTTTTGGCGCCGTTGCCGGGGACGGCACAATAGTTTACTAAATTCTTAGCATAGTTAGTTTTAGAGTAGTTTCATTAAATTTAGATTTACTCTCAGTAGCGTAATTTCGTTCTTCTTCCTTTTTGCAGGATTAAGAGAGGACGCAGATTTTCGTCATCGTTGGAAGGGCCATCCCTTCCCACTGTTTGCACTCTCTTAACCCTCTTTTAGAATAAATTTGGGTGCTTGGTGTTTTCCTTTTCTTTGTGGGATTGCATGACGTGCTAGTTGTCGCTATTAGGTTGCTAGTTGTCGCTATCTAGGGTTGATGTTTGCTAGTTGTCGCTATTAGGACTGCACAGGTTTTGTTTGATTTTATTTGTGCATGCATGGTCGTCGTTCCCTAAACCCCGACCTAGCTTTTGACCCTGATCCTGAGCGACTCTACAGAATTTTGAGAACTCGTAGACAATCAATTCCTGAAATCCAACATATGGTGAACAACATGAACCTCGGGGATGGTACTGGTCTAAACCAGGATCCATTAATCCCCCATGCCCGAACCCTGCAAGATTACTACCGTCCAACAGCCTACACCTCCCCTTCCTGTATCCTACTACCTGCTACCGTGGCCAATTTTGAAATCAAACCAAACATCATCCAAATGCTGCCCACTTATCACGGCCAACTTAATGAGAATCCTTATAGGCATCTCCAAAATTTCTTGGAGGTTAACACCACATTCAAACTCACATTATCGGATGACCAGGTGCGCCTTAGACTTTTCCCATTCACTTTAAAAGACAGGGCCAAGGAATGGCTCTACTCCCTTGCACATAACTTTATTTCTACTTGGGAGGAACTACAAGCTGAATTCCTAAAGAAGTATTTTCCTGTGGGGCGGACTAATAAGATCCGCAACGAAATCATTACTTTTACCCAGCAACCAAATGAGCAATTCCATGAAAGTTGGGAAAGAATGAAATCCCTCCTCCGATCCTGTCCCCACCATGATGTGCCCAAGTGGCAGCTAGTGCAGCGATTTCATGAGGGTGTGTGCGACCAGCACAAGACCCTGATTGATGCCTCCTGTGGAGGCACATTCATGAAAAAAACCCCTGATGATGCCTGGGACCTACTAGAGGACCTAAGTGAAAATTCTCTACATAGTGCTACCCTCTACAGAACTGAAGGCCATCTGCCGGGTAGGAGTGCCTCAAGGGGAGGCATGTATGATGTTAAGCCCACCAACAGTTTAGAACACCAAGTGGCATCACTGACCGAGAGATTTGACCGTTTTTTCTCACAGCTCCCTTCTCAGACCCCTATCTCTCACGATGCCTGTGCCAGCCCCATGCACACTGTAGTTGACTGCCCTTCAGCTTCCCAGTATCCTGATCTTGTACAGGAGCAAGCCAACTTTGCACAAGGCTACCCTAGAGCTAATAACCCCTATTCAAATACCTACAACCCGGGGTGGCGAAATCATCCCAATTTCGCCTGGAAACAGCCTAACCAAGGGACCACTTTCAATCAGGCCCCAAGACCCGAAATCCAACACCCAACTCAGCCTTACCAACCAGCTACCGCTCCCCCATTTGACCAAACCAATAAGAAACCATCCCTAGAAGACCAGATGAGTCAAATGAGTCAAATGCTCCTCTCCCACTTAACCGAGATTAAAACTGTCACGCCCCGAAATCCCATACCTCGATCGGAGTGCGGAAGCCAATCAATGATATACATTTGGAGGTAGAGATCCCGGGCGCGAGACCGAACAGTCGATTTCACCACCAATTACGATCATCTCAAAAGGATGTGTAATCGGTCATGCCCATAATCAGTGCAATACAAATACAAACATTAATGAATACTATGGAATGGAAATTTACTTAATAACACTGATAATAATCCATTTAAGAAAGTCAAATCAAATAAACCTATAAATCTATGGCACACAATTGCCATTAAATGTCATAAGCATCAAATAAGCAAAGCAAATAATATAAACTCTAAGTCTTCACGGCTCCTGTGACCGCTTCACTACTGCAACTTCCTGATCTCAATTTCCATTTGCGCCTGCATCAGAGGATGCATGAGTATTTCATAGAAACACTCAGTAGGATGTAAAAACCCACTGAATTAGGACAAACGATATGAATAGGATAAGAATAACAAAGGTTTATGAAGATGCCGCAACATCTGGACTAAACCAAGGATTTATACACCTGAAAGGTTAGTCAATAATAATTCCAACCCGCAAGTAGGGAAAACAACAATAAGGCTCCTACTACACATATGAGTAAGGAGGGAATGGTAATCATACTAAAAAAGCTCCAGACATTAAAAGTGAAAGGAGTACAATTTCTGCTCGCTGAACCGATCACCCGCAAGTGACTATACCAGAACCACCCTAGGGGTCCTCTTTTTGGAACCCTGCCATGCGTCTAGGATGCTGGCCCCACCAGTGCTTACGGACACGATGGGCGGAGACTGAAGACCTTCCGTAATGTCAACAATCTAACGTACGTATGTTGCCTCTTTTTGGGCAGTATGGAACCGCAGTACCACAAATATTAGTGACCCCGCAAGATCAAGCAATGGCATAATGTGAGCACACTATGAATCCACTTCCGGAGAGAGTCCCGCAAGACCTCTAGTGGAGGAATCAATCAAATAATCATGATGAATAATAATTCAAAGAAATAGAGGCCACAACGCTCTAACCACATAAGGTATCAATCACCGGAACAGACTCTCATACGGAGTATAAGTAGAAACGTCACACAAAGAGAATAACACAATCCATACATACGTTCATGCTCAGCCCTAGATGGAAATTCATATAGGTCTTATTGAAATATATATAAATCAGAGACAAGGTGTTAATGAGTCCTAGATGATTTGGATTCCAAATGGAACCTCAAACCGACACAAACGCTTTATCTTCAAATACACGATTACGGTTTTCTTAACATAGGTATTACCCCATTTATCATATTAACCATAACCCAAACTTACTGTGATAATCATAAGGATATAGTCTAGTATTAGTTACTAGCACGTCATATCATCTTCACATCTTATTAAGTGGTTTTACTTAAGTACATAGTATTTTCACTTAGATTCTGCTCACTGTCTTATGCACAACAGTCCCCTTCCGGCGGCTCCCAGACACTGTACAGTTAAGGTTATCTTCTGAAATTTTTACTGAGAATACCCTTGTGGGTCTAGTTTCTAACCCCACCGGTTTTATATTTTTCTGATATCATATGAATTAGTTATGAATTATTTACTGTCGACTGTCCGTGCAGAAACAGTTCTGGCCGAAAGTGAAACACATGATTAAACTTTAATATTCTTATTCCGAACCACTTATAGATGATAATATACTGATGATAGATGATAGTACTCCCCTCCTAGATCAATTACAGATCCTGGAATTAACTAGAATTACCAAAAGATTCCCTTTTTATCATGTTTCTCCCCATATAACACAATCTTAGACCAAATATCTTTCAATTAAGTCGATTTAAGCAAAACGATCATTAAAGCATAAGACTCAATCATTAGACATCATAATCAAAGCAATATCAGAACTTTTATCTTCTGTGAAATTAATAAAGCATCCAACTTTGATCTGATTTACCATCTAGACATGAAGCATGAAGGCATATATGCATGTATCGCAATACACATGGAAAACAAGACATAAATCATTAATCCCGCAAGATTCAAAGCAATACTCCAAGGAAATACACTCATCATATAACGTGAGAAAAGAATAAGAAGAGAGGGAAAAACCATCCTACTCTTTATCACCAAAAGACGTCGCCTTTCTACGCGATGTTCGTCTCCTCCGCTTCCTTCAAAGCTTCCCGATCCAAGCTCTTGAGCAATTCCCACTAGAAGAGGTCTTCTAAGAGAGGGATGAACGTGGGAAGGAGAGGGGAAAGCCTCTGGACGTTCTAGGGTTTAGTTTTCAAAAGCACAAGCCTAGACTCTATGGGTTTATATAGAGTTTTTTGGAAGATCTTTGCCCAATCAATTCTACCATATCTTGGGCACTTTCCACCAATGGGAGAGTCCCTAAATCACCCTAGGAACGTGCAATACAAGTCTAGTTAGGATATGACATCTTTCCCAATCAAATCCGCCTCAAAATTAGGTTAGAATTCGCCAAACCGCAACTGGCGATCGATCGTGCAATACGGCGATCGATCGTCCTGCGCTGTTTACAAACTGCGCGATGGCGCCGATCGTAGCCGATCGAAGCCGATCGATCGTGTTCCATAAGCCGATCGATCGTTTTTACGCGATCGATCGTTTTTATTCAATTTCCCATATCTTTTTACTCCGAACTCCAAATCACACAAAATTGGTGTCGTTGGAAAGCTCTTCTCACCAACTTTAATTTAAACAAAGCACCACACGGTCAAATCAATCATTAATAGGGTCAAATTTCAGTTTTTTTAAGATACTTACTAATTTTTCGGATGTTACAAAAACTGAACAGAAGGAGATGAGAGCAGAGTTGAAAACCCAGGCCCAGCTTGTCCACTCCCATACACAATCCATTGCCAAAATAGAAACCCAGTTAGGACAGCTGGCCCAATCTATGAACCGTAGGGAAGTAGGAACCTTGCCTAGCCAACCACAGCAGAACCCTAGAGGCCAGTTCGTCGTTGAAGGTTCCCATTATCCAAATGAGCAGGTGCAAGCCGTTACTACCCTAAGAAATGGAAAACAAGTGGACAATCAGGTTAGGGACCCACCTATTGCGAGTGAGGACACTCTCCTTGAGAAACAGAACCAATCCACTCCTACTATGCCTGACCCGGTTAATCTCTCACCGCAACAGGAAGCCCCTCGGGAACCCACAAAGGATAAATCCTATATCCCTAGGGCCCCTTTCCCCCAATGCCTCAACCAACCCTCCCTGTTTAGTAAGTCCCACCAACGAATGGAGGAAATGTTAGAGGTGTTCAAGCAGGTTAAGGTCAATCTTCCCCTCTTAGATGCCATCAAACAAGTACCTGCGTATGCCAAGTTCCTGAAAGACCTGTGTACCCAAAAGAGAAAAACCAAATCCCATGTCACCCAAAAGGTCTTTTTGACCAACCAAGTCAGCTCTTTACTAACCAGTGATGTGCCACCTAAATTCAAGGACCCGGGAACCCCTGTTATATCCATTGTCATAGGTGACCATACCATTAGCAGAGCCCTCTTAGATCTAGGCGCCAGTGTCAATCTCCTCCCATACTCAGTTTATCAACAACTTGGCCTAGGAGAGTTGCAGCCCACCTCAGTCACCCTACAGTTAGCAGATCGATCCATTCGCAGACCTAGAAGTATTATAGAAGACGTTCTTGTCGGAGTTGACCGGTTCTACTTTCCTGTTGACTTTGTCGTTCTAGACATGGAACCTGTTGCCAACTCCAAGTCCCAAATTCCTGTTATCCTTGGCCGGCCTTTCCTAGCTACCGCTGATGCCACCATCAATTGTAGGTCGGGTCTCATGAACGTCTCATTCGGGAACATGAAAGTTAAATTAAACATCTTTAGTGCTTCCCAACAACCCTCGAGTGAAGTTGAATGCCTTATGGTTGACGACCTAGATGACCTGGTCCAGGAATACCTCCCATTTGCTGTGCTTAAGGATGCCCTCGAGCACACCCTTTTCTATGACTGGATTGATACCTATGAGGGCACACCTGACCTTGAAGAGGTCCATCACCATTTAGTGGCTGCCTTACACCCTGACCATATCCCATGGAGACCCCACCCCGACCCTCTGCCTGTGTCCACCTCTCCACCACTCAAACCTTCCATAGAGTCTCCTCCCACACTTGATCTGAAAACCCTACCTAGCTCGCTGAAATATGCCTTTCTGGGTCCTAATGACACCCTTCCTGTGATTATCTCCTCAAGTTTATCTAGTGACCAGGAAGCCCAGTTGTTGGAGATCCTTACCACACACCGGCGAGCTATAGGATGGACAGTAGCTGACCTCCGGGGTATAGACCCCTCTGTGTGCATGCATCGCATAAACCTAGAGGACCAGGCTAAATCTTCTAGGGAGGGGCAGAGACGGTTGAACCCTCACATGAGAGAAGTGGTGATGAAAGAGATAGTGAAACTCCTAGATGCAGGTATCATATACCCTATCTCTGACAGCGAGTGGGTGAGCCCCATCCAGGTCGTCCCTAAGAAATCAGGCATCACGGTGAAACCAAACTCAGAGGGTGAACTTGTGCCAATAAGAGAAACCACGGGCTGGCGGGTATGCATTGATTATAGGAAACTGAACTCCAATACCCGTAAGGATCATTTCCCTCTCCCATTCATTGACCAAATCCTAGAGAAACTAGTGGGCCAAGAGTTTTATTGCTTTTTAGATGGGTACTCAGGATATAATCAAGTGCCAGTTTTTCCAGGGGATCAGGAGAAGACGACTTTTACATGCCCCTTTGGTACATTTGCATATCGAAGAATGTCTTTTGGTCTTTGCAATGCTCCGGCTACATTTCAGCGATGCATGATGTCCATCTTTTCTGACATGATTGATAAATTTTTGGAAGTTTTTATGGATGATTTTTCGGTATTTGGCACTTGTTTTGATGAATGCTTGCATAACCTTACTATGGTTTTAAAAAGATGTGAGGAAACAAACTTAGTGTTAAGTTGGGAAAAGAGCCATTTCATGGTTCAACAGGGGATTGTGCTTGGACATGTTATATCAAAAAGGGGTATAGAGGTTGATAAGGCCAAGGTTGACCTAATTGCTAATTTACCACCTCCTACCTCAGTGAAGCAAATACGGTCTTTCCTTGGCCATGCCGGGTTTTATCGCCGATTTATCAAAGATTTTAGTAAGATATCACGTCCACTCTGTCACCTCTTAGGTCAGGACGTGCCATTTGAATTTGATGATTCGTGCAAAACGGCCTTTACCACATTAAAAACCCTCCTCTCGAGTTCCCCCATTATTAAGCCCCCTGACTAACACTGCCCTTCGAAATCATGTGCGATGCCTCTAATTTTGCTGTAGGGGCAGTGTTAGGCCAACGCCTTAACAAGATTCCTCATGTTATATATTATGCGAGCAAGACGCTCACTGACGCTCAATTGAATTATACTACCACTGAAAAAGAGCTGCTTGCTGTTGTGTTTGCATTAGATAAGTTCCGGTCATACCTCCTGGGTAGTAAGATCATCATTTTTTCTGACCATGCGGCCTTACGGTACCTCCTTTCCAAGAAGGATGCCAAGCCAAGGCTGATCCGTTGGATCTTACTTCTTCAGGAGTTTGACTTTGAAATTAAAGATAAAAAGGGTTCTGAGAATGTTGTGGCTGATCATCTATCCAGAATTCCTATTCCTGATTTGCACAGCCATGACCCTCTGAGGGATTCATTCCCTGATCAGCAGCTTTTTGCTGTCTCAACTACTGCTCCACCTTGGTACGCACATATCGTGAATTATCTTGCTGTGGGTCAAATCCCCACCTTTTGGACTAAACATGACAAAGACTTGTTTTTCTCACGAGTCAAACATTACTATTGGGATGACCCTGATCTATTTAAGATATGTGCGGATCAAGTAATAAGACGATGTGTTCCAGAGAGTGAGTTTCATAGCATTTTATCTTTTTGTCACTCTCGGGCCTGTGGTGGACACTTCGGTGGTAAGAAAACTGCGGCCAAAGTACTTCAAAGTGGTTTTTATTGGCCAACTCTATTTAAAGATGCCCATGCTTATTGTAAATCTTGCGATAGGTGTCAAAAATTGGGAGCCTTGTCTAAAAGGAATATGATGCCTCTACAACCTATATTGATTGTTGATCTATTTGATGTATGGGGTATCGATTTCATGGGACCTTTTCCGCCATCTTTTGGTCATACATTTATTCTTGTTGCTGTTGATTATGTGTCTAAGTGGATTGAAGCTGTTGCCACTAGGACCAATGATCATAAAGTTGTGCTGGAATTTCTGAAAACTAACATTTTCAGCAGGTTTGGAACTCCTCGAGCTATCATTAGTGACGGAGGTTCTCACTTTTGTAACAGGTCATTTGAAGCTCTTCTCAAGAAATATTCCGTCACCCACAAGGTTGCCACACCATATCATCCTCAGACCAGTGGCCAGGTGGAGGTCTCCAATCGCCAAATCAAGCAGATTCTCGAGAAGACGGTTCGCCCCGACAGAAAAGATTGGTCCTTGAGACTCAATGATGCATTATGGGCCTACCGGACAGCTTTCAAGACCCCGATTGGCATGTCTCCGTATAGATTGGTATATGGCAAAGCTTGCCATTTACCTGTTGAGTTGGAGCACCGGGCTTACTGGGCTATTAAGGCCTACAACTTCGACATGGATAAGGCCAGTGAACAGCGCAAGCTCCAACTGAGTGAATTAGAGGAAATGCGCCTTGATGCATATGAGAATGCCAAGCTCTACAAAATGCGAACTAAGGCGGTTCATGACAAGATGATTTCCAGGAAATCCTTTCAGCCTGATCAGAAGGTGTTGCTCTATAACTCTCGGCTGCACTTATTCCCTGGGAAGCTTCGCACTCGGTGGTCTGGACCTTTTACTGTGACCGAAGCGTTTCCACATGGTGCTGTTGAGATCCGAAATCCAAAATATGGGAGCACATTCAAAGTAAATGGCCATCGCTTGAAACCTTATTTGGAGGCAGTTAGTGACCAGGATGAGATGCCGGTATATTTTGCTGGTTCAACAAGTACAACATGAGCATGGATCAACGTCTGGCTGAAGACGTTAAACTTAGCGCTTGGTGGGAGGCAACCCACGTAATCAGGTGTATTCTTCCCTTTTCATCTTCTTTATTTTTTATTTTGGGACAATGTGCATAATACGTTTGGGGGAGGTTTTTTCTGCTTAATTCATTAGAGTTAAAAAAAAAAATGTCAAACAGTAAACACGATCGATCGCACTACGATCGTATCTGCAGATCATCAACGCCGTTCATCTGTGATCTGACGGGCGCCGATCATCATCGGTTAAAACGATCGATCGGCTTTTTTTGCGATCGATCGCGGGTCGTCTTCTTCGTCTTTAAAACCTGCGCGGCCGCGGCGAACGAAACCTATTTTCGCTCGCCACCGCCGCCTCCGACCCCAGTTTGAGCTAAGACTCCGGCCCCCGACGAAGTTTTGCACGGAGAATCCATTTCCGGTGGCCGTTTTAGAGATTTCCGTCTCTTTTCATCGCAATCCCGAGCTTTTATTCCGGTAAGCCGAAACGAAAAAAAAAAAACTGATTTTTCTTAGTTTCTGTTAGGTACTTTTGAAATCTGTCTCATACTTGCTCTTAAATTGATTATTGTGATACTTGTGTATGAGTTCAGCCTTTGATTCTCAGCATTTTCGCCAAATCTTATGATTTTTGTGCGTGAACAGTTCTGTTTTTCAATCGAAAAAAAAAAAAAAAAAATTTTCCGAAAGTGAGACATTCCGGATTTTCGATTCCTCTCATGCATACTTTTGATTGCTGATTCCATTGCATGTTCATGATTGCTATCTCCGATTTTTATTTATTTATTTATTTTTTTTTATTTTTATTTTTTTTATTTTTATTTTTCAAAAAAAAAAAAAAAAAAACAGCGCCAACGAGCTTTCCTATGCCATTATTTGTGATATGCCTGCTGTGCTGATGATCTATACTTCTTTGTGCATTAGTTATCTTTATAAGGGTTTTTATTATGACCTTTGATTTTCAGGAACAATGCCTCAGAAATCCTATGCTCACAAACGCCCTAGGAGTGAAGCTTCGACTTCACGACATGCTGCTTCCACCCCTGCACCTCCACCTACTGCTACTCCACCACCACGGCCACTTCAATATGAGCGCCAGGTTCTCCTAAATCCATATATTCCTGATCTACCGACCCACGGCTGGATAAAGGCTCGGCCGGACTGGGTGAATTACTTCACCCGTATTGCTTCTACGACGGGGAATGTGCCTCACTTGGTGCACGAGGATGCCGTCAGAGAGTTCTATTTGAATGGCACTATAGACGACCACGAGGATCATGAACAAGTTGCCATTCGCAGTTTGGTGGGTGGCACTCCTTTACGCATCCGGGTTGCTGACATAGCTCGAGTTATGGGCTGCGAGCGAGGTACTATTCGGCATCCAGATTTCAGTGGTTATCAACTTCCCATGCCTCGCATTGTTACGGGTCGCTTGACAGGGTCGCCCATAGGACCTTGCCTGACCACTTATCTCCAGGCCATCAGCATGCTACCGGAGTTCCGATTTGCCTTTCTCATTTTCCAGCATGATGTATGGTCCGCCAGGAAGGAGAAAGTTGACCGCACGATGACTGAGCTACTTTATGTATTCGGCGACGAGGCTAGGCGGGGCGACCTTGATTTACCTTCATTCGTCTTTGGGCGGATGAAGCAGATGATGGTGGGGAGAAAGGATGAACGGCTACCGTATCCTTTCATTCTTGAGCGCATATTCCAGATCAGTGGGGTCCGTTTTCCAGAGCATGCACGTTTATCTCGTGGACTCAGTCCGATTGGAGTTGACGCCTTTAACCGTATGATCGCCCACACACGTATACATACTTGGCCACAGGATCGCCGTGCTGAGGAGCAGGCCGAGCCACCTCCGAGTCAGCCTACTCAGCAGCCTCCTTGGGAATCTATTCAGCAGCAGATCACTGATCTCACTGGCCATGTGCAGGAGATTCGGGCTACACAGCAACAGATTCTTGCAACCCAGCAGGCATATCAAGAGTCCCAAAATGCTATCACGTTACGCCTAGACTCTATTGTTGACTTTCTCCATGATTGGCGTTTCCCTCCTACGGACGATGGCGATGGCGACGACCAGGACTCTTAGTCCTTTCTTTTCTGGTGGTTTTCCTTCCTCTTCTCTCCTTTACTTATTTCAGATCATTGCCTTTTTATCTTTTGTTGTGCATTGAGGACAATGCTTGTATTAGGTTTGGGGGAGAGGATGTGCTTCATTGTAAAATCAGAAAAAGAAATTGAAAATAAAATTGAGTAGTTTTTAAAGTTACTTGTTAGTACTTTTTCTTAGGTTTTGATAGTTTATCCCGTAATAATGCATGTTACAATTCTTAGGAGATTAATTTGCATTGGAAGTGTGAGTAAGTATACTGGAGGATAGATACACTTAACTGAGCATATCTTTCTATTACAGTCCTCTTGGAATAAGTGCTTGAACTAAGAAAATTCACTTACACACACTAGTTACATAAAGTAATACCATCTAGAAATTTGTTGATTACTAATTTACAGTGGGATGTCTTTAGTCATAGTCATTGGATGATGTGTAGTTGTCTGTTGAGCTTAAAAGATCATGATAGACCATTTACTTGGCTATGGCAAGGGATTGGAACCGGAAATAGGTTGAGAGTATAATACAGCCTGGACAAAATAAAGATGTGCTTGAAAATATATGTGCTGAAAATGAAAATATAGAAAAAATAAAAACAAAATGAAAGAAAAGGGGCTGCTTGACTTTATAGGATTAACTTAGGCTGATGCTCGGGCCCGAAGCGGTCTCTTAAAACCTAATGCCCTAAGCCAAATTGGCTGGGAGTCATTGGCCTGAGTCATTGCTAAACCTAAGCATCTTGAAGTCAGGCCTTACACAGTCCTAGCGAAAAAAAAAAGAGAAAAAAAAAAGTCTGTGGTGTATTATCCTCTCAAATCTAGAATGTTGGACCCGAAGGAGGCGCGCAGATCTGTGCTATCATGAACCTAAAGATTACGATGACTATGTAGATTCTGATGTTCTTTGGTTAATGGGTAACACTGGATCTGTATAAACAGAAATTTAGAATGTATTGCTACAATGTTCTACACTTTCTACTATTTATGTTATCATGCTAATAATATTTGAGCAGAAATTTCCAAGATGAAAGTGTGGAATAAAACCACTTACTTGAGGGCTTCTATATTCCTGTTGATTATGAACCAAGTACATGTGGTTGATTCTCTTAAGCATTGTAGTATGTATTTGTCGGGATAATAGGTTTGCTTGTTTTTTTTTACAATGTTTTTATTTTTGCTTTGTTTTGAACTTAGGTTAATTAGTTTCATAAATACATGTTTGTGGGTAGCATGGCTGCAAACCCTCACGAGACAACACTCGTCCTACTGGGGACACCTAGAGGTTTAACGGCTTGTTGCATACGCTCAATGCAATCGTGTTCCCTACGAAAGTGGTGTTTACTTTTATGCATTAGTTCCTTAGTTTGTTTGATTTTGTTTTGTTTTGTTTTGCTAGGGACTAGCAAAATCTAGGTTTGGGGGTGTGATCTATACATGAAATATGCATTTTATTATCTCCTAAACTTATGTTTCTGCTAGTGTTTGGTTAGAATAACTACTACTTTAATATAGATTTTGGTTTTTGTAGGAAATGAGAGCAAAGATGCAAAAATATGGCGAAAACGGACTTCAATGGTCAAATTATCATAACTCCGTGTACAAATATCGGATTGAACTGATTCTAGCTTCATGTTAAAGTTCAAGATGTCAGCTTTCCAACGCCACCAACCACGCGCAATTCGGAGTTCGGAGCAAAAAGTTATAGCCATTTGAAGATTCCGAACAGTAAAAACGATCGACCGCATCCTTACGCGATCGATCGCGTCTTCCGCGAAAACACTACATTGGAGAAAACGATCGATCGGACACCAAAACGATCGATCGTATCTACTGGAATTTTTGGACTTGCGAAGACAGTAAAAACGATCGATCGGATTCGTCCGGCATCGTTCGCAATACGATCGATCGGAAGCAATTAACAAAGGAAAACGGCTTCGTTCGGCTACGTTCGTCAAACGATCGATCGTGCTATGAAGGCGATCGATCGGTGCATACGGAAAACGCAATTTAACCCTATTTTGACTCGGATTTGGAAGGGGATTTGAGGGCTTTCCTTCACCCCTATATATATGCCTTAAGGGAGAACGTATGGGGTATGCAAGAATAGAGTTTTGAGTTCTTTTGGAGACCTTGGAGGCTAGAGCAAAAGAAGAAGAAGAAGAAGATGAAGAACTTGTTGATGGATTCTCTTCCCATGCTTGGCTAGACTCTCTTCCAAGGCGTAGATGAAACCCAACTGATTGGTTGTATTGTTTCTTTGTCTCATATTATGTTTTTATTCTAGTTGGTGTATGAATCTTTGTTATGCAATAAAAGTTAATTCATTAGAGTTTATTCTTTGTACTCGAGAGAGACAAGAGTGGATCTTTGTGGATTTCAATCTGAAAGAGCACTTGCGTGTCCGAGAGGAACGTGAGGGCTCTGAAGTGTTACATATTAATAAAGTCTCATTGGTTTATACTCGAGAGAGATAGATCACAGTTCCATGTTTTAATAGATTTATGTGTTACATCCGAGAGGAGGGCACTATAATTTGAATTGACAAGTGTATGTCCGAGATGAATACACTAGCCAACTGGAAATCTGAATTCAAAAGAGAGAGAGAGACGATACACTAGTCTATTGTGGTGGATTCGAAGCCTTGGTATTCCACATATTGATTAAATCTCAGCTTAGTTTAGTTTAAAGTTCATTGCTTTCTTAGTCTAAAATCAACACTGCTATTTTCTCTTGAATTTGGTAAAGTATTCACCGTCCCTGAGGTTCGACAACCCTTTAATACTCGCCGTAGTACAATTGCCTTGTGCACTTGCAAGGGTTTTATATTTAAACGATCAAGAGCCGTGAAGGCGGCCACAACTCGCAAGGCAGAGCTGCGAAGAGGCGAGAAGGCGGGCGACGGGCGAGGGGGCCGCAAGGCAGAGCTGCGAAGAGGCGAGAAGGCGGCCTACGGGCGAGGGGGTCGCAAGGCAGAGCCGCGAAGAGGCGAGAAGGCGGCCGACGGGCGAGGGGGTCGCAAGGCAGAGCCATGAAGAGGCGAGAAGGCGGCCGACGGGCTCGAAGGTGGCCGGGCGAAGAGGCGAGAAGGCGAGGGGCGCGACGGCGACGAGGGGGCCGCAAGGCAGAGCCGCGAAGAGGGGGCCGCAAGGCAGAGCCGCGAATAGGCGGCCGACGGGCGAGGGGGTCGCAAGGCAGAGCAGCGAAGAGGCGAGAAGGCGGCCGACGGGTGCGAAGGTGGCCGGGCGAAGAGGCGAGAAGGCGAGGGGCGCAACGGCGGCCACCGACGACGAGGGGCGACTGGTAAGTGGGTAGGTTTTTTTATTTTGGTAAATGGTAAATGGTAATGGTAATGGTATATGGGCATAATGGGCTACGGGCTTCCGGGCTTAGCCCGGTTTTTTAATTTGGGCCCAAGCCCGGCCCGAAATTTGGGGGCTTAAAATTTTGCGGCCCGGCCCGACCCTGTACCTTAAAATCCCGGCCCATACCCATAGTTTTACGGGCCGGGTCGGGCTTGCGGGCCGGCCCGCAAAAGTTGCACCCTATTTACCGCTTAAGTCTACATCTGGTACATTAACTTTGTCATATCGTGTTGACTCTGAATCCACATACCTCCTTGAAGACGATAAAGACGTGGAGTCAATATTTATACTTCACAAGAGCAAGCAAGGCACAAATGGACTACGCCTGTACGTGGAGTGGACTTCTATGGGCAATAACATGGAGACTTCGACTCTCAATAAGGAAATAAATGCCAATGCAAATAAGGAGGAGGAGAGGCTACCAGAGGCAGAAGTGAGGCCGGCCAGTAAGACACCGCCGGAGAGGCTGTCCAGCCCGGGCAATAAGACACCTGCATCAGCAGTCGAAGGAGGAAGAGATGGAGATTATGCTAGGTGAGACTTCTAAGGCGCGGATACAGGCAAGTCGTGTGCTATTATAGTCGACTATAATAGTACACGACTAAAAATTTTGTCGTGCCGTATGCAACACGACTATATACATAGTCATGTTTCAGAATACACGACTACAAATGAATTCGTGTTGCATAAGACACGACTTCACTACGTGCTATCGTGTTCTCAAAAGCATTAAACACTGAGACCGTTGCTTACGCTTGATGGAATATTCCTAAAAGGAAAGTACCCTAGAGTATTATTGGTTGCTACAGCAATCGATGGCAATCAACAACTAATGTGTCTTGCATATGCAATTGTCGATAAAGAGAATATCAAAACGTGGTAAGTATAGAAGCAGGAAACACGACTATTCTAACAGCCGTGTTTTGGACGACACGATTGGGCACACATTCGTGTCTTCGAAAACACAACTACTCATACAGTCGTGTTTTTTATACACGACCTTCTAACAACATGAAGCATTCTGTGTTTAATATGCTTTGTCTCTCACTTGTACAGGACGTGGTTCCTCACCTTACTAAAATGTTTTCTCTTAACGGACCCCCTGGCCTCTCTGGACACTATTGTCTCTGATAGACAGAAGGGCCTTTTAAGAGCGGTCGCCGATGTCTTTCCCGAGGCTCACCATGGGTTTTGCCTAAGGCATATGGCCGCAAATATGCTTAATACTTGGAAGGATAAGTTCCTGAATGAACTTCTATTCCGAGCTGCAAAATGCTTCAGGAAACCAGAATTCGATGCAACCATGGAGAAGATGAAGGAACATAATGAGGCGGCCTGGAAATATGTTGATAATATTCCAAAAACACATTGGGCTAACATAGAATATTCGGGTAAAAGGTACGGCACTCTCACGTCGAATGCGTCCGAAAGTGTAAATAATATGCTTCTGAAGGTTAGGTTTTGGCCAATAACTCGATTGATCGAGCAAACGCGGGCGACCACAAGCATCCATTTTCAGAGACGCCGAATGGAAGCAGACGGGCTACCGACTCCGTTAACAAAATATGCATAGAATCATATCAATCAGATGAGGAATCAGAGTGCTGGAACAGTTCGAGTTCAACCGCTATCATTACGGCAGTTTGAAGTGACATCTTTATACCATGTGGTAAGCATAAATTCGTTTTCTGTAAGAGACGACTATAACAAAGTCGTGTCGTCGAAGACACGACTAGTCATACAGTCGTCGAAGACACGACACGAGTATCCTTGGAAGACACTGATGTTGTTCATATTTTCGCATCAGGATGTTGTTGACCTTACGAATAGAACCTGCACATGTGGCTTCTTCCAGAGCATGGGACTTCCATGCAACCACGCCATGACATGTATTGATGAGAGGAGTTTGGAACCGGTAGAATATTGTGAGAAGTGGTACTGCGCAAGTACGTACAGCACCACGTACGAAGAAGTAGTGTTTCCTACTTTAGACAGAAGTCAGTGGGAGAATTACGGGGTTTTATTTAAATGTGAACTGCCCATGATTGAAGCTCCAAAGAAGGGCAGGAGAAAGACAAAGAGAATTGAGTCACAGCCCGAGCCACCTGCAAGGACAAGTTCGAAATGTGGGAATTGTCGTCAAGCTGGTCACAACCGTACAAGGTGCACCAACAGCCCGGTTCTAAAAGAAAATCGGAAGCGCAGGAAACGAACACTTCCGCAACAAGGCAAACTGACTACGAACTAGACATCACATATACGCCGCTCCGACTTACCTAAGCCCCCACCATTCTTCACTTAGGATGTAGTCAAATTCTTGTATAACGCACATTAACTTATACTGAAATGTACGCCTGTAAAGAAAAAGAAAATCATAAATGAAAAAACAATGTTTCAATGCATCATCCATGTATTCCATTATACTTGAATATTACAGTACACGACTATCTATACCGTCGTGTATTTTGAAACACGACTATTTACAAAGTCGTGTCGGCTAGTATGCGACTATATATAAAGTCGTGTTGCATTAGAGACGATTACATACGTAGTCGTGTTGCATGAAGGCCGTATTCAAAGTGATGCTTGCGATATTTTGTCTAAAGCAACCATGCGTCAAAAATGAATTCGAATTAATTGAAAGAGTATTGTAGAACAAGGTGTCAAAAATGAATTCGAATTAATTGAAAGAGTATTGTAGAACAAGGTGTCAAAAATGAATTCGAATTAATTGAAAGAGTGCAGTATGTACACCAAAGAAGCTTTGTACAATAAAATAATGTGAATAAAATGAATATGAATTTATTCTTTATCCGAAAGCCGCATAAAACCCGCAACTGTGACGACATCTTTTTCGACTCTTCCAGAATCGTCATCAAACTCGCTGTTAATAACCCCGTGAATCAAGGTTGAAGCGATGACTGGTCGTCAAAGTCGTGTAATTGTCGACTGATCAAACTCCGGTGGGCTGACATTGGACTCCAAGTGCGCGACGTACATCATGATGAAGATGTCATAGTCTTTCGAATTTTGTTGCCACGGCGCTTTGGCGATCTGGGTCATCTTTCAGTCGAGCAAACCAAACCACCCTAGCTTGCCTGCCATCACAACGTTCATGAACTGCGTGAATTTATCAGCAGCTTTTCTGTGATGTGGATATAACTGGGATCTACCAGATAGCGGGTTGTAGAAGCTCCATACACAGTGCGGGAAATATACATACACAAGGCAGAAGTGGGAGCCGGTGCGGATTGGGAAAAATGCGTAGAACATGTTCTTGTTCAAGCCGTCGAGCATCCTCCCGAGCTTTTTTACCAAATTCGCATTATTTTCTCCTTCTTTGTGCTCCTGAGAAACCGCAAGAGAGTTAGACAACGATGCTGGGAATATCATACTTAATTACTTATCACTCCTTATGCAGGGAACACTTACGTTGTCGAATATCTCTTTGAATGCGTGGCATCCAAAAAATACCCACGGATACTTCATCCGGTCTCTGTTATTGCGTTGCCTCAATAGACTTAAAAATGCATCTATAACCTATAGAAAAACATCCACATGAGTCATAACAGTCGAAGTAAGGCAATATACAACTTCTAATTAAAAATCGATTATTGTATATACGACTTTCATGATAGTCGTGTCATCGATAGACACGACTTTGCGTAAAGTCGTGTCTTCGAATACACGACATAACATCAACTCGCATATTTGAAAAAGCAAAAGAGGAAAAACATATGAGGAGCATAGGTTTACTTACATTGGTGTTTATTTCTGTTGTTTGTAGGAGGGATACATAGTCGTCATCACATAGCGTTGGGATTGGATAAGCCTTCCTCGGATTGGCGATCCATCCATCTATTGCCACTCTATCCCGCTCTAACAATACCCCCATGTCGAAGCATAACTCCAAATCGGCATATTTTTCAGGGAGTGAAATTACAGACTTACGCTTTTGAGGGGTTAGGAGGACATCGACGTCAACAGGCTAGGATACGGTTAAGCCAGTGGCCTCTGCCACCTCCTCCTCCTTTGCCTCTTCGTCGTCCTTCACCTCCTTCTCCTCTGCCTCCTCTTCCTTCACCTCCTCCTCTGCCTCCTCTTCCTTCACCTCCTCCTCCTTCTCCTCCTCCATCGCCTCTTCGTCGTCCTTCACCTCCTCCTCCTTCGCCTCCTCCTTCACCTCCTCCTTGACGGTTTGGATATCCGACTACTGTAAGGAAGAGATGACCTCATCGATGATAGAGGTTGCTTGTTGATCGGATATGGTTTCTTCGGAGTCAGGTGCTCCTCCGCCATTCTCCGTATATGGTCATCTTCCCTAATCCTCTGCAATTCCCTCGTGGAGGCAGTCCTCATTCTCTTCCTTTCCACTGGACCAGGGGGGAATAGGTCCCGTCCATACGTCGGACGGGACTCGACTTCTGCACGCTCCATATCTTCGTTGAATTCTGGTTGGAGCTTCTTCAAAAACAACTTGGCAGAGGATCTCTTTGTAGTCCATTGAATCTTGTCTTCCTCATCCGCGTGCAGGGGCGGACACAGAAATTTTTGTCAATGGGGTCATAAGTAGGGGTGTAAACGGCGTTCGGATATCTGTGTCCATCAGTCTGTCCATTTGCTTTATTATCCAAATGGAAGCCGAAGAAGAGGACGATAGCCTTCTAGCCACTTGCATGGGGGCAATTAGCTGTTGGATCAAATGTTACGTAGAATGCTAGTTGGAGAGTCTTCACCTTGGCTTTGGATTGTACTTAGCAAGAAACCCTTGTCAAGAATATAAAAAAAATCTCAAATCATGACCTAACTCTGGGGTCAGTGAGTTTTTCCAATGGGGTCACTTAGTAAGCCCACCTTTTATCTTTGCCCAACCCAATAGATTTTTTAATGGTGGTAATAGAAAAATCTCAAACCCAATGGGGTCATCTGACCCCATTGGCTCTAGCGTGGATTCGTCCCTGTCCGCACGTTTGATGGGAGCTAAAATGACATTTTACTTATTCGTGTCAGTAGCAGCACGATAAATAACATAGTCGTGTTGTATGAAACATGATAAATTACGTAGTCGTGTAGCATGAAACACGACAAATATAATAGTTGTGTACCATGTGGCACGATAAAATAAATAATCGTCTACAACTTACCTTTACCCCATTTCGTCGAATCGAGATGTGGCTTCCTTGCCAGCTCCTTTGTCCGCATACCAATCAGAGTTTTCTTCATATGCTCCTTGTCACGGGGCCGCTTCTTTGGCTCCATCTGATGCACCGATGACTTCTTTGGCTCCATTTGGGTCCGCTTCTTTGGCTCCTTCGTCGGCTCTTCAGTCCTCTCCTGCTTGGGATGCTCAAAGATTTGACCTTCTAACAGCATTGACGCTGAGGCGGCAGAGGCCTTCATAGAGTGGAGAACCTCTCGCAGAGGTCCGACACTCCTTCCCATCTCCTCATACGAAGACAGAGCTATCTCAATTAATGATTGTATGCCCTAAAGCGCACCCTCCAATTGTCCCATTGCAGTTGCAGTGGACTGGGCAGCCGTCCTCGAGGAAGGGGGTGCATGTTGGTTGGGAGTCCTCTTGATTTCCGGCCTCTCTGGCTTCTGCCGTCGCAGAAGAGGGGCCACTGAGGTTGACGAAGCAAGGAGAGATGCCTCTCCGACCATGGGGCTGATTACGTCGATGAGTTCGTCCCATACTTCAAGATTGTGGAACACTCCCGTCCAATAGTTGGCCATACGGTGCTTCTTCTGTGCACCTTTCTTCACCTCTGTAATGAGGGCCCCACTTCCTGGCCACCTTTTGGCCCGTGGACTGGTAGGGCCCATGATAGGATGGAAGATTGTCGTGTGCTCGAAAAACCAAATCTGCATAGTAAACAGATGAAAACATTATTATAAGGCACAGTTGCCTTAGTCGACTATAACTAGTACACGAATTGAACTATGGTCGTGTCGTAAACAACACGACTATATACCTAGTCGTGTTTCATCATACACGACTATATACCTAGTCGTGTTTCATCATACACGACTATATCGTGTTGCATAATACACTACTATAAATATAGTGGTATTGTATAAGACTTGTTTGCCTTTCGAAGACTATGAATGCTACATACCTGAAGGACATATGCGGCGCCATTTAGGTATCCACCGCCCAGGCACCCTCTTTGCGATCTCGCACCCACTAGTCTGCTGGTGTGGGTTATACCAGAAACCAACATCTTATGCATAGCCCCAGCCCAATTGTATGACCTCAATCTTGGGAGGTCGTCAATGTAACGGTACAAAGAGGGATGAACCGCTCTAGTGCTGTGTGGAAATAGCACCGTGAAGAAGAGGAGGCAGATGATCATCCTCGCCATGTCCTCCTCTTCCATCTTCAGTTCGCCCGTGCTAAGCTTGTCTATGATTTCCTCAATGTGTGGAATTTCCGCTCTCCTCACGGCGAAGTGCTTTCTGAAGAATTGACCTTTCGGTCGGCGTGTCAAGGAGGGGAGGACCTCAACTCTTTCACCCTTTGCGGGCAATCCGGTGATAAGAGCAACTTCTTGCTCTGTGAAATGTAGTGTCCTGCCCTTGATATTGAAGACCTTCGCCGACTCATCCCAGTACATGACCAAATGGTCGAGGAGGTTCCGAGATACAACTACGTCCTCACCTTCAAAAATGACAGCGAAACCAGCATCTTTGATCACTTGGGCATATCTTTGGTGACGCTATAGGAGGGCCGCACACTTTTTTATCGCTCCCGGTTGACAAAACATCCGAAGCGCCGGTTGCGCATTATATGTTCTCTTTACTGGTCGGTCCATCGGAGCCTTCCTCTTCCTGCCCCTCTGATTTCGCTGTCGAGGTGTCAAGACAAAATCATAATCCTCCTCCTCTTCCGATGGTATTTCCTCCATAGACTCATCTCTTTTTTTATCCATCTGCAAGGAGTGAGGTAGAGTGGTCAGTAGAAAAGTCATGTCGGTGAAACACGAAAATATAAAAGTCGTGTTGTCGCGTACACGACTTTATAGTTCATAGTAAAAATTTAAAATCCAAATGTCGGACCTTATGAAACTAAAATCAGTAAAGATTGTTGTAACTTACAGCAGTTTAGTCTTGTGTATGTGTGTATTTCCTTGCAGGTGCCTTTCACACTCTTCCTCGCCGTCAACCGAAGCTCAATCGGTCAATCCGCCGGTTGCATGCAGGCGGAGGAAGCCGCGGGGGAACTCAGAAGGTTGAAGATCTAAAATACCGACGTATACGCTTCAAATCGCCGCCTTTGTTCACTCTCCCTCAGTCGTGTCGTCGAAATCTAGCAGGGGGCAGCTTGATATCGAGATGGGGGACGCGAATAGGCTCGTCAAAATCCGTGTATTCCGCCGGTTGAATCGCCGCTCGAACTCGCCGGTCGCCGGTGAAGTAGCCGATGTATATCGCCGGAGAACCTTCGTATTTTTTCGTGTTGTACATAACACGCCTCTTCACACAGTATTAGCACGAAAAAATAGAAGAAAGGGCATTTTGGGTACTTCAAGTCCAGATTTCAGGTCATATGAGATTTCACGGGAAAAACCTGGTAATATGGGAATATCAAAGTTGGCGCCAGGTAATATGGAAAAAACTCCACAAGAACGTAATTGCCATCAACGGTGAGTTCTCCTCTTATTATTCGAGCTTATTGAACTAGTCTGGTCGAGCCGTCCCTAGGCTCATTGTGTCTGTAATTCTAGAAGGATTGTAATTTAAAAAAAAATAGTCGTGCTATATTCATTAGATGGTAATATGTCAATGTGAGGTGCCATATATATGCATTCAATGACTTCATCTCGCACCTAAAGCATATATGAATCTAAACTTTTGAAAATTATCATCATGGGAAAAGAGCGTCCATTTGATTTTCTTTTGTCAACAAGCGAATGTAGGCATTGAAGTTAGGGTGCGTTTGGTTACTGATTTGTTGAAAAAAATCAATCTCTTTCAGCCTGAAAGTGCTGAAAGGTGTTTGTTTAGTGAAGGAGCTGACAGGAGCTGCTGATGGTGAAAGGTGAAAAAAATCACCTAGCAGTTGTCCGTCCGTTTGGAAACCGATATATCAAATTTTCGGGCCTGATGGTAAAAAGTGAAAAAAATCAGCAAATCAGAGCGAAAGGTCTGAAAATTAGGCTGAAAGACTGATTCTCGTTCGAATGAGAATCAGGCTCAAAGACGGGTTTTTATGCACCTCCGGCTGCCCTCGCTCTCTCACTGCCCTCCGCTTCCGCTTCCTCTTCTCCCCTTCCCGAGCCGGCGAGCCCTAAACCCTAACGACACCCTGGCCATCTCACCGTAACCTCTCACTGCACTCCTCACTGCCCTCTTCATCTCCCTCTCCCCGCAAGCCGGCTAGCCAGGAGGCTTTCCGGCTGTGACCCTTCTCACCGCCTGTCAGCCTGCTGCCGTCTAACGTCAGTCGCACGAAGCGCTCCCAGTAGGCCACCACGGCCAACGCCAAAGCTGCAAAGCCCTACGCTGGCCGAGATCAGGGTGTGCGCTATCGACCTGTTGTGCACGTCGACGCGAGCCTCCCGATTTGTTCATCACCTCAGCAGTCGACATCTTGCCGCCGCAGGTAGAAAATGACATTTTCCTTCTTTCTTGCGTCTCTTCTTATGGTCTACACGTCCTTCTTTCTTGCATCTCTGCCTAGGGTTGCAAAGGCATATATCAGATTTTTCAACTTTTCCTAAAAATGCTGTCTTTTTTCTTTTATGAAGCTTAAATTGGTGTTTTTTATGCTTCATAAGACTACAATGGCCTCTGCATTTACGAAATTTCATATTTTATGCGTATCAAGAGGTCACTTTTTGAAAGTTCGAATTGAGTGTTGCATTATTTGGGAGATATATAAGTCATGTGTATCTGTTGTATGATTGCATGATTGTTTAGCTTCTGATGAGGAGCACCAGGAAGAATGAAATAGTTCATGCATTGATACAATTACTTAGGATCCATTCTATACTATTGGGGACTCTACTTTTTTGGTTCCATTCCAGTCCTATTTTCGATAGTTGAGAGTCAGTATGATCATTTGAAACTACATTCTTCAGGTCGTTGAGCGTGGAGACCAATCACAAGTGAGTAAAATTGGTTGTCAAGGGCATAGTAGTTGTAACTAATCTCTGACTCGTAAGTGCTTTTTTATCGTCTCCTTACCTTGTAGTAGCCTGACTGTGACTTGAATTTTAAGTTAATAATGTACATTGGTCGTAGTCAAGGGAACCCTACAAGTAATACTTCTGCCTTCCTATTTTAGATGCTCCATCTGCAAAGCAGATAATCCCGTTTTAGATGCTCCATATGGTGATTTTAAATTGATTTTGAACTTCTTCCTTCCATTAGTTGGGGTTTGCACAATCCCATCAAAATCAGCATATTATAATATCATCAATCCCACCTCATCAAAGTAATGATCTCATTGTCCATAGAGGCCTTCATATATGTTTTTCATCAGGAGTTGTTTCAATACATATACAACAGAAATGAATTCCTGGAACTACTTCTCTGTAATACCTTTCATAAATCCACCCTCGTTATTGCTCACAAAGTAACATCAGTTGTTATGCAAAATGTGTCCCCCCTAGTTATTGCTCACAAATTAGCATTACTTCTTATGCAAAAGGTAAATTAGTATTAATTGCCGACCCCTTTTATTAACTAGATGAGTTTTGTAAACTGATTTATTTTTACATCTCATTTACATTCATTTTTGCTAGCTGGTAGTTTGGCTTATAAGTCCTAATATTTAATGTTAATGATATTATTTGGGAAATTCGTGGTTAGCTTTTACGAGTTTGCGCTTTCACGTAGTTACTAATTGAATTTATAAGTGTACGCATGTCTAACAATTCTGCAGTTTGCACATTTTTTGTTGTCATGTCTATATTTAGAGTTAAATAATGGAAAGTTATCCTACCTTACAGCCATTTATTTCACATTTAGGCATTATCATGTCCTGCCTTGCGTTGCTTCCTTCTGTATATTAATAGTATATCTATTAACGGATGCTGTCGGAGATGGGACCCTATAGTTAGGGTCTATGGTGTTCTAATATTATGATCGGTTGTTGATATATGCAAAATATACACATTTTTATATGCCTTTCTACCTATTTGTTAGTCGTATTTTTAGTTAAAGTAAGGATAATTAATGTTTATCTGTGTTAAGTGAATAATTAGGAGTTTGGTAATTAAACGCGCTTAATTGAGTTATTTAGATGCATTAATTGGATTTAATAAGATTTATATTTTATTAAGCGTCTAATTACATTTTAATTTTATTCATACAGGTTTTAGAGCTCCAGGTTTCAGATTCACAAACACGCGTTAATCAGCTCGTGTGAAGAGATCGAAGATCCGACGGACGTGGTTGGTACGACGGGTTTTAACCCAATAAAAGAAAAAAAAAGGAGAGAAAAGAACCGGGTCAGCGGTTCAGCAATTGGTCTGGTCCGAAAATAAAAAAAAAGAAAAAAAAATCGAAAGCAACCCGAGCCCGATGGCTCGGGCGCCTGGAACAGAACAGAAGAAAACAGAGCACGCTTTGTTCAAGCACCGGAGGGTGGAAGAAGAGGTGGAAATCCGCCGGCCATAGGCGGTGGGTCATGCTTCCGACGATGCGACGGCGACGGCAAGGTCCTGTAGAGGGTCACGGTGGTTGGCGAGCTGGATGACGGCCGGCGGCAACTGATGGGTTCGAAATCGACTCATGAACATGAGGAATGGGTCGCCGGAGATGGAGGAGATGACCGAAAATCTAGTGAAGCGACGACGGCGACCCAACAGCTAGATAGAGAATGCTGGATTTGGAAGGGCAGATGGACGGCAAGCTCGTGATTTGGCCGATGTCTGAAAAATTGAAAAAATTCCTGTTTTGAAAAGCTTGAGGTTGCGCCCGGAAAGGAAGGTGCTGGGATTTCTTGGACTCGATTTTGCGACTATAAAAGGAGGAGCTTGCAGAAGGATTGGCGTCTCTGGCGGGCGGTTCGAAAGTGGGTGGCTTTTGGGCGGTTTGTCTGTGGAAGAAGGGAGAGACACGGCTGTGGAGCAGAGGGTCGGCGGGGTTGCTGACGGTGGTTCTGTTCTGAAGGATTGGCGGTTCTGTGAGAGATCGAGAGTGGCTTTTGGACTCGTTTTTGCGGTCTGTCGAGAGGCAGAGAGGGGTGGATTGGACGGCTGTGTTCGAAAGGTCGCCGGCTGTGCTGTGGAAGGTGAAGAGGAGTTCTGAGGCGGCTCTGTGCTGTACTGTGCAGACGGGGGACGGCTGTGTTCGAAAGGTCGCCGGCTGGGCTGCTCGAGAGAGAGGTTCTGTCAGTTCAGAAGCGGTGGTGAGAAGGGAGACGGCTGTGCAAATGGTGGTATCGGCCGTGGTGGTCAGAGAAAGGGGGTTCTGTCTGAGAAAAGAGGTCTGTTGTGAAAGAGGGTCTGTTCTGTCGTGGGACATAACTGGTGAGGATTTGGCGAGAAGGGGACTGTCTGTTCTCTTCGAGAGAAAGGTCAGATCGGTTGAGGCGTGCAATCGAGAGATTGTTGCAGAAGGTGGAGGGAAGAGGAAAGCAAAACGGGATTACAGACAGACTGAAAGCAGCAAACAGAATTTTTATTATTATTTTATCTTTTATTTATCCAATTTCTGAGTTTTAAGTTAGTTGAACATCTGATTGCTTAATTAGAAAATAAAAATTAAAACTTTTCATTTCATTGCTGCTTGCTACATTCTCTAGAATTAGGTTGAATATCTTACTAAGTCTCTGAGGGATCGACCTCATAGCCACTATTCTGCATTAGATTCGTGCGCTTGCGAGTATTATATTAAAATTTACATTAGTTGTGTATATGATGTATAGGGTTTGGTTACTGATTTGTATATTAATACTGATTGCTCTTATGCCTTCCCTCTTATATGTCCCCTTTGTTGAGATGGGAAGCCCAGCCAAGAAAGGGAAGTATGTGAAACAGGTAGAGTGTTGGGGCAAGGATGAGCACTATGCATGGATCAGAGCATACTCTAATGCTCTGATTGCTGGACATAGAAAGGGCAAGGGACTTGAACCCACAGGCTATGCACTGGTCAGTGAGGAATTGAGCAAAAGGGACATACACGTGAATGCTGATGCGATCAAGAGTCATTATGACAAGGCTAGGTACCTCTACAATGCTTGGAAGTGGATGTCTAATCACACTGGATGTGGGTTTAACCCATCAACTGGTACCTACACATCTGGAAATCCAGAGTTCTGGCGGCAATTTAAGGAGGTGAATGTTTATGATCCCAATTTCACATTTTTTTAATGTAGCTTTCACATTTATATATATTAGTATGCCTCATTTCAGTTTATGAATTGTTACATATAAGTTTTGAAGTGTCACTTTTGATAAGCACATATTGATCAATGCAATATCACATTAATGTGCATGACCTATGATGCCATCAACACTAGGTTGTCCATGCAATATCACATGAGTTTGCATCTAATGACAACTCGAAACTATTTTCGGTGTGGTTGTTGCAGAAGCACCCTAAAGCAATGCGCTTAAAGACTTGGGGATACACAGATGAGCAAGTGGCCCTACTTAAGCTTATATTCGACGGCAACCATGCCACAGGGGATCATGCTTATGATGGACGTCCTAAGCAGAAGCAGAATGTGGCTCAAGCATCAAAGCAGCCGCTAGAAGGGGATTCCATAGATGACGAAATACCAAGGATGCAACCTAATGAATTCGATCAATACTTGGGAGAGGATATTGGAGATAGCCAATATGGACCCTTCACCAGTCTCCTTGATGAGGATAATCACGCAACCCCCTTCCCCATGCACTCCCCAACTATTCCTACATTTGTCAACCCATCCCAGGTGCAGTCATTTGTCGTTTGTTACAGTGAAAATCCATTTAGATTACGCACGTGCATTTCAGCTGACAGATTTAGCCTAGCAATTTGGACTATCATGGCATTGTATTTTACTCAATTTGACCAGGATTTTTCATCCAGAGTTTTTTTATAATTGACTAGGCCATTTCTTCCCCATCTCATTTTCGCCATTCCTTGATTCTTGACCAAAATGTAATGCTCCTACTTCTGACTCTTGAATCTATAGTTTTTACTACTGCTGTTTGCATGTATGAGAACCTTTTTGTGTTTAAGAACATCCATAACTATTTTGTGCTAATATGCTTTCATTTTTTGTAGGTACCCTCTACTGACCACGTACCCCACAGTCAAATGCCCCCTCATGCTCACACTGCTCCTATGAACCCTTCACCTATGGAGAAGCCGAAGAATACCTCAAAGAGGAAGGCTGGTCCCTCATCAGAAGTCTCCACCACCTTCCAATCCATTTGTGATGCTATGTGTGCTCGCAATGCCATAGCATTGAGGCATGTGGACATCCTCGCTGATCCGGCAGCACGAGAAATGGCGATTGCTGAGAAGGAAAGTGAAGAATACCGGAGATCACAAGCCCTGATGCGCCAGTTGCCTGCGTTTGATGTGAAGAATCCGATGTACACATCTGGCTTGTCTCTTATGCTTGATGAGCATAAAAGGCGTATGTGGCTGACAATGGAGGGCGATGTTGAATATGCTGAAGCTTGGCTGCGGGGACAGTGGATGGAGAAGCATCCACCAGCATGTGTGACTGTCTATGGTAATCTGAGAAAGTAATTCAAACGTTTCTTTATTTCAGACATTTAGGTTGTTTGCTTTCGATTGCATGTGACTAAAAACATATCACTATTTGCTTGTGTGATTTCTGTAATAATGCATGTGGATAATGTTGACTCTAAAGTGGGGTGGAGAATTTTTTTTTTCAATGCAGGGAGAATTTATGGGGTGACTCTAAAGTGGGGTGGCTTGTCTGTAATAATGTCATGTGGATAATTTTTTTTTCAATGCTTGTGACTTGTGTGCATAAGCTTGACTGTATGGCATGTGAGGGATCTGGAGAATCTTGACTGCATAGCATTGAAAAAATGTGTGGAGAATCGTTTCTGTAAGGCATGTGACTAGTGTGGAGAATTTCACTGTAAGTCATGTGACATGTGTGGCATGTGACTTGTGTGTGTTGCTCATATATTAGGCTGAGAGCAACCCTTCATTGTAGATTACTGATATCCCTCCTCTGACTGTAAAAGACATTTGCCACAAACCAACACATCCGATGCAAGCATAGGCTCTTCTATTTCTCCTGCGCAGGTAATCTGAGAACTGTTACCTATATAGTTCAACTCTTTCTCCTGCTCTTTAAGATTAGTTACTCCACTTACTTCATATAGATTACATGCTTGCTGATAAGAACAGTTACCTATATGCTTGACATGCTTGCTGATAACATAAGGTTGGGTAACTAAAAGTTCATTCTCTGACCTGATGTAGTTATTCCAGTGGAGTAACATTATAGTTAATGGCAGGAGGTATGACCAGGATTTTAATTGTGAGGACATCTTGGTTGATATTCTAATTGCAATTCGTGACCTAACTCTTGGTTTATTTTTTCTTACTTTGAGCACATTCTTATCAATATTTTAATTGCAATTCATGATTTGGAGATGCATGTGGCGATATTTAATATACTAAAACACTATTACGACGTTCCACAAGAAAGATACAAGCTTTACAACTCAAATTGGATAGAAAATTGCTTAAAAATTTGTTTGTGACAGGTGGGTGGGGGCATGTTTTAAAGATCTCATGGTAAGCCTTTAAATCGTCTTTCCATATGGTTTACAGTTGTTTACATGTATCTTGCCCCTGTTCCCACCCTCACTTTGCATAATAGCTTGTCTTGGGATAGTAGGTCCAATTCACTTTATACATGACCATGTAATGTCAGTTGATTGTCAAAGAAGTTGGGTTATGTGGCTACATGCTCTTGTTGTGCATTGTCTGATTAGGTGGTTTTATCTGACTGTCTTCATTTAAACAACACAATGGTAGCACATGCAAGTAAAGCATATTTCTTTTTGGACTTACAAGTACAATAACGTTAACGATGGTAGCCCTGTCAATCCATCCTTCACTTTCGGGATAATCAAATTGTGTGTTGGCGCCTGACGGAAAGAAAATTCCTGCCAACGTGGTTTATGAGGATGACATTTATTTCATATCCTTTGCCAGAATGTGAGTGGTCATGTATGCAATCTTGCTTGAAACTGCTCATGCAGACAGTGGATATCAAAACAGTACATTGGGACATCAGAAGTCCCCACTTATTCAGTCTATTGTTAGAAGACTAATAAGTGATGATTATGAGATTTGATCATTGAACTTTTATCCATTCATGAGGGGTTTTTCTATAAACATTATTAGGAGAAGATGATTGTATCCTTCCCGTGTAGCAATTTAGGGTGCCTAATATCTATCTATTATTTTAGTCGCACGCTTACATCAAATTACCTATCATTAGTCGATGCATCTGCCTGCGTTTGGATTTGTTATCCTTTTTTAAACTCATGGAGTCAATGTTGACGGTCACACTCAAGAACCTTTTTTAATGAATATTTTCCATAGCAATCTTCACGACGTGTGCCGGCCATAATGGACCCTTGGGTAAGTCATTTCAGTTATAATAGACAACATCTTCCCAGCTACCCAGAGCATATAAAACTCATGTTTGAAACTGCTCATGTCCATGCAGAAACTGTTAGATGACCACGACGAGGCCGATGATGCTATAGTAATGAGACTTGCAGAGTATTGGGAGCAACACTTGAGTCACCCTCCACCTCAAAATGTTGTCCACACACATCGCACGAGGGGAGATGAAATGGTTGGTGACATGTTATACAACGTAACGAATGATAGAATGTGTAGGGATTGGGTGAGAATGAACAAAACACCATTCATAGAATTATGCAGGCAAGCCAGATTAACTGGTCTAAAAGATAGCTGAGGAGTCTCGGTTGAACAACAACTCATGATATTTTGTGAGCTGTTGGGTCATGGTACTTCAGTAAGAAAACTTGGGCACGAATTTTCTCACTTAGAGGAGACCATTCATAGGCATATTTATAACGTTTATGGGGCATTAGAACCATGGTTTATGTCAAAAATAAATAATATCATGCCACTTGATGTAGTGCCAAATTACATTAGGAGCAACACCATGTATTGGCCATGGTTTAAAGACTGTGTGGGTGCGATTGATGGCACGCATGTCATGGCGAAGGTGGCGGCCGATGTGAACAATGCCTATAGAGGGAAAGAAACAACCACAACACAAAATGTCCTTTGTGTGTGTGATTTTAGCATGCGTTTCACGTATGTCGTGACAGGTTGGGAGGGGTCTGCACATGATCAGCGGGTTTTGGATTCGGTATTGCAAGATCCCACTTCTAGTTTTCCAATACCACCAGGTGGCAAGTACTATGTCGTTGATGCAGGATATGCGCATAAGGTGGGCTTCTTGGGCCCTTACAAGGGATCTGGGCATAGGTATCACATAGCACAATTTCAACAATGACGTGCGAGTTGTCAGAATGAGACATACAACTATAGGCACGCTTCCTTACGGAATATAGTTGAACGGGCATTTGGTGCATTGAAAACACGTTGGCACATCTTGGACAATATGCCCCCTTATCCAATAGAGATGCAAGGAAAACTTGTGTACGCGTGTGCAGCATTGCACAATTTTGTTCATGAGCAAAACCATGGCAGCTCTAACCCTGACATGAGAGATTGGCTCCTTCCAGAATTCGAAGGATTAGCCAGCAGTGGCGGCGTTAATCCAGATGGTGCATCCACTAGTGGTGGAGGGGTAGATCAACAATTCAGGTGTTGAGGATGCGTGATACAATCCGTGATGCAATTGCTGACTCGCTTCATATACCACCTTGATCCACATTCGGAAGGCGACAAGAACAACACTAAGACGTTAATTGTGTAAGCACATGCCGATGTTGAATATTTTCTACATTGGTAGATGACAAATAAAGATGTTGGTCGACTTTATTATGAATCGGTCATAGTTATTGCAGTCACCTGCATTACTACACATTTCCATATCAAGTTTATAATCAACATAAAATGGATTGCTCCAGTCACATACATTTAACAATAATTACAATACAACATAAGAGCATTAAGGAAACGAAGACACAAGTACATGGGTTGTCTCTAATGAACTCCTCCATGAAAGTAGTGCGTGCTTGAGTTACATTTTTCTGCTTGAAGCGCATGGGGGTGTGAACTCTTCTACCGAACTTTTGGGGTGCCGGTGGGTCGATCCACTCAAAGTATCCACAACCATGCTCCCCCTAAAACGAGCACTTATAGTTGAGAATGCATAGATTGATGAATAATACACATAATGCTAAGGAAAACAATAGTCTTTTATTTACTTACATAATGATCCTGACATTTCATGAACCTCCGATCTGGATTGTCACCCGTGTGGGAAACGTATATATTCAAGTGGTTGTCTCTATAACGAGGGCAGACTTGGCGTGTACGATTAAATGGACGAGGAGAAGTATCCATTTTTTGAGCTGCATTAAACAAACACAATATGAATAAAGCATTTGTATAATCACACTAAGAAAGGAGATATAACAAATTGGCTTGGCTTAACAAGTTATCATGCTAAACCGACCAGCAAGGAAGTAAAAGCAATAGCTTCAATATGTAATTCATGACTAAAGACTCTAAGGTCACAGGCCTTTTCAACCATGAAAACAAAAGGAAATTTACTCATTTACAGGGAGAGAAGAGAAGTTTCAACCATAATCCCAGACTTCACCAGGTAAGCATGAATCTGTGTACCTTCACTAACAGCTGTAAGATCAATACATCCCATAAGGACATAGGTAAAAGCAACGGAATCTGAATTTATACCTTCTTTTCTCATTAAACAGAAATGCTTAAGAGCTTGTGCAAGAAACCCATTATAGACATAACCTGAAATCAAAATTGTCCAGGGAAGTAAACCCCGCTCATCAGGGGTTTGCTGAATAATATAAAGTGTCTGTTCCATACAAAAACATTTTGCATACATTTCCATCAGAGAATCTCTTACACATGGGTCTGTGTCAAGCCCAATTTTAAGTGTAATAGAATGAATTTGAGCACCCAAATGCAGGGTCTCAGATGTTGCTGAAACACCTAGAATACAAGAAAAAAGAATGCTATCCGTCAACCTAATATTGTTGTAAAACCAACAAAATACATGCATGGCCTTTTCCAGGCAACCAGAACTGGCATAGCCATTAATCAAACTTGTCCAAGTCATTATATTCTTACTATCAGTATGGAGCAACAAATTGAAGCAGTGTCCAGGGCATTACAACCAGCATACATCCCAACAAGAGAATTCTCGATGGCCCCATCAGCCTCAAATCCAAATTTAATTAAAGAACCATGGATTTGCAAACCTTCTGTCAAGAACTCGTCTCTGTCAACTGGTCTGAGCAAATTAACAAAACTAGGTCTAGTTGGTTTCAAGGCCAATGAGAAAATCTGCCGAAAACACTCAAAAGCTTCCTCAAATTTTCCAAGCCTTGAAAGTACGCCTATCATTGCATTAAAAAAACAGTGTCCTTCAAAACCAAACCATCAGATACCTTCACCAACTCATCAAATTAATCAAAACAAGAATAAAAGTCTAGAAGCCCACTCCCAACAACAACATCCTCTCCATGTCCAAGCTTGATTAGGAAACAATGCATTTGCAAACCCATGTGAAGACATCCAAGGCCAATGCAGCCTTTAATTAGGCTAAGAAAACTGACCTGATCAGGAACCATACCGTAAAAGAGCATCTTCCTGAAGAAACCAAAAGCATTCTCTACATTCTCTTCCTGAAGAAACCAAAAGCATTCTCTAGTAAGGCAGAACACAAAGGAAATTTGAACTTTGCAAATGCCTCGCTGGTTGTGTTGGTGGGTATCGAATGACTCAGCCATTTATCTTCTTGTTTTGAGGAATTGGAATTGGTATGTTGGACATAAAGGGATGGGGAGGCAGCCAAACAACCTCCTTACTTACTAGTCAACTGCTGTAGGACTAGTTTGTTCTTGACATGAAGGCTTTTTTTGAGTTTTGAGACAGCACGCACGCAGTTTGAAATCAATAGATATACGTAGCTCAAACATGTTGATATATAATCGTGCTTCACTTTCGAAATAGTCAACAACTAATACTTTCATATATATCGAACTCTAAGAACTTAAAGTTGATAGAATAGAAGTCATATGCTGATCAAATAAATTAGATTCAGAAAGACAAAAACCCCTGAATGGTGTATTTTGGACAATAGTCTAGCTAGAAATCAAAACAAGCAGACTCAGGATAAGCATTTGGCCGATTTTGAAGCTCTAAACTAAAATGCATGTGGTGAACAAAGAAATAATACGAATGAAGGCTCACTTGTATCTCCACAGTGAAAGCAAGGTCCTTGCTTTCCCATGCCTTCCCTTTCTCGGAGGTGGTATCTAGCGGATGTCGGAGCGCCTGCAGGCGGAGGATCGGGTCGAGCGGCTGTCGAGGAAGGTTGACGGAGGTGGTCTCGAGCCGCTGTCGGAGAGGCTGTCCGAAAACCTAACGGAAGTGTTCTCGGGTGGTTGTCCTCACGGCTACAGGCGAAGGGATTGGGTCAAGCGGCTGTCGGAGGTGTCTCGAGCGGCTATCCTCGCGGCTACCGGCGGAGGATTGGGTCAAGCGGCTGTCGGAGAAGCTTCACGGAGATGGTCTCGAGCAAATGTCGCGGCTACAGGCGGAGGGATTGGGTCGAGCGGCTGTCGGAGATGCTTGACGAAGGTGTCTTGAGCGGCTGTCCTCCCGGCTACCGGCGGAGGATTGGGTCGAGCGGCTGTCGGAGAAGCTTCACGGAGGTGGTCTCCAGCGGCTGCCCCAACAAAAAGAAGGAGGTGATCGTCTATCTGAGCGGCAGCCACCCAACAAATTGAAAATGGATTTTTTGAGGGACAGGTTTAATGAGGGGGTATTTCTGTCCCAAATCACCCAAAATATAAAATTTTCACCTACTCAGCCAAACACAAATCATACATGATTTTTTTTCATGTTTCCAAACACAAGTCACCATTCAGGATTCAGGCTGATGCTGAAAGGCTGAAAATATGATTAATTTCAGGTTTCCAAACAGGTGTTCCACAAAAAAAAATCACCTACAAATCACACTGACAATTATCAGGCTGAAATTTTTTTTTTCACTTTTCCCTACTAGTAACCAAACGCACCCTTAGTCATAGTCTCGACCACACTTCTCAACAGCTCCACTCAAGATGCCAATGCCCTAACCTAGGAGAGCCCCTTCAACACAGGTTGGCTTGATAACTTCTGATTTTGGCCGAGCCTGATGTGTTTGATTTCCCAAGTTAAGCTAAACTCCAGATGCTTGACGTTTAAAATGCAGACATGGCAGCTGGATATAGTTATGTTGAACTGAAGGATGAACATAAGTTGCCATATTTGCTCCAATTATTCGGATGGCTCTCATATATGTTGGATCCTGTCAGGATTCAGTGTGTACATTCTATGAGCAGTGACCATAACATTTTATTGATTATCCATTTAGTTTATGGGAAATCATCAGCCACAAAATTAGCTTCCAGCATGTATGTAAGGATGGTAATAGAGCTGCTGATAGCTAATGCTACTCTCACGTGTCTTGGGGGAGGCTGTTGGTGGAATTCTCCCCCAACTGTCCTTTCTCCTATTCTGCGCGAGGACCTACTTGGTGTCACTGTATTTCGATCTAAATTTGGTTAATATAGCTTGTTTCCTAGCCAAAAAAAATTCAGCCACAAAATTAGCTATGAGATAATTGTTCTTCCTGTATAAAGACAACCAAAGCAGATAACAGTGTTTTTCTCTAAATACTCTTCTTGCATTTTATATTTAAAACAGCTCCCCCCACAAAGAATCACTACTCTTCTTAATTAATCGAGCCAACAAAGGCTCATCTAAAGGGGCATATATTGGCAGTCGACCACCCCAGGTGGGCATGGAATGCCAGCTCGCCGATATATCGGTATCGGACACAAGCCGATACACCGATACCACTAAGTATCGGATTTTCGAAATTTTCTAAATATCGCCGATATATCGGTTTCGGATTTGATATATCGGTCTTTTTTGAAAAAAAATATTTAAAAAAAATTTGAAATTTTGTTTTAGGAAAAAAACTTTATGTTTGTTTTCTATCCTAATATACATTTTTATGCATATTTTGAAATCTATTCTTTGTTTAAATTAGTATAACTCATTTTAGAAGTTAGATTGTAAAAATATATGATAAAAACTAGTTTTTGACGACCGATATTTTTTACACAATATCTCCGATATATCTCCGATATTTCGTCTCTTAGGCCGACCGATATTTTAGCGATATCCGATACGACATTCCATGCCGGTGGGTAAACTTAACCAATAAAAAGTTGTCAGAGCCTAATGGTTTTTATACAACTGCAGCAGTGTCACTCATGCACACAACACCTAATATTCTAGGATCTCCCTTATGCTTGGGATGAGACTCAAACTCAAAACCCCGGAAGAGTGTTTATTTTTTTAATACAACTGCTAAGGTGGTGAACACTTACAGCCTGTTAGGTAACGTTTTTTTCCAAGTTTTTGTCCCAAATTTTGATTTTGAGAATGGAAATAGGCCCAAAACCCGTTTGGCATTGGGTTTACCGAATCCAAAAACGGCCCACGCCCCATTGTAAAACTCACCACGAATTAAAACACCTATCAAAAACGTCGGGCGGGGCGGTCTCAGCTTCCCTCTCCTTCCCCTCTGGCTCGACGGGGAGCCCCGCCACCCCGACGACTCCTCTGGCTTGACGAGGCGCCTCGCCGACCCCCTTCCCTCTCCCCCCCTCTGGCTCGATGGGGCACCCCGCCACCCCGGAGACCCCCCTCCGTCCCCTCTGGCTCGACGAGGGACGGGGCGCCCCGCCGCCCTGTCGACCCCCTTCCCTCTCCCCCCCTCTGGCTCGACGGGGCACTGCGCCACGGGACGCACCGCTGACTGCAGAGTTGAAGTGGATTGAGCCAGCGGAGACGACGACGATGAAAGCTCCACCTTTAAGATAATCCTTCCCCCTTCCACACTCTAACAAGACTCTCATGGAATTCCTCCCCATCCGCACAGTCTTTCAATTGATTTGAGTCTGGTTAATTGCCCATATCCAGGTTGGTTCCAACCTTCCATTGATTTCAAATTTGAATGAGATTCATGATATGGGTTCTTACTCTTTATTGCGATCTCGCACTTTTTTGGACTGGAAATGGATGGTTACTTCACTTTCTGTAATGAAAAATGTGCTTAAACTTTTTATTTATCATAGACCCGATTCTTCAGGTGCCATCTTCTCAGTGGTAATATGTTGTGGATGCTTTGTTGAATCTATACTTGTATGGGGGTGCTTTTAACAAGCTGGAAAGCTTGATATTTGTGTTGATTTTGGCTAAAAGTTCCGATCTTTCCTTTGGAATGCTTTTTTTCTCTCCATATTTTTATGTATTTATAGGTTTGACCTTATTTTTTCTCCTTTGATGTTTATGTATGCTGTTTGGAGCCTATTGCTCTTATGGTTGGGGTCTGTGGATTTAATTTTTGCATTTCTGGTGGTTAGGATGAGGTTACCTATTCTGAAGCTCTCGACCGTTGTGGTGCTGATACTGGTGTTTACGCCTAGATTTGGTGATTTTGTATATGGGTCTGGATCAGAGGCTTATGCCACTCTTCTTTATGGGGATGAGTTTCCACTGGGAGTTCGAGTTCTTGGAAAGTCAATTAGGGACACGGGATCGACAAAAGACATGGTTGTGCTTGTCTCCGATGGCGTTTCTGAATATCCAAAGGCACTATTAAAGGTATGTGATCCTCATGTGTTGAATGTATCGGATCCTCGTGTTGTGCAGAGAATATTCATTTCTTGCTTTTAATGTAAAAGGTCTGGGTGAAAACAACTGAGCTTGCATGCGTGGTCAATTAAGTAAAATAACTACCCTAATTGATATGCCATTTTGAGGAGGTATGTTTGATAATCTCCACTAAGAAAGTAAAGCTTGAACTGTGTTAGCAGTCCTGTTCAACACTTATTTCCATGAAAATTGACATCTAGTTTTTTTGTATTTGAATTGTGACAAAGAGATTTCACATTTGATCATAGTTGAGAAAGATCTGTTTGGCAGAATTTAGGTAAAATAAACGTGTTTGATGGTCAGTGAACCTAGAGATATTTACTCATTGACCGTTAACAAGCTTGAAAAACAAAATTTGCATCATTTGAGCATAAATTTTTTAACAAAAGCATCCTACAAGGTCCTCAAAACTACAACCGTTCCCATCTTATCATCACTGCTCTCTTGGCCCCTTTATTAGGGTTTGAACTCGAAAAACTGAAAAAGTTGTTTTTAAAAATTAACAAACAGTAGTGTCCTATTTGTTGGAGAAAAAATCCTGAACTTTTATTTTGGATAATACTTGTTTTTTCCTCTTCAACTCTAGTGACATAGGGAGAGAAAGGACAAGATAGAGTGATTTTAAGCTTTAATTACACATTGGCATATTTTTTAACACCAAAATACTTGTTTGCAATGACTGCATTGTTTGCTAGGTAATGTTGCCACCAAAGTTTTGAGGAAGCTAGAATTTGAAAGCGAAATAGAACATAGTTTTGATATTTTAACTTTTAGCAGATGATGACTTCTGCGATTATTGTTGATTGTTTTACAGGTTAGGATTGATGGTAGCAGGAGGTATAGTTTTAGCTTCATTCATGGCATATGCTTCAGAGCATCTCGCAATCAGAGCTTTCCTAAGAGGGCAAGAAGATCGGGATCAACCACGAAGTAGAAATATTTGTATTTTATGTTGAGTCCATAGATCAATGTAAATTATTGTTGTACAAACTACAAGCCATCTTATGTTCAACTTGTAATTTAGTTTTCTTATCTGTTCATTGTGTATATTAGTACAGTTTGCAGCTTTGACATAATTTTGACTTGAACTCCCTTCCCTAACACAATGTTAATTTTGCACATTTGCTGCTGGTTGCAACCTGTTGTGTTTCTAAGGTGTCGAGCGAAAATCATTTCAGCATTGTATGTTAGGGAAGCTATTGTAGCTCGCTATATTTCTTCCTCCATCTAAAAATATGTGTCCCCATTAATTATTTAATTTCTTTAAAATGTTGAATTTACTGCCAAACAGGATTGTTATCGTTCTTTAAAATTAGTGCATTTTTACCAGACAGGTCAGCACTTGAAATATAACAATTTCAGATTTTAGGCCAATTTTTTTTTTGTACGAGTTCAAAAATATTTTAAAATAGCAAACGCTTCCAAACGGGCTGTTGAGCACAAAAACCTAACCGAGGGGGGAGTCGTTCTGGATTTTAGAATAAAATTATTTAATTTCAGAATTCTCTATTAGTCGTTTCGGATTATAAATGACATATTTACAATCCGCTGTTAGTGAATAAGGATTTATAATTCTACATTTACAATACAGCATTAGTCAAAAGTCACAGGGAACTAGGGAACTCTAAAATGATCGGTCGGAACGGACTTCTCTCTTCTTCATCTTCTCCTCTCTTGTCTGCCTCCAAACCTCGGCCGTGCCACCGCTGCCCATCCTCGGCAGTCTCCATCGCAGGACCTCAGCTGACTCCGCCGCTCATCCTCGGACATCTCCATCGCCGGTCCTCGGCCATCGCCGCTGCCGATCTCCGTTAGTCCGTCCTCATTGCTGCCAGCTCCGATTTTAGCCATTGCTCCTGCCTCGGCTGTCATCGCCGCCGATCACCCATCGCCTCCAACCCTTGGCTTCTGATTCAAGCCTCGACTAAGGCCATGCCACGGACTGGCCTGGCCAGGGTGAACCGTCCTCTTAAGCTCCACTTCAATTCAAGAAGCCATCTGCCGAGCCCCTCCAGCGTGAACCCATTCTCCAAGCCATGGTTGCACCCGCCTTGTTTCCACCTCCATCCTCAGCCATGTCTCCCAGAAAGAGAGGCCAAAACTTTCTTCCACTTGGCCACCACCTCCGCCCCATGGTTGTCACCTCCGCCGCAAGCCAGTCAAATCCAGAGCATGGGTTAGCAGGTGTGCCGTGAGGACAAAAGATTCAAGTCGATCTGTAGAGAAGTCATAGTGCTTTGAAGGTTCATGGCAGCGGAGACCGGGTGGAGAGGAACTTGTCGGTCTGTAGAGGAAAGCCTCGAAATTGATGATTAATTATTCTCAATTTTGGAAACTTAAATCCAGGGATTGAAGCATAAAGTATTGGGAATTCTCGATATTTTCAAATGTTACATCCAAATCCAGGAATTTTGTATGTGTTCTTCAATTCTGTATTTAAAGTTCTGGATTCCAGAATCTGGAACGACTAACCCCTGTAAGTCTAGGACCCCCCTCGTGATGTGCATGGATCAAGCTTCGAAATTGATAACTCAAGTTTTCTCCTTATCTACAGGAGACTTGACAAGTGAGGAAGTGACAACCATTCGATTATGAGATGAGTTTACATGGGATCGTTCTCATATTGAGCAATGGCCCAATCTTTATTGCTGTTGATCAGAGGGTAGATATCAAATTAATGAGTAGGTGAGTGTGTCACATCAAAGAGTGGGTGAGATATTATGGATATTTGTAGCCGTCAGATCAAGATCCAATGGCTACGATTCAAAGTGGCCTCATATAAGCAATATGAGAGCGATCTCATTTAAACTTTTCCCATATTCCATATACAAAAAGAACATGTTTTTAAATTAGAAATTAGTCATTTCACATTAATAAAAAGGGAAAAGTTTAAATGAGATTGCTCTCATATAGCTTATATGAGGCCACTTTGAATCGTAGCCCTTCGATCTTGATCTAACGGCTACATATAGCCATAATGATCTCACCCACTCCCTGATGTGACACACTCACCTACCCACTGATTTAATATCCATCCCCCGATCGGAATCCAACGGCTATAAGAATTGGCCTCATGCTCCTTATATGAGAACGATCTCATGTAAACCCCTCTCTAATAAAAAACATTTTCGTCACGGTCATTGACAATTTAAAGGGCAAACCATCATGTTCTGTTTATGCATAATTTCTCAACTAAAAGCTTAACACGGGAACACAATCTGAGCTCTGTCTGAATTTGACTTCTGCAAGTTTTTTTTTTATTTACCAACAAACAAGTTTTAACTTGTCCATACTCCATAGATGAGGCCAGATTTTTCGTCTTCTCATCTTTGCGTCCCTTGTTCTTTTTTTTCCTATACTCAATTTTTTTACACTTCATCCATTCAAAAAAACCTGGCACCATTGGAAAATGAGTGACATTTACTGTAAGGCCCACACCATTTCAAGCCTCCGCTTGGCGCTTACCCCTTCCACATGAACATTTATGAGGATTTATTGGCTTGTAGGGAAAATCCAGTCACTTCATTTTGAATATGTAATTTTTCAAATACAGCAAGGTTTTTCATTTTTTGGAGGGCTACACAAAATATAAAGATCAAAATAAAAATAACAGGTCCCTTGTTCTTGCATCTTCAAGTTGTGGACCTCACTCCTCCTGGAGCACACAAGAGTCCATCCTCATGCCTACTCCATCCATCCAAAATTATTATCATCAAAAGGTTTTTCAAAATGTACTAATTATAGTTCATTTTGAAAACCTTATGGTGACAATAATTTAAGACGGAGGGAGTATCTATTTTATTACAAATCACCCAACAGTACGGCTGGAAAAAACCTACCCAACCCTATTACCCGACCCGACCCGACCCTAAAATTATCCGAACCGACCCTATTACAAAATAGGGTCGGGTGCGGGTTTGAAAATTTTACCATATTTAAAATATTGTCAGCTAGGGTAATTACCCGAATTATCCGCACAACCTGACCCCAACCCGATGTACCTATTATAAAATATTATATTATATATTTAATATTAAATAATTTAATTTTTAAAGATAATTTTATTTCTAAATCACCAAAAACTTTATATTAAGAACGCAGTACCATAACCAGTCAAATGGATTTGTAGTAATTACTTATGTATAAAAGGCAGTACCCTTTTTCTTAATCCCCCTAAAGGAGTCAAAAACAAAATTCCCATAAGGGAGACTTATATCAAATGTCAATGTAGACTTATTAGTGTTAAGTGAATAATTAGGAGTTTGGTAATTAAATGCGCTTAATTGAGTTATTTAGATGCATTAATTGGTTTTAATAGATTTATGTTTTATTATGCGTCTAATTACGATTTAATTTTATTTATGCAGGCTTTAGAGCTCCAGATTCATATCGCCAAAAGCAAATGCACGTCAATCAGGTTTTGTGAAGAGATTGAAGATCGACGGATGAGGTTGCGTCAACGGGTGCTAGCCAATGAAAAGAAAAAAAAAGAAAAAGAAAAGGAGAACCGAACCAGTTCAGCAGTTTGGTTCAGCCAGGAAATTGAAATAAAATAAAAAAAGAAAGAAAGAAAGGCCCGAGCCGATGGCTCGGGCGTTACCCAGAATAGCTCGAACACCGGACAATGGTAGGCGGCCATGGGCGACACCGGCGATGAGGCGGCGACAGGCGAGGTCGACGAAGGTGACGATGACAACGGAAAGTGGATAACGGCAGCCGACAGCGATTGACGGCTGTGCTCGGAGCGGTGATCGACAGAGAAGCTGACGATAGGGCAATGAGTGATGGGTCACGGCGGCGAGGTCCGACGGCGGTACAGAAGTTCGACGGCAAGGCTCTGATTTTGGTGGCGAGATCGATGGCGGAGCGAAGGCGACGGAGAAGAAGACGGCGAAGTAAGGACGGCAAAACAGAGCAAAGGGAAGGAAAGTTCTCGATTTGGAAAGCTTATGGAGTTGCCCGAAACAGAGACTCAAATTGTAAGCTTGGTTCATAATTGGAACATAGCAGTATCTGCTCGATTTAGGTGTGTCTGATTTTGAAAAAATGCTGATTTGAGGGAGGGGCGGACAGATTTAAAGGGCTGTGCTGTGGTGGCGGCTGTTTTGGGAGGAGGCCGGAAGGTGGAGCTCTATTTTCAGGGCTCTGTCGGAGGGTTCTGTTCTATTCAAGAGAAAGAGCAGATCGGTTGAGGCTTGCAGTCGAGAGATTGTTGCTGGAGGTGGAGGAGAGACTAAAGCAGGACTAATTGCAGACGGACTGAAAGCAGAAATCAGGATTTTTCTTTTTTTTTTTATCTTTTATTTAGTCAATTTCTGTGTTTTAAGTTTAGTTGAACATCTGATTGCTTAATTAGAAAATAAAAATTAAAACTTTTCATTTCATTATTGCTTGTTACATGCTCTTAGAATTAGATTGAATATCCTATTAAGTCTCTGAGGGATCGACCTCGTAGCCATTATTCTGCATTAGATTCGTGCGCTTGCGAGTAATATATTAAATTTTACATCAAGTTTTTTGGCGCCGTTGCCGAGGACTACGTAGGATAATTTACCAAATTCTTAGAGTAGTTTAGTTTCAATTTAATTTAGTTTAATTTTTATTGCTTATTAGTGTTTTTCCATTTTTGTAAGACTAAGAGAACACGCAAAATTCTCGCCAACGTTGGAAGGGCCACCCCTTCCCCTCGTTTGCATTCTTTTACCTTCTCTTTTAATTTTTTTAGGTGTTTGATATTTTTCTATTTCTTTCTGTGACTGCATGCTTGTGTTAGTTGCGATTTTTAGGATTGTTATAGGTATTTAATTTTTAGTGGTGTTAATTAGTGTATGCTTGGTCGTCGGTCACTGGGTGAAAAGCTTTCACCTCTTGACCTAGAAATTTAAAGAACTTTCAAAGCAAGACTAAAACATACAATGGATATTAAAAATCAATTAGGTAACATGGAAAATGAGAATGTGAAGAAGACATTAAAAGACTATTCATCCCCCATTCAATTCAACTCACCTTTCTGCATAGTGTTGCCGCTCACCACGGCACACCACTTCGAGTTGAAACCAGGGGTGATGCAACTTTTGCCCACATTCTATGGTTCCAATAAAGAAGATCTCTATAATCATGTTAAAGAGTTCCTTGACATTTGTGCTACATTTAAATTCCAAAATTTCTCTGATGAATCTGTTAGGTTGCGCCTCTTTCCCTTTTCTTTGAAAGAAAAAGAGAAAGCATGGTTGAACTCTTTAGAAGTTGGAACAATTAGGAGTTGGGATCAATTGGCTGAAAAATTCTTGAACAAATTCTTCCATGTTCATAAAACTCATGCCCTTCGTAGAGAAATTACAAATTTCATGCAGAAGGAGGGTGAACACTTTTATGAGTGTTGGGAAAGATGGAGGAATTTGCTTCTTAAGTGTCCACACCATGGATTTTTAAAGTGGCAACAAATTCAATTCTTCTATGATGGTTTAACACCTCAGAACCGTCAAATGGTTGATGCCGCTAGTGGTGGGTCAGTTATGATGAAGAGTGCAGAAGAAGCGTGGGATTTTATTGAGACTCTATGCGAGAATTCTCAGCAATGGGATTGTTCAAGTAGAGTTGACAGAACGTTTCCTTTTCAAAAGAAAGGAGGCGTATATGAGGTAGACAATAGTGCACATTTGATCTCCAAAATAGACAGCCTGACGCAACGCTTTGATGCATTGATGTCTGCAGGTGGGCCCCAAATGCCATCATATGTCAATGTGTGTGCTATTTGCTCTAACCCTTCCCATGTCACACAAAACTGTTCCTTTAACACCTCTGGAGTGGAATACAATAGTGATCAGGCTAATGCTATCAATGCCTTCCCTCGACCTGGCAATAACCCATATTCGAAAACTTAAAACCCAGGTTGGGCTAGGCATCCCAATTTTTCATGGTCTAAAGGACCACATCAAGGAGAACCACCAGGGTACCCTCCCAATCAGTCTTACCCTCAACAAGTTCAAACATTCCCTACACAACCCAAGAAACCATCTCTTGAGGATACTTTGAATTTGTTCATGCAAAGTTCTCTACAATTTCAAAAAGATACTCAACATTCTTTACATGCCAACTCGCAAGCAATTGCGAAGCTGGAACTTCAAATGGGTCAATTGGCTTCTGCATTAAATGAGAGGGAAAAAGGTAGGTTCCCTAGTCAACCTGTAGCAAATCCCAAAGGACAATTTGAAGTAGGATCTAACTCTTGTCAAGATCAATCTCCAATGCAAGTTAAAGCCATAACTACACTTAGGAGTGGCAAACAAATTGACAACAATGTTGAACCACCTAAGACTGCCATAGAAACAACCGCTAGAAAGGGTGAGGAACAAGAGAGCACTACTAGACCAGACGTGAGTCCTGTTACATCGAAGAAGAGCCTAGAAGCTTCTTCATGTCCTGAGTCTAGCCATATGCCACCCTATATACCCAAGGCACTTTTTCCCCAAAAACTTGCAAAAATATCTCAAGGGAACAAACTTGATGAGACAATGGAAATTTTTAAGAAAGTGCAAATCAATATTCCATTGCTCGATGTTATTAAGCAAGTTCCCGCTTATGCAAGATTCTTGAAAGACATGTGCACCCAGAAAAGAAAATTGAAAGTACACAAGAAAGTATTCTCACTGAACAAGTTAGCTCCATTCTTAAGCATAATACTCCCCCTAAGTTCAAAGATCCAGGATGTCCCACAATTTCATGCGTTATAGGAGACCATAATGTGGAGAGGGCATTGTTGGACTTAGGAGCTAGTGTAAATTTGCTACCATTTTCTGTGTATGAGCAACTTGGATTAGGAGAGTTGAAACAGACTACCATAACACTGCAACTTGCAGACAGATCAATTAAAGTCCCACGCGGTATTATTGAGGATGTTCTGGTTCAGGTAGATAAATTTTACTTCCATGTAGACTTTATTGTCTTAGATACCCAACCTGTGCAGAATCCTGGTAGTCAGATTCCTGTGATTTTGGGAAGACCATTCTTAGCTACATCCAATGCCATAATAAATTGTCAAAATGGAGTTATGAAGTTGTCTTTTGGCAATTTAAAGGTCAAACTCAATGTCTTTAATGTTAGACAACAACCCCCAGAGTCGGATGATTCTTATACAGTGAATATGATTGAAAGTTTAGTAGAAGAATCTCTGCACACTGTTTTAAATGATGATCCCCTCCAGACATGTATAACTCATTTTGGCTTAGACTTTGACATCGAAGGGTCCATTAGAGAAGTCAATGCATTGCTTGACTCTACCCCTGTATTAGACCCAACCAAATGGACAGCCAGGGTGGAACCTCTTCCAGTCCCGAGTCTAAACTTGTCCCATCTATTGAAAAACCACCCCAACTTGACCTAAAACCATTACCAGAAACACTTAAATATGCATTTTTAGGTTCTTCTGATACCTTGCCTGTTATCATCTCTTCAGACCTTAATTTAGAACAGGAAGGAAAGTTGCTTCATGTTCTTCGAGAACATAAGACAACTTTGGGGTGGACAATAGCAGACATTAAGGGTATAAGTCCTGCTCTGTGTATGCATCACATTATGCAACGCAGACTTAACCCTAATATGAAGGAGGTGGTTAGAGCCGAGGTGCTAAAATTGTTAGATGTTGGCATCATTTACCCCATATCAGATAGTACTTGGGTCAGCCCAGTTCAGGTTGTTCCTAAGAAGTCAGGAATCACAGTAGTCAAAAATGATAATAATGAATTAGTCCCCACCCGAATGACCACTGGGTGGCGGGTTTGCATTGACTACAGAAAATTGAACTCGGTTATAAGGAAAGATCACTTTCCTTTGCCATTCATTGATCAGATGCTTGAGAGACTTGCTGGTCATAGCCACTACTGCTTTCTAGATGGCTATTTAGGCTACAATCAAATTCCCATTGCTCCAGAGGATCAAGAAAAGACCACGTTCACTTGTCCTTTTAGAACATATGCCTATCGCCGCATGCCATTTGGGTTATGTAATGCACCCGACACATTCTAGCGGTGCATGATGAGCATATTCTCTGATATGGTTGAGCGGTTTCTTGAAATTTTCATGGATGACTTCTCAGTGTTTGGATCCTCTTTTGATGAATGTTTACATCATTTGTCTCTTGTCTTGGCAAGGTGTAAAGAAACAAATCTTTTGATAAATTGGGAGAAATGTCACTTTATGGTTTGTCAAGGGATAGTTCTGGGGCATGTTATTTTTAATACAGGAATTGCAGTTGATAAGGTCAAAGTTGACTTAATTTCAAGTCTGCCTCCACCAAAATTAGTAAAGGAGGTTCGATCTTTTCTTGGCCAGCTGGGTTTTACAGAAGATTCATCAAAGACTTCAGCAAAATTTTTAGACCTTTGTGCAATTTGCTTGCCAAAGAAAGTCCTTTTGTCTTTGATGATGATTGTTCTAAAGCGTTTGATCAACTCAAGCAATTCCTCACATCTGCACCCATCATCCAACCACCGGACTGGAATTTACCTTTTGAGCTTATGTATGACGCATCCAATTATGCGGTTGGAGCTATCTTGGGGCAGTGGGTGAATAAGATACCCCATGTCATCTATTATGCAAGTAGAACTCTCAATGATACTCAGCTCAATTATTCTACTACAGAAAAAGAGTTGTTGGCTGTCGTTTTTGCTCTAGACAAGTTCCGATCATATCGCTTAGGATTCAAGGTCATAGTGTTTTCCGATCATGCAGCTTTGAAATATCTTCTTTCAAAGAAAGATACTAAACCTCGTTTAATCCGTTGGGTCCTATTACTTCAAGAATTTGATATTGAGATAAGAGGCAAGAAAGGTTCTGAAAATGTTGTTGCTGATCACTTGTCTAGACTTATTGACGAGTTTGTTGAGGAACCCTTACCTTTGAATGAGTCATTCCCTAACGAACAACTTTTTGTTGTCTCTCAATTGCCTTGGTATGCTGATATTGTTAATTATCTTGTCACAACTCAACTTCCTGAACATTGGGCAAAACAAGATAAATTTAAATTCTTCGCCAAGGTTAAGCATTTTTTCTGGGATGATCCATACTTGTTCAAGTATTGCCCAGATCAAATCATTAGGAGATGTGTACCGGAGCATGAGGTTGATAGTATCATTTCTTTTTGCCATGCTCATGCATGTAGTGGCCATTTTGGTGCGAAAAAGATCGCTGCAAAAATTTTACAGAGTGGTTTTTATTGGCCTACTTTATTCAAAGACACTCATGAGTTTTGCACAAAATGTGGCAGATGCCAACGTATGGGTACACTATCACGTAGGTCAATGATGCCCCTTACAAACATTCTGATTGTTGAACTTTTTGGTGTTTGGGGTATTGACTTCATGGGCCCATTTCCTCCATCGTTTGGTTATCTCTATATCCTTGTTGCAGTAGCTTATGTTTCCAAATGGGTTGAGGCAATTCCCTGCAAAACAAATGATCACAAAGTGGTGGTTCGTTTCTTGAAAGAGAACATATTTTCTCGTTTTGGAACCCCTCGTGCAATTATAAGTGATGGTGGTATACATTTTTGCAATAGAGCTTTTGAATCACTTCTGAAAAAGTACTCCATTACTCATAAAATTGCAACTCTATATCATCCGCAGACTTGTGGGCAAGTTGAAGTTTCGAATAGGGAAATTAAACGCATTCTTGAGAAAATGGTTCATCCCAACCGAAAGGATTGGTCTGAAAGATTGAATGATGCATTGTGGGCTTACCGTACTGCATTTAAAACACCGATTGGAATGTCTCCCTATAAACTTGTATTTGGAAAACCTTGTCATTTACCTGTGGAATTTGAACATCGTGCTTACTGGGCCATCAAAACTTTTAATTTTGATATGGACAAGGCTGGAACACTTCACAAATTGCAACTCAATGAATTATACGAAATTTGTAATGAGGCTTATGAGAATGCGAAGATTTACAAAGTGAGGACCAAAGTTTTTCATGATCAGTCAATACTGAGGAAGTCGTTTCAGCCCGGTCAAAAGGTTTTGCTCTACAACTCCAGGTTACATCTCTTCCCAGGAAAACTTCGTTCCCGATGGTCTGGACCTTTCATTGTGCACAAGGTATTTTCCCATGGGATGGTTGACATTCAAAACCCTAAAGATGGAACTGTTTTCAAAGTTAATGGGCAAAGATTGAAACCATATTTAGAGGGTTTTACTGAAAGGGAGGAGATCATTCTGGATTTGGATGAACCTACTTTTCCTGCCTGATTTTTTTTGTTACGTCTGGCTGAAGACGTAAAACTTAGCGCTCTTGGGAGGCAACCCAAATTTTTGTTTCTTGATTGTTTCCTATTTGTTTAATATTTAGATTGTTTCATATCTGTGTGGGGATGCTACAATCTAGGTTTGGGGGTGTATTTTATTTCTCCATATTTTGTACTCACCTCTCATTCTTAGTTTGTGTATTTCAATGCTCTACATCTACCATGAGGTTTCTCCATTCAGGTGATTTCTTTCCTTACACTCCTTTTTCTTTTACTAATCATTGTAGTATTTATCTTGGTAAACATTGAGGGCAATGTTTAGTTTCGGTTTGGGGGTGTAGAAAAGAAATGTAGTATTCCTTTGGTTTCTATTATTTTAAAAAAAAATAATACTAAAAAATTGAAAGAAAAAAAAACTATAAAAATTTACTTAGTTTTAGGTTGTTTGTTAGTATTTTTCTTAGGTTTTGATAGTTTATCCCTTTATGATGCATGCTTCAATTTTTAAGAGATTAATTTGCATTGGAAGTGTGAGTAAGTATACTGGAGGATAGAGAACTTAACTGAGCAGTATCTTTATGTTACAGTCCTCTTGGAACAGGTGCTTGAACTAATAAAACTCACACACACACACTAGTTACACAAAGTAATACCGTCTAGAGATTTGTTGAATACTAATTTTCAGTGGGATGTCTTTAGTCAGAGTCATTGGATGATATGTGGTTGTCTATTGAGCTTAAAAGATCATGGTAGACCATTTACTTGGCTATGGCAAGGGATTGGAACCGGAAATAGGTTGAGAGTATAATACAGCCTGGACAAAATAAAGATTGCTGAAAAAATGGATGCTGAAAAAATGAATGAAAAAAAATAAAAAATAAAAACAAAATGAAAGAAAAGGGGCTGCTTGACTTTATAGGATTAACTTAGGCTGATGCTCAGGCCCGAAGCGGTCTACTTAAAACCTAATGCCCTAAGCCAAATTGGTTGGGAGTCATTGGCCTGAGTCATTGCTAAACCCAAGCATCTTGAAGTCAGGCCTTACACAGTCTCGAAAGAAAAAGAAAAAAAAGTCTATGGTGTATTATCCTCTCAAATCTAGAATGTTGGACCCGAAGGAGGCGCGCAGATCTATGCTATCATGAACCTAAAGATTACGACGACTGTGTAGATTCTGATGTTCTTTGGTTAATGGGTAACATTGGATCTATGTAAAACAAAAAATTAGAATGTATTGCTACAATGTTCTACACTTTTACTATATAAAGGATCAAGCTATATCATATTGAGCAGAAATTTCCAAGATGAAGGTGTAGAATAAAATCACTTACTTGAGGGCTTCTATATTCCAGTTGATTATAAATCCAAGTATGTGTGGTTAGTTTTCTTAAGCATTGCGGTGTGCATTTGAAGGGATATTAGGATTGTTTGTTTTGTAGTGATTTTTTCTTTCTTTTTGCACTTAGATTAATTAGGTTGATTTTATAAGTACATGTTTATGGGTAGCATGGCTGCAAACCCTCACGAGACTTCACTCGTCCAGGCAGGGACACCTGGGGGTTTAAAAGGCTTGTTGCATATGCTAAATGCAATCGCGATTAGTTAGGTTTCTTTGTGTTGTTTTGCTCGAGGACGAGCAAAATGTAGGTTTGGGGGTATTTGATATATGCAAAATATACACATTTTTATATGCCTTTCTACCTATATGTTAGTCGTATTTTTAGTTAAAATAAGGATAATTAATTATTATTAGTGTTAAGTGAATAATTAGGAGTTTGGTAATTAAATGCGCTTAATTGAGTTATTTAGATGCATTAATTGGTTTTAATGGATTTATGTTTTATTATGCGTCTAATTACGATTTAATTTTATTTATGCAGGCTTTAAAGCTCCAGATTCAGATCGTTAAAAGCAAATGCACGTCATCAGCTTTTGTGAAAAGATTGAAGATCGACGGATGAGGTTGCGTCAACGGGTGCTAGCCAATGAAAAGAAAAAAAAAGAAAAAGAAAAGGAGAACCGAACCGGTTCAGCAGTTTGGTTCAGTCAGGAAATTGAAATAAAATAAAAAAAAGAAAGAAAGGCCCGACCCGATGGCTCGGGCGTTACCCAGAACAGCTCGAACGCCGGCGAATGGTAGGCGGCCATGGGCGACGCCAGCGATGAGGTGGCGACAGGCGAGGTCGACGAAGGTGACGATGACAACGGAAAGTGGATAACGGCAGCCGACAGTGATTGACAGTGCTCGATTTAGGTGTGTCTGATTTGGAAAAAATGCCGATTTGGGGGAGGGGCGAATGGATTTAAATGGCTGTGCTGTGGTGGCGCCTGTTTTGGGAGGAGGCCGGAAGGTGGAGCTCTGTTTTCTGGGCTCTGTCGGAGGGAATTGGAGGTCGGTTGTGCTAGGGGGGTGGCTCTGCTTTTCTGGGTACTGTTCCGGTTGTGTAGAAAAAGAGGAGCTGCCATAATTGGGTTTGTTTGCTGGCTGTGCTGAAGGTGGAGGAGGAGAACTGTTTGGGTGGCAGCTTTGTTCTGGCCGACGGAGTTGATTGGAATCGGGAAAGAGAAAAAGACAACTGTTTTGGAATCTGCTGGCTGGGACAGAACAGTGGTGAAGAGGAGGTGTGCTGCTGCTCGTGAGAAGGGCTAATTCCAGGCAGTCCTCTTTGCTCGAGAGAGGAAGAGGACTGTTCTGAGTACTGTGCTATTTACCCGAGAGGGAAGGAGCATAACTACTGCAGGCGGATTTGAGAAGGGGATTGCTGGTTCGAGAGAGCAAAGGACCTGGCTGAGAAGGACTGAATTATCGAGAGACATAACTGTCGAGGATTGGGCTAGAATTGGGGACTGTCTGTTCTATTCGAGAGAAAGAGCAGATCGGTTGAGGCGTGCAGTCGAGAGATTGTTGCTGGAGGTGGAGGAGAGACTAAAGCAGGACTAATTGCAGACGGACTAAAAGCAGAAATCAAGATTTTTCTTTCTTTTATCTTTTATTTTGTCAATTTCTGTGTTTTAAGTTTAGTTGAACATCTGATTGCTTAATTAGAAAATAAAAATTAAAACTTTTCATTTCATTATTGCTTGTTACATGCTCTTAGAATTAGATTGAATATCCTATTAAGTCTCTGAGGGATCGACCTCATAGCCATTATTCTGCATTAGATTCGTGCGCTTGCGAGTATTATATTAAAATTTACATCACTGAACTTATCACTCGCAAGTGACTAAAACATACCAGAACCACCCTAGGGGTTCTCTCTTTAGAACCCAGCCATGCGTCTAGGATGCTGGCCCACCAGTGCTTACGGACACGATGGGCGGAGATTGAAGACCTTCTGTAATATCAACAGTCTAACGTACGTATAGTGCTTCCCTTTGGGCATAAATAATCGGAGACCTCACAAGATCTAGCAATGGATTTATTGAGCATACTATGAATCCACTTCGGAGAGAGCCTCGCAAGGTCTCTAGTGGAGAAAACAATCGTGTAACAATATGAACAATATATCAAAGGAATAGAGGTCGCAACACTCTGAGATCATAATGTATCATTTATCGGAATAGACTCACTCTTTGGAGTATAATTAAATCATCAATAGGAATAGACTCACTCTCTGGAGTATAATTAAATCATCAATATCTCAATAGAATAGGGTTTATCGCAAGAACACAACTGAGACTCCAATGTCTTGATCAATAGGTAAGTCGCCAAAAGAGTAATAATAGATCGCAATCATAATTCAAATAATATGCTTCATGTCTAGCATTAGATAGGAACATCTCTGGAATTTAGATTCTACTATTTATTGTGCTGAATTCAAGAATGAAGAATGATTTGAATGGTTTGCTCTCCAACTCGAACTCAAACCGACACAGAGTTGTAAGTAGATAATAAGATTATAGGTTATAATAACTTATCCATAATATTAATCTTTTAGACCCACTAGTCTTACAGTAATATTTCATATCATATCTTACATCATATATTAGTGATACTTTAATCAGATTAAGTTATATCATTAAGTATTAGTATGTTTTAGTGACTTAGACCTTAATTACAGTAAATTGTTTTGTTGATAACAGCCCTCTTCCAACTGTCCTCACAGTCAGCACAATAAAAAAACTAACTCTGAAATTTTAACAGTAGATAGCCCTATGTGTCTAATTTTTAACCCAACAAATGGCATATTTGTCACGCCCCAAATTTCTACAACCCCAATATGCGCGGAAGCGATAATCCAATTAAGGTTATAAGGGTAGGAATCTGGGACGGACCGAATACTCGAATCTTCACATACCCATTTACATGCTTGGGTTATACTGGATCGATAAGACTTAAACTATATCCACGTACATGAGATAGAATAACAAAATGAAGTCTAATTTAATTATTACATTAATTGACAAGTCTCCACAATTAACAAATAAAATGGCACACAGGCCGCAAGTTCCACAATCATCAACATAAACAATAAATTAAAAGTAACTTGTCTTCTGACTTCAGCACCCAACATCACCAAAAGTAATAGCCGATCACTTCCGTTCTATCTTAATCCGTGCATCAGAGGATACATGAGTATTCCATAGGAAATACCCAGTAGGATACAAGAAAACCCACAATGGAATAATAATTCAAATGCCAAAAGATTCAAAGATTGAAGACAAGTATAAATAGACTCAGGATCAGCAATTATGCAATTCGCTTATCAGGAAACCAATCATCATCCGAGATTCTCAAAGGTCAAGGAAGGATAAAATCAATATTTAAGATTCCAAACTTACAGAGAGTAAGGAGATGTCACAAGAGTATCTGCTCCAAACATCCAAAGGGTTGGAGATAACAATTTCTGCTCTCAGCTCTGTCCACTTCCCCTATGGACATCAATACCAGAACATCCTAGAGGTTCTACATAGGAATCCGACCTTGCGTCTAGGGATGCTGGCCCCATCGGTGCTTACGGGCACAATGGGCGGAGATTGTAGACCTTCCGTAATGTCATACAATCTAAAGCGCACGCGATTGCCATCATCGGCTAAACTACAGAGGTTCAATAAATCTGATACCACCATGGGTCTAGCTATGGCTCGTGAGCATACTATGATTCCAACTAAGAGTTCTCATAAATGACTCTTAGCGGAGAAACAGATATTTCAACCGATTGACACTGGATACATCTGAGCCATCTCATTAAGAGGCTTGAAACATGACTTTCTAAATTCGACTCTTCGTAGGAGTGCAAGACCATGTTCGGACATAACTCAAATTGACTCAAAAAGAAGTGTTCAATATCTTAAAACGATTGAGTCTGGGAACTCAACTATGACCTGATAAAATGACTCATCAACGAAACACACCACAAGATTCGCCAAAGATCACGCTCTGCCACGTTCACCATACCTAGCCCTAGAGTTGACAATCCCTGACACTGAAACGATTGAATGACATTCTCATAATAGATCATATCATAGGCATTGAATACAGGTCAAGCAATGAGGCCTCTTGAACAAAGGATCGTTCAAGATATGAGATACAAAGGACGATTAATTACAGACAGATGTTCTCAGCTCTAAGACCCAAAACTAAACTTTTATGATTACTGTTCCAAAGGCCCTAGAGGTCATATCACATTCAATTAGTGTTTTAAAAATTGTCTTAATCCATAATTCATAGTAACATTATGGTTTAGGGTTTTTAGAACCAAAAATAGCATTCTGTCCCAAACAGAATAGTCCATTTCAAACGTTTGCCACTTCTTATAGAGAGTGAATCAACCTCTGAAATTTTTATTATAAGTATCCCTCAGGCGGCATTATTTTTAGATTTTTGTACAATTAGTTATCATTTTCTGATTAGGGTTCGTCGGTGCAGGACTAGTCCTAGCCGAGAATAATTAACTTAAGTTATATTAATTAACTAATGATATATACTTCATTAATTTATTAATGACCCTTTCTGACATTATCATAACATTCTTAACAACTTTTACAGAACCCAAATGGTTCTGAAATTTGTTCATTTAATTCATTTTCTGCTACAAATTCATAACCCAATTAGTGATTCTCTCCACTTAATCAATTGTTCAAATCATACCAAATGTGCCATGTATTCTTAGACACTGCTGTGAACAGGGACGTACTGACATGATGTCAGACCCCATTTGGTATGACAGAGAGAGAATCTTATAAATTTTGTACTAATTAATTCATTATTTAGCATGGTATGTACTTAGATACATTACTTGATTTGCTAACATACATTCTAGTATGATAGTCTCATGTAATCATAATTAGGACACCTACTCAGACATAAAAATATTCTATCATGCTGGACCCTGACTTTAAGATTACAACTTTTAAAGATCAGAGCTTTAATTATGGCTTTTAATTATATTTTAAAGGAGTAACACAAGGAATCATCCCGATAAATGTTTACCTTAGGTTAACGGTTACATTTAATCCAACGTAGTGCACAACCATCATTAAAAAGAGACAATAAATTCTGGACAAACATTCAACATCATCTTCATACATTAAAGATTATATCTTTACACAATAGAAAAGGTGGGGATGTCTAACTAGAAGCTAGGACGAGAAGAATTAGACATGCAACATACCGAATATGATATCTCCCTTAAACAAGGTATGTAACATAATAACATATAACAATGACATCCAATATGAACGTGGTATAAGCCAAATATCAGCAACCATTCACTCATGATCATACAAAAATCAAAGAAAATAAATTGTGGTAAAAGATTATCCTACCTTGTAGAAACCGATACTTAATACTCGTAAATTGGTTTCTACTCGATCTTGAGACCCTTCTTCTTTGTGAAAGCACCACGAAAACCACCAACGGACACACCACCACCTTGGACGAACGGAGGAGGAGGCTGGCTGCTCTGCCCTCTTGTTGGCACGTCTCCCAAGGCTCACCAAAAAGGGTGCCGGTTTCTCTTATGGAGGGTTTAAATAGAAAAAGCTTAAATCTCTAGGGCAAACCTCCGCCGTTGATCTAACTCTCATCCAAGGGCCATGATCCACAAGAATAAGGGTGAATCTCTCAATTAGGGACGTGATCAATCCATCCCAATCAGTTACACACCTTGGTTGGTAAGTATCTTTGATCAAATCACTTAGTTACCCAACCGATTTCAAGTAATTATCCTAATTGAAGATAATTATCCCAATTATTTCCTTGACATATGGCATCATCCATTCATATGGAAAGGGCCATAATCTCATCCCCAATCACGTTCACAATCTCCCAAAAAAATCTAATTCTTTGCCATAACTAATTCTCCATTTAAATAAATTATCAATTAGCTATTAATTAGGGTTTTTAAATTTGAAATACTTACCAAGATTTAGATCCGTTGATTAGGGCTAATTAGGTAAGACACGTCCTCCAAAGATCCCCCAAAATCAGCCCAAGAGGTTCCCCAACGGATTTGCCTCAAAAATCACGAAATTAACGGCGATCGATCGGGTCCGTTTACGCGATCGATCGGCTACTGTAAAACAAAAAATCAACGACATTCAAAATGTCCAGTAGATACGATCGATCGTACTAAACCGCGATCGATCGTCTTCCAATCGATCAACCATAAAAGCGATCGATCGGTCTGACGGAAAATAAAATTTTTAAATTTATTCTTAATGAGTTTTCTAGAACTCAAAATTGCTCCCTTTGAGCAATAAAATTCCACTTTATTAATATAAAATTTACGGTCGCTACATCCTTCCCTCCTTAAAGAACATTTCGTCCCCGAAATGCCGCAAATTATTCTTCAAAGAGTTGAGGGTAGGATTTCTTCATCTCATCTTCGGTTTCCCATGTCATTTCCTCGGAGTGCTGGTTTTGCCACAAAATTTTCACCAACGGTATTATCTTTCTTCGTAGCACCTGATCTTTCTTATCCAAAATTTTGATAGGCTTCATCAGAAAAGATAAGTCTGCTTCTAGTTCCATAGTCGTGTAGTCTAACACTTGTGATGTATCTGGCACATACTTTCTCAACATAGACACATGGAATGTGTTGTGCACATCTGCTAACTGTGGGGGTAAGGCCAACTTGTAAGCAACTGGCCCAACCCGTTCTAAGATCTCAAATGGTCCTACGAATCTCGGACTTAATTTCCCCTTTTTACCAAACCTCATAACTCCCTTCGACGGAGAAACCTTCAAGAACACATTGTCTCCTTCCTGAAACTCCAATTCTCGTCTTCGGCAATCTGCATAACTCTTTTGTCTGCTTTGCGCTGTCTGTAACCTTTGCCGAATCTGTTTCACCTTCTCTGCACAGTACTGTACTAATTCTGACTTCATTACTTGACTTTCCCCGATCTCTATCCAACAGGTGGGCGATCTGCACGGTCTTCCATACAGTGCTTCGAACGGTGCCATTCCAATACTAGAGTGGTCACTGCTGTTGTAGGCAAATTCGATCAGTGGCAGATGATCGTCCCAATTGCCCTTCCAATCGATAACACACGCTCTGAGTATGTCTTCTAAAGTCTGTATTGTCCTTTCTGACTGTCTGTCGCTCTGTGGATGAAAAGTTGTACTGAAACTGAGCTTAGTACCTAACGCTTCCTGAATACCCTTCCATGTTCTGGATGTGAACCTTGGATCTCGATCAGATACAATCGATATCGGTGTGCCATGCAGTCTTACTATTTCTGTGATATACAGCTCAGCTAATATTTACTAATTTCGTATTAGTAACTTTTAATTATGATAATAGAACATTATTAACATTGAATACTCCCCTCCTAGGACTATTATAGGTCATTATATGTTATGGGATATAAGTATTACAAGCTTTTATACACCTTTCATTACATAACCCAATTTAAGATACTCCTCTTTGTATAATGAAGACTTTAACAAAAAAATCCTAACCTATAATCATATGGGACAATTAAACCAGAACGTATACATAATCAAAATAGAAATTTCTGACATCCAAACGATCAAGAGATGAATAATGTTCCCATCTAACGCTATCATGCAAGCATTAAAAGATACGTCACTCAAGGATTTCAATAATCATACCATAATTAGATAAACTTCAACGATGCGTTTCTTACTCATTTCTTATTTGTTTTGACCCTTTTTTTATTCTTCCTCATTTTTAGTGCTCTTTCATATAATGATGAAAAAATATCCTAAAACGGATTAAAAATGAGGGAGATATGACGGGGAGTTGGGGTCCCTCGGCTTAATGGTGCGGCGGCCGAGGCGTCGAGGCAAACACCGGCTTTGGACGTCCTGAGTAGTTGCCCGAGAGGGGTGGGCACAGGTTCCCTTAGCTCAACGGGGCGGCAGCGGTGAGATGGGGGCCTCAATGAGCGGCGGGGACAGGAGGCACAAACTCTCGCGGTTCAACGGGGCACCATCGGGGTGGGGGTACTCACCGGGGGAGGGGGCAAGACGATCAATTCATCAGCCTGGTGAGAATTAGCCTTTCAGGGTGAAAGGTGAAAAATTGTCACCTTTCACCTTTCAGGGCCAGTTTTCAGCATTTCAGCAAACGTTAAGGCCTGAAAGGTGAAAAAGTGAAAATTTTCACCTATCACCGTCACCGACCACTTTTTACCCTGATAGGTAAAAATTTTCAACTTTTATTTATTTCACTAACCATACGCACCCTAAGAGTGTGTTAAATTAAACATCTCCAATTATAAATACAAGTGAGGATTTGAGCAGAGATTATGGCATGGTTATAGAGAAGGAATCTAATTGGCAATAAAAATATAAAGGTAGAAAGTAAAAGTTCGTTGCTATTTTTTAATGAAAATTTTCACTTTGTGGCACGTGCATTTGCACGAGCAATTTTCCTATATGACAAAAAAACGTACTTACATTTCTGTTTACTTTAATTACTTACCTTAATCACCTCCACCTGCCTTTCCTTCCTCGGATGCAAATGCAGCATGAGGAGAGCATTCCCCTCCGGCAACAAAATGACAGAAATCTACTGGAAAGCTCCCCAAACACCCCAGCAGAACCGAAGGCAAGGACTTGGAAAGCTAAAATCCACCAAGAACCCCAAAACGGGAGAGAAGACACGGATCTCTGGGAGAAGGGACCGGCGATGTGGTTGCTGCTGAGCCCATGGAGGGCGGCGCGAAAGATGGGAGCTTTGCTCCTCCTCTGGCTCCACCGCAAGGGGGGCATGGGCATGAGTTTCTAGGCATAAAGTTGAAGCGCGGGATTTTGGTGGGGAAAAGGCGGGGCCCATGCACTCCAGTCACCACATGGAGGCTCGGGGAGCTGCGGGGTGGGGCGCATGATAGCGGCCATAAAGGTGGGGAAGTCAGACCTTCCTGCGCAGCTGCTGCTGCTTCTTGTGTTGGACCATCTGCGAGGAAGCTTGCGGCGAGTCTCTGGGAGTTTGAGCGACGGTTTCCTGCGAGGATGAGTCGAGCGGTGAGGGGGCGGCAGCACAGGGAGAAGGGTCTTCTTGTTGATGACGATCCGGCTTCGCATTGCCGGCTTGATCAAGTGAGGGAAAGCTGCCCCCTTTTGATTTTTCAGCTTTGTGTTGAAATTTGTGAACATGGTTTTGGGTTTTATGGTGTTTGAATTCGTTATTTTACTTCAAAGAAGCGATTTTTGGCATTCTACCGTCCGGTTGTGAATAATTGGGAAGTTGAGAGGGACTAGTTGCACTGCTAGATGAGCATTTGGTTTTGTTCAGAACTAATTGTAGACGACTCGGAAGATGGATACTTGATTCTGAGTTTAAAATGTTTCTATTTAGAATGTCTATTGTGGGTTCTGGAATTTCTGACTAACAGATACTGGGATCAATTGTTATAGTGATGATTATATTGCTTTGTATATGTAGTGTTGTGATCGAACTCGTCATTGATTGTCGCTTTTGTTTAGTTTTGGTTGTTGATTGATATTCAGGTTTGCATGGTCATGGATCTAGCTGCTTAAGATTCAAGAGTTCTGCTTTCTGCTTATTTTCTTACTTTACCTCTTAGGATATTGTTCAGGATAAAGTCTTTGCTTGTAGTAATAGTTCAGGAAGAGGACTATGCGTTTTCCCTCTTTTTCCTCTTTTCCTTTGTTCTTTTATTTGGGGGTGTTGGTGTGTGTGAGCGTGAGGTGGGGGCAGGAAGGTCTTAGGATATCTCCTATTCTGATATGTTAAGCAATCAAAACACAAAAGTTTATTGTTTTTTGTTAATCTATCACTGGTCACTTGTATTATCTTCATCATCGTCATGTGCGTTCAAGTTTTTTTAGAGCTATGCCTGCCTGCATGGATCAAGCAGCGTGTGCACAGTAGGGGTGTGTGCTATCAGATTTTCATACGATGGCTTTATCCCCATCTTCCTCTCTCCACACTTACTCTCCCTTCTCCACCACCACCACCAAACCCTCAAATGGCGTGCTACACCTGTGAGGCTGTGACACCATCAACCGATTGGGAGGGGGGAGGGGATAGTGTTCAAAACCTGTGGTTAAGTCGCACTCTCCTGTCGGTGTGAAAGTGCAGTAACAGCCACTGCACACAAGCCTGTGTGCAGGAGAGGGGCCTACATTTCTTATTTTTAGATTATTTATATTCCCCTAAGGATATTATTAGCCTTTTTCTGTAGCTGTTTTAATGTTAGATAATTCACCTTTATTTATCTTCCCTTCTTGTCAATCTCAGCCTCAAAGTGCAGGTAGCTTGAGAAGGCATGTAGCAGCATCATTAATGCAACAACATAGGGCAATGGAGAAGAATGGTCGTGCTCTGCAGCCAGTATCCCCAGCCAGCTATAGTAGCTCATTGGAGGTAATGCAGGGTTCATCTTAGCAGTGTGTTTGGTAAATAATCCGATAGTTTCATTTTGTACATGTTACGAACATGACTATTGACTCATTCCTTCCAGATTGCTGCTTATAACCCACCTCTCACACCAACTAGTTCTTTGGACTTTAGAGGACGGCTTGCTGAGACTGGATATAGCCTTAAAACTTCAACGGAGCTGTTAAAAGTACTGAACAGAATTTGGAGTCTTGAAGAGCAACATGCCTCAAATACTGCATTGGTGAGGGCACTTAAAATGGAATTAGGTCATGCTCGAGCACGGATCCAGGAGCTGACACAAAAGCAGCGATCTGACCACCAAGAAATTGATGATTTGATGAAGCAGCTCATGGAGTACAAGCTCGTTAAAAAGACAAAGCAGCAGGAGAAAATAAAGGCCGCAGTTGAATCTGTAAGAGATGAACTTGAAGATGAAAAGAAACTGAGAAGACGTTCAGAGAGTTTGCACAGAAAATTAGCGAAGGAGCTGTTTGAAGTCAAAGCTGCATTTTCGAAAGCTTTGAAAGAGCTTGAAAAGCAGAGGAAGAGTCGTATTTTGCTAGAAGAGTTGTGCGATGAATTTGCAAAGGGGATGGGAGTTTATGAACAGGAGATGCGTTCTATGAGACACAAATATGAAAAGGAACATGCTGGCAGAGATGATGATAAACTGATACTTCACATCTCTGAAGCATGGCTGGATGAGAGGGAGCAGATGAAGCATGCAGAGGCTTTGTCCAATTGGGACGAAAAGGATACAGCTGTTGACAGGTTAAAACGTGAGATTGAGACATTCCTTAAAGCTAAAAGGGGTATTGCCTTCGTGAATGATATCCCGCATGCCAAAGATTCAAAAAGAGGGAGTTCCTTGCGTCGGACTTCTCTTGAATCTATTCACTTAAATGGAGCTGTTAGTGCGCCTCAAGATGCTGGAGATGACGACTCTGTGGCCAGTGATTTTCACTATCTCGAACTAAACAAAACTTGTGAGGGAAAGAAAGTAAATGGACACATTAGATCTCATGGAGAAATTGAGAAGGGGGGTGAAGATTTAGAAGAATTGGCCAAATCTAAGATGGTGGATTCCCGGGAAAAGATGAAGAGTCGTAGTTCATTACAAGTACAAGTCGAGGAAGAGATAGAGGGGCCTAAGTCGTGTGATCCAGACACCATAGCTAACACTGGAGAAAGAACGACGTCTGAAGCTATGGAAGCTGGTGACGGCAAGAAGAATAAACGTGATCGAGCTCTAGGATGGACACACGAGATTAGTGACTTAGCTAGACCAAATGCATCTTCTTCTTGTGAAGTGAAGGCTCATCCTGAGAATGATCGGAAGGACAGTGCAGGTGGTCACTTGTCTCGGCGGAGGCATTCTGTCACGGTTTCTGGAGATGGTTTTACTGGTACTTCTTTTGGTCTACCTAGTCCAGTGCAGCAGTGGAATCTGCGACACGCTTCTCCTGATATCATTGAGAGATCTGAATGTTCTACAAAGGGGGCGAGGGGAATGAGGGAAAACACTTTGAAGGCGAAGCTGCTGGAAGCAAGGTTAGAGGGGCAGAATGCTAGACTAAGGGGTTCAAGGGTTAAATAATTAGGTGGGGCGGCACCAACCTCCTTCCAAGTCATGTTTTTGTGCATAGCTCTTGAGGTATTGTTGTAAAACCAGAAACGTAATGTTTGTTTCTTCGACTTATCCCATTTTTGTTCACGTCCGTTTTCCTCTTGAAGCATTTGCCGCACTGTATAAGAAAAGTTTTTCAATTTTCTACAATTTGTTCGAGTTGTATTTCTCCAATTTGTGGTATCACTTTAAAGTTCTGCTCTTGAAGGGAGTAATGCGTGGAAGATTTAAACAAAAACAAGCATGGGGAGGTACTTCCTGCAAACATAAGTTGGGGAATTTGCAACCTTGTTGTTGCGGTTAGAATATACAATAAATGAATAAAGATTTTTATTTTTTAACGGTTAGAGCTTTTGAGAAACTCAGTTTTCTTATATGTATCATAGTTCCAGAGTGTGGAAGGTCTTAGGCTTTTAGTTTTGCTGGAGGCGTTTATATTCCAATTATATTTCATGTGTTGCACTATATAGACCCTTTCACGCGAGAGAGGATGTTAAAATATTCAATAAATGAATAAAAATTTCTGTTTCTTAACAAATTTAGCTTTTGGGAAAGTTGTGATCTTACAGTGGCAAGTATGTTTTGGTATAGTAGGCAACTTGATCGGGCCATTTGAGAATGCAATGAATGGATGCGCAGTATAGTACCTTTGTAGTAGCTCGCCGATCGCGGCTTTGGCGAAAAATGGTTCTCCAGGAGTGCCCTGCCTTTTATGGCAAATGCAAACTTGAGGTTTCCAGTCAAGAACCATGCAATTCATAATGAAGCATTGAGTTTGTTATAGTCAGCAACACGCCCATGATGAACCAAATCTGTTCAATTTTGGCACTCGTACATATGTTTTCACCAATAATAGAAGTCTAGTATGGATGCGTGCATTGCTTGAAGAGAAGTACTACTGGTGCATCTCGGGAGGGGGGGAGAGGAAGGCTCAGAGCTTTGCTCGTGTTTCTTCAGCAACGGCTAGTATTTGGACGTCATATTCAATGGCTACTTTCAGATGGGTGCTTCAACTCCACAAGGACGTTCCCAAAGCTGCTCGTTTCTACTCGGAGGGTTTGGGACTCAACGTCAATGTCTGCACTCTCAGATGGGCCGAACTTCAGTCCGGCCCCCTCAAACTTGCCCTCATGCAATCAAACAGGTACATCGGTTTTAGCATCATGCCTCTGAAACCTGGTGTTTAACCTGATCCAATCTGTATCATGGGGGCTATTTCTTCAACTTGCCATTGCCTACTTGTACTCAACGCTCTAATGCACGTCATTAAATGTACTATCTACTAATTGTTCGCCGAAATGCCGATGAGAGGAAATGCGCATAACTTGAGATTCCCACATAACTTGAGAGTCCAATTCAAGTTGCCGCTGCTAGGCTCATCGTCGAATGTGTTGTTCTTCAATTAACAATGGACTTCGTTTTTTTCAGTGACATTGCCACTCAGAAGGGCTACTCTTCCATGCTCTCCTTCACTGTGCCAGACATTAACAGCACGGTGACCAAGCTAATGACATTAGGAGCTGAGCTTGATGGTTCCATCAAGTATGAGATTCATGGAAAGGTAGATTCCCACTTCCGTGGGAAGATCCTAGCTCATATCCATCTCAATCATATGTGTTCTTACTTTGCATTAACGGTTGATGGCCTCCAATCTGTTCTTGCAGGTAGCAGCTATGCGGTGCCCGGATGGGCATGTCTTGGGTCTATATGAACCTGTTTGACAAATTCATGACGGCTTGCTATTGATTCGGTTTCAGAGGGATTAATTTGTGTGCAAATAAGCCACTCTGAGGCAATGATTTTGGTTCACTCTTGAGATAAAACTCTGTTAAAATGAATCTAGGTGATAACTCTTCATGTATTTCAATAGTGCATGAAGTGCAGACGGCTAACGAAGGCAGATTAGTGATTTTCAGCAGTTGGAGCACACTCTTTCCCGGGTAGACGGTAAATTGCTTTGCTGTGTTAGGAAAATGTTTTGCTGACCAAATTTGGGGACCAGATTGCTGACCAAATTTGGGGACCAGTTTACATGGGGATGCACAATTGCAGATCCCCAGGCCTATGTGGCCTGGGGTCCTGCAATCTGGTCCCCAAATTTGGTCATGCTAGACGCTCTCGCTGTGTTATCATTTTTCTACTTCCAAACTATCTTTTGCCGGACCTGTTGCTTTTTTTTCCGTGAACGCAAAAACCCGTATTTACAAAGAATCCCGTTTATATGATCATGCTCTCATGCGTATTTACAAAGAATCCCGTTTATATGAGCCTGCTCTCATGCGCGCCTGCGCTAGCCAATATAATGTTAATAAGCTGCAGGCAGGTTTGAATCATTACCTGTCCTGTGAGCCATCAGATCTCCATCTGACGGCCCAGATCGTCTTGGATCATGACGTTCACTAGCCGGGCTCATTAACTTTGCCCATCTACCAAATATAACGAAACTACATTAGGGGCCCCCATATGTAGGAAACAAGCAGCTATGGAGGCCAGTAGATAGCTAAGATACAACACAACCGATAGGCGCACTACAAAACCAAAACACAAATATTGGAGTGTCTCGAACCAACCATAACACAGAGCTTTCAAACACAACATTCATTGAAGACATCAGTTGTGCGAACCACCACCGACACTGCATCGGAACTGGTGGTGGTAGGGCAGTTCACAAGGGTTGTTTCAAAAGGGTTGGCTAAACACCCATAGACAAGATAACTCGAGCCTGAACCTGTTGCTCAAGTTCTTGTAAGATCTGCTGTTGTGCGCATGGTCCGCCTAAATAAGTATGGAGTTTTGTAATTGTAGGAATATTATGCACTGACGATAATATCTTCTTGCTATGCAATGTGGGAAAAGGATGAAGCACACAAGGATTAAAAAACTCATAAGGGAGATAAAATACGTAACTCACATTTAACGTTTATTTACGATACTATTGGGTACATGGAATTTCACTTTACACGCAATATGCAAGTTCCTGGGTACAAGTGCAACATGGCTCTTCATTTACAGCAAGTGACGACTCAAACATGGCTCTTGATGGAAGAGCTGTAACCATCTTGATCATCGTAGTATTTGGACCACAGCATCACTCCACCATACTTGGCCGACCCCTTGATAGCAGGCAGCACTTGTGACGTCAGGTCACTTGCCGGAATGAATCCGCTCCCAGCTGCGGTAGGCGCCGCTGGCAGACCGAGGAAGATCTTGGTAGCCGGAATGGCCGAGGTCCACTGCTTCCAAGCATCTTCAAGGCTGCTGATATCCCCTGAATTGTACTGGCATGGAGGGTTGTTGTAGAACTGTACCCATACGTAGTCGAACAGGCCAGTCTCCAGGGCCCCACCAACCCATGCATCCGGGAAGGGGCATTGTGGTGCAGCCGTCAGGTACACCTTCCTCCCCTTCTTGCTATAGCCGGAGAGGTACCTGGCCAGGTCGTCCCAGTGCTGGTTGGTGCCACCCTCGATGTCAAAGTCGATGCCATCGAGGACGGCGTCACCAAGTGGGCGGGAGGACGAGCTGCCACCCAGGAAGTTGTTCCACAGGTAGGTGGCCACTTGCCTAGCGTCGGCAGACGAGGTGAGGTAGTAGCTGCCTGCGCCACCGCCAATAGAGAGCATCACCTTGATGCCTTGCCGCTGGCATGATCGGATGTCGTCGCTCAGGCCAGTACAGCCGTTGCTGTACGGGTCACAGTGGCCTGCGAGGTTGATCATAGGGGTCTGGCCATTGCCAAAGGTGGGGAGGAAGGCTATGTTAACAAACTTATAGTTGCCCGTGGCACATGTTTCAGCTAAGGTGCCCTCATTTCCATTCTGGCCCCAGTAGATGGCAATTCCACCTCCATAAGAACCCCCAATCAGAACAAATATTACAAGTGAGAGGAAAATTGAGGATTGGCTTGCCATGGTATTGGATCGAATAGATTTCTAGTAGTAGTAGTAAAAGGGGATGTTGTACGACTGGCTTGGCTGCATGAAACCGCTGGTGGACCGAGTTCCTTTTATAGGGAAGGGGTGGCCCCTACTAGATCATGACCACTCCGGAGTTAGCTTGTGGCAACTTCTGAAATGTGATTTGGCTGGTTTTAACACTTGGTCTCTCCATCTAAGAGTGATTCACATTATCTAATTTTCAACTCCGAAGATTGTAATTGGCGTGAACGGCATCTTAGATTAGAAAAGACAATTATGCAGCTCTTTTCAGCCTTCAAAATTTCAAAGGCATTGTCTTTAGCTCCTAGGTCCATTCCATTGCTGTAATAATATCCTTAATTATAGAATAGATGTAGATGTAGACATGCAGACATGCAGTAGAACCCTGTAAGCTTGAGGCCTACTGGCCTTGATTAAAGAAAACAGATAATTGTCTTTTGACCAATAAATTAAGGGTCAGAACTATACTCTTAGTTTACTAAAGAACAGTGCGTTAATTTGTGCATGACAGTTCAGAAAAGGCACGATCCACTAAGTTGTTTATATATACATATTAAGGTCTCGATAAGTTTATTAATCCAATATTGCTAATGAACTTATGGAGCTATACTCTTGTGCTGTAGAAGTTACAAGTTAAAATATTTTGGGATAAGATAACAGTAATTTAAGATAGGATAGCGTAGTAATAGTAAGCACTGACCACTAAGATGCAACCATCATACTCTCATCCATGACTGCATGTTATGTAAAAACAAAATAGCGGCGAAATGGAGTAACTGATCAAATAGGGAACTACATAATCCCATCGGTACGGTGTTCGCAATCCCCTTCCAATGTAAATGAGCAGACCATGTGCTCCTCCAATCTAGACATGAACTGTTCAAATATAACTTGCACTTGAGAATGGCTGGAACAAGTTGTGAACTCCTCTGCCTTGTGCACATGTTGGCACTAGTTGGGATGTCCCAACGTGGAGGAGTTTCCATTCTAGGGCCAAAACGGCTACGAAGGCACCTTTGGCAGAGACATCACACGAGTCTTCTTGCAAGAGCCATCATGTTACAATCAAATATATGATATCATTCCTCTATAAGCAGTTGAGTAAGATTATTTAAGCGAACGACTCTACCATTCACATCAAGGAATGTTGTATCGGATATCGGTAAAATATCGGAGATGTTGTGTAAAAAATATTGGTAGTCTAAAACTAATTTTTACTATGTATTTTCACAATATAACTTCTAAAATGAGTGATACTAATTTAGACAAGCATATCTATTGTGTATTGTCAATACTTCACAAATCTGTAATATGTTGCACACATGTCCAGTATTATTTCAGAGGTGGAAGATGGCTATTGGTTGGGAACTCCAATTGCAATGAATATTTTCTTGGAAAATGGGGATTACCATGTTGAAGACGACATTAGGTACAATATTGTATGTTGCATAAGTACAAGCAACCTAGTTCTCTTAAGAGTCTGTCCCAAGTCTAAACCCAAAGATTTAACACCCATGATCTTGCACCCAGTATGATTTGTTATTTTTTAGGCTCTTTTGCTATACTATATTAACACACTTTTTTTTTTGCTGCATTTGACATTCAAGTGATGCCTCCAAGCAAACACATTAAACTCAATTTATGTAATCCTTCACCAAAAATACTCAATTCATGTAACAAGGGCTGGTGATTCAATTCTTAAATCATCACAATTAGGTCTACAATCCAATCCTTACATACTCCCCCTTTCAAATTATCCAATTCCTAATCTAGACCTGGAGGCCAGAACAATCTCTTGACACTTATCACAACCAAACCCATGGGCACCGAGCCCATGAGTCTCTTTTAAGGCCCATGTTTCTGCTGCTCGGTCCAAACATAGCGAAATCCTAGTCCCAGTTCTGTGACCTGTCAGGCGAACAGACTCTAAGAGATGGACGACCGTCCTCTGGTAATGCACCGGCCTGGCTATTCCACCTCAACATTGATTTCAACGTCGGCGACTCCGATCTCCTGGAGGCGGAGGCAGAGCTTCTCCCCAACTCGAGCGGCGAACTTGGCATCCCAGAGCTTGTGCGTTCTAGGGATCCGGTTGATCCTCGCCCGGTCCAGGGCTAGGAGGCCATGGCTACGATGGACTCCGTCCGTAGTTCGTCATCTGCGTGCGTGATCTTCCGGCAATTTTTTTTAAAAAAAGTACCGATATATCATACCGAAACTAATATATCGGCTATGTATTACCGATATATCGGCGAAATTTTAAAAAACTATCAAAACCGAAATTACAAAATATTGTTTTATCAGTTAAAATCTAATATCGATATATCAGTGATATATCGTCGATGCAACTTTCCATGAGGGATCCAAATCACCTATCCCACTACTCACTAACAAGTAATCTCACAATAACTTTCTAAAGCCTGGATTGTAATAACTTATTACCACATGCATAGCATAGCGTGTGCATCTTCAATTTAATAAATCAACGGCTTCTATAAAAGTGGCATAAATGGTGACGTGGGCTGCCAGTTGTACCCAAAAATTTCGTACTACGAAGAAGAGGAACATAATTCTTTTGCTATACCTTATATGTATTATCTATACCCAAATGGATTAGCTGCTCCGAGCAACAATAAACTGCTGACACAAAGCTGAACCTGACTAAAAAACTTCAAAGACGATGACGGAGCTATCATTGCTCACATGTAATCTACAAGACATAATTCTACTTTGCACCTTTACCTATATTATATTTTGCAATATACTGATAGAATAGGTGGTCTGGAAGTTTCCAAAACTTCGTGGAAAACTGGTTTTCCGGTAGCATAGTACACCTTGTTAGAGGTGCAAAGCCCCGTAGTCTGCGTAAAAATGAGTTCGAGGGTACAAAATTACAACTTGACAAACTTAACTTACATTTAGCTTGTCAACTTTGCATAATTGCAAGCTTTGTTTCTCTCCAGCCACATGGGAGATGGGTGGGCCTTTGGGCTTGCACGTGCCACCGAGGGGATTCTGGGCTGGATACGTGCTCTAAGAGATCAATTCCCCTACCCTTCTAGCCGGATCCTACCCACTCAAACAGCCCTTATCAGCGAAAAACAGATGGAAATCACGACGTAGTAATCTTTGCCCCTTCGAAGGTCTCATGCAGATTTTGATGGCCTTCTATAATTGTTCATCAACAAAATTTGGGCTCATGCATGCACTTCGGTAAAGGTTCATGCATCTGCTTAGGTGGTCGAGGAAGTTGCCGTATTCCACAGTTGAGTCGGCATTTCCTGCTCGGGGTCTATTGGGATCTGCGACTGCATGTCCACAATTACTCCCGTCATCTTCACCCGCAACACGGCTATGTCCTGCCAATCCTTTCTCGTTATATTTGCAACTAGTCCTTGGACAGAAGAGGAACACCCTCCTGACAAACAAGTCTGGGAGTGTTAAAATAGCAGAGGCCCGTACTGCAATTACACTTCCCAACTTTTCATGAACGCAAATAACCTGCACGGACAAACTGAACTTGTTTCTGACACTTGGGAGGACCATGTATGAACAAGAAAGAAGAGTTTGAAAGTGCATAAGGTCCACAGAGATTCAATGCAAGTTTACCATCAGTAGACGAGCGAAGGTTAAAATCATTCGTGCAGCGGGGGATCAGTGTAAAAGAAACTAAAAAAGATGAGGCTATGGCCTTGTAGTATAACAAGGTAGACACACCTTCACTGCACGTTAAATCTTTGAGAGAGAAGGTTAAATCCATACAACGAGGGCGTCGAATGGGAAACTGGAGAAGCAAGAACCAATATGGCATAGGTCCATCTCTCTTACACAAATGATCTGCCGAGCACAAGATTTTGTTTTACTGGGATTCCAACTTCAACCGAATGCTTCTCATCGTTCGTCGTTTTAACATGACAACAATGGCCACACTCCGTAATATTAATAAGAGTTTTGCGCTTTTGGCATATCCCAACATTACATGAACAAAAAGGCGAAATATTCACCCGTCAATAACAAAAAAACGAGCCATGTTCTTGGGCGAAGACAGGCCGAAGCTCACACTATCGAAGTCATGCTAAAAAAACATGGTTCTCAACGCGTTTAGGGTTCACTTGGAGCAGGCGCTTCTGAGGCAGTGCAAGCACTGTTCGGAATTTAAATCTTGGCAAAACAGGTTTGTTCCTGTACCCATAAAGCATGCCGAGTCTAGAAACTTGGTGAAAGATGAGTATGCGACCATCTCCTGTTGCTGGATGCTATTAAATGGAGAACAGAAGTATGGACAATAACAATTGTGAATGTTAAAAATATGGTCCAGAAACATTCGAGGCCATCAGTTATATTATGCTTATCAATAACACGAGAACAAGCTTGTCTCTATCGAAGTAGTAGCACATTATATCCATAATTCCATTACAATGTGTTTCACCAACATGTTTTGTAAATGGTACTTAACTTCTTCGAACAGAAAGCATGGACAGAAAATATCAATATCAAAGAATACCCACATTATTATTATTACCAAAAAAAAAAGGAACACGCAAATTTCTACAAAAATTTCCACCTAATATTTCGCCATGATACTTACAAAGGAAGAAAACAACGAAGTAATTCATCACGGGCCATGAGGAATGAGTTCTCTATCTGCTGGATTTGGAGGAGCAGCATGATGAGGGAGCTCCCTTCAGTCCAAGGACAGGTAAAGTAGAATTCAACTCACCTCCCGCTTCATTCACTCATTTACCAAGCTGTAGCTTTCCCCACATCTTGCTTGGTATTTGGATGAATGAGTCGCAGTTAATTCAATCCAACAACTACCCATGAGTGAACTGAAGAAAGCTCTCTCATGCCCTCACCCAAAAAAGAAGAAAACAAAGAGAGATACAGGAAAACGCTTAAGTACCATAAACTATAAAATATCAGAAGGCAAAGTTCGCTAGCAGCATACTCTCAAAGCACTATATTGAAGTAGGCTAGCTGGTAACTGTCCACTTCTCATTCCTTTTCCAGAGAAATCTAGCAGAAAGTAATCGAAGTTGTTGAACCTCCAATATATATAAATCTTAAAGAAAAAAAATTGATTCCGATGTTAGAAGGTCCTCATAATGCACAAACATATAGGTGATATGCATACCAAAAATAAAATTAGAGTAGATGTATATATTCACGAATAAAGCTAATTCGCATGGTAGAGGATTTATATCATAAGAAATTCATAATTGGAGATGTACACCAATATCAACAGATAAAAATGTTTTCCAACATGAATTACTTATACGGAACGGAGGAAGTATTGAATTTTAGAGGATTTTGAAACCCATCTGAGTATCTGAGTAAGAAAATAAAGGGATCAATGATGTCAAAGAGGAAATTATTTACATGAATGAGAAGATAAGATCCTCTTGAGGGCCTCCAAAATCCCAAGCACTACCACGGAGACTAGTGAGTGAATCTGAGATGTGAAGCATGCTCTTAAATAGCTGAGAAAGGCGCTGAGATTACCTCTTAATAACTAATAACAACAATATGGGAATTACTTTAGGAAAAAAGAAGGAATTACTCTTTCTTTCACTGCAGCTACCACGTCTCATCAGTCATGTGCCTTGCTTTTTTTTAGTAAAAAGCCATCTGCCTTGCTTCAAACTGGTGGATTCATTTTTGCTTCACTTTATAAGCGCATATGTCCTCCAGATAGATCTTCCAACACCAAGCCTAATTTTCATTTATTAAGGAAAAGATGTGCTGAACTCTGTTAAAAAATCGCCAGGAAGGAGCTGAACAGCACATTTGAAAGTACACTAGGGATACTTCCCTGCAGACTTTTTACCTGTCCCTTTTTTTTCCAAAAAAACATCCCCATATATATATATATATGGGAAAAGTTTAAATGAGATCGCTCTCATATGGCTTATATGAGGCCACTTTAAATCATAGCCCTTGGATCTTGATCTAACGGCTACAAATAGCCACAATGATCTCACCCACTCTCTGATGTGACACACTCACCTACCCACTGATTTAATATCCATCCTCCGATCAGAATCCAACGGCTATAAAGATTGACCTCATGCTCCTTATACGCGAACGATCTCTTGTAAACCCTTCTCATATATATATATATATATATATATATATATATATATATATATATATATATGCAGTTTTCCCGGCATCACGGTCGTTTGGGCGTGATTAGAAGGAAAACATTCACTTTCATAGGGCTGCACGAAAAACCTGGACCCGACCCAACCCCAATGGAACTGATCCGACATTGATCCGGGTTGGGTTGGATTGGGTCCTATCTCGGGTAGGGTCGGTTCTAAGGTTTTAAAACCCGGGTTCTATTTTGGGTCGGGTTAGATTTTACTTTAAAATACCCAAGAACCGACCCAACCCGAGATATACCATTTAAATAACATATTTTTTAATATATATAATTTATTATTATTATTATAATATAAATTATTTTATTAAAGATTTTTATAATTATATTAATTATTTTATTAATATCTCGGGTTCTCGGGTAGGGTATTATGGGTTTGTCTCGGGTCGGGGTCGGGTTTAGCTTCTTAGGTTTTATCTCGGGTCCGGGTCGGGTTTTAAATTCTCGGGTCCTATCTCGGGTAGGGTCGGGTACCCGTGAAGCAGCCCTACACTTTCAAATAGAGGTAGCGAAAAAATCGGAATGCTATAGTGGACGTGAAAAATCCATCGTGGATAATTTGAATTTTTTACACCCCAAAAGAGATATAAAACATGTTACACCAACAAACAAGTGTTATGATATGGAGTACAGACTATAAAGTATTTAAACATACAAATTGACACTTATGGGCTGTTTGGGGCGTGATTATAAGTAAATATCTACAGTGAATTTTTCACAACCACTGTAGCATCCATGTTTTTCTATATCCAGCATGAAATATTTTGTAGATGTTTTGCTTTTAATCGCGCCTCAAACGGCCCCTTAATAGTACAATGATTTTGTTAGAGAATTTCAGGACCATCACACAAATATTTTTTTCAAGAAAGAAAAATCGCAAATGCTTTCAGTTTTTCTTCGTCAATGGAATAAGGAGATAAGCAAATGCGGTCATAAATTGGCATTATTTGGGTGTTATTTTTTATACACACATTTTTTTTGGGTACAAGCATAATTTGCGTGCATCATACTATTGTGGAATGTTGACCTGGTGACTTTTGAAGATATATTCACTTGTCACTTCTCCCCCCTTTCCGTTAATATACCACATGAAAACAATTTAGCCATCACTTCAATAGTTTGAACATAAACATGCTTAAAACATGCTTCCATCTTCATTTAGCATAATTTTTGCTAACCTTTGTTTGGCTAGTCAAAGAAACCCAGGGGTGACATGTTTTCTGAAGAGTGACAAGTGACGTCCTTGTTCCATGCGAATTCCGGGTTTTATGCAGACAATGCCAGCACAAGTTGCTTTGTTTAGGTCCCACGAATTCATCAATTAATGCACATGATTTCGTGTACAAGTACAGGAAGTAACATTTTTAGCATTAAAAAGCTGATGATCAAGAACAAAGCTAGAATTACGAGTTTGGTAAAGGAACAAACTTTTCTTTTTTATACATGGCAAGAGGACAAAGCGTTTTTCAAAAAATAAAAAAAGAGAACAAAGCTTTTATAAACTACATTATTTATTGTATAAAAAACAACATTTTTGCATAAAAAGGAAGCTTCTATTGTATTAATAAAAGGGATCAGTCTAATGTGACCACCACGTCAACAGAAGAAAAGGCTGAATACGTGAAGAAATTACAATTTTATCAAGATTCGTGGGTCCCCCGCCACGTGTCCCTTGGTCAGGGGTTAGGAAAATATTTTCCTAATAAAAGAGCTAGTATAAAATATACGCAGAAAACAAACAAATACAGAAAAAGGAGGGATAATACTCGTAGTAATGGATTGAACAGATGAGGTTTTGGCCACAAGCACTCGCTGTCTTGTCGAATAGAAAAGGCTGGCTAGCCAAATGGTACACTCTCACCATGCCTGCATCATCACCTCAACGTCCAATCACTCCTTACCCTATCTTTACTCATCGAAAGACAAGACACTGCTTCCTCTCTCTTGCTTCTGTTTTTTTTTTGAAATGGGGCTCTCTTGCTTCTGTTTTTTCTTCAACTTTGGTGACATAAAATGGTACGGTTGTTTATCACATACTGTCCTACCGACGCTTATTATAATCCTCATCATGCCCTCTTGTAAGTATACGTTACTATACATGATACGTACGTTTGCCAAAAAGAAACACTAATGTTGCAAAATATTCCTTCCGCTTACTTTTAATAGATACAGTTCTTTTCTAATGAACTGATTTTTTAGTTCATTTGAAAAAAATCATCGATTAAAAGTGACAGGAGGGAGTAGTTGTGAATTAGTTAATTGACAAGCAAAATTAACTTCATCTTTCTTGAATAGATAAGTAATCCAAATAGTAAACTGATCAATATCATAAGAGCTAATGTGGTGTTTTTGTTATGAACAATGGACAGCATTATTTAGCAAACCTTTACAAATGGGCGAATGGATTGGGTGTGACATAGAAACGAGGACCGATGCAGCTATTTTCCTGCTTAGGAACCACCTTTCAGTCACTTCAATTCTTTTGAATAACAATTTCTTCTAAGCCTTTTATTTTTGTCGCGGTGGGCTGGCAGAATTTATTCGCGCAGGCCCACATGTTCTTGAATCTGTTCCGTTCAGTGCCTGAGGAGAAGGAGGCTGTTCGATAAACTCCCATAGTGTTTGTAAAGAATTAAGAGCTTCGATGTCATCTTCATGGTAATTAAGGGGATGCTTGATAGTGAAAGAGCAGTGAATCTGAAAGTAAATTTTGGTGAAAAAATTCATTGACTTTCACTGTAAAATAAGTTTGGATACGATGAAAAGAATTTTTATGACTAGACTATTTTACCCCTCACCTAAGTAACCTCGTCAGCAACACCGCCGGCCACGCATTTGTCGTCAGCAACCATGTCGCTACCCAGATCGACTCCTCGACGTCAGCAACACCGCCAGCTAGCAACGGGGAGGATCGTCCCCCTTCATGCCCCAAAACCAAAAGCTCGACAGCACCGCATGGCCATGCATCCGTCGTCGGCACCCGCCAGCAACACCGCCAGCACCCACGTCGCTGGGTCCACGTCGAAGAGCGAGCGCCGGTGGCTAGAGCCGGTGCCGCGATGGGGAGGAAAATCCCCCTTCATGTCCTAAAAACAAAAGCTCGAGCAGCACTGCGTGGCCACACGTCCATCTTCATGTCCCATAACCAAATGTCTGAGCAGGGAAGAACAAGCCCAGGCAGGTGGGCAAAATTGGAAAATAGATAGATAAATGTCTTTCATCTGTCACCACAGGCCTTACAAAATTTGGTGAAAGTCAATTCACCTGAAAGGGCTCTTTCATCCTAAAAGAGCTCTTTCAGTTGAATTAAAAAGTCATGACTATTTCACTAATCAAATCTACTTCATGTGAAATAGGGCTAAATTGACAGTGAATTCATCCCTCTTTCACAGTCCAAACAGCCCCTAAATATGAATCATCACCGCCGTTATATCAAGATTCAAGGGTACGATATTACTCAGAGACAAGTCTTATTTAAATTTTTTCCTACAATAAAAATCCGGTTTCAGCTTGCATGAGCCAAATCTTCTCGAGTCATCGAATTTTAATCCAACGATAATTAAGAGTAAGAATAGTCATGTGATCATTGGGTGCCATGGGCCGGTGCAATCTTGCTCATGTGCCCCCCCAGCATAGGCGGCCGGCAAGTTCAAGCCCCCTACTTATTTTGCTTGTCCGTTCAAGATTTAATGACCGAATATGCTTTTTTGTTATAGAATTTATCAATTATCCACAAAAAATATGTACCACAATATACATTTCAAATATTATGTTTGTATGAAAGTTTTTTCTAAAATTGTTAACACATTCTTCATACAAAAATAACGAAGGAAAACTATACTATATGAGTCTTGTTAATATGTGCAAAGGCTCAAGCACCAGGCTGTTGGATTTAAATCTAGTTCCAAGCAAGGACTTTAATTTGATCTGCCTCGGAATATTTAACATGCCACTCCAATGTGCATGAACTAAGCCACATATTAGCCTTTTCTATTTTACTTCGCATTTTAAATGTTACTCCTTCCGTTCCAAAATACAATGTATATTTGAGAAAATTCTCATTTTTATTGGATCAACCACAAGAAAATCACATGACTCCTTCTCTCCGATATCCCATCCAATCCGTATGCTCATTCGTGAACAAAGTTCTAGTTAATCTTTTTAAATCTCCTCCAATTTTAGAAAGAGCAAGCCACTTAATTTGGCAAAATATAAAGTATATTTTGGAATAATAATATTCTAAATGTACATAATATTCTGGAACGGAGGGAGTATTTAATTTAAATTCGTAAGAGATATTTGTGAAGACATACACGAAGGAATAACTATATATAAGTTCGTAGTACATTTGTATTTATTTTAGTCCATATGTTCACAGTAAACAGCTAGGCAGGACTCATCAATTGGTTTATATGTGGCAGGTTACATCCTACCAAACAATTGTAGAAAAATATAGCCCAAGGGCATGTTTGGCTACGGGAAAAAGATTTTTTTTAAGAGCAAAACCTCCTCATCAAAAAAGGATAGATGTGATATTTTTATTTGACCAGTAAATCACACAAGAAAAGAAAGGGCTTGCCAAATAGGCCCTAAATTCAAAGTACCTATTCGACGGGGCCCGTTAGACACTCACTTTGATTTTATTTTAAAATTTATTACTTAAGCTAAAATGTTGTAACATTCTTTCCCCTTTTTTTTTAAAAGGCTAAACCTCGTTTGACCCTACTCTTAAAACCCTATTCTTAAAAGAAGAAAATACCCTTTTTTTTCTTTTGGGGAGCCAAACAGCCCTAGTTTAAGTTTTCCTGGTGAACAGGTCATCATTTTCTGTTTTTAAGATATTTCTCCAAATGAGGCTTTAAAGTTAACACTGAAGTTTAACGAATCTCATTACATAGCGATTCACCACCAATCCGCGTCACTATCAAAGTCCATCAAAATGGGGTCCCATACGCTGGCGGCAGGATTCTTCAAAAATGACTTTTTTTCCCCCTCAAATATCGTTTCCTTGTAGCCTGTGTTGTCACATTCAACATTGCCAAACAGCAACAAAGCCTAGTCTTGCACCATGATCGCATAGATCTCTGCCTGTGCCACGCGAGAAGATTCGCTATCCGTAACACATCACTTCTGTCTCTTCACGCAAAACCTCCCTTCTATCTAATGTCCGTAAACCCTAGACCTACTCGGCCATGGAATCACCCTACTAGTGCTAGGCAACTACTACTACCATGCCAATCCTGTCATCATCTTCTTCTTGCATTCTCAGTTTGCTCATTCAGATCTTGTATCTGGCCTCAGCTTGAGAAGTGGATCTAGCACCATTTCCTTGCAAAATTGCCATTTCAATGGACAGTGATGTGGGTCGTGTTATTCACTGCGACTGATCACTCATCAGGCACTCGAACAAGCTGGGATGCTACGTCTCAGGTTTTCAACACAGGGACAAGCATATGATTTGAGGACGAGCACAGATTGCTTTCACTCGATGAGCACTACGACTATTATAATTTTCTTATGAATGTTAGCCATTTTGTAGTTACTATTTTTGTTTAATGAGAGAGGGCAACCAAGACAGACTCTTGATTAGTACTTGAACATCTCCCTCGTAGATTCCAGCAATTAATTTTTTTGGATTAAGCACATCACTTTTATTACAAAATGATGATCCAACGCCAGTCAAATGGAATTCTTTTAGTTGCAACCGAGCATGAAGAATATGCACGATTGTAAGAGGTTGAACGTAAGTTTTCACGTGAAAAGTGTCAAGAATCATCAGTTTTTTACTTTAAGAACTTTAAGGGGCTGTTTAGCTCCAAAGAAAAGTCATTTTTTTCTTTTAAGGGCTAATTCTCTTAAAAAATAGATATAACGTTTTTTAATTTTTAAAAAGAGTGCTAAACAATCACTAAAGGTCTCGAGAAAGAAAGGTGAAAAACAAGGCAGCCATAGGAAAGGACGATTACAAAAAAAAAGGACAATTACTAATTCTGCCATAGTGAACTAATTCACCGACACAAATTGCCATCCCGATAACTGGGGAAGCACTGGAGCAAGAAGCCCTCTTACATGTTCTCAATCCTGATCAAATTATTGTCATGTATATTTGCATAATTCAGTCTATAATTGATAGTATTAACTTTTTCCTTAATAGTGATTTTTCTATGTGACAAATAGAGGTTTAAGCATCCGATGCTACAAAAGATCATAAGAAAACATTATCTTGGTTTTATGATGTATACACTTGGCCTGTGTTAGTAGGAGTAACACTAAATTTAGACTACTTAATAAGTTTTTTGTTGACAAAAAAATTAAGAAAATAAGAATTATATAGCATGATCTCATTGAAAGGTGATGATGAACTAAATTTAGACATTGGTGGAGACATGTACCATGCTATCCTATGACCAGATGCCATAGGATAATAATTAACCATAGTGCATAGTGGCCCTAGCATTGTCAAAGGGTTACCATGTACCATGCTAGGACCTTTATATACCATGGTAATGGACTATGGTCATGGAGATAGTCAAGAAAACAATTTCCTTCAGTTACCTAATATTGTACCCTATAACTATGTGCATGCGAAAAGCACAACCAATACAATTACCTAATATTGTACCCTACAATTATGTGCATGCGAAAAGCACAACCAATACAAAAGCTACAGAGGCATACAAAATTTGTTATGCACAAGTGCAGTCGTCGTTCGAAAGCATATTCCTCTCACGCACACACCAATGCTAAACTTATTCTCTTTGTTTATACTTCTTTTATTACACTCTTTGTTTATACTAATATCAACAGTCCAAAAAAACTAGGAAAATAAGAATTATATAGCATGATCTCATTGAAAGGTGCTGATGAACTGAATTTAGACATTGGTGACCAGATGCCGTAGGATAATAATTAACGGCCCTAGCATTGTCACGGGGTAACCATGTACCATTCTAGGACCATTATATGCCATGGTAATGGACTATGGCCATGGAGAAGGTCGGGAAAACAATTTCCTTTAGTTATCTCATATTGTACCTTGTAGTTATGTGCATACGAAAAGCTCAACCAATACAACAGCTACATAGGCCTACAAATTTTGTTATGCACAGTGCAGTCGTCATCCGGAAGCATATTCCTCTCACGCACACACCGATGCTAAACATTGCTCTTTGTTTGTACTTTTTTTATTACACTTTGTTTATACTAGTATCAACAGTAATTAAAAAAATAAGAATTATATAGCGTGATCTCATTGAAAGGTGCTGATGAACTGAATTCAGACATTGGTGTAGACATGTATGCGCTCCATGACCAGATGCCATAGGATAATAATTAACCATAGTGCATAGTGGCCCTAGCATTGTCGCGGGGTAACCATGTACCATTCTAGGCCCTTTATATACCATGGTAATGGACTATGATCATGGAGATGGTCAGGAAAACCTTGAGTTACCTCATATTGTATTGTGTAATTATGTGCATGCGAAAAGCTCAACCAATTCAAGGCCCACAAAATTTGCTATGCACAAGTGCAGTCGTCGTCCGGAAGCATATTCCTCTCACGCACACACTGATGCTAAACTTATTGCTCTTTGTTTATACTTTTTTTTATTACACTTTGTTTATACTAGTATCAACAGATTAAGAAAATAAGAATTGTATAGTATGATCTCACTGAAAGGTGCTGATGAACTGACTTCAGACATTGGTGGAGACATGTATGATGTATGTGCTTCATGACCAGATGCCATAGGATAATAGTTAACGGCCCTAGCATTGTCACGGGGTAACCATGTACAATGCTAGGATTTTATATACCATGGTAATGGACTATGGTCATGGAGATGGTCAGAAAAACAATTTCCTTCCGTTACCTGATATTGTATCCTGTAGTTACGTGCGAAAAGCTTAACCAATACAACAGCTACAGAGGCCCACACAATTTGTTATGCACAAGTGCAATTGTCGTCCTGAAGCATATTCCTCTCACGCACACACAGATGCTAAACTTATTGCTCTTTGTTTATACTTTTTTTTTATTACACTCTTTGTTTATACTAGTGCTATACAGAATGACACGAAGGACCTCATAAAGGAAGCAAAGCACTGGAATGTTGATACTAGTGCATCCTCTTTTAGGCTTGTTTAAGGGAAAAAATCGTCATGTAGGGAAAGATATAATGCATTTCATAAACGAATCAGACGAAGAATATAATGCATTTCATATTCTCTGTACTCTACTTTGGGTTAGCTTTATAATATTTCTTAAGCATCCACAAAAGAATATATGAATGGTGAAGTCATGCAATGCGACATTCAACCGTTACCTTATGAGTTATGAGCATCTGTCATTACAACTTGGATGCTGCCTTAAAAAGAAAGTATGATACATGAGTGAGCACCAATATCTCCGTGCATATTCATTATACAAAGATTTGTATAGTTTCAATATTTGATCAATCCGCTTTACTGGTTCCAGTCATAAGAGCACCTCTTCATCATCTTCCCACTATGCGCAAGATCTGACGTTTGCCTTTCAGTCCAATCGTGTATATAAGGAGGACGTCTTTTCCTGTTTCCACCATGGTTTGCAGTTCATGGGTGTGTAACAAGAGTGTAAGAATGAGATGTTGGGAGCTCCCTTTGATCCAATTGTAGGGAGGAGAGAAGGCTATTGCGGCTGCTGGTTCATGGGTTCCTTCGGGTGCGCAGGAATGGTTTAATGAGTCGTAGCGCAGTTCAAGGGTGCGCATGAACCAGGAGACGAACTTATCTTTCTTCTTTTCTTAATTGGATTGAAGGGAGCTCCAACTAACACATGAATCTCTCTCTCTCTCTCTCTCTCTCTCTCTCTCTCTCGTGTCTGCATGCATGTAATTCAGTAATAAGCCTGAAATGTATTGCACGATTCATTTATCTTATTCCTTTCACATTATTTCTATACTTCTCTAACTGCAGGCACAATGCATGGGACTCGGGAGGACTGACGAACCATGATAATACCATACCACCAACATCAATTACTGATGCAATATGCTTGCAAGTTGTATGTAAAATGTATGAGCAATCTTAATCTCATTGGCTCTCTCTTTTTACCTATGGAACCTAGATAAAGGTTTTTACTCGGTTTCTCTTCTCCCCTCGCATCAAGTTGTGTGAGTGGAATTTGTCTGCAGGCCCAAATACCCAAATTCCAAGAATCCTAAAGTTTGGCTCGTCTCAGCACGTTAGCGTCCTTACATTGATCCCCGTTTATATGTGCTCGCCACACATCCCTTGTGGTACTACAGGTGTCCCTAATAACTAATCGCCCCTTAACTACGCGACTGTAGCATTTTAAGTTGCATAATAACTTTCACTATGTTGTTAGTCAAAGTGAATAGACGACCACTTAGAATTATTATTCAGACTTTTTTTTACCGATTTGTAACAATGCTGCCCTCATTTTCAAAGATACAACCTGCAATCATATAAAAGGGAGTTTGGAAAACAATAAATGTTAACATAGTAATCACTTAAATTATGCTAATGTAGATGTACATTCCATTTGTCAAAACTCACCATATGTCAAGTTGCTTAGATATATAAGTATATTCTATGTACTCGCCCATTGATTTCTCCAAAATTAGATTTAAAAGCAATGGAAGGGATCAGTAATACTTACTATTCCCTCCGTCCACAAGAATTACGAATCCCCAAAAAAGTGATTGTATTTGCCCTACAAGCCAATATATGCTTAGGAATGTTCATGTGCAGTTATAAGCATAGGTTTGAAATGTTGTGAGCCATAAGCCAATAAATTTAACCTATTTTTAAATTGAGAACGGTTTATATGAGATCGTTCTCATATAAGGAGCATGATGCTAATCTTTTGAGCCATTAGATTCCGATCCGAGGATGGGTATCAAATCAGTGGTTAAGTGAGTTCCCTATAGATGTTTATAGCCGTCAGATCAAGATCCAATGGCTACGAATTGAATTGGCCTCATATAAGCTATATGAGGGCGATCTCATTTAAACTTTTTCCTTTTTAAATTTTGTCACTATTATGTGGATGAAGGGAGTATTAGAGAGTTGATCCAACCTAAGTTACACTTGTTGGATATTTTCTAGTTGAGCGGAGGAAAATCCCTACGATCGAATCCAAGCAGCATGTACTTACCAAATAAAAAGTAAAAACCTTGTAAATGGATATAATTTACTTTTTGGAACCGTTAAAATCAATACTAGGGTATGTGCTTTCAAGAAAGCTCATTTTTATCTTCTATGGAATCTGTATTACTTTTATATAACTAAAAATGGGCGGTACAAACAATAATCTAGAGCTTGTTGTCTTAATTACCATTCAATTTCACTACTACACATGCAATAGGGGATTTCCATTCGGAGAAAGGAAAAGAGAGTTTTTTTGTTAGGATTGGATAGGCCATTGCCTCTTTTTTATAAGATTAATTTAGGACTCGTATTTATTTAGGTCTTTGCTTTTTTTCTTACGTAGGACTCCTAATTGGAGGCAATGGCCAATCCGATCATAACATTTTTTCTTTGGTAAAAAGCATAAAGGCATTTGATGAGTAGAAAGGATCTACAATTGCAAGAGGGGATTTGTATTCGGAGGAGTTTAGATTATTTTTCTTTTCTTTTCTTTCTTTGTTTTTTGCTAAAAATTTTGAGGAGATTGACTAAATGATTTCAAAATTTGTGCCCTTCCCAAAAATTATTTATTGATAAAAGTTTTCAAATTAGCTGCTAGCTCTTTTTTTCTTCTGAACGCAAGTCTGACCGGGTTCTGTGACCAGAGTCATGCTACAAGAAGGCATAAAGTAATAAAATAGAGGCCTAAAATGGTACATAGCTGCATGTTGTCCATTATATATTTTATCACCATGGCTTCTCTAGCAAAACTTGTCCTGGTTTTGCTTGCAACCTTGCTTAGTATTTGCAATGCAGGAGGTGTATCAACCAAAAAATATTTAGATCTAAAGAAGCGGCTCAAGTCTATTAACAAACCTGCAAAATTGACAATCAAGGTAATTCCATCCTTTTAGCTCATTTGGTGCTTTAATTCATAATGTAAGAATCATGATTTTTATGCTAAGATAACCAATAGATTCCTAATGTTTTTTTACCCTACAAATAGTCAAAAGATGGGGATTTATTTGACTGCGTCAAAATATACAAGCAACCAGCTATGGATCATCCTGGTCTCAAGAATCACCATATCCATGTTTATACTATAGGTTATGAAACTCAATGAACGAAAATGATCTCACTCATGTTTCATCTTTGCAGTTGAAACCTACATCTTTTCCAGAAGGAATTGCTACATCAAATTTTTTTAGGGGAAATGGGACTCCCCGGAGGAGGTTGCCCACATGGAAATATTCTCCAGATCCTTTATGAAACACTTGGTGGGTGGTAGCACCAACCGTACTTCAACTCCAGCAAGGGCTCTACCGATCAATAATCGTGTAAGTCAGTGATATCAAATGAATTTGATCAATTCATCTTAGGGTTTTGATCCCTAAACCTTATACAAGAAAAGATAAACAAGCATCTCGGACGTGGGATTTGCATCTGGAGGGATGTCCTGCGTAGTTATGACAAAATGGAAGTGCGTGTTTAGGGTTTGCCATCAAGGAGGACGGCCTAGGGCACAGAATTAATTGGCATGGGATTTCCATTTGGAGGGTTTTCCTACGTAGGGCTTAGGGTTGAACCAAAGAGAAACAGGCTTCTCGAACATGGGATTTGCGTTTGGAGGGATGTCCTACGTAGTTGTGAGAATATGGAAGTGCAGGGTGTTTCAAATGCTGCATGTGAAATCTTACTAACGTGAAAAATATCAAGAGAGCTGAATAGGATCATAATGACGAAGTTCGGCGAATTTCACCGAACTTCTGCCAAAATAGGGGTAGAATGAATTTCTGGCCAGTTAAATCTGCAAAATTTGACAAAAATGAATATTTCGCGAAAAATCTTGTAATTTTGTGATTTACTTTAAATGTTTTTCCAGACTCTCTTTTTCTTTGGAAATATTTTTCCAGAGTTGATTGGCATGATGCAACCTGCCATGTTTTATAACTTGGTTTCTGGGTAGATAACAATGCAGCTCGTCGATATAGGACCAAACACTATGTCTTCAAGTTCTCTAAGGGTCTGTTTGGTTAGAGAGAAAAAGAAAAAAAAGTCAAATGAGAAAAAAAAAAGAAAAGAAAAGAAAAACAAGGGGAGTTGGATTTTTCTCTTATTTTCTTTCTATTTAAGAAAAAAAGGTATAACTGAAATTTTTGTGTGGTCCTCACAAGAGAAAAATAATTTTCAATCGTCAGACTTTTCTGTCCATCTAAAAACTAAAAAAATATTTTTGACTTTTCTCACTTTTTATTTTCCTTTCCTGCGAACCAAACACACCCTAAGGCAATTCTATGATTTTTTTTTCTCTTATGGGCTGGTTTCCTGCAGTGGGCTCCTTGGGCCTTACCATGTAAAACACAAATTGCTCATCTTGGGTGGAGTAGACCATGCTCTTAGGCAATTTTTTAAAATTGGCAACAATGTTGTTGGGCAATTCTCAACATGCATGGTATACCTTTTCTAATTCTTTCAATAGTTTCACATAGGTTAAAAATACTTCTAATAGTTGGCCCACCTGTATCTTTCTATTTCCCTCAGCACTTACAAAGAGTGTAAGGAATAACGAATCTCGTAATTTCCTTTTTCTCATCCTTAATGTGAAATTGAATATGAAGAGAAATAACTGGTTTTGGAATTAAATATGCCAATTTTTTTCAAATTTTCTCCAACATTTTTTAAACCCAACCGAAATGAGCCCTTGCCGAATCGAGGCCAAATCCTGAACCTGTCGCCATGGTGCCAATGTATGAAAGGATAATCCACATAAAAGCAGCCCCGAAAGTCACTGGCAAGAAAAGTCTTAAGTGGGTTTTATAAGACCCAATTGTTAGCTTGTAAATTGTGTTAAAAAATGCTCCCTCTATCGCCTTTTAATAATCGCAATTGTTTTTTAAATATGAACTAAATTATTCCATTTTGAATTTTAGTTCACGAAACTAAGTTGTGTTGGAAAATGGAAGGAGTAAAGGTTAATACCCATACACAGAAGTTTGTATCACGGTCAACTGAGTCTTTCATCATATACACGTTCTTAGGGCCAGAGAGAGAAACTTGTTAATATTAATATGACAATATCAATTAATCCCTCCGATCTTTTTAATAGATGCAATTGATTTTTGAATTTGCAACAAGAATAAAGCTAATGGGAATGTGGAAAATCTCCAAGCGTGAACGAATCCACCTCTTTGCAGATTTAAGGATTAAGATAATAAACATCGTTCAATCCCTCAAATGGGATGAATCTGCTTCGGTTTGTTACTAGAATTAATTTTCCACTCCCTGCTGCCCATATTCTTAAAGACGACGGACTCAACACATGGACAGAAAGTAATTCACGGAAGTATTTCCGTATAAAGTGGAGATTGAACATCCTGCCCAACTAATATATTCCCTTCGTCCCCTTTTATTAGCTTCACCCAGGAGAAAAAGAATGTCATGTTTTAGATGCTCAATCTAGTCAATTTAAGTGATTTTGAACCTCTTCTCGCCCATATTATAGTCGATGTTTCCATCATCCAATTGCAAATCACTATTTTTCAGATAGAGCATCTAAAACAGGACAGAGGGAGTGTCTTTTTTAACATGCTCTATGAAAGTGCTATCTACCGGTCGATTGATCGTTTCTTGTCAAGAATAAATTAAAAAGTAATGTTATATCTCCCCTTTTTTTATCACGGCCAACCTCACGTGCTAGTGTAGTAAAATGCAATAAAAATAGGGCCCATAGTATTGTCATTGAGGTGGCCGTGAGAATAAAGTGGGAGAAGAAGCATTTTTTCTAAATTAAAACTCCCTGTGTCAAATGAAGCTTGTCTGCGTTGTTTGCAAAAATGGGTGAAATTTATTGGACTCTAAAGCCCTGAAAAGCCATGTGATGTTGGGATGTCTTTTTTCATATCCAGGGCTTCATTGGACACGAGTACTTCAATTCTTCTAGCAGAAACTAGATTTTACGCCCTTAGCATGCCAACTCGGCGAACATAGGCAAATCTGCAGAAGGTAAAGCATGCAACATCCACAACCCAGGTATGAGCTGAAAGTAGTTCATAACGGTGATGGCTTTCTTGTTGGGCTTATTTTTATAATAAAACATAAAGTGGCCCAACTATCTCAATTGACAGTGTTTTGGGCTCTTAGAACTGTTTGGGTAATGGGCCTGAGTCAGAATACTCAATAAGTTGTGGTTTTGAGTGGCAGATCTGAACCATTGGATGACCTATGGATGGACGGTCAGGATTCTAGGGTTCTTTACAATGGTGTCCTGGTTTAGTTATAAATACACCATTAGCCATCCTAATACGATGTCTCAAGTGAGATTGCTCTCAGCCAAGTTCTAAACTAGAAACACGTGGTTCTGAAGACGATTAGCAGAGACTCCATTGAAGGTTCTGTTCTAATGGCTACAGGTATGCCTAAGTCTTTTGCATTAAGTTCTATCAATTGGTATCAAGAGCACCCGGTATATTCTGGTACAATTCTGGTACGCTTCCACTATAGTTTTGCTGCGCATCATGCGCATCACCGGCTGACGGCCGTACGGGTTGCAGGTCGTCCCGGCAGCGGCCCTTTTTGGCTGCCGCAGTAGAGCCACACGCTGTGGAATAGCAGGCCGGAGCAGACACACCGGACAGAGCCGCCGCCGCCGCCGCCGGGCATTGGGCTCTGGCCAGTGCCGGCGCTGCGCAGATGCACTGCCCAGAGCTGCCGCCGCAAGGCGTTGGGTTCTGGCCGGCGCAGACGCACCGGCCAGAGCCGCCGTCGCCAGGCGTTGGGCTCTGGCCGGCGCAGCGGTGGTGCCGGATTCGGTCGCTTAGTCCGGCAAATGATTAAAAAAAAAAAAGAGGGCGGCTTTTGGCCGTAGCCGGCATCGTCGTGTAGATGATGAAAAGACGGCCCTTTCGGCCGCCATAACGACTGCCAGCGACGGATATAAAAAAAAAAGTGACGGTTTTCCGCCGTCGCCGGCATCGCAGTAGAAGAAGAAGGAAAGGGCGGCTCTTTTCGGCCGCCGCCGGCGATTGAAGCACCAGATCATGATGATTAAAAAAAAATTTACCTTTTTTGTCCGCCGAAGGCATCGGCGCCATAGTGGAGCCCGTGGCGGCGGCGTCCATGGCCACTGCCCTTGATGCCGTCGCCATCTCCGCTCTTGCTGCAAAAGCGGGCCCAATCACCGTCGTGATTGCCGTTGCCATGAAGTTGCAAAGGCGGTGGCGTCCGTCGTGGCATCGCCACCCGTGGCGGTGGAGGGCTTGAAGGAGGAATATGGCGGCGGCGGCGACGCCCATGGCCGCCGACGGAGGAAGGTGGCGGCGGCGTTGGAAGCCATGTGTCTGCCGCCCTGGTCTGTTGAAGACGACCCGTTGAAGCGGGTCGCGGCTGGCCCTGCGCTGCGCGCGGGTCTGTTTTGATTCGCGGGTCAGCTGATGACCCAGCCCAAACCGGGTCTCCAGACCCGGTTTTTGGTCCATTCGGGGAAAAAAAAAGAATTTTTTTTTTATAGTTATGATTGTATGTATGTTATGGATGCGTTTTAATTATCATGATTAAGGCTTTATTAATTATATGGGCCGGCCAGGGGATTATATTGCAATCGTATGTTTTATCAATTTTTTTTTAAATTATTGAGCGCACCACTTATGTAATTTTGAGAGAAAGTGTACATTATATCTATTGTAAGCGACACCAGACTTCAAGGACCACGTCTGGAGGCGGATGCAGTCATGAAGAATTAATGTATATTTTTCTATTACAGGAGCTTATAGCTTCCACCTTGTACAATTTTTTTTAAAGGACTGCATAAGGACTTTGGACTATATTTTTTAAATTGTGGTGTGTGGTGATGGATCCCCTGGCCGAGTCCCAAAAGCTTAATGACAAAATTGACATTAATGCCCTAGTCAATTTTGTATATGGACATTGTTATGATTGTCTGATAATTAATTGCATTCATTTTGTTATTTGACAAAGGTGAATAGCACAAATTCAGTTCTCACGTCCGTTGAGATGATTTAGGAATGGCCAAAGCATCCTAAGTTATTTGTCAACGTGTGAATCATATAGAATGCTACCATGGGGTGCATAGATTCACATACATAAAAATATTGTGCTATCATCAAATTTTGATTATGAGACAAAGACTGTCATCCGGCCCCAAAGAGAGGTGGTAGTTAGCGTTACATAATTAGGATAAGGTGGAGAGTTATATATTTTAACATGGGTGAATCCCTATGCCCAAAGGTGTGGGATTTTCCTATAATGTTTTCTATATAACCCACTAGCCTTATCATGAGACAAATAAATATTTGTTTCTATACGACTTAGTAAATTTGATGCAGATTGCAACATTTGCCCAAAGGAAGGTTTTCAATTTTACTACATGATTGTAGCATTGGCTATTTTCATACTTATGTTATTGTGTATTGCCCTCTTTAATGTTTGCATGTATTTATTCCTTTATTGCAGCTTATCCGTCTTTTATTTCTGACCCTAATCAGCACCTTCCGTTATTGTCTGGGGACAATTTTAAGGATTGGTAGGAAAAGTTACTTTTACTATTAGGGTGCATGGACTTGGATTTGGCGTTTCGTATGGATGTACCCACCACTCCTACAGAAAAAGTACGCCAAGTGAGGTAGCATCATTTGAAAAGTGGGAGCGGTCTAACCGCTTAAGTATGATGCTCATGAGGACTCACATAAATCAAAGCATTCGGGGATCCATCCCATAATGCGCTACAGCCCAAGAACTTTTGAAAGCTATTGAAGCTCAATTCAAAAGTTCTGATAAAGCCTTGGCCAGCACCTTAATGTCTAGGTTGTCATCCATGAGGCTAACAGATGACAAAAGGGTGAAAGAGCATATCATGCAGATGCGTGATATTGCTAATCAGTTGAACAACATGAAAATAAAGATTGATGACACTTTTTTGGTCCACTTCATTCTGAACTCCCTGCCTGCACAATATGGGCCATTCAAGATCTCTTATAACACACATAACACTCAGTGGTCAGTTAATGACCTTCTGAGTATGTGTGTACATGAAGAGGGGAGATTTAAGCAAGAGAAGCTAGAGAGTGCCCATCTAGTTTCTCATAAACGACAAAAGAAGGCAAATCATGGTGCTCCTAAGAAGAAAGCTGGTAAAGGTGTGCCAATAAAGTCTACTGGTGTCACCAAGGAAACTAAATATTTTTTCTGCAAGAAGACAGGACACATGAAGAAAGGTTGCCCTAAGTATCAGAAGTGGCTTGCCAAGAAAGGAGGTAATTTCATGTCTTTAGTGTGTTATGAATCTAATTATGTTGATTCTCATCATAATAACACATGGTGGATTGATTCCGGCTCTACAATCCATGTTTCTACTATCATGCAGGGGTTTCTCAGTCTAAGGAAACCAAATGATGGGGAGCACAACATCTATTCTGGAAATAAGATGTGTTCGAAGGTTGAAGGTGTGGGGACATATAAACTTGTTCTCCATACAGGATACACCTTAGATTTAGAAAGAGTTTTCTATATTCCAAGTTTTTTTAAAAACTTAGTTTCTGTATCAAGACTAGTACCTCATGGCTTTAATTTTCAGTTTATGAATTCCTCATTTCTGATTCTTAAAGATTCAGTCACCATTGGTTCTAGTTCTTTGATTGATGGACTATATAGACTCTCTTTGCATGTTTCCTTTGAACAATCTATGATGTCTGTGCAAGGAAGTGTTATTAAAAAGAACTCCTCTATGTTATGGCACAGGCGTTTGGGGCATATCTCCATTGACCGCTTAAAGCGATTAGTAAAAGAAGGCATTTTAAAAACTCTTGACTTTACTGATCTTGAGACATGTATAGACTGCATAAAGGGAAAGCAGACTAACAAGTCTTCTAAGGGTGCTAAGAAGCATGATGAGAAATTAGGCACTATACACACTGATATCTGTGGACCGTTTAGTACTCCCTGTCTGAATGGTCAAAGGTATTTCATTACCTTTATAGATGATCATACACGATACATGTATCTTTATCTCCTAAATGAAAAGTCTGAAGTATTTGATGCTTTCAAGACTTATAAGGCAGAGGTAGAGAAACAATCTGGATTGAGTATCAAAATTGTTCGATTAGACAGAGGAGGGGAATACTATGGCAGGTACACAGAGAGTGGACAAAAACCTGGACCATTTGCGCAATTCCTGAAGGAACATGGTATTGTTGCACAATACACAGTACCAGGCACACCACAACAAAATGGTGTTGCTGAAAGGAGGAATCGCACTTTGATGGATATGGTGAGGAGTATGATTAGTAACTCATCTCTTCCTCTCAAAATGTGGAGTGAAGCCTTAAAGACAGCTGTGTACATTTTAAATCGAGTTCCATCTAAAGTCGTTCCTAAAACACCCTTTGAGCTATGGAATGGATGGAAACCTAGTTTAGATCATGTGCACATTTGGGGTTGTCCTGTTGAGGTTAGGGTGTATAATCCACTTGAGAAGAAGCTTGACCCTAAGATTGTCAGTGGTTTTTTCATTGGCTATGCAAAAAGGTCTAAGGGTTATAGGTTTTATTGTCCATCTCACACCCCTACAGTAGTCGAAGCACGGAATGCACGTTTTCTTGAGTATGACAACTTCAGTGGGAGTATTTCTCCTCAACACATTGTGTTTGAGGAAATACGGGTTCCAGTTATTATACCCATTTTTGGTGGAGGATCAGATGCTGTATCACCTATGGTGATTCCAGAACAGCCTATCCACCCTCTACTCTCACCTCTGGATCAAGTTGCTGAAGTTCCTATTGCACAGGCCCCTCCGCCTGTTGATGAAATAGGACTTCGACGATCTTCAAGAGTAAGGAAACCTGCACTCCCTTCTGACTATGTTGTATACCTCCAAGAGTCTGACGAGAATGTTGGACTCATTCAAGATCCTCTTACATATTCACAGGCCATGTCAGGAAATAACTCTAGCAAATGGTACGATGCCATGTAGGACGAGATGAAATCTATGGCTGATAATCAAGTCTGGGATCTAATATCGTTACCGCAGGGCGCCAGGGCTCTTGGTTGCAAATGGGTCTATAAGACTAAATTAGATTCATCTGGTAACATTAACAGATATAAGGCCCGACTTGTAGCTAAAGGTTTTCTTCAGAAAGATGGTGTTGACTATAAAGAAACCTTCTCTCCAGTTTCTACGAATGATTCATTGAGAGTTATTTTGGCCCTTGTAGCTCATTTTGACTTTGAGTTACATCAAATGGATGTCAAGACGGCGTTCTTGAATGGGGATCTTGAGGAGGAGGTATATATGACTCAGCCTGAAGGTTTCGTCTCAGATAAAGATAGTCATCTGGTTTGTAGACTCAAGAAGTCAATATACGGACTGAAACAGGCCTCCCGACAGTGGTATTTGAAGTTCAACGATGTTATTACTTCATTTGGTTTTAAGGAGAACATTGTTGATCAATGCATATACCTTAAGGTTAGTGGGAACCGTTACACATTTCTGGTCTTGTATGTTGATGACATTCTACTTGCAAGCAGTGAATTAGGGATGTTGCACGAGACTAAGCAGTTTCTTTCTCAGAACTTTGACATGAAAGATTTAGGAGAGGCATCCTGTGTCATAGGGATTGAGATCTATCGTGACAGATCCAGAAGGATCCTTGGGTTGTCTCAACAGGCCTATATCAATAAAGTTCTAAAACGGTTTAACATGGAAAATTGCTCACCTAGTGCAGCCCCTATTGTGAAGGGTGACAAATTTGGCTTGTTCCAGTGTCCAAAGAATTCTTTGGAATTGGAAAGTATAAAGAAAATTCCTTATGCATCGGCAGTTGGTAGTATGATGTACTTGGAGGTCTGTACAAGGCCTGATATTGTCTTTGCTATGGGAATGTTGGGTAGATACCAGAAAAATCCAGGGATGGATCATTGGAGAGCTGCAAAGAAGGTTATGAGGTATCTATAATGAACGAAGGATTACATGCTTACATACAGACATTCTGATCATTTGGAACTGGGTGGATATACAGATGCAAACTTTGCTGGTTGTGTTGACTCGAAAAAGTCGACATCGGGTTATATTTTCCTTTTGGCAGGCGGTGCTGTCTCTTGAAAAAGTATTAAGCAAACCCTTACAGCGTCGTCGACTATGGAGGCAGAATTTGTTGCTTGTTATGAGGGCACGTTACATGCTACTTGGCTGATGAATCTTATCACAGGACTTACTATTATGGATTCCATATGTAGGCCGTTAAAGATGTTCTGTGATAATAGTGCTGCTGTGTTCTTCACGAAGAACAACAAGAGTGGAAGTCGAAGTAAGCACATCGACATCAAGTATCTTGTTGTTCGGGATCGTGTTAAAGCAGGGACAGTTGTTATTGAGCATATAGGCACTGAGCTTATGGTTGTTGATCCAATGAGTAAGGGCTTGCCCCCTTCTCTGTTTAAGAGTCATGTGGATCATATGGGTCTTATTAGCTCATCGTGCATTTAATTTTGCTTATGTACTTCTGGACTTTACTCAATTATCATAGCAGTTCCAGTTTCTTTTCTCGCGGCGTGTCTCATTTTTCAGTGCGCTTAAAGTATGAGACAATATTTGCAAAATGAGTGGGAGCATGCATTCACTCATAAAATATTTTGCCACATATAGCACTCAATTAGAATGAATTAGTTGCATTGTGATACGTTGAAGGGAATGTTCTCCTTTGAGGACATAACCGCCTTGATTCATGCGATTATGACATTTTGATTGAGTATAAAGTTACCACATACAGTTCGAAGGGTATTTTGTATGGTTATGATTTTTTGTATGCACATACGGAAGTCATTATTAAAGTTTCCCATTACCCACTTGGTTAGTTTAATTGAGCAAAGTGGGAGATTTTCTTCTTTATATGGCTCAATTGAGAAGTTGTGCCAAGTGGGAGAATGTTGGGCTTGTTTTTGTAATAAAACATAAAGTGGCCCAATTATCTCAATTGATAGTATTTTGGGCTTTTAGAACTGTCTGGGTAATGGGCCTGAGTCAGAATACCCATTAAGTTGTAATTTTGAGTGGCAGATCTGAACCATTGGATGACCTATGGATGGACGGTCAGGATTCTAGGGTTCTTTACAGTGGTGTCCTGGTTTAGTCATAAATACACCATTAGCCATCCTAATACGGTGTCTCAAGTGAGATTACTCTCAGCCAAGTTCTAAACCAGAAACACGTGGTTCTGAAGACGATTAACAGAGACTCCATTGAAGGTTCTGTTCTAATGGCTACATGTATGCCTAAGTCTTTTGCATTAAGTTCTATCATTTCTTTCTAAAAACTCCAAAACACATGCTTCCCTAGAAGAAGGAGAAGAGAGCAACAGGAATTGCAAACTATGGAAATTGGCAAAACATGTTTCCCCACATCATTCGATTTTGATTAAAAAAACTATAAAAGACAATCGATCGTCACGATTATATTCTTTTATTAACATTGGTGGGACTCAAGCAGAATTTGCATATCCATGCAAGCACGTTTAAGATGGACTCGCTGCAAGCCACCACACTAGTCAGTTTTTATAATTATAATGTTGAACTTCCAAAATATTGTACATTAACGGGCAGGATGAGCAATAGCTAACAGTGGTAAGACCAAAAATTCCCACATTCGGAATTTGCATCAGCATACAAACAAGATATAATCATATAAGTCGGCAGAGCTGCAAAGTACCTAAATAGTTTTCATATCTTTTACTTTTGCACATTACAGCACAGGTAAAGCATAACTTGCATGATTTATGTGATTTTAACAATCACCGGAGATATGATTTATCCTAGGAAGTGCGGACACGTGAAAATGGGTGCCATATCTATGTCCGATATGTAATCGGATATGCCTGTCGCAACCGTTTTCGATTTAAGAAAAATGAATGCATATCTGATACGGCCGGACAAGGCAGGGAAAAATTATTAGGTGTAGATAGGACACCGCGCTGGTGTCCTATCGTGGTGTCGATCACCAATAGGTGATTGACACCACACCACTTTGGTGGCCCTTACCCGAGCAAAGTGATAAACACCACCAAAGTGGTGTGGTGTCAATCACCTATTGGTGATCGACACCACGATAGGACACCAGCGCGGTGTCCTATCTACACCCAATAACTTCTCCAAGGCAGGACACGGGAAACTAAAAAGATCATATTGCCATGGCCTCTCAGCTTCTCCCATCCTCACTTCCTGGCCACCCAACTCTCTCACCTCTCACCATTTTGTCCAATGGCGTCTCTGTCATCGTCGCCCTTGACCTTCGTATCTTCTCCAGCCCTCTCATTTTCCAATTTCCCCTAAACCTTTCAACCTCACTTCGCCTTTTCATCTTAGTCGGTCCTAGCTCGTCCCCTTCTCTTCTCTGCGACATCCTCACACCTCCAGTTACCCTTCCTCTCCCCCCCCCTCCCAAAAAAAACCTCGGCCTCCTCCGACACATTGCAAACCTAACTCCATCGCTGATGGTCTTCATCATCGGACGACTGCGATCTAACATTCCTTGTTGATGGAAGCCTGGCAACAACCATCTTGGTGCGTCGTTCTGCTCCTCTCATAAACCTGCAGTTAATTTTTTCTGAGATTTGTGAAAAACTTTAATTTTTTAAGACTTTCTTATCTTATTTTTCTCATGATGGTTATTTTACATATGTTGACAATTGATGTTGATTTCACTCCTCTCTTGTTATTCCCCATTTGATTTTTCAAAATGAAGCGATTTTACTTCACTTTGAATAGCCAAATAGCCAAATAAGATTATCGATATTGATTTTGATATGGGACAAAGGGAGCAGTCATTATTATTATTTTTATTTAACATTTGTTTTTTGCATCTTCCCATCTTTTAAGCTATTTAGATTTAGAAATTCTAATAATATCGAGAAAAAATTGATGTTTTTAGTTGACATCTTGAATTTTGTAATTCCTGTTTTATCTTCTGAGATGTTAGAATATGTATTTAGTAAATTGTGGCTTTAATTGTAGTGATGTGTATTAAAAAAATTTAGCTAGGTTTATGTTTGTTTATTCTTTTATAGGTGGAAATTTTAGTTGGATTTACAATTCTTTGTTTTGAAATATGAGCCAATTTATATTTGTTAAATATTAATACCATACCAATTTATATTAGCCATTATTGTATTTAAGTTTGTGTGTTTGTATGATGCAATAATATCCCAACATTATGGAAGTCACTAGTTCAATTAGCAGTTGAGAATTTGATGAAAAAAAAAATTCCTCTATGAAGATATATTACTAAACTAAGAAGGGCAAGTGAAGGGGGGTGGTAATGCAAGGTTCACTTACATCTATTGTAAGGGTCTTAGAGTGGCTCTTATTCTAGAGTAAAGGCACACTGACTCCAGCTTGTGAATTTAGGAATTAAAACATGTCCTAAGGTTACACAAGTGCATATTTATGAAATGACCAATATGGAAGAAGAAACTGAAAAAGAAAGAGCTCAAAGCAAGTCCCTTTAGCTAGTAGCCATGGTAGCTTAGCTACAGATATTAGTGTAAATGTAGGTATGCTTGGAAAGAGGGAAAATGAAACTGGTTTACAGAAGGCATGGAATAAGGAAGATCGTGATACTTTCACAAGTTCAGTTGCTATGATGTTTTATTCTGGTGGCTTGTCATTTTATTTTGCTAGGAATTCACACTATGTTGATTTCTTCAAGTTTGCAGCAAATAAAATTTTTTCAGGTTATGTTCCTCTAGGCTATAACTCATTAAGGACTACTTTCTTACAAAAAGAAAAGTCTAACATTAAGAGGTTATTAAAACTAATGAAAGCAACTTAAAGTGAAAAAGATTTGAGCATTGTTTCCGATGGATGGGGTGATGCACAAAAAAAGCCTCTCATCAATTTTATGGCTACATCAGAAGCATAACCATTTTTTTTTAAAATCAATTGATGGCACGATTGAGTATAAAGATAAATACTATATTTTTTACTTGCTTAAATATGTCATTTGTGAGGTTGGACCTCGTAATGTTGTCTAAGTTATAACAGATAATGCACCCGTTGTGAAAGCAAACAAATTAATTGTTCAAGCTCAGTACCCCCACACTTTTTGAACACCTTGTGTGGTACACACATTGAATTTAACTATGAAGAATATATGTACAACAAGAAACATAGAGAGAACTGCTCATGTTTTTGAAGAATGTCATTCGATTACCCAGGTTATTGATGATGTCTTTTTTATCTCAACTTTTATTATGAATTATTCTATGATGCTAGCAATTTTCAATGAATACAACCCCTTAAAATTACCGGCTGTTATTGACACTCGATTTACTTCAACTGTTGTCATACTAAAAATGTTGTTTAAAATAAAAGAAAATCTTCAACGCATGGTGGTCAGTGATAAATAGTCTTCTTATAGAAAAGAGTGGAAAAAATTTAAAATGTGAAGAATTTTGTTTTAAATGATGTTTAGATGTTTGGTGGGGTAGGGTGGAATACATATTCTCTTTTACTGATCCTATTTATGAGATACTTAGATGTGCTGACACAGACAAAAACTTATCCTTCACACAGTGTATGATATGTGGGACACCATGATTATAAATGTGAAGAAAATAATATTTCGGCACAAGTGCAAGGAGGAAACTGAAGTATCTACCTTTTATAATGTGTTAGATGAAATATCCACTAACATGTGGACAAAAAACTCTATGCCACTTCATTGCTTGATTCATTCATTGAATCATAAATAAGTTTAGGAAACAAAATTAACTTTGAAGCATTAATTTTTAAATTTCATGTCTTCTATTATTTTTATACTAACTTTGTTATTAATAATCAAATTTTATAGTGAACAATAGATCAATGGGGCTCCAAATCAACTAGCTCCATACGGGGATAAGAAAATTTATATGGAAAAGAATAAATGCTTCAAACTTTTTTGAAAGAGGTGAAAATTATTTTGTTACTGATTGTGATGACAAGAGCTGCTGACGAAGAAAGGTAGAAATTTTCATCTATCAGGTGTAAGTACGTTTGGAAATTGAAATGAAGAATTTTCAATTATGACGGTGAAAACAGAAAAAATCAACAAATCACTCTAAAAGATGTGAAAATGTTACTTCTTATTTGAATGAGCATCAAAATTTTATCCTCGTCATCTCCCACTGCCCTCTCGTTGCCACTACCATCACTGCCGCCGCCCATGGCCGTTACTACCACCCATCACCGGCCACCCGCCTCCGTCGCTGCCTAAAACAGCTCCGACAAACGCAAATCACACCTAATTTTTTTTAAAATTTTCCAAACGTAAGTCACCAATCAAAAATCAGGCTGATAATATGATTAATTTTAGGGTTCGAAAACAGGTTTTTCACAATAAAAAAAATCACCCACAAATCACCCTGAAAATTTTCAAGCTGACATTTTTTTCACTTTTCCTTATCAGTATCCCAAACGCGCCCCATATTTCATTCCAACTACTATAATCAATGGCGGAAAAAACTAAAGAAATGATATACAGAATACCAAACCGCTCCCAGTTCCCCAAAAAGTTCATATTTGCAGATATACAACATATTACTTCATCTTATCTCTGATCAGAAGCGTCCTCATAGACTATTAGACAGACCACTTTTTTGGATCACTGAACACTATCTTCAGCCCATATGGATCCCGCCCCAAGTGACTCAGCTCCCTTAAAAGCTTTCAAGGCCTGGGTTGAGTTGCCCAAGCCGAGGCAACTCACCTGTGGCCTCTGTTTTAGTCGCTGGGGTCGGAGATGGCAGCGGCTGCGGGGTCTGGGCTCTTATATCAGAAGAATCCTGATAGAATAACCAATACAAATAAGAAAGAAAAAGAAAAGAAAACCAGACAAGTGCCGTATAGCTGCTCCGTTATTCCAAAAGTTTGTTTCACTTTTAATATTAGTTTAGGAAACACAAATAAAACATTCCAATCGAAAAAAAAATAGTATCAAATGAAGTAAATTTTTAATCATCACCATAGGTGTTTTTCAATATGTTAAGCATCTATAAATAACTGCAGACATTTAAACTATCAAGCCCTATCCTATTTTTGTGAACGTAACTATCCCCTACTACACTTCCATGTGCCTTTCTACAACTAGAAATTGGATATATGGATGAAACATGAAGCAATCCAAGCTTGGCCCTGACAAGAATAGAATTTAAAGTCACAAGATTCAATCATATGAACAAAGCATCAGATTGGCCCCGACAGGAACACTTATAACGGCAGATTTATCCAACAACCTACAATAGCAAACACATCCATTCAATTGCATCCATGTACTTAACACTACACTACACTTAATTAATTACCCATAAAAAAACGATCAACAACAATGAACATATCTCTGTGCAGTAAACAAATTACCATTGAACAAAGTAAACTAACGCATTATCATCTTTTGAGAAGAACAAATAACAGCCACATAGGATATGGTCAATTCCATCCACACAAACAGATAATTAACAATAGCAGTGCTGATCAGATTTTCTCCCTTTCCAAAAGTAATCCATCTATTATTTCCTTTGAATCCAGTATCCCAAACATCACCACTTAACCATATGATCAACCAGCGTCAAATTTTATCATATGCCAGACACAGCAAGTATTATAGAACAAAAAAAAAGCAACAATATAGGAATTCAAACAAGTTTCTATCTTGTATAATTAAAATAGGACAGACAATAGAAGATCTTCAAAGGAACGATTTTGGCAAAGGCACTCGCAGAAATCCAAACCCTAGATCTTGTCGATGTCCTCGTCCTCGAACTCAATATAATCATCCGCCTGCCCTTCGTCCTCCTCATCAAGCCCAGTCGCAATACCCTCGTTGAGACGCGTACCCTCCGGCAGCTCCCCATAGGCCTTCAGCAACCTAGCCTCATCCGGCATATACTTAAGAATCACATCCGCCTTATCATCCTGGTAATCACGCAGTCCAACCAGAATAATATCCCCGGCGGCGATCCAGACCTTCTTGTGCATCTTCCCGCGGATGTGAGAGAGCCGCTTGACGCCGTCGATGCACATGGCCTCGCATCGGCCGTTGCCGAGCATACGCAGCACCTGCGCGTACTCCTGCCCGTCCTCCTTGAAGACGAGCTCCCTCTTCTCGTCGTCCGCCTCGTTCTTCCCCCTCTTCCTGTTCTTCCCTCCCTTTCCCTTGTTCTTCGGCATGGCTCCGCCTTCTCCTTCTACCTTCCTCGCTGCGAATCCGACCAGACGAAACCCTAACCCTAGCTCGGCCCTCTGCTGGTTGCTCTGCTTGGATATGGCGTTCAAGCCACGCGCCGGGGGCAATTTGGTATTTATAAGGTGGGCGGAGGCCGAAAGGATAAGATAGGTCGGTGATGTGCTGTTGCGATCGTACCCGTTGTTTGTTTCACTTGAATGGATCTCGGCCGTCGGTGTGTTGGTTGCCTTAGTGGGCTACGCTGAGGTGGGCCTTGTTGTGAGGCCCAATTCAATTTGCGCACGGCATTGCAGTCCTAGGAGCAGCTGAATACGGTAAGGAAAATCCACTCCTTACATAAGTTGAGGGAACACAATTTTAATCCTATTTCTTATATACAGAAGTTCCCTTTTTTCTTCCAACATTTCTTATAAAATATTGAATCCAATCTTTATAGCTGGCAGAAGCATATAAGGGTGTAAACGAGCCGGCTCGCGAGCTTTTCCGGCTCAGCTCGGCTCAGCTCAACTTTAAGCTCGGCTTGTGCCGGGCTCGGCTCGGGCTCGTATCACTACGAGCCGAGCTCGAGCCCAACGATACTCGGCTCGGCTCGATTCGTTTAAACTCGGCTCGAATAAGCTCGCGAGCCGGCTCGAACTCGGCTCGTTATGTTATATATATAAATATAGATATATACAAATATAACATAAATATATTAGTATGTATAAATATCCATTTGTAAAAGACGTCAATAGAGGAAAAATATCACTTTCTTATTCAACAAGCCGGCTCAAGCTCGGCTCGTTATATATATATATATATATATATATATATATATATATATATATATATATATATATATATATAATAGATATATACAAATATAAAATAAATATATTAGTATGTATAAATATCTATTTAGAAAAAATGTCAATAGAGGAAAAATATCACTTTCTCATTCACACAGAAAGATATAGTACCTACTACTTTGGTGCGAAGTTTTGGAAGAGAAATACAAAGGCTTCAAGCTCAATATACTCTTAGAACCATTTATCGGAAATGTGGAATAATTAGAGATAATTAAATTATTTTACTATTTCGTTACTAGAAATGATCATTGTTATTCCATTATTAGCCATTTTAAAAAAAAGGGATTCATCTCTAATCCACTTGACTCATTTTAGCCAGCCAGTCTATAGGTTTAAAATAAAATTAAGAAATTCCTTGGGAAGGCCTCGAGGAAGGTGGAAGGATTGTCGCCGAAGATTGCCAGGCGTTTGAGTCGTACGTATCTTGGACTCACATCACATGTCTATGTTGTCCATTTAATATCACGCAGTATATTCGTAGGATCCTCGGCCAAAGCACAGCAAAACTCTAGAGCGAGTGAGTGGTATAGAAAGGTTTGCCATTTTTTAGAGATCGCCGGAATACAGAGCCCCACTGTTTAGTCCAGGCTTCAGTAATATTTTAAAAATCGGACCGATGATCCAAAATTCTTGCCGAGTAAGTCTAACCAGGGGTCAACCCGGGTTGACCCCTGATTGCTAATATCATGTAAAGAAATAGAGAAAAAGAAGTCCATCTAGCATGACCCATTTTCAATACCAGAGTAAAGGAACAAGGCACCCCTGGGGGACCGGGTTTAAATCCCTCCCGGTCCATCTTGTGGTGATTTAAGTGGGGGACTATGGCGGTAGGCCCCGGGGAGGTACCGGCGAGAGGAGGGAGGGAGTCGATAGCGCTGCCAAGGGGGGAGGAGGAGGGGCGTCGATGGGGTTGTCGGGGGAGGGGAGGGCTGGCGAACAGAGAAAGGGAAAGGGGGGGGGTGCTGGCGAGGGGAGGGGAGCCGCGGCAGGGCTGCCAGGAGGGGAGGGGAAGGAGGAGGGGCGTCGACGGAGCTAGCGAGGGGGGGATGGCGAACAGAGAAAGGGAAAAGGGGGGAGGAGGACGGCGACGGGGCTGGCGAGGGGACGTCAGGTCGACGAGGCGACGGGGTCGGGGGCACTGAGCGAGGCGACGGCAGCAACGACATGGGGCGTCAGGTGAGGTTCCGCCATCTCAAAAAAGCTATTTTTTTATTCATTCGCCGGCAACACCGACGAGTGAGAGTCCTATGTCGTCGGCGGTACGTCCGACCGTCGGCCAGTGATGCGCCACCACACGAGCCGAGCTCGAGCCTGGGCCGAGGTTTCCTGTATAAGGCACTCGAGCTCGAGCTCGAGCCGAGCTCCAGATTCGCGAACGATCCGAGCTTGAGCCTAGAGGGACCGAGCTGTAAACGAGCCGAGCTGAGCTCGAGCTCAATTGTGAAATTTTGAGCTCAAGCTCGAGCTGAGCTATGCCCAAGCTCGGCTCAGCTCGGCTCGTTTACACCCCCAGAAGCATAGTTAAGTTTATTTTTTTGATATACAGAAGCATAGTTAAACTTGAATCCAATGGACAATGATCTTTTGGGACTTGACATGCTAAAAAAACAGAGTACACAATAGTCGCCTGTTAAAAAATCAACGAGTTAACAGTATAAAAAATCGATTATTGTTACAACATAGTGTTGCATCCCTATTTTTAGCAGAAGAGATTTTTACAAAGAATTGGCAAGACCAAAGATAAAGAGTTACTGATCTTTGAACAATGCCTTGCAGGCTGAACCATTGTCCACTCTGCAGTTTGCATCTTTATTGTGGCTTCCTCCTGACTCCACGGCGTGCTTGGTCGCAAAGCATTGGAGTTTCACAGACAACAACACCATCATTGGTTCTTCTCCTTTGTCGTCGGCCCTCCTTCCTCTCACCACCCTTCGCCCTCTGCTTTGCTCTTGCCTTTTGTTTTGGGACCCAGACCCTATTAAAGTTAGGTTCCCAAGTTGTGGACTTGTCGAGCCTACAAGCCTTCTTCCTCTCTTCCACAGCTTCAATTAGCCTACGTTCTTCTTCGCCAACTCTTTCGTCACTAGCAGCTCTCTCCTTGACATTCTCACTGCTGTTATGCAAAGACAAGGATGCATCTCCGTCTTCCTCGTCGCTGGTCCATGCAAACTCCATCTTCTCATATATCTTATGAATCACGTCCCTAAGAGATTCAGAATACCTGATATTTTAATGACCAACGCACCTTTGTCAAACAACTTTGAGCATCAGCTAATGACCCACCAAAAACAAAGAAATATGCAGCTAATATTTGCATGATTATCCATGCTGCGGCAGACACATTGTCTATCAATAGTCTCCTAACGAAGATACGTTCTGATTTTGTGTTCTTCTCTATACATACTTCACCTTGTTCATTCTTGCCTTCTCCAATAAGAGAAGAATTAGCAGCAATTCCATCGACATCAGTTCATGGAAAAAATTAGTAGCACTTTTGTTATATGCGTTTACCCACCATTTAATCCAGAAAATAAAAAAAGATAATGATGAGGACAATAAGAAGGTTTGCTTTTTTTTGCTAGGTGGCACGTTTGTATATTTTTCCATTTTTGACAATGCACTTAAACACTGCACTTGAACAAAATCACTGGAAACGTTTCCGAATGCTAATTAGAAGTATTATTGATCATTAACCATGAAATTTTATTTAGAAAAAAAGATGAATTTATTTAGAAATACAAATTATTTTATTGATAAAAGCGCAAGCCAATACTTATATAGCCATTATGACCGCTTAAATGGAATCTAGGTTAAAAAATATGACTTCGTAACTCAATCTCAGAAGAAGCTCTCTTTTTTGTTTATATTAGAACGAGAACATGAAACCTGCATGATTAAATATAACATTGTTATTCGTGTTCTAAGTACAGTGGATGATTCGTATGGGTACCTGTTTCTTAAAGTCCTCCCAGCAAACTTCACAAGGCTTTCACCACCAAATGCGCCTCCCTCAAGATTGAACTCAATGTTTGCCAACAGTGAGCATGTATCCTTTACCATCTTCTCTCTTGTAACTTCATTAACACATGCTCCAACCTTTGAGTAAAGCATCTCCATTCGAAACAAAATTTGCATCTCATGTCTTTTATACGTTAAGGAATACTATAACAATATGATTCAGAGTAATGGGCAATAGACCAAAAAAAAGTGATACAAATAAAAAGGAACAAAGAAAGTGTTTCATGAAGTTGAGGATACTCTCTAACTTTGCACGCTGTAGAGTTGGAATCCTTGTATTTTGATATCAAATCCCGAGGTTTCCGTAATAAACTCTTTGTTAGTTGGGCAGCAATTTCTGAATAATAATCACCTTCAGATCTCTCGGCATTGGAACTCTCCAAGATATCCCTTTTACATTTAACATATAGCCAATTTAAAGATGAATCTACGAAGCATTCAGCAAAAAGGCCCAAGTCTAATTTCTCCGAGTCAATTCCCTTCTGAATTTTTTCAGCGATGGTACTATAAAATTCTTCGAAAGTTTCTCCAAAGAAAAATGAGGGTTTCAAAACATCTTTCGGTTCACTTGAACTTTTTTCTCCACTTATGCTTGAAGCTGAACTTGGAAATTCACTTACATTATCTGAAACAGCTACTTCTTGTACTTCATCACCTGTTATGTATTTTTGGGCCTCTAGCTGGATTTCATTCAGGACTACATCATGTGATCTTTTCATCTGTTTCATCCAACATTCCAAAAACCGTATTTTTTTCAAACCACTGGCAAAATACACCTCTTCCAAGTCCAACTTGAGCTCAACATCATAATTTGAGAGCTCAGGAGAACAATTAAGTAGTGCTTCATAGAAGGAGCTCCATGTCATGTGACTGATCTGCTCATTTTTGTTCTTTTTCCGTTTCTTTTCCCCCACATTAAGTTCAAGAGTATTGGCATAACTATGGAGCACAAACTGCAATAGCTTCAAAACATTCGAGGAGTTCATACATTGTTTAGCTTCTATTGCCTGCTCGAAAGTCGATTCATCTTTTTGTGTGCAAAAGCTGAATGAGTCGTGAATGGCATTAGAAGTCCTGTAATAGAAGTTCCTTCAGCATCTGACACGACAACCTTGACTGAATACCCTTCTCTAAAGAGAAAGTTTAGAAGAAGCTGCCAAGCAGGCTTTCCTGTTGTAAATTCAGTTCTCTCTGTTCGAAGCATTTCAAGAACTTTGTCCACGACAAAAGTAGAATCGCCTTGTTTGCTTACTTTATTTTCAGTGGAGAAGCCCCGCAACAGAAATAAATCATTTGTGCAAATGTCTTTCCGCTTTGCATGATCATTCTTCTTTATCTCCTTAACATAGATCTTCTTACTATCCTTGCTCAAGAAAAATTTCCCATTGGCAGCCCTCGAATAACCCAGTAACTCGAGATCGCAGAACCTACATTCCAATGGTTTGGCACCCACATCCAATATCTCAAGAATCAACTCAGCTCGACAAGACTCTGCCTTGCACCCAATGGAAGTTGCAATTTGGGGATATGTAAGTCCAAAAGGAACAACAGCAGAACCAATGGATATTGCATTAGTTGAAGATATTCCCCAGCCCATGCCTTTAATCCCTTTTTCAAGATAAGACATTCCCACATCAAACTGCGTTCTACATTCTCTTTCAATTGTTTTATTGAAATTGACATTGGTCCAACACAAATGAATGTCATTGCTATTAAAGCCCGTGCTCACCGCATTGAATACCCAGGAAAACAAATCACAAAATTCCTTTTCACCATCTAATTCTGCATTCCTGAACTCCGACAGCTGCAACAAGGATCGAGCGAAATCCGAGAAGAAGATAACCAAATTGGAACGAACAGTAACCATATGAGGAGCCGTACCTTTACATTCATGAGCCGGCGGGTCCCAGAGGTAATCGTAAAGGATCTGGCTGAGCGACAACACCAGAAACGACGCACTCGGAGGGCCGCTCGCCTCCGCGCCAGCGCCAGAATTCACAATCTGTGAAGCGACCTAATTGAGCGTGTCGGAGAGGGAAATTAGGGTTTGGGAGGGGATAGAGAAGGGCAAGACGGGGGATCTGCCGAGGAGGGCGTGGGTCTTGGAGATGGACGTGAGGACGGAGAGGTTGGAGAAGAAGAAGCGGAAGGCGAAGAGGGAGGAGGAGAGGAAAGGGGCGGAGAGAAGGGGTCTGGCGGCGGCGAGGATGGCGGAGATGAATGGCGTCGGGTCAGGGATGAGGGTCAGAGGGTGGAGGTCGATTAGGAGGAGGATGCGGCCGGTGTGGCAGGGTTCCGGCGCCTCCATGCCGGGGGGAGGGAGATCGGCCGGGAGTTCAGTGGAAAGAGGGCGAATCTGCTGCCATGGGAGAGCCAAGAGGGATGAGTTGCAGGAGCGTTGGAGGTCTGGTTTAAGAGCGCGGGTAATTTGAGATTTTAAAAAGTGGCGGTAATGGTTGGTCAACTGTAAAGTGATCCTTGTCAGGGCTGGGCTTGCATGCGAGCGATTAGATATTTAATTGCGAAAATTTCATGGATCCCCTTGGGGATTTTGTTAATGTTTCAAAATGCCCTTTTTTAGAGATGTTTCTGTATATTTTTGTTCTTTTGTAACTAGAAGTATGTGTATTCAGTGTGTGTGCATTTTTTTATGGCATTCAGTTTGAACCATTACTACTGTATAAACACTTCAGAATGAAAATGAAAGATTTTTTTTCTTCCCTTATTATTTAATTTATGAATATTGTCATTAATGAAGTCTTGTGACCCATCAGGAATGATCGGCTAGGTCATTGTTATGGATTATATCCAAATACCAAATCCGTTCTTTATTTTACATATTCGAGGGAGAATAGGCTCTTAGGAAGATAAAATAAAGATCTTGTTGTTCCTTGGCAAGGAATTCCTCAAAAAATTACGAACCTAATCTTTTCATAAAAGTGCTGAAGTCACAAATTCAAATCCCTATTTTATATTTGGAGATATGCATCAAGTCACAAATTCAAAATATCCACTAACATGGAACCGCATGCAACATGGGCAATGATAACCCTACATCATATTCCTACACATTTCCATACACATCATTTGTGTATGGAAATGTGTAGAAAATCTGATGTACAAATATCGTTTCCCATGCAACATCAAATACCAATATCTCCTTGAATTCCTAGCACTACAACAAAATTGGCCTTTAACGACGGATTTTTTTTTGACAGAAAAGAATATGTTGATAATATCTATCATTGGCGACGGAAGTAAATCTGTCGTAAAAGAAATGACATTAGTGGCAGACATGTTTCGACGGACCTGCTTCCGTCGGTATTGATATCTATTACGACGGATATTTGCGGCGGAAAATTTTCCATCGGGATAGTTTCGACAGTTTTTTCGGCAGTAAAATGTCTGTCGAAAAAAAAAATTACCCTCCCCTCCTCCTCCCTTTCTTCCCTTGTCATCCGCTCTCGGCCGCCACCTTCTCCTACAAGGCTGACGGGCTTGAGAGCCGTGCCCCTCCTCGTCAGGACCTAGGCCGGGCTTGAGAGCCGTGCCCCTCCTCGTCAGGACCTAGGCCGCCGCCTGCGGACTCGTCATCGTGTTCCCGGTGAGAAATCCCTCTCTTCCCATCTTATTTGAAAATCCTAGATGAAATTCAAAGCCGAATCGCCTGATTCCGCCACCATGGCCTCCCTAGACCCAAACCCTAGCTCACCATCGCCCAATTCGAAAAATTCCCCAAATTCCCATCCACGACGAAACCCTAGGCGGCGGGCAATCGTCGGCAAGCGCTGAGAGTCGTGATAGACGGCATCGGTGTAGGGGGTGGAGGGACGTCCCGACGGTGGAGGAGAATGCGGCGGCGAAGATATCGGTGTGGTGGGACCTTCTTTTTTAATTAGACAAGGTATTTGGACCGAGTTGTGCAACTGAGATGGTCTACCAAGAAGGCGCAAGAGATGTTGCATTGTCTTCATTAACAGGCATAAATGGTAATTGACAGGAAAAATTTCTTATTTTTCCATCCTTTTTATGAGGCAATTTATGCTTTTGGATATTTGACATTCTGTTTGGTTCTTCTATGCAGCAACTATATTTGCTTATGGACAGACGTGAAAAACTTGTACAATGAGAGGGATTACAGATTGTGCAATTAACGATATATATCAACATATAAGCAGTGTAAGCTTCATATTTACTCGTGTATATTCTTTAACAAATGTTATTTGACAGCCAAGCATGCTTACCTGTTACTGGATACTTGGCTATTGGATTGAATGCAGTTATTCATAGGTCTAGTCATGTTTCCCTTCGGTTCATTTTGAAAATCAATACAAAACCCAGAGGGAGTAGGTGTAAACTTTTCATATTTTGTTGAAATCATGTAATATTCGTCTCCTTTTGTTTAGTTCTGTATCTTGCTAAGCCAAATCTGATTTGCAGTTTTATGGCTTCGCTTATGGTGGACCATTTGGCCACTTTCTCCACAAGATTATGGATCGAATATTTAAAGGTCAGAAGGGAAAATCAACTGTTGCAAAGAAGGTAATACTTGGTTATTTGCATTGAGTTTTAGTTAATGTAAACCAGATATGAGCTCTTGCTAACGCAGATGCTTAGTTTGCTTATATTAAAGATTTTTTCTTGCTTTGTGCCCTCAATGTGTGTCATATACATTATACCTTCTCTGATCTTCCGTGGTCCATGGTAAATTGAAAGCACTGAGGTCAATCGGCAGCATTGCATGTGATGATTTTCTTTGTATTATGACTTTTTCTAGAAAAACTGACCTGTATGAAATGTAATCTTTTCAGGTACTGCTGGAACAGTTAACAACCTCCCCATGGAACAACATGTTTTTTATGATGTACTATGGCTTGGTAGTAGTTGGTAAGCTCTGATACCTGTCCTATTCAATTCACACGAACCACCAATATTCAAGTTTGTGTTGCTTGACTTGTACTCACCTCTGATTTTGTTGTAAGGAGCAAATCTTCATTCATTTCTCTTTCTCCATAATAAGCAGAAAATTTACACTGATCTTATCATCCGAGCATCTTATCTGAATCTGCAAAAACTTTCCCTTGAGAAATTAGCCAATATGTTTGTACATTACATATCAGGCCTGCTTGATTTTTACTGAAATTTGTGCTATTTGGCATTTCTCCTCTTGTTTCTGCATTTGCAGCCCATCAGTGAGAAAGAATTGTGCATTGATTAGTGAGCTCTTAGATTAGTAAGACTTTTTCAAGTTCACACCAACCCACATTGTTTATACATGAGTTTGAATAGCTTATTTTTCTTTTTCTTTTTTGTTACACTCTTTTATGCTTATACGTGGATCCTCCAGATCAACAGTTATTCAAAAGCCCGCAGGTTCATTTTGTGGATGACAGAATGTAGGTTTGTGCCCTCAATGCCTAATGGTGGCACTGAGGTCTAATGGAAGCACACTCACTCCCCTTCCTCCCTGCCTTCCTGGTTTTGCCAGTTGTGTGAAGTAACAGTACTTCAATTGTGGTCGGTATAGTGAGGCCGGGGATTATTGGAATTTTTGTTCATTTTATTTCTGTGGATGGGTGAACTACCAATTTTATTCCACAGCTTTTCTTACATAAGCCCTTTATTGATCTTCTGTAGTAAACCCTCTTTATTGTTGACAAGCTTCCTATTAGTCTTATAGTGCATAATAAGCTCTTTAAAAGGAATTTTGCACCCCCTGTTTGTAAGATGTATCATCCTCTTAAACCTCCAGGAACCAAAATTGCTTGCTTGCACATCACATACTGGAAATTACATCTACAAGGATACCTTTTCTTTACTTAAATTGCTTTCAATTTTTTACGTAAATTGTTTTCTGTACTTGCAAGGATACCTTTTCTTTCTCGTTCTTGAAAGGATATTTTTTTGCCTACTCTTCTTTGTAATATTAGGAGGACTGCTTGGGCTAAAGAAACAGCAGAGCTGAAGGAAGAGGCTGATGCTTATAAGCAAAAGAATATGGGGTAACAAATTTTCTGATACAAAGTATTTGGCTTTTATTACATATGCTCATGTTTGACAACGTATTGTTTAATATGTTTTTGTCAGAGGCTTATCTCAGATAAAGAAAAGTTTTTCTTTTCTGTTGTAGGACACCGGTACAGATGCATGGTGCAGTAAGGTTGGAAGAAGTCTTCTTGAGATTGGCGACTTAAGTGTTCCAAGCACAATAAGGAGGGTTTCACGAGACTGTCTAGTGGCTATTGCATGGATCGGATGTGAAATTGCCGCCATGAGCAAAACTAATTTCACATATACTGCAACTAATACCATATTAAATTCACTTGTGCGTTCCCTAAGCCCAGGGTTGGAGTTGGAAGAGAGGCTTCTAGCCTACATGTAGGCATACAAAATGTTATCAATATCACAGAGGGACTGAGGGAGTCACTTCGACGACTTTCCAGCATCACATGGATGGCTGAAGCGCTGCTCAAAGTAGCTGATAGTGGACTTCCTAGGAAGACGGTGAGTTTAACTCTCTTTCTGTGCTTCTGTGTTCTGCACTCACTTTGTGAATATATGTATACATCACTTTAGAAGGATCCTAATTTCCACTAAATCTTTGAGTAACTTCGCATGTTACCTAACTTTTCAAGTACGTATCATTTTCATTTTGTAATTAAATTCTTACAATCATATGCTCGAACTATGCAATGGTAATTGCAGCATATCTCATGCGTTCATACACAAATATTGGAGGCAGACCACAATGGAAATGGAACTGCTACTTCTCTCATTTATTTCAGGGGGCAGCTTTACAGTGGTATTCAGATTAATATAAGAAGTTTATTCTTCACTTCATCTGCTGTCTAACAACTTGGACCAACCACCACTATCTGTTTTCTTAACACTAAGCTATTATATCATAAGCTTGCTGCAGAATTAATTTTTTGTAGCTTTTACAGATTTGGAAAATGATACAGAGAAAATTGGAACTTGTTGATACGTAGAGATGAAGGAACCAATTCTCAAAATGGAGACACATGGGCAGCAAATATATGTGATCACCCATGGTCTTGGTTTAAAGGTCCGGCTGATATTTATCTTAAATTTTCTTGTTTCATTGGAGCTTAAATGTTAACAGGAAGTAGATCTTGCAAGCGTACGAATGTTGAAGTCACTTGAAAAGTGCTGGTGGATGCACAGACGATCAATCTATTCAATTAGTCTGTATATAATGTGGTACTAGTTATATGAATAATATTTGAGAATATCTTTTATATTTATGAATAATGCTTGTTATTTATATTTAGCACAGCAGCATAAAGCTGCTATTTTTTTTTTTTTCAAAGTCTGTACCGACAGATAAAATCTGTCACAAATGAGCAAAAACCGTCGTCATAGGTATCTAACGAGTCTAGAGTCCGTCTTTAAAACCGTCGCTAACAATTTATATCGACGGCATAAAACTGTCGCTATAATATTATTGCGACAGAAACAAATCCGTCGGTAAAACTGTTGGTAAAGAAATCTCATTACCGGCGCCACTTATAACGACCGAGTTAGCAACGGGAAAAATCCGTCGATACAAAGTTGTAGCGAGAGATTAAGGACTTGTAGCGACAGTTCTTGCCGTCGTTAAAAGTTATGTTTGTTGTAGTGTAGATCACTTAAATCCTGACCTCCATGATATGAACCTTTGTAATTGCTCCATTATTCCAATCTTTCAATTCTAAAAACTCAAAACCACTTGACTCGTCAGTATTCCAACTCAATTTCCTAAATTTTATTCCACACATAATTGAAATTTTTACTCAAAGCTTCTGCACATACTTGATAACCATGCATCCTCTCATCAGTGGCATCCGCGACCACCTCAAATTAGAATGCAAGAGAAGGGTGGGAATGGTATATTACGGGCTGAGGGATTGTGGTTCACCTACATGGATGAGTGAAAACATGCGTATGTTTGGATAAGCGAAAAAGTTATTAGTCGCCCATTTGTGTTTTATATAATATCATTGCCTTTGCCTAGTCCTCAATCCCTTATTCTCTTCTTCCTCCCCTTTCCATTACTTTACCGACTCTTCAACATGTACTTTCCTTATTGCCTTGTTAGCTCCCTTCCTCCAACTTCTTCATTGAAATACTATGTATTGATTTGTCGCCCCAAAAGCATGTACGGCGCATGTCGACATGTGTGCATCAAATGCATCAAACACAATTTTTTTTATATAAGAGGGGTGTCTGATTCCTTAGGACCTGACTAGAAGGGGGTAGGGCAACCGACCTCTTAGAATACCTTATCCTTCCGCCAATCCCCATAGATGCATACAAGGCTCACAATCACATGCACTAAATAAAAAAGATATAATCTTAGGTGGGTGACTAATATAGAGTGGGGGTTCGAGCTCCTGACCTCTGCTTCCTGGCCATGGCCATCACACTGACCCTATTGGTTGACGCTTACCAAGCACATATTAACTTGGCTCTTCTCTAATACTATAACTTCCCATATGTTTCCTTTTTAGGGCATGCTTGGTAGCAGCTTTATTGAGTGGAAAATTCATATTTTAGGGAATAAGCATAAGAGTAGAAATTTGGTGTTTGGTTAGGAAGAATCAACTTTTAGAGAATAATTTAGGGCATGATGGCATATTTTATAAATAAACATAAAATATGGAGGCACATAATAAGAAAATACGCGTTTTAATGATTAAAAATGCATTTCTTCCTATTATGTTCCCCTATTTTATTTACAAAATTATAAAATATATCACTGAGAAAAGTGATTCCTCACTTCTTTTGAAAAATCCTAGAGAAGTTAGATTCTCCTAAATTGTACCTGTGTAGTGGGAACCAAACAGGCCCTTAGTGAGTAAGGGTCCGTTTGGTTGCAACTTCTTGGAGTAGAAGAAGTAAAATCTAGAGTATTCTGCTTCTTAGATTTTTGTAATGAAGTGATGTGTGTTTGGTTGGATATAAGGAAAAATTAGCTTTTTGAGGAGTAGTCCGTTTGGCAACATAAGCAGAAAGCAAATTCTGAAATATGAAGTTACAAAATTACCCACGAACTCCCTCATGATCCCTCACTTCCTCTCTCACCGCTCGGCGCCGCCCGTCCCTCGACCTCCACCCTCTGTCGCCGCTCCCATCCTCTCTCTCTCGCCGCCCCCGTCCTCCCTCCCTCCCTCTCCCTCCGCTCGGCGCTGCCCGTCCCTCGACCTACACCCTCTCTCGCCGCTCCCGTCCTCCCTCCCTCCCTCTCTTGCTGATCGGCGCCGCCCGTCCCTCGACCTCCACCCTCTCTCGCCGCTCCCGTCCTCCCTCCCTCTCTTGCCGATCGGCGCCGCCCATCCCTCGACCTCCACCCTCTCTCGCCACTCCCGTCCTCCCTCTCTAGCCGCCCCCGTCCTCCCTCCCTCTCTCGCCGCTCGCACCGGCTGTCCCTCGACCGCCACCCTCAAGTTCGGGCCCGGCGCCTCCGAAGCCTCTTGTCGATTGGTCTCGCCCCTCCCTCGCTCGGCGGGCGACGCACGAAATCCCCTCGCCGCTTGGGATTCACTGAAAGGTTCAAACTTTTTCCCGTCCCCGCTTGGTTCGGCCCCTCTATGAGCTGATTTTCACAGAAATCCACTGAAAAGGTTCGACTTTTTTCCCAAGGTACGATATTTGTAGTCCTTATTCTTTGATTGCAGCTGAGTTGAAGAAATTTGGTTCTTTTGAACGTTGTACTCATTCGTCTTTCATTTGTGTTTATATAGCGCTTCCATGATTTTGTATTTTTCCAAAATGGATGCATTTTCTAGTTAAATATTTCATGTTTGATCTTGGCCTATAGTGGAAAGATAGCAGTTTCATATCTAGCGACCTACAGATTTTCCAGACATCTTTATTTGGCTATATTTTCTTGTCATATGATGTAATATTTTGGTGGCTTTGCATTTGCGGTTTGCTACTTTTACCCTATTTTTTAGATTGCTGATAGATAGGCTTATTGTAAGAAGCCAAAATGCATATTTGCCTGTTGCATGTAAATTCTGATAGCATCACGATCATCATCCTCTATATATTGTACATGTTGGTAATTAAATCATTGTAACCTCTTGTTGAGTCAAGTCTGACGTACTTTAACAAACTGTTAGTGAGTTTACATTGTTTTGCTTGATCTCATTAAAAGATATGTACATCATGAATCTTGTAGCTTGCTTACACGATGTTCTACAATACGATCAAAATAGGTAACTGCAAAGGTTCGACTTTTTTCCAAGGTTCGATATTTTTATTCCTTATTCTTCCAAATATAGATTGGATTCCACATATCTTGTTGATGTAATTTGGTGTGTTGAACGGGCGATGTGGTTGAAAATGGTGTTGATGGTTATTTGGCACTTTACTCTTTTCCTTTGACACTCTTATTTCCTTGGTAAATAAGTCATAGATTATCTTTTCTTTCATGTATTTTTTTAAGGGAAATGATATTTGTACAGCAGATTCCTACACATTTTGCCTACACATCAGCTGTGTATGGAAATGTGTAGGGATCTGCTGTAGGGTTATCACTGCCCTTTTTTTAAAGATTGGTGACCATCTTCATTCTGAAATTTACCAACCCACTTTACTGCAACTTACTGGTTAGCAAATTTTCATGGTGGAATTACATGCAGGGCCTCTCTCCTCTGTTCTTCAGTTTGCAAGAAAACCACGTTCTTCTTCACCCATTTCAAAACAAAAAACAAGTCTTTAGGGACCTCTGGGGGCTTCTCCTGCTTGGAAATCTCCTCAAGTTTGCTCTGCTCCTCCATTCTCGCAAACTTGACAACCACCTTAGTATTGATATTAACACCAGCTGATAGCTTTCCCCTAAAATGGATGCATCTAGTAGTAATAGCATGAGAATGGGGGAACTATGCCCTCGTTGTCTCGGCCACCGCATGACATCGTATGTTTCTCATACTGCTGAAAACCCAGGAAGGCCTTTTTTGAAATGTCAGAATCGATATGTAAGTTATTATAAGCCTAAGTTAATTCTATGTTATATGTTTGTATATTTATACTTTACATGGTATTGGCAGGGGGGCAGGGTGCGGGTACTTCATGTGGTTGAACAAGCAAGCACAACATTCAACCACAACAAGAGTTCATCCACGAGTGCCTTCCAACATACCTAATGAACAAAGAAATCGAACATCCGTGATGGAAGAATACATTAGAGATAACACCCGGACCACTATGTTATTTATATTTTTGATAGCATGCTTGATGTTAGTTATATTCAGAGGGTGATACTTTAGTACGTGCCAATTTTCCAATGTATAAGCTATCTTTTGAAGATATTGTCTGAATTCAGCACTATTGAAATGGCTGTACTATGTTGTATGAGGTTTTTAGATGCTTTTTTTTCCTGATGGCTGTATGAGAACAATGTAATACCTTTTTCTCTCAACCCTAGACTCGTATTGACTTGGGTGCTTTCCTTTGGATTGGTTTAATCAGTCCTGGCTTATTACTATTAACAAAGTGAATGGAGACTGACCATTTTGCTTCTCTTGTGTGACATTCTAACAGGGCCAAAGGGATGACAGTTCGGGTGTTGATGGCTATAAACCTATCTCCTAAATTTAGTGGATATGTTAGGTCCATTTCTGAGGTAAATGTCAGTTATTTCAAATATGCAATATGGACCTTTTGACAACATAGCAGTATGTAAAACACAACAGAGCAGATGGACTGACCAATGCAAGTATGTTTCATAGGCCAGTTCCATTTGAAATAGAAGTGCCTTAAAGTTCAAGCTTGTATTACATCAATATGAATATATAGTGCTTGCTGTGAGATGCAACAAATATGCTAAACATCTGAATTCATTTTGCATTTGAATGTTGAGCTCTATTAATTAGTCCTCTGCTTTCAGGTAGAGTGTGGCTTTGGGATATGAAGCTTGCCCCTGCCTATCTCTTCTCTCCCAGTAGCATATCCAATTGACCCTGCTGCTAGCTTTGTTACTCCTCCCCTCTTAGATATGAAGCTTGATTTTGTTAACCATTATTACAACATGTAAGCATTATATTCTGTTCATTACTTCGCAACACATGGAGGGAACTTCTTATTTGTGATTTCATTGTGTGCTTCGAGAGTTGAGTTCGGAGTTGCATGCCACATGGGTATTCATAAAACAAGGTATGGTCACTTATCGGATGTGCCCTCTTAACTAGTTGCCTCTGCGAGTAATGCTTTCTCTTTTACAAGCAAGGATTTTGAAGACGCCAACCCTCATAAGTCCACCAATTTGTATCAGTGCTTTACCTTTCGTCAATTCACAACTCAAATAGCCAAGCCTCTTGTAGCTCCAGAGCACCGAATTAAGGTGATTGCTCGTCATAATGAGATCATGATCCGGAGTGGAACTGCAAAGTATAACTATTGATGACCAAAGACTCCCTATTAGCGCCACGGAATAATTAGAGTAATAGCGTTGTATAAGCTATTACAGACACAACATTTTACTATAATTTATTGATGGTTAATTTATTGATGTTTCTTAATGCAAGGCCCTGTGGTTGTGAAATTTTTGTACTTGTTACTAATTCCCAGAGTATGATACGGACAATGATGATGCTGCTTATTTTGTAGTGCTAAACTGTGTTTTTTGGAGTAGGCTGTACAAAGGATAGTGGTTCCTGCATGCAAGCATAGCCACAATGTTTTAATTTCAGTTTATTTCGGTGAGGGGCTTTTTCGTTTTCATTTCGGAAATTTTTTGAAAAGTTTGGGAATATAGAAAGAGGAAGAAAGGAGCAGGAAGAGGAGGTGAAAGAAAAGGGATGATACTAAAATATACATGCTCTCAACAAAAAAAGGGACAACTACCAAGTCTTATTTTGTGCCATGGTGTCTATATTTTAACTTTTTAACTAACAGACCTTTTCAAAATCACAAGAGTGGATTCTGCCCAATTTTAAGGGCTAAAATCAGCGGTATTCCGAGACTCGGTTAAATATTGATGTGTGATACTCTATAAAAGGATCAGAAACTCTGCTCTTCTTCCATTGCAGCAAAAGGTAACTACTCAACATTTTTCTTTTGGGAACCGATTCACATATGCTTTATATCTTGAGGCAAAATGGCTATGATTTACTCTTTTGTTTTGTCTACAATATTGTTTCTTTGCCTGACTTTCGCAAGTTCGGTCATTAATTTTAGTCTTGAGACAACGCTCCGAGGGGATTCAAGGCGATACACTGCTCTAAGAGGCTGTTATACGCACTTAATCTTGTTTTTCTGATTCTATTGTCTGATTCTATTGTTTGGGCTAAAAAACCAAAAAGAAAAACAACTAATGAATTAAGCTCAGTTCATTTTTGTTTTCTAATCCAGACTATTACATCTTGATGGAGATTATCAGTTCATTTTTGTTTTCTTATCCGGATTTAAATCTGGAGAGTGAAGAAGGGTTTGTTTTTGACACTGCTTAAAGTAAGATACTGCAATAACAAGAGTATAGCAAATATACTCCCTTTCTTCGTTTTCGATTCTAATCCAGTCTGTTACATCTAAATGGAGTTAATCAGTTCATTTGGTTTTCTAATCCAGATTATTAAATTTAAATGGTAGTAGTGAATCCGATTCACATGATTAACTTGGTTCCACAGATGCTTATATAAAAAGTCAAAGTGGCATTGTGGTGTATAGGTTACACTTCCTTCTTCCAATATTAACAGCCAAGTTTCAAATTAACTGAGTGTCACATATTACTTGCTACAGTTGCCTCAATTGAGGTAGCTGGTACTTCAGAAAACATTTGAGAAGCTTCTTATAACTAGCTTGCAAAGCTGGAAGATGACCCAAATATGATGTTTCGCCCGAGCTGTAGTCCACCTACACAATAAACCCATAAGAAAGGGAGGGAGAAGTTGGCATGTGCGCAACCTAGCATTTTGGAGGTGGTGAGATCAAGCGATAAAGAATTAAGAACAATGATATTTGCATGCAAACTGGAAAAGCATGAAGAAAATAGTATTTTTTTCAAGGATAGTAATGTTGCAAACAAAAGTTCTTGGGACACACATTGGTGACATGTTTGGTTCATCATTGCCGTTGGTTCAATTCAGACATGCCACTTGTAATGCCTATCAGTGATCAAAACTTTGCAATTGTTTTCCACCCACTCATTGTTTACATATCCAATTTGCAGCTACCACACATACAACAACAAAGTGCTCAATACACAAACTGAAAAGTGGCAACAAAGGTGCTCAATACACAAGAATAAGAAATACTAAAACAGACAACAAAGCAGATGGACTGACCAAAGCAAGTATAAACATTTTCCTCATTTTGAAGGCACACATGCTTATTGGACAGAGGGAGTATGAATTTCTGATCCAGAAACAGTTTCTCCAATACCCTCAACCCAGATTTTCAAATCAATCTGCTTCTTTTTTTTTTAAGTCAAAGTGGCATCACAATACACCTAGCATGCCTACACCAGTGTGGCATTATCATATTCCTCTTCACATCTCAAAATAAGTAATGCAATTGCAACAATGAAATAAGGAGTTGTGCTGGGAAGCATTTATACTATTTTAAAATGTATAAATTATACTACATACACAAACTATTTGCATATACCATTGTCACAAATCTTATACATCACAAAACTCTCAAAAATACCTTCCAGGCAGAGTTGCAAAAATGAATGTTGGACAATACCTATCCCTTGCAAGGATTAAGGTGGGATGTTAAAATGCGCAGCTATGGCATCTTTAATCTCATCACGCACATGTTTCATGTGTTGATCATCCCTAAGTATTGGTGGGCCAATATTAAGGTCAGGTTGGGGCTGATTTCTCATATCGTCATTGTCCCATTGTTGGAATAAAGCATCTAGAAGGTCTGGATCATCACCAGCCCCTTGTTGCTCCTTGATGAAGTTGTGCAAAGCCATAGATACAATTACTATTTTGCATTGCTTATCAAAACTATATTGAGGGAAATTAGACAAAATCAGCCACCGCTTCTTCCACACACCAAATGTCCTCTCTATAATATTTTTAAGAGAAGAATGGAGGAAGTTGAACTTCTCTTTTTGACCCCTTGGCCCACGCTGTCGGTATTCAGGTACATGATATCGTGTTCCCTTGTACGGCCCTAGGTACCCTCTCCTATTTGGGTACCCTGCATCTACCACATAGTACTTTCCATCTGGTGGGTGAGGAAAGTTCGAGTGTGTATCATTTATAGCATATGAAAAAACCCTAGAGTCGTGTGCAGATCCTTCCCATCCAGCCACAACAAATGTGAACCTCATGCTAAAGTCACAAACAGCCATCACATTTTGGGTAATCTTCCTTGTTTTCCCCCTGTAGGCTTGCTGCTCTAACTGTGGTATAACCGCTTCTATGTGAGTCCCATCAATTGCCCCTATGCAATTCTTGAACCATGGATAGTATTTGTAAAGCTTCCCTCTAATGTAATGGGGGGTCTGGTCTACTGGAAATATTGGCCTTATCCTTTTTCCATCCCACCCAAACAATGCCGACAAAGTGTTGTTGAAGTGGCGATTAATGGTTTCAGTGGAGTGTGACATTAGATGCCCTATTGATCTCTGACCATCCCTGTGTCCTAATATTTGAAGGAAACACCTCATTTGTTCTTCTATAGGAACAAATGTACCATCATTGAGTAGGTTCTTTGCTCTAACCTCATTGCACAACCGCATGAAAGTTGTTTTGTTCATCCGGCACATTTCATGACAACATGTATTTGGACCACTCAACATGTCATACACTATACTTCTACCTCTATCACGATGCATGTGGACTATGTTCCTCGGTGGTCGGGGTTGATCTAATACATATGATTGCAGAAGAAGATAATCCACAGCATTCTCCTCATCCGCATCAAACACGAGTTCCCTCCATGCAATGGACATTATAACAAGCTGACCAACAAATATAAGAATAGATGTACGAATGATAAGAACATATTAAAACTGACATCAACTTTAAGTAAGTATCAAACAAGGTCATAAACAACAAAGCCATAATACCTATAATATGTGGTTGTCACAAACAAAAAAAAATATAACATATTTGAGTCATAAACAAACAAACACATAATAGATTTAAGTCATAGACAAACAAATGAAAACGTACATAAGTCTTAATACCACATACAAATAAAAGAAAAGATCTCTTAGGGATAGATTTTCAGTGATATACTATACCACATGTATTAATACCTATCCCACCAATGCTCCCGCAGGGACTGTACCCTCAGGGTTGGATCATCACCAAGTGCCATCCATAGACGTCTCACATGTGGGTTCACAAAACGTGGAATGACATAACTATAATCAGAATCTGATGCATCATATCCAGGAAGGTCACGTACTAGATCAACAGCCTTCTTGTATTGATCTATTTCAAATTCCTCTGTAGCCGCAAGTGATCCCATACGTGCAATCTCATTTCTCTCCGACATGGCCATAGCAATAGATTCACCCACTGAATTTGTATCTGCTTTGCGAGTTCTCTTTCGTGTCTGTTTTGTGGTGGTTGTAGGTGGAATGGATGGAGGCTGGGGGAACTGGATAGGGCTGGTGCATCGAGATGTGGAATGTGGGAATTGGCTAGTGCCCCCATTTGCTGCCTCAACCACATCAGGTTCAACTTCATCCTCAAACTCTTCATAGTCTGCATCTAAGCTTGGGAAGTAGTCATGTGCATCATCTCCATTCTCTGAGGTTGCTCTCACACCACTTGTGCTTGCTCCCACACCACTTGTGCTTCCTCCCACACCACTTGTGCTTCCATCAACACCACTTCTCCCTCCTCCCACATTTTGAACTCCACCATTTTCAGGTTGTGTTCGTCCTAAACCACAATAAGTACGGTCATCACCTGTTGCAACCCGATTACTGAAGATGACATCCAAATTGTGTTCAGCCTCCTCGTTGTACCCCCATTATCGTAGCCGCAAGCATTTTGGGTGCTTCAGAAGATACAGATACACAATGTTGAGGGTTAAAATAATGGCATGCTTTATAATTTCATAACAAAGATAAAATGTTTAGTTTGAGAAGATACCTTAAAAAAGGCTTCCCATTGAGAATTGGTGAGTTCCCATGTTTTGGTTGTTTCATTCCATCCATTGCCAGTCATCTGCCTCAACTCCTTCCAACCTTGATAAAACCTTCTACACTGATCATAATAATTTTTTAGCCCCCGTCTATTAATAATGAGGTCATTCTCCACAGCCATATTTCCAATCACCATTTCCCAGCCATCATGATTTATGGTACTACCTCTTTTGTGCCCACAGATAACTGCATGCGCCATGCGCTTTAGGAAGGCATAGTGTAGCGGTTTATCCCACTTCACAGTTTTTGTATACCTCTTTGCCCCCTCAACTTCATTAACATCACTCACAACGATTGTATGATTGCTAAAATCCATTTAGCTTTGGCCTAGAATAAGCATGTCGCCAACAACCGTAACAGATTTGCATAGGAATAGGATGTAACTGTAAACTAGACTCCCAATTTCATTCTTAGGAGCTACAATACATGCTTTTGAAATGTGAAAGACATCAATGATAAACTCTATATAATGTAGATTAAAATGAGTTTGTCACCTAACATTTTTATACTAATCATGAATATAATCAATTAATTAACTTCAAGATATATACTTATTTTCTCAATATATAGCATTTAGAACACAAAACATTATCTAGAAATGAAGCTGATTGGTACATTCACGTCAATATTAAAGTTGGTCAAACCATGAATACATGCATATAAAATTGAATTTCTCTAAGACCATGAGATCATAGATATCTAGCAGTATATAACAATTGAAGTAATATCTCGCTGACAATCACACGAAGTGAGCCAACAACATGACAACCAAACAATGTAAGGTGATATGAATTTAACACTCACACAAAACCACATCATATAAAGGAAACATCTGATGAACAACACATTGCATGCAAAAAAAAGCCATCCACGATATATAAAAACAAGAAAGGATTGGCAAGAAAGATTTTACCTGTTACAGATCAGGGAAGTGAAGGAGGAGGATTGGGGGAGGTAGGTGGTGATTTTGCAGTAGTCAGTAATTTAGCCTGAAAATGCTTGGAAGCATATTAAAAATTGACTTAGTACATGCAATACATATAATGAGTGATAAAAAGATTGAAAATGCTTGACAGAATATAAAAAGATTCACAACATACATTGCAACCAGGTTCAATTGATAATTGATCATACTTTCCATTATGTAACAAGTGATACACAAAGATAAAGAACTATGCTTTGAGATAGATGAATTTCTGATAACAACTGGAAAATAAAGTGGCATTTGCTATGTGATTTCTATCACCTTTCCAGCTACCGGACCACCAGATTATTCGACAACAGAACAAGGTAACTGCTGTATCTAGCTGTGATCCTAGGCCATAAATGGAGCAAATGGAATGTGAGGCTAAGAGCAAGATCACATCATTTTTTAGCACCAGATATAAACCTGTCATCTGGATTCGGATTCAGGTTTGAATAAGGATATGAATCCGGATCATTACAACAAACAGAGTAATTCATATTTTCAGCACAAAAATTATAAAATAATGCATAATTTGATATTTTGGATAGAAGAAAAGATGACAGAACTACCAATGTGTGTTAATCACACACACTAACAGATTATGCTTTTGCAGATGATCACCTAAGCAGGTTAATTATATACACAACAAATAGGAGGCTGAAAGCTATCATAAGACCCATTAGTTTGATACAGACAGTATATAGTAATATAAAATAGCATTCATTAGATCTAATTCACAATAACTAAAATAATATCAACTGAAATGTTAGCCTCACATCAACTAACCAAATTCTATTTTTATCAGATATCAATTGTAAAATTAAAATGCTAATCCTCCTGGTTCTTATCCACAGGCTAACCCACGGGGTTTACAAAAGGTTAATAGATAGTCATATATGGAAAATGTGGGCTGAAGTAATTGACAACTGTAAAGCAGCCTATAATATAGCAGGCTTCAAGTCTGAGTGTACAATACGCTCCTCATGTATTGTATTTACAGCTATAAGGATTTGCTGCACAAAGAGGGCATTTTAATACTTGTATGTAGAAAAGACTACAAAATACACATTAATGCAAAAAGTACCTCTGAAATGCATTAACTAGGAACTATGTTAAAATACAGATAAATTGAATCCTTTTGTCTTCAAAATTCTCTAATGTGTTAAGCCTTATCACCTACCAACCAACACAATTTAAACCAGCAGTGCTATGTGAGGATCCTTTTGTCTTCAAAATTCTCTAGTGTGTTAAGCCTTATCTCCTACTACTACCAACCAACAATCAATTTAAACCAGCAGTGCTAAGGATGAAGACATCACCAGACAAAATAGAATCTAGTATCACATTCGAATTAGGATTTTGTTACCAATGCCACAACATTATTTCAATCTGATGCAGCAAAAATCAAGGCATTCAAAAGAATTGTTTAATTAACAACCCACTTTGAATATTTAAATCTAAACTAACATTAGAAAATAGAATGCTGCTATGCCCACTCACTAAAAGGTTGCCGTACCCCGTTAATAAATTACCCCATTAAAATTTGAGAAAATATTACAGACAATCTCAAATTTTTCCCACCTACTAATCATAATTAAGAACTCAAGCAGTTTACCTTCTTGCCAATAGAAGCGTAACCAGTTTGCATCAATCTTCGAGTTAGAGATATCCATATCTTTCCATTTTTGCATTAGCATGTGTGGTAACCAACCTTCCAAAATAAAACCAATTTAACACTTATCTCACTTACAAAAAACACTTCAAGTGACCACACTTGAAGAAGTACAGAAATTCTTGGTAATTCCATATACTTACTCATATAGGGCAAAAAATTGGAGGACTCCATTTCTGCAAAGTAGCGAAAAATAAGGAACCTAAAACAGTATACACTAAAAAAAAATCAAATCTTTTCGCATACAATCCTCTCCGATGACCATCAAAAATATCAAATACCATAAATGAGTCAAGGAATCAACACATACATACAGCTGAAGCTTCAACCAAGCAACAAAACTAAACTTTGTTCCCAAGCAACCAAATCAAATGAAAAAACAACAATCCATCCACCTAAAAATAGAAATAAAACAAACCCACGGCAAAAAACCAACTAAAAAGCGTGGGTGGAACAGAGTTTAGAATGAGCAGGGAAAAGAAAAGAGATTTGGCAAAATGCAGATACCTGCTTTTGGGAAGAAGAGAGCATTCTCCTTCTGGTAAAGAGTTCTCCGGGAGGAATCGCCGGCGGCCGGTGAGATCCTAGCTAGGGTTTTGGGGTTAGGGCCGTTCTCAGAAACTTCTCGGCTAGGAGAGATCAAAGGAACCAGAAGAGGAAAGCGGTGAGGGAAGCGAGGGGCGAGGGCAAAACACGGGAAATGACCCTGTTATTTTTCGAGGGTTTCACTGTGGCGCGATTCTTCCAGGAAATCTCGTTCGGATGAGATTCTCGATGAAGTCGACTTTCCGCCCAGAAAGTCGACTTCACTACAACTTCTGATTTTTCTGCAGTAGCGCTACCAAACGCACTACTGCAGAAAGCGCCGCTTTCCGCAAGAATCTCGAGCGGAAAGCGGCAACCAAACGGGGCCTAAGTTGAAGAGGGGGTATTTTCTAGTTTTGTCAACTTCTATGGAGTTTGCCCTAAAGCCTTAGCACAAGCATGCAAGAAATTCCATATCGGCGAAATTTTGCTGAAATTTTGCCCATATATCGATTTTGGGGCCTACCCGATAAAACAATATGATATAATATCGCTTTTTAAAATTTTTTACAATATTGCCGAAATTTCGATTTCAGACTGATATATTGCCATTTGAAAAAAAAAATTATTTTAAAAAAAAAATCGGAAATTTTTTTTTAAAAAAGGAAAAAAAATAACTTTCTCATTTGTTTCCCATCCTAAAATATATTTTTATGTATATTTTGAAATCTATGCTTTGTCTAAATTAGCATAACTTATTTTAGAAGTTAGATCGTAAAAATATACGGTAAAAATTAATTTTTAACTACCGATATTTTTTTACATATATCTCCAAAATTTTGTCTATTAGGTCGACCGATATTTTTCCAATATATCTGATTCGAAATTCATTACAAGAGTAAGACTCTCTGTTTTGTGTCAAAAGACTCGAAACAAAATAAAAAAAGAAAGAGTAAAACCACAACATCTTCTGGAAAAGCAGGCCAGAGTCTAAAGCTTAAGCCCATGGCATTTAAAATAGTGCCAGCTGGTCTGACAACATCCAAGCTTAGGGACTGCATAAGAAAACCTTTTGGCGCTCTGGGATCCCTCCAGAAGGAAGGATCCCCTTCCTGCTGTCTATCCTTCCCGCTTCTCCGTCATAATCACCCCACCGCACTGAAAACCCTGCCTTCGCCCGCTGACCAGCCATAACTATGTCGTACGACGGAGATCTCTCCCTTCGTCCTCTTGGACGATATCTAACCGTCCAAAAGTGGCAGACTAAACAGCTGACCATGCCGACAGCAACAAAACAAACGTACTCCCCTACTCGTCCTCCTGCGCGGGGAAGCATCTTTGGTTCGCGTTGAAGACATCCGCGGATATCCTCCATCAGGTGGGAGCCATTGATCATAAAGATTGACACACACAAATCTAATGGAGGATATCCCGGCGGATGTCCTTAAGGTGGAACCATAAATCTTCCGTCGTTTAGTACTTTGAGTTTAGGAATGGCAGACAGGTTTAAGGTAGACCAAAATGCTTCCCCATCGCACTCTCCATTAGTACTAGTAACAAAAATTATAATACTGAAGGAAAAGTCAAGAACTATGGATTTTAAGCTTCCACAAATCTACACGCTTGCTCCTTATGAGCGCACCCACTTTCTAATCAAGGGTAGATGGGTGATTCAAACCGCCTGCCCGTGTATAACTAAGCATGCGGCCGGATTCGAATCCGACGGTATGCAACCCCAGCCACATGCCAACGCAGGTAAGCTGTAGCGCATATAAAATGGGCTCCCTATTTGTACCTTTTTTCTATATTTATATTAGTAGTTGATATATTAATTTTATTTCTTCCCTGTGGTGGGAGGCCTGCAGCTAGTTTTCTCAGGAGTCCTCGTTGGCATCGTTTAGATTAGCAATTTCCGTCCTGACCCTCCAACCATTGCCCCGCTCTCCTCCTTCTCCCCCATGGCCTCCACCCAAGTCTTCTGACATCTCTCCCCCCGCCCATGCCAAGAAGCTCGTCCCAATCCCACATTGCACGACAAGGAGTTCCCATGAAGACGAAGACGTTGGATGCTGACATAAGGAGACGGCATTGAAGCTTGGTTCATGGTTGGTCCATGGGATCTAGAGAGAGCCAACCATGGCTGGCCGTTTTCTTTCTTCTCGCCGCCTTGGTCCCTGCTCTGGGAGAGAACTTGAGCAACCTCACGGTGGGCACGCTGGACTTGGCTCTCAGAGACCACGCCTTTCAGGCCCTGCGCTTCCTTCACTCCCGCACGGGCATTCTGTATTCTGCGCGCACGAATCTCTCAGGCATTGAGGTGAACGTCGCCCGGCTCAAGTCCGGCAGCTTCTGAGCAGGGGAGTAAACTACAGCAATGTCTCCATACCGACGAGGGTCCTCCCGACACCCTACGTTAAGAGGCTCGCCATTGTCTACCAGAATCTAGCCAACTGGTCCTCGCATTTCTACCATGTCCCCGGCCACACGATGGTCGCCCCTGTTGTCGGATTCCTTGCTTACAATGCAACATCCTTGTACGATGACGGGGGGAACAGCAGCTTCAGGAAGCTCGATCTTCGTGTAATGGGCGATCCCATTTTGGTGTACTTTCCAAGTCTTGGGAGAACTGTTACAAACCAATTCGTCGGCAAAATGCGTCAGTTTTGGCCAGGGTGGGTCTGTCCATTTTAGCGAGCTTGTCCTGCCCAACGTTTGCTTAGCGACAACACAGGGCCATTTCTCGGTTGTAATCCCATCTTTGGCGCCCCAAGCTCCAGGTGCATCGCCGGCTGCTTCAGAGGGGAGGTGGGGGAGGGGAAGATGGAAGCTGTGGGCGATCGCAGGTGGGTGTGGTGTTGCTGGATTGGCTCTCTTGGGATTGGTTGGGCTGGCGGCTTTTAATGCAATGAATAAGAAGAAGATGCTGGAAATGCAAAGGGAAGCTGATGATGGGGAGGCCTTGGGGAGCGTTTGGATTGGGGAGAGTAGGTTGCCTTCTGCTACGGCGATCAGGACTCAGCCAGTCCTGGAAAATGAATTGGCACCATGAACATCATTCATTTCTTGTTTCTTCTTTTTTCAATTTTTTTATTTGGGGGTGGACGAAACAGGTGAAGATTGATTTTGGTATTGTTATACTCTTACAATTTTTATCGCACGCAAGTGAACAAAATTAGTGTCCGCTCCTTTATGTGGTTTATTGAATGAGCATAGTTCCAACTTCCAAGAGTCCCATTAGGATGCGCGCCGTCGCACCTAATAAAATACCCAGGCGGGTGTGAATCATCGCACGCGCCATCTTTTAATCACACCCGATGCCTGCACTCGAGGTGTTGCGTGAGCGAAGATGCATGTCAATTTTTTCCTAATTCCAATTTCCGAGTCAGAACATAAGAACAATGGGAGCGGGTACAAGGTCCAAAGACTCCAAACAGAAGCACAAAAGCTGAGTTGTTGGACTGTGACCAGTCTTGGATTCTTGTCGTGCACCAGTGACAGCTTGTATATGTTCTCCTTTTTATTATTTTTTATTGACAACGATAGGATGTTTTTGGTTTTCCTGCCAAATGGTGATTGATGTTTTGTCGTCCCGTTAATTAATTACATTATGCCTAGACTTCTATCCTTTTGGATTGTCAATGATGATGTTTTAGGCTCTTGGCCCCTTTTTCTGTCAGTGGGCTTATGTAACAACTTTAAAACAAGCATGAGGCATTCCGAAACATCATCTTCATGTTTGTTTTCTTGTGAAAAGCTCCATTGTAACCTATCACTTTTTTAATTTTTTTCTTTTTAGTAGCTACTGAGTAACTCACTCACTTGTCCTTTGTATACTGACAGTTTTCTTTTTTTTTAGATAATTATTTGACAGTTTTCCATGTAAATGGACAGTCTAGTATGTTAGAAGCGTTCAATCTACCACACACGTCGTTGTTTTCTTGGTTAGGATGAGTGATTCGCCGTACCATGGTTTAGCCGGCCCATCCCTTTGCACAGTCGGTGTATTTTTACCGTCAGTATATTTTTAGACGGTGAATACAGTGTATTTGGGGGGTGTTGTGGGTTGGCAAAAGCGTGGGGTGGTGAACTCCTCATTCTAAAGCTAAAGTCAAGCTCATGCCAGCTCGGTGCAATCTTAAGGTTAAAAGTTTTGTTGCTACTACATAGGGTATAAAACGATAATTTATCTTCTACCATAAGTAAGTTCAAGTCAGTTCCTACAAATTTAATTTTGAATGCCTATTCTAAATTTAATGATTATATGTTAAACAAGACATCATAATACTGAATAATTCAACAACTAAACCCCTATCTTGAAAATTAGAATATTGAAAAAAAACATACAACAAAGGAGTAAACCCGATTGTAAAACACAAGCTAATTCAGTTTACTCCATGGAATGCCGGCTCGCCGATATATCAGTATCGGGCCTACCCGATACACCGATACGAGTCAATCTCGTTTTTCAAATTTTTTCTAAATATCGCCGATATATCGGTTTCTAACCGATATCGGCCGATATATCGCTATTTAAAAAAAAACTTTCTGTTTGTTTCCCATCATAATATGCATTTTTATGCATATTTTGAAATCTATGCTTTGTCTAAATTAGTATAACTCATTTTAGAAGTTAGATTGTGAAAGTATATGGTAAAAACTAGTTTTCAACCACCGATATTTTTTTACACAATATCTCTGATATTTCGTCTCTTTGACCGACCGATATTTTTACCGATATCCGATACGACATTCCATGGTTTACTCTCAAAATAAGATCAAGTTAAGCTTCATTCAATAAATCTGACCATGTTCCAGTTCACCTAAGCTTTACTTTTCATTCTCTTTGACACATGAATGTGTGTGTAAGATCCATAGAGATTGACCGAGTTTTTACAGCCGAATATCAACCTGACACTAACCCTTCTCCTTTTATCCGGACTTAGGACCGGGCATTGTGAGACACAATGACAGATTTGACTTTCTATCTCTTACGAAAGAGGTAGCCAAAAATAGACCTTGAATGGAGGAGTAACATCCATGTCGCCGACCCCAAATAGTTGGGAAAGATGCTACTTGATTATGATTATGACTCTTTGACACATCTGAACGACCTCTAAATTGCTGAGACAATCAATTAAACAAAAATGCACGAATTGGTAAATTTAAAAAGCAAAATTTATCTATTCAGCTCCAATGATCCACAGCTGTTAAAACTTAACCAATGCAAATTTGATCTTTCTTTTGTTTCAATTGAATACCGAATGCACACTGAATGGAAAACCCAAGATGTGCCATTCCGGCCCTCATTTCACCCGCATTTAGCCGAATGGCTACCTTTTTCCATTCTACTACATCCATTTCATCCAGATTCAATGGAATAAAATTATCCCAACTATTCATTCACATTCTGCTCATTTGGTATGGCTTCCGATATCTGTCGTCTCGCTTCTAGTTTCGGCTGTTATCTCGCCGAGTTACCGAAACGACAACAAAGCTGAGAATCCTGCGAGTCTTCTTCCCCCCAAAATTTGGCCCAAGTCTTCCTCGTCCTCTGCAACCTGAAACATTCCCCAGAGAATGACCTCCATCTCCGCCTCCCTCTTCTCTCCACACCCATTTCCATCTTTCTCCTTAGCAAGCACCTCACCTCGTGAAAGACTGTATCTTTGCCATCCAACGGGGTCACGTTCCGGCAGAAGGAATAAGACCCTGCAAGTCCTGTGCAGAACGGCGCGAGAGGAGAATCTGCAGAAGCTTCCGGATAAGAAGAAGCCCCTCTGCTCTCACAGCCTCCCCTGCATAGAGGCTTGGCTCGCCAAATTGGGGTTCTATCCCAGCAGGGACGATCGTGCTATCTGGTTCGCGGAGAAGCCCGACTGGCACGCCCAGCTCTCTCTTGACGTCACCGATCTCTATATAAGGTCCATATCTGGCAACCCATTTGCCTCTTTTCTGTTACCGTTCAGATTATTTCATGTATCAGGAACCGATAGATTAGGGTTAAGAGGCAAATATTAAAACTAAACTATTAAATAACCATGCCATTGATTTCTGCTTAATGAATCAGGGCATAACACACACGTGCGCGCGCGCGCATATATATATATAGAGAGAGAGAGAGAGAGAAGGGTTTACAAAAGATCCTTCTCATATAAGGAGCATGAGGCAAATATTATAGCTATTGGATTCCGATCGGAGGATGGATATTAAATTAGTGGGTAGGTGAGTGTGTCACATCAGGGAGTGAATGAGATGATTATGGCTATTTGTAGCTGCTAGATCAAGATCAAAGGGTTACGATTTAAAGTGGCCTCATATACACTATATGAGAGCGATCTCATTTAAACTTTTCCCTATATATATACATATACAGAGAGATAATGGTTTACATGATATCCTTCTCGTATAAGGAATATGAGGCCAATTTGTTGGGAAGTTGGATTCTAATCCGAGGGTGGGTATCAAATTAATGGGTAGGTAAGTGTGTCAAATCAGATAACCGTCAAATCAAGATCCAATGGCTATGAATTAAATTGGCTATAAAGAACTCACCTACCTACTGATTTGACATACTCACTTACCCATTGATTTGATACTTACTTTCATATTAGAATCCAACTTCCTAACATATTGGCCTCATATTCCTTATATGAGAAGGATTTACATGCCAAATTCAATAAGTGTGAGTTTTGGCTTAAGAGCATAAACTTTTTGGGATATGTAATCTCCAAAGATGGCATATCAGTGGATCCCACGAAGGTTGAGGGTGTCGTTCAATGGGAAAGACCAAAGACAGTGACGGAGATAAGAAGTTTCCTTGGTTTGGCATTTTTTAGGGATTTTTGTCCATAGCTTTACCCATGACAAAGTTGACAAGGAAAGGAGCAAAATTCACATGGGATGAAAAGTGCAAGCAAAGCTTTCAAGAGCTGAAAAGGAGATTGACGAGCGCGCCAATTCTCACCCTACCATCAGATGAAGGAAGTTTTGTGATTTACAGTGATGCGCCAAGTACAGGGTTGGATGTGTACTGATGCAAGATGACAAGGTCGTAGCTTGTGGCATGAGAATAGTCTTTTTCGGTCATTGGGTTCCGATCTGACGGGCCTGCTAACAATAAATCCTAAAGCCCATATCAAAGATAAATAATCCAACTAATTATTTAGTTACTAACAAATCTAGTAGACCTAAAGCGGACCCGACCCCCTAGGGCGGGTCATAATGTATGAACCATCACTCACCCTTGTAGTCCGTCAGATCAAGATCCACTGGCTACGGCTTGAGCTGGCCTCATATAAGCCAAATGAGAGCGATCTCATTTAAAATTTTCTCATAGATAAGTTAACGGGCCTACTAACAATAAATCCTAAAGTCCATATCAAAGATAATTAATCCAACTAATTATTTAGTTACTAGTTATAGTTGACCTAAAGCGGACCCGACCCCCTAGGGTGGGTCATAACGCAGGACTATTTTAGCTTCAAGTAATTGGTTTTATATATTTTTTTAGACAATTGTTGCATTCTAGTTTAATAGAAGATGATGGAGCTTCTCCATTATGGGCTAATAGCTAAGGCCAAGAGATGTTCGTGTATGGTGTACAGCTTGAAGTATGGACCTAGAAATCTTGAGAAAGATGTGGAGAGGAGGTTCAGTTATGCATTGAGGAGAGAAGATATTGAGAATGCAATACTGGGAGGACCCTAAACAAATGTAGCCATCTCTTTTCAATTATACATTGCTGAATTCTCTTTTGCAACTATTGATTATTAACTTACGTGAAGTATTTCAAGATGTGCATAAAAATTTTACTAGAATTTTTGCACTCTCTTATTATTATTTAGGATCATACTTTGTACCTCAAGATTTGTGCAACTTGTCATTAGATATTAGTCGACTGCCTCTGAAAGAACAATAAGCATCCACATATTCTGAACTAAAATTAATTAGTCTCTGATTTCCAATCCAGAGATTAAGATGGGACGGAGGTGTAATTGTGCTATATAACAAAAAGAATTACGTATTTGCATGATGTGTCTGCGGTTAATCGAATAAATTCTCTTTTTACTATCGGTAAATAAATTGAGCTAGCATTAATTACAGGCAAACCTCATATAAGTATATTTTGAATACATTTGTATTGTACAACTATACAATGCATGCTACATTAGTCTCCTTGATACAGAAGATAGGGAAAAAAAGCTCCTTATTTACATTTCTCTTTCTTATCGAACCATGATAGGAAGTTTGAAGAAGAGAGAACTATATATCTATGCTGGTGTTAGCATGAGACCAGCATTCCTTGACAAGCTCACCAAACAATGAACATTCCTTCTTCATCAGCTTCATTGGCTCATCATACTCGACCAGTTCTCCTGAAAGGAACATTAACATGTAAGTTCCTCAAATTTTTAGTCCATGGAATCAGTTTATTAGTTACAATATGTTTCCCAATATAAACCCCGTGGTATGTACACAATTTATATGGATAAGATAAAAGAAGTTCTAACATAGACAGCTGCACTTTTTAATGCCTGAACTTATTTCTTTTAGCAAGAAAAACAATCCAATGAACTCGAAGCTCACCGTCGCTGATAGAAAGCGCCATTGTGCAGTCCATCACAGTGGGTATTCTGTGGGCAACTGTTACGACAGTGCAGTCTGCGAACTCAGCCTTATAGTTTTCTGAAGAATGGTATCTGTTACATTGTCAACTGATGCTGTTGCTTCATCAAGAACTAGAATCCGGCTTCTCCTAAGCAAAGCCCGACCCAAGCAAAATAATTGCCGCTGTCCCATGCTCCAGTTTGATCCATCTTCTACAACTGCACAAGCTTGATGTTAAAAATTAACCTTTTTAGAAGTCGATTTACCGTGAGTTTATGGTAGCATACCTATTGAGTCCAAACCCATTTCTTTCTCTTCAACAGCCTCTCGATGACACTTCCCAAGAACCTTTAAAATGAACAAGGTAAAAAGTTAGCATTCAAAAAAATTGAAACCAAGGGTTCAGTGTCTGATTGAAAATGATCCTAAGATAGTAAGATAATGAAAGTATTAATTCAATAGCCTAAATAATTAGACAGCTAAGAAAAATGTAATCTAGATTTAGGCCCTGCAGCCTGCTGAGTAGTAACACCTTAATACAATTATATGCCGCTGTTCTCACAATTCAGAAAATTTAGTGTGACAAATACAGAGTCATTATTTATTATTAATTTCTGTAATGACTATGGCAATTATTAGTAATTAGTTACTATTTACCAAGACTCCAAATAATGTTATGGTGTTACTTCTATTATGTTAACATAAGAATGCAAATTTGAGTCGAAACCTATGCAACAACTGCTTCCATAATCTTCCCGGATCTAGATTCTCTATTTGGTTCACGTGAAAATATATTCCAATGTTATATACTTATATACCTGCTGTAATTCAGACAAGACATTTAGTAAACCGTTAGCTTACCTTCCATATTTCCTTGTCCATGTGTTGTGACAAGGGATCCAAGTTATATCTAGCAGTTCCATGAAAAAGGGTTGGATCTTGGGGAATTATTCCAAATCTTGACCTCAAGTCATGAAGCCCTATCTTAGAGATGTCAATTCCATCTATAATTATCTTCCAAAAAAACTACTAGAGAAAAACAATTTGCGGTAATTGTCACTACAGTGAGGAGGTTTGTAGCTTTATGAGCGTCAACAGCACTAAATGGATCATCCAGGAGATACACATCCGCATCCTGATAAACTGCACGAGCAAGTTGAACACGCTGCTTTTGCCCTCCACTAAGATTTATGCCTCTCTCTCCTATTTCAGTAAAATCACCAAATGGTAGCAATTCCAAGTCCTTTTCCAGAGAACACTTCTCTATTGTTTCTTGGTATCTCTGTTGATCCATAGGCAATCCAAATAAAATGTTTTCTTGTGAAATTCCTGTCTGAATCCATGCTGTTTGAGAAACATACGCAATCTTTCGTTGAACATGAATCTGTAGCATCAGGAACATTATTGTATTATTCATAAAAGCAACAAGAATTTGAACATATTCGAAATGACTAAGCATAAAAGAATTAAAATTACCAACTCTACATACGTGAGAGATAAAGAACTTACTGGGCCACTGATATTTGGGAGCTCTCCAAGAACAGCGGCTAGAAGCATAGATTTACCAGAGCCAACTTCTCCACAGATAGCCGCCTTTTCCCCTGGTTTAACCACTAAGCTTATGTTTCTCTGATTGGGTTTCAACAAATTCCCTTCCCTTAACCAGAGCCAACTTCTCCACAGTTGCATGAATTGATAGCTATTGAGTTATTGGTCTCCCCACTGATGTTCCTCTTTATCACAACTGTAAGAACATCAGGAATTGATGTAATAGGGTCCTGTACAAGTTGCAGTGTTGCAACAAAGGTAAAGACATTACTAGCATTGAGAGGGATTTGAAGAATGTAGAATGTTACAAAAGTAGCAGCAGAGACCAGTACAGGAGAAGACCAAAAAAGAAAGCTACTGTAAGCTTTCCTTAACTGAACAGCTGACAACCATTTGAATTCCACTTTCCTCACCTTCTCTATAACACTCTTAAAATGTGTTTCCCAGGCATAAAGCTTTAATATTTTCATGTTCACAAGAGCCTCTTGTCTGGCTTTTAGCCTCTCATCCTGTGCCCCCATGAGCTTAGTTTGAAATTTGTGCTGAAGTTTGGCTAAGGGACGTTGCATAATAAACTAAGTATAATGACCACCAGGGCTGCAACAGTTGCCAATCCAACAGCATTATAGACAATTCCCAAGACAAGGCAGATCTGTAGACTTGTTGTCCATGTCTGATGAAACCAGAATGGAAACTCACCAATCCTATAAGCATCAACAGTCACATAGTTCATTATCTCCCCAGCTGAATGTGTCATCTTAGCCGCATTCGATCATCTCAATTGCTTCCTATAAATGGCTGCAGATAGCGATGACCTTACTTTCAGACCAATCTCCCTATTCCGGGAGTACCATTGCCTTTGTGATATAGATTCTAAGCATTTAGTAAGAAATAATCCACCAGCCAAAATGTAACCCTCATACCTAAAAGATGCTTGCCCTTCTGCTACCTTACTGAAGCCATTAAGAATCAGAGGGCTGTGTGAGTAGGTCATTTGCATATTTGTGCTGATGAAGAAAAAATCCTCGAGAATCACGATGAATTTCAATACCAAGAAAGTAGTGTGTTCGCCCATGTCCTTGATAGTAAATGCATCAGTGAATATATGAGGAGTCACTACCTGTAATAAGGATATCATCCACATATACAAGAATGATGGTAAGCCGATGAGTATCTTTTTGGACAAAAACAGAAGCATTTGCAGTGCTCATCACAAAGCCATGGCTAAGTGGAAAGGCATAGAATCGAGCGTAGTTCTGGGAGCCTGTTTCAAGCCATAGAGGGCTTTATGCAACTTGCAGACATGTTCTGAGCGGGTGGAATCAATGAAGCCAGGAGGTTGCACCATATAAATGTCTTCTGAAATAGACCCATGAAGAAAAGCATTTGATACATCTAATTGCCAAATAGTCCAATTGTAGTGGAGAGCAATAACAAGAACAACTCTTATGGAAGCATGTTTTGCTACTGGACTGAAGGTTTCTTGAAAATCAATCCCTTCTTGTTGATGGAAACCTTTTGCCACTAAGCGCACTTTATGTCGTGAGATAGAACCATCAACATTCTTTTTAATCCGAAAGACCCATCGAGAGCCAATAACATTCACATTGGGATGTCGAGGTACAAGAGTCCACGTACCTTGATTTATTAAAGCTGAGTACTCCAAAACCCGGGTGCAATGATAAGTAAGCAAGGGTTGGCTAGGGCGTTCCCTGGAAGCGACGCATTGTAACAACGCCCGGTTGCAATGAAAAGTGGGCAAGGGTTCTCGCGTTGGTCTGGACGGGCGCGAGTAAAGAAGCTAGTCCATGAGCGTAGGATTAGAGTGGCATCGTGGAATATTGGGACCTTAAAGGGTAAGGGTATGGAGTTAGTAGAAACACTCAAGAGAAGGAGGGTTAACATAGCTTGCTTGCAGGAGACTAAGTTTGTAGGAGAGAAGGCTAGGGAGCTGGGGGAAGGCTTTAAACTAGTTTATGTAGGTAAAGTTTCAAATAGGAATGGGGTGGGTATAGTAGTGGATAAGGACTTGAGACAAAGTCTTGTAGGTGTCAAGAGATTTAGTGATAGAATTATATTAGTGAAGCTAGTGTTAGGGGATTTCATAGTTAATGTTGTTAGTGCTTATGCACCTCAAGTAGGACTAGGTGAGGACCTTAAGAGGCAATTTTGGGAGGAAATGGACTTAGTATTGCAAGGGATACCTAACGGGGAAAAGGTTATTATAGGAGGCGACTTAAATGGGCATGTAGGGGCAAAGAATATAGGTTTTGAGAGGGTGCATGGGGGGTACGGTTTTGGGGAGCGGAATGAAATGGGAGAAACTATTCTTGATTTTGCAATAGCAAACAATCTAAGCATAGCAAATACCTATTTCAAGAAGAGGGAAGAGCATCTAGTAACTTTCAAGAGTGGATCGCACAAGAGTCAAATAGATTTTTTCTTAGTTAGAAGCGAAGACAGAACTAAGTGTAAGGATTGTAAGGTTATACCCGGTGAACCTATAGCACTTCAGCATAGATTAGTTGTTTTAGATGTTCTCATAAAGGGGTGGAAGAAGCGAAGTTCGGATAAAGTGGAGCCTAGGATCAAGTGGTGGAACTTGAAAGGGGAGATGCTCAACACTTTTGTGGAGAGGTTGAGGTTTGAAGGGGATTGGAACTTAATTGAGGAGCCAACATTGATGTGGGGAAGCATGGCTAAGTGTATTAAAAAAGTGGGAAAAGAAGTACTTGGTGAAGTGAGGAGGAGAGTGGACGTTAAGAAAGAAACTTGGTGGTGGTGTGAGGAAGTCCAAAGAGTCATAAAGGAAAAGAAAGGCTTCTTTAAGGAGTGGCAAAAGTGTAAAAATCAAGAGAATTGGGAGAGATATGTTAAGGGAAAGAGAGTGGCTAAAAAGATAGTGAGTGAAGCTAAATTTAAGGCGTTTGATGACTTATATAATAGGCTAGGGACGAAGGAGGGGGAGAGGGACGTTTATAAGTTAGCCAAGTTAAGGGATAGGAGGAGTAGGGACTTAGAGCAAGTTAGGTGTATTAAAAGTGAAGATCAAAGGGTCTTAGTTAAAGATGAGGAAATTAGGGAGAGATGGCGTGAGTATTTTGAGCGTTTATTGAATGAGAATTATAGTAGTGGGATAGAGTTTGAGTCTAGTCTTGTTAAAGAGGTGACTTATTTTAGGAGATTCTCCATAGAGGAAGTAGGTGCTGCGTTAAGGAAGATGAAGAAAGGCAAGGCTCTAGGGCCCGATGGAATTCCTATTGAAGTGTGGAAGGCACTAGGAGGTGTGGGCTTAACTTGGTTGACTATTTTGTTCAACAAGATTTGGAAATCTAAGAGGATGCCAGAGGAGTGGAGGAGGAGTACCCTCATACCCTTGTATAAAAATAAAGGGGATATCCAAAGTTGTACAAACTATAGAGGTATAAAAGTTATGGGGCATACTATGAAATTATGGGAGAGAGTATTAGAAGGGCGTTTGCGAAAAGTTACTAAAGTATCAGAAAATCAATTTGGTTTCATGCCAGAGAGGTCAACAACGGAAGCTATATTTTTACTACGGCAATTAGTTGAGAGGTACAGGGATAGAAAACAAAACCTTTATATGGCCTTCATAGATTTGGAAAAAGCCTATGATAGAGTGCCGAGAGAGCTTATTTGGAGTGTTTTGAAGAAGAAGGGTGTCATAAGAGGTTACATAGATATCATAAAGGATATGTATGAAGGGGTTGTGACTAGTGTGCGGACTATTGGGGGGGAAACTAAGGAGTTTCCGGTTACGGTAGGTCTTCATCAAGGGTCAGCCTTAAGTCCGTATCTTTTCGCTTTAGTTATGGATGAGCTTACTAGTCATTTGCAAGATAATGTACCTTGGTGTATGCTTTTTGCAGATGATGTAGTTTTAATTGATGAGAGTAAAGTAGGTTTAAATGCGAAATTAGAATTGTGGAGGGTTGCTCTAGAATCAAAAGGTTTTAAAATAAGTAGGACTAAGACCGAGTGCATGGAATTTAATTTTAAGGAAGGTAGAACTATAGATAGAGCCCTAGTTGAAATAGATGGGCAAGAAGTGCCAATGTGTGATCAATTTCGTTACTTAGGATCTATTTTCCATAAAGAAGGGGATATTGATAGGGATGTGGTGCATAGGATAAATGCGGGGTGGTAAAGTGGAGGGCAGCCTCGGGAGTGTTGTGTGATAAGCGGGTTCCAAAAAGACTTAAAGGCAAGTTCTATAGGACAGCTATTAGGCCTGCAATACTCTATGGAGCGGAGTGATGGGCACCAAAGAGGAGTCATATAGATAAGTTGAATGTAGCCGAAATGAGAATGTTGAGGTGGATGAGTGGGATAACTAGGAGAGATAGGATTAGAAATGAATATATTCGTGAGAGCCTGGGTGTAGCGCATTTAGGGGAGAAGCTGAGGGAATGTAGGTTGCGGTGGTATGGGCATATGCAAAGAAGACCTTTAGATGCCCCTGTGAGAAGATTAGAAGGGATACAGGTAAACGATGCTAAAAGAGGCAGAGGGAGACCTAAGAGAACTTGGATGGAGTTAATAAAAAAGGATTTGACTTTATTATCTCTTACAAAAGAGGTAGCCCAAAACAGGTTGGAATGGAGGAGTAGGATCCGTGTCGCTGACCCCAAATAGTTGGGAAAAGGCGCTAATTGATTATGATTATGATTATGAGTACTCAGATTCCATAGCTGCTTGCCAAACGGGAGATTTGGACGCTTGAAGAAATGTGGAAGGTTCAATGTCAAGAGATGTAGAAGCAGTGAGAGAGAGTGGTATGCGTGGTTTCTAGATGCCAGTTTTAGATCGTGTAAGCATTGGGTGAATGTTCTGAGATGGAGGTGCTGATGATGTGGGCTGGATAGGAGAGGGTGAGGGTGGTGTAGGGAGAATGCTAGACCTGGAGGAGGTGGAAGATGTAGTGGGTGAGTTGATTTTAGGTGAATGTTGTTGTGGCAGAGACTGTAAATGTGTAAGTGGAGATAGGTAGTGAGGTGGAGTTGGAAGGGATGGACCATTGGGCAAGGGTGTTTGACCAGAACATGAGATTGGATGTAAGGATGCAAAAGGAAATATGTGTTCATGAAAAATTACGTTTTTGGTAGTGAAAACACAATTAGAATCAAGTTTCAAGGATCGATACCCTTTAGAGTGAGGAGCATACCCAAGAAAAATGCATGGCAGGGACCATGGTTCAAGCTTACGATGAGTATATGGTCTGAGACATGGGAAACATTGACACCCAAAGACTTTTAGAAGTTTATAATTAGGTGGTTTTTGAAATAGTATTTGAAAGGGAGACTAATTACAGAGTGCAGGAGAAGGAAGTCGATTTATTAGGTAGGCAGCTATAGCAAAAGCATCAACCTAATATAAGATAGGCATGGAAGCTGTAAGAAGCAAGGAAATTGTTGTATTTACAATGTTCCGATGCTTCCCTTCAGCAGTTCCATTATGCTGGAGAGTATAAGGGCAACTAATTTTTGATGAATGATTCCAGTTTGCTGGAAGAAATTTTGAAAGAGCTGATTGCAATATTCACCCCTCCATCAGAGTGGAAGATTTTAATCTTATGCTTAAGAAGGTTTTCAGCCATTGTTTTGAAAGAAAGAAAAGTAGAAAACACATCAGATTTGTTCACAAGGGGAAATAACCATGTATAGCAAGAGAAGTTATCAATAAAAATGACATAGTATTTAAATCCTAATGTTGAAACAAGAGGAGCAGGTCCTCCAAAGATCTGAATGAATAAGTTCTAATGGCTTAGAAGCCTTTGAATCGGATAAGGGAAAAGATAAACTATGTGCCTTGCTCATACAACAGGCATTACAAGGGGATCCTACTAAAGACTTTGAAGAAACATTTAAAAGAGTGGATAGCTGCCTCAAGACAGGACTGGAGGAGGGTGTCCCAAGCGAAGATGGCAGATGGATGGAGTGGAAGCGCTGGTATGAAGTGCAGTTGTTGTAGATGGTGAGCTGACAAGAATTGGAAGAGGATTTAGACCATTTTCACACGGTCATGTGAGGAGCGTCCTCTTGGTTTGCAAATCCTGAATAGCAAAACCAGTAGCAAAGAGCGTGGTGAGACAATTATTATCTTGAGCTAGCTTGGAAACAGAGACTAAATTTTTGGAAATCGCAGGAGCATGTAAAACATTTAAAAGATGAAGTGAAGAGGAAGGCACAGTATGAGAGATGGGTATTTTATGACCATTACCAAACGGGACGGAAAGAGGGCCAGAGTATGGCTGATTCATAGTGAGGGAGACCATGTCAACATACCAGCAGGGATGGTGTGGCAAGAAGAGCCTCTGTGTTGTTGGAAGGAGATTTGTAGCTGGGGTTGAAGTGATGAAAACAGTCCAGAGCTTCATGATTTGTGTTCCCGCATATGTGACATCCTAAGGGAGTGCTATTGTAGATGGAAGGTGCATAGGAGGATCAACCGCGATTGTTGTTGCAACCACGATTACCATGACCAGAAACTGTTGTATGAAAGCAAAGTTGTTGCAGCTGCGAATGTTGGATGAATATGCACCATTATAGTTGTTGGTGCGAGGAGCCTGGGTGACATGCTGAGAAGTATTGGAGGAGGAGCCCTTGTTCCGATTGTTGGAGGTAGAGTACAGGGCAGAGCTATCAACCTGAGCTGGGGAGGGCAGAGCATGGCTGCTATCTAGTGCAAGATTAGCTTCTTCTACAAGAAGTAAGCTCCAAAGCTCATCAATAGAAAGAGGTTGGGACCGTACGTGAAGAGCAGATCGGATGGGAGCATAGGAGGTGGGAAGGCCATTGAGAGTGTGATGAATAATTTCTTCATCATCCATACTTGCAGAAACAGAGGAGAGCCTGTCAGTGAGAGCCTTGATTTTATCAAGATAAACAAGCATTGAGTCATTGCCAAGCTTGGTTTGTTAAAGCTGATTGCGAAGTTGAGAAACATGCGAGCGAGAGGCGGAAGCAAAGAGATGCTCAAGAGCGGACCAAATCTCAAGGGACGTAGGAAGACCAACAATAGCAGGAAGGACGGTTGTAGAGACAGTAGCAGAGAGACATGGAGCGAGGTGTCTATCGGTAGTGACCCACTCATGAAATTTGGGATTGATTATGGGAGTCCCATCAGGAGAAGGAATAAATTCAGGTGGACAAGGAAAGGGCCCATCAATGTAACCAGAAAAACGATGTACAGAAAAGAGAGAAAGGATCAGTGATCGCCAGAGCAAATAGTATAGCTTATGGAACTGGCATGGAAAAGGAGTTTTTTTTTGGAAAAGAGGAGAGAGAGACCAGGAGGAAGGACGTAGGTCAAACTGGCTCAAATGATACCATGATAGAAATTGTAATTCTTATATTTCATTTCACATAGGACTATTACAGACTCAAGTATTTATATAGCTATCACATCCAAAAACCCTAAGGTAGAGAAGCTTCTAGGTCACAGAGGTGACGTAATGTTGCTGACGTATGCCTTATAACTAATTACAGACATTAGAGTAAGAGCATGATTAATTACAAATGAATTGTTGTGGTATTATGTTTATCAGTGAGCACCTTTATTAATGCGAAAAAAGCAGAAACTAAAATTTCTCCCCAGTGACAGAGTGCAAGTGTCCACCAAAGAGAAGAGTTTGTGGGGTTATCCTGCTTTAGTTTATTAAGCTGCTCTGAAAACAACATGAAGCAACTTTCTGCACGATCAACATCCGGCAACTGTGGTACATCCACCTCCTCAAGCGTTTTCTTGGAGCCTTTTTTCATCAAAGGATTCAACCACCAAAAGGAAAGCGATGAGAAGAATCCAGCACGGGCAAAAGAGGTGACACTGTCATTTGAATCATTATCGATGCCACTAACTTCACCTTTCAATGGCGCATAAAGATATTCATCATTTACTTGGAAACTATCTGCACATCTAAAATGCTTGAGAGCACAAATTGCCAGAAGAACTGTCCCTGGGAAAGATAGAACATCCAAGATAATTTTAACTGATACTTCTCTCTGCAGCAATAACTAAGAAAGCATTGCCGCAGAGGAATGCTGCAAACAAGCATGTAGCTACTGACCACAAACTCAACAAGAACCTTGAACCTTTTTGGGTCATTAAGCAGGCAACTATGCTAAGGAACTGAATGAGAGCCGCCAGCCATTGCCGAAGAGGAGTAATATTGTTCGTCTCTGTAATTCTTTGATAAAATCCAACAGCCTAATACCAAGTATACCAATCCCAAAATGCCATTAAAAACCGCTGAGAAAATTTGCAATGTTGAATGGCCTTGAAATCGTGCAGGGATACGAGCTGCTTTTGACGATTTCACGGTGAGGAAGAGCATCAGTAAAAGGAGAATGTCAATGGAAATGATCAGGGCATGGTTGGTGCAAGAAAATGGTTGTATAATTTTTTAAAACCCCAGATGCAATCGCTTCTGCCACCATCTTGACATTGAGACTGCCCGCAGAAAGCTCTCCGGGCACCTGAAGAAGATCAAAATTCTAAGGAGATGAAACATTTGATCGTGACAGCCATCAGAACTGAAGGAACAGCAAGGTAGACAAAGTATCTACTAACCTGTAAAAGTTTCTTCCATGCTTGCCCTGTTGGTCATTTCTGCAGCAATTCAAGGGGAATCATTTTAACAAGGAATTACTTAATCACACAGTCATATATATGCCCAAGCTACTTTTGGTTGTTATTTCCAGCAAAAGCCAACAAGTAGCTATAATTGGGTAGAAAGTATGTGGCAGAGATCAGATGGCAGTACTAGCTCAGCTAAGTTAGACTATTACCAATGTAGGAGAAAGACAGAACTATAGCAATATCCGATGAACACACAAATCAAACGAAGTTGAGAATATATTATGTGCGATCTTTTGTCCTAAAAAAGAATTCTGTGCAATCTTTATCAGTATGCTTAAAACCACAGCAATGGTATCCAGAAACTAAAAAGCGCATTGCTTGCATTTTGTATACTGGCTCGCTGTTTAGCTTTTTAGCTTCCCTAGCTACTAACATTCTCCTCATTACTTAAACATCAAATGCAGTATATCTTCTGATGTTTAGACAGTTGCATTCTGGCGGCATAGCATATTATGTACTCCCTCCGTCCAGAATTATTATTTCTATAAAGATTTTCAGAAGGAAGTATCATATCACACATCCAAGCACTAATTAAATAGAATTATTCCATACCTGAACCACTTCCAAAATTTAAAAAAATATAGCTCCCTCAGCTGCAACAAACTCGAATCTTAACAAATTTGATCCTAAGAGAGTCCACATCATTTTGAAATTTGTGTTTAACTTTTGGACTGAAACTACATGCTTAGTCGCTGCCACTTCGTTGGCATGGTGTATGTACACAAATCACCTTTTCTTCGTGGTAATAAGGAATAAAAGGGGGATTACCAATGGACGTAGACATGATACTGAGCTTATGAGTCATGAGGAATAAAACCCATAAACCAGAATGTCACGCTCACTCTGTCCCCTCGTGCTGCGGTTGTACTGAATAATTTCTCGTGAAGAAGAGGCTGAAACGTATGGTCAACTACCAAGTCCCAACAGTCGTTCAGCAAAGTCCTGCTACTCTTTCTCTTCTTTTCTTGGATAATCAAACACCACCTTCCCCAACTTCCCGTGGTCGGCAGGAAGAGACCTGCAAAATAAAGATAGCAATCACGGAACACCTTTACTCTTAAAGAAAGAGTCTTGTTTGTTTTCAGGCGAGAATTGTTACGCAGCAAACAAGAGTACATAGCCACTTACAAAAAGAAAGGAGACTTTGTGATCAGGTGGAAAGAGTGTAATAGCAATGAGATAGAGGATACAAAGGATTTAGTATTTTGGTAGTATAAAATCTTTTGTATATCAATTAGAGTAAATCATGGATGATTAAGTAAAATTTAGTTGATTGCCAATCATCCATGATTTACTCTCTATCTGATGAAAAATAAAGGAACGAGCGTTGCAGCGGTAAGAGGGAAACACAAACGGAATCCGATTTCTTCAAGGAATCTAGCTCACGAACTAATACAGAGTTCTTAATGCAAGTGATAGAAGTTTGTAAGTAAAAGAGTATCTGAAATTATTTCACCAAAAGTAGAGAGATAGTAAGGGATAAAAAGTATTTGAAAGGGCACGTCTTCAACAAATACCATAGTTTCTATGACACATAGTAAAAACTACAAGTTTAATTTTCAAAATCAATCCATCATCTTTCCATTATATAAGAAGCATATTTATAGGCTTACATGACTTGTATTTTTAGAATTAATAAGAAAATGTGAAATAAATGCACTTCAACTACATAAGAGATGTAATAAATGTGAACATAAGTGTTCCAAAGCATACTTAGGGATAGGAGAAGTCAAAATCTTTACTTTGATGTCATAAATACTACCAATTGGCCCCAACTAACTATGTCTTTGATTGATTACGAATTTCAAATTTAAAATTGACTCCTTAATCATTTCTTCGTAGGCTTGAGCTTTCAAGTTATCTTAAGGTTGTTGGCCCTATATTTTTAGATCCAATATGATATTTGCATCTTTGATCCACATCACTATCATTATTATTTTTTTGTTTAAATTCTTTCTATAAATAATAGATGATTAAAGGGTTGTAACACTCATAAATTCATGAATAGATGATCAACATTGCCTTCAAAACTCACATGGTATCGAGAGCTTGACGATCCTATTTTTTTTACATCCCTTTTCCCTTGCACCAATGCAGTTGTCACCTCCATTCCGTCACCCTGCCTGTGGTCAAAAACATTTGGCGTCGACATAACCTTAATAGGAAACAAAGACAGCAACATCATGACGTTGGACCGAAGTCTCTCCTCGTGGATTTTCTGCATGAGACATGTAAAGGGGCGGCTACAAAAACAGTATCCAGCGGAGCCGATGCATGGACCACGTGGTGTATAGGTCCACCACTGTTTAGCATGTTAATGATACGCTTTGAGTCTTAGGCGTCTCAGGGATGCATTTTCAGTCCGCCTTCAGGCCATCTTCCCGGATACCTTCCAGACGCACGGCTCATACGCATCAGTTGTGTGCACCAGCAAAAAGATGCAGGGCACAATGAATGCATGTGCACCATCGATCCTGATGATCGACTGTTCATATTAAGGTAGGATATCCTGGCATATAGCTTGGAGGCGGACCATAAAGCCTTTCGATATGAAGCTACTCCCTCCTTCCAAAATATTATTACCGTAAGGCTTTTTAAAATGAACTGTTTTTTAAAATGAACTAATCGAAAAAACGATTCGGTGATGAGAGTTCCGGGGAAGTATAATTGAATGGACAAGGCATGTGTGGAACTGTTCCACGAGACAAAGATGAAATTATATGAATGATGATCCAAGTTGCTGGGTCGGCAGGAAGAGCTACCCAGCTTTCCCTTCTTTTGTCGATCATCAAACTACTTGCGTTGTCAATCACTCGTGAAAACAGCCAAAAAACTACTCTTCTTGTTTAATTTGAGTCACAAAAATACTTAATTCTTTTTTATGATAACGGACAAAGATTTCTGAACAAGAGATAATCAGCCTTTCTTCTGACCAGTTTCACGGGTTGACTGTCTCTCGTCAAAAAAAAAAAAAAGAAGAAGCAAGGACGCCTGTGATCTGACACCGTGAAGCGTGAGATAAAAAAGAGGCAAAGGACACCTATGATCTGAGACCTTGAGGCCATTATAGCAAAAAAAAAAAAAAAGAAAAAAAAAGAGAGAGACCGTGAGGCCTGAAACTCTCTGCCAAGTGCCAACCATTGGCCTCAAAACATGTTAAGTGTTCTTAAGCGCTTCATGTGCCCAAGAGTTCTTGTTACTCTCTTTCTTCTTTTAATTTTGTGCAAATTTGGGATCTAGGTTTCATATATATTTAGACACTTTTAAAAATTAGTTAGCTACTTGAGTGTTAAATTTTTTTTGTTTTATAACTAGATATGTGGAAATACCCCTTACTCAATAGTATAACAATGTAAATTTTTTTTAGCATCAATGTAAGGTTGATCCATGATGATGTGAAACCATGACACCAAATTACCCTAATGCTAATTTTATTTTACTGTTTCATCTTTCACTTGTTCTGATTCTAATTGCAACTAAATTTTAATTGGCTAGTGTAATTTGTTATTCAATGCTTATTGTAACTCCGAGTTTCTTTGTGAGAAAAGTGGTGCTGATGATGTCTTGGACTCTCGAACAGATGATCAGCTTGTGGCAAAGTTATGAAAGAGATTGTTTACTGATATACATGAAATATACACATTTTTATACCTCTTTTACTTAATTTACTAGTGCTAATTTATATTAAATATGATTAATTAAAGATATGTAGTATTAAGTTAGCAATTAAGTGTTTAATAAATAATTTGTGCTCAATTGAACAATTTAGATGCATTAATTGGATTTAATAGATTTATATTTTATTACGCATCTAATTTAGATTCAATTTTATTTATGTAGGTATCAAGAGTTCCAGATGCAAATAGCTAAAAGTGAAGCACGTCAAACGGATTTTGTGAAGAGATCAAATATCTTACGGTTGGAAAGGCTACAACAGGTATTAAAAGCTCTAAAATACATTAAAGCGAAAAATCAAGTGCAAAAAAATCTTAAGCATGGATTTATGTTTAAGGAGAAGACAGGTGCTGATTGGAAGCTAAGAACTGCAGATATTTGATCTAACAGACAAGAGAGCTATGACGGGTTTTACCCAAACGAAATAAAAAATTAGAAAAATGACGAGCGTTCTGCTCGGCGGTCGATCGAGCGAGAGAAGGAGACGGGCAACAATTCAATCTGGAAGGTCCAGATTTGGAATCGACTCAACTTGTCTGCGATTGGGCTTATGCACTTGGTATTGAATTAGAAGATCGGCCTGTATTTGGAAGAGGCGTGCTTGAAGCGGAAAGCTCGATTTCGTGCTTGATTCGGAAGGATTTGGCAAGGCGATTGGGCTCTTGCTTAAGCTATCTAGGCGTCGAATTGAGAAGGGGAGGAGAAAGAAAAATAGAAGCTTTCTTGGTCGTTGCTATAATAAAAAAAATACACAATCGATCGGGAGAAGAAGGTAAACAGTACAGTTAGAGTATGTTGCTAGAGTACATTGCTATAATATTGCTACACAATATTCGTGAACAATGCACTGCTACAGTGCAATGAATAGTGAAAATATTGTCGATGGCTGGCTAAGCTCCGTTCGAGGCATAGATAAAGCCTTAATTAGATTTATTCTATACTATCTTATTTTTATTTTAGTTTGATGTACACAACTTTATTCTATATAAATTAATGATAGTTTCGTCGAATTTTATTCTATGCGTTCAAGAGAGTGTAAAGTAGAATTTTGTATGAAATCAAACTAAGGAACATGTGCACTCCAAGGTGTTTTTGAATAAAATTCTAATTTTTATATAGTTTCTATGCTCAAGAGATATGATCTCTATTGATCATGATTTTAATTTTCTAAGTGCGTACGTCCGAGAAGAATCTGCATAATTATTTTGAGCATGTGTTCGAGAGGAACACATTATTTACATCAACTGCAAGTTCATTAAAGTGAAAGGATATAGAATTAATTTAATTAGTGATAGATTCGATGCTTTGGAACTTCTATATATTAGTTTATCATTAATTTTTTTAAGTTTTAATTAGTTATCTAAAGTTTCTTTTCGTCGAATTAGATAAGTCATTGTCTGGAATTAAGTTGAATTTGAACTAAGTCTACGTGGGATCGACCCCATAGCCACTATTCTATATCAGATCCATACGCTTGCGAGTAAATAAATTAAAATTTACATCATTTACCCAAAAAAAGGTTCTCAAAGAGATAGGGATTGTATAAACATGTTGAAAACGCTTTAGTTTTTTTTTATATATACATAACACTTCATAACTGAGAAGGGAGCCGTACTTTTTTTTTGGCAACTAGAAGTGAGCAGTACTTGTGGATAAAGCATTTGTGAAGAAGTAATATTTAAGTGGATTTGTTTTATTAAATTTTCCATCTGTCATTGATTCTGAATATATATATATATATATATATGGAAAAGTTTAAATGAGATCGCTCTCATATTGCTTATATGAGGCCACTTTGAATCGTAGTCGTTGGATCTTGATCTGACGGCTATAAATATCCATAATGATCTCACCCACTCCTTGATGTGACACACTCACCTACCCACTGATTTGATATCCACCCTCCGATCGGAATCTAACGGCAATAAAGATTGGCCTCATACTCCTTATATGAGAACGATCTCATGTAAACTCATCCCATATATATATATATATATAATATAATATATATATATATATATAAGTAGTTTTAGAGTGAGTAAATGCATATATTGTTAAAAGTATTGTTTTATGATCCAGTCATTTAATCTTTGTAATAATAATCATAATCATAATCAAGTAGCACATTTTTCCAATAAAATGGTCTACAAACATGAACAATTAACAAAACACCATTGGCATATAAAAAAAATACAAAACCCCATTGGCATACAATATACATAAGGCCTAAGGATGCATGAACTCTTTCCGAAGTTAAGGAATTATTTTGAGACCAATAGCATAACTCTAGAAAAAGACGAGTTAATATATAAACTCAGAGTTTCATATTTCTCTGTCGCTTGCTTTTGTAAATCTTGGCGTGGCTCCTTTGTAAACCACGAGCAGTTGAGCCCCCACCTTAGTCAGTGCACTCACCACACCAGATCTCTTTTTTTTCAGAGAAATGTTGAGAAGAATAACAAAAAGAGAAAGAGATAACAGAAGGCATCAAGGGCTCATGCCAATAGACTGACAGATCAACCTTTTATTCTCTTTGTTGGATGGCAAAAACAAAAAGGAGAGTTAGAGGATCACAACAGCAGCAAAAAAAAAGGTAGTCGTGCAAAATCATGTGCAGTGTGCAATTTCCCTAAATTACGTTCTCATAAGAACACGGTTCCATTAGGACCATAGGTACAGATTCCGAGAGTCTATAAAATGCAGATAGTGTCCATGGAAAAAATCTGCAGAAATTGAAGAATCAGTAATGTTCAAGGAACCAAGGCATTACCCACGTAGGTAGGGGAAGAATTTCCCATGCATGAAGGAGATTTTCTGGTGGCAACTTGTCATACGAAATGGTCAAGTTCGGTTGTAGTAAGTATCATAATATAAAATTAATAAAATGGAGATTTTCATGGCTTGAGCTTTTGAAAAATTTGGTTATCTTACATATTATTAGAACTTCATATTCTAAGAGTTCTTAGGTTCTAATTACGCTAAATGCGTTTATATACATCCCTATTCTGTTCTATTGAATTGGGAGATCGTTGCATGTGAGGGAGGGTGTTGGAATAAAATTAAGAATTAGGATTTCCCTTTCCTGACCGCTCGAGTTATTGGGAACTTGATTATCTTACATAGAACACATGGACTTGTGAATACGTTGCCAAAGGAAATGCCTACAACCACAAAACTAAAATGACAATTCCGAAAGTGACCAGACTCCAGAGGCAGATATTAGCATAATGATGAGATCTAAATTTTCTTGGAGCATTGTATAGATTGTCTACTTTCTGGAGAAGGCCGTATACATTGGCTTTATTGAAGATATTATAAGCTTGCACTTCACCCAATTGGGTGCAAATCGCACAGTTGGGAAATAGGGAATGGTGGATCAAAGTAGTTCCCATTTAGAATGGACCATGTCACATGCTTGTTAGCAGCTTCTGTGGCATGTATCCCATCCCAGCTCACATAATTCTGAGGGTCAGAACAAGCTTTAGCTGTCACCGCACTACCATTTATCGCTCTGGTGTTTCCACAGTAGACTCTCCAGTCGAAATTGTAACGACCACCACCATATCCACAACAAGCTTTGGTCCCATATACCAGCCCTTTCAAACAACCAGCCAGACAACAATAACAATTAAACAGACCACATTATAAGCTTTCGAACAATGTTTTCTCATATGACGCGTGTAAAAACTTGCGACTATATTTCTTTACATGGATTTGTAGCATCATTTTTGTTATTATGGTAAGAGCTAACTAAGGAATTGGGAAAAAAATGATTGACTGACCGTGGGAAGTGGGATGTCTGAAGAGTTCAAGCTTCACGGAATGAGTGTCCACATAGACGATGTTTGCATTTGGGAGGAGAGCTCTAGTTTCCTTGAGCTTCTGTCTGAGCATGTTGTTGTAATCTGAGACTGCATTGTTATATGAAATCATGCAGCCAAAGTCATCCAAATCGGAGCTGTTGTGAGGGAGGTTAGTCAAGAAGGCAGGATAGCAACCAATAGGTGCAAGATTTGACACCCAGAATGTCCGTGCCCCCTCAGCATATAGCGCCTGAATTGCAGAATATCCTGTTGTTATAAATGGGCCTGGGGTAGTACTAGTTGTAGAAAATGTACGATGAAAAATTTGATGGGCCTAATCCACTTAGTGGATTAGGCCCATCAAATTTTTCATCGTACATTTACTAGCCAACTAGTACTACCCAGGCCCACTTTCTAACAACAGGCATATTCTGCCAAATTACCGAGGCACTGCTATATGCTCCGCCTAGATGAGGTGCACGGACATGATGCAAACACACAGTGTGCATGTACGAACTGTGCACAAGAGAAGTGGTCTTGATGGGGTTTGGATGGCCAGTGTAACTTCACCTGCGGTTGCAATAGTGAAGCTTTACCAGCTGATTACGTCTCGTTTGTTTCTAGGCACTTGGCTTAGACAAGGGAGATCATTAAGGAAGAACATAATTGGCAGATAGCTAACATTCACTTGACTTATACCTTGATTGAATCAGCTATCTGTTGAACCACTTGAGGAAGATATTGCTTGACTCCACCTATGCCAATGGACGCTAAATTGGAGGTGAAGTCATTCTGCCCTATATCAAAAGTGTATAGCGACCTTCCAAATACGTCTGGGCCAGGTAGTCGTGCTGCATTCTCAAGTTGTTAGTACAATTTACTTCTGAGAATACAAAGTTTTCTGCCGTTTGCTTTTATATATTTGCAAATCTCACCAAACAAAAAATATTAGAAAATGGTACCGTTGGGACCACGGCGAAGTACTCTAGCTTTGAAATCCTTCATTTGGTTGATCTGAATGGCTAAGAAGAAAGGGCTTATCCCGCTGACGAAGAGGGAAGTATTTGGCATTAAAACTGTTGATGCCAAAGTCGCATAGTTGGCTCCGTGTTTGTAATTTGATCCAATTGACTGAAGATATGGACTCAAAAATGGAAAGCCAAAAGCCTGGGCTGCACTTCATTGCATCCAATTGTAGGTGAAAGAAGAAAAAGAAGAAACTGTAGCTAAAGAGAACAGTCCAAAGCATGTGTAACTAGTGCATTTCAGTTGTTGCCAAAAAAAAAAGACAACTTCAATTTTCCCCCAAAAAAACCTACAGCACTTCACAACGTCGGTGACATTTTGGCAATTTGCAAATTAGCCAAAAGATGCTTGCAGAAACAAGCCCCAAAAGATGGCAAAAGCATGAGACACAAACATGGACCATTTTACGTGGTCTCTGACTCTCTATCCGACAGCTTGCTTGGGACACCATGATAACTACAGGTGAAGTAAAAAAATGAATATTCACGTTGTAATGTTATCACAATCAAGTGGAGTTGCATACCTAAGAAGTCCACGATCAGCCTCCCGTCCGAAGCCCGGCCGGAGGGTCTCCCGAAATGGGTCATTCCAAAAGGTCCCGACTCAGCCGGGAAGGCCGCATAGAAGCCTCCGGTGTCCGAGTTAGAGTCCCCAAAGTTGAAAATCGCCTGAAACTCGCATTTGGCCTCGTTCCATGGCAACAGCATTGAGGACATGACCAAGAAGGCCAAAACCCACAGGCCACCGTTTTGAACTTGTCGGAGGTTGAGATGGAGACCCATTTGGAAGGAGAAAGCTCTTCTTCTGCAGAATGCAGGTGCAGGGAAACTAGACAAACCAGTGTTCTCTTACACTTCGCAAGCTCGTTGTCCTTTTCCAATTATTGAGCTATTATCCACCGAGCTCGATTTGGAGAGACGTCCAGAGCAGCTCGGGCTGTTGGGCACTTTAAGACTTTTACTTATTTAAGATCACATTCACTTCTGCCAGAACAGCCAAGCATGTCTCTGCTTCTCATCTAGCGTCTAGGATCTGATGTGGCCTTACATCCCTACCACATAAGTATAGGGAGTAAGAGGAAAAAATGCTATTGTGCTTAAGTACGTGCCCTTAAGATAAAAGTTGCAGATCATGAACAGCCCACCAAGATATGTCAGTTTTCCACGTGAAAAAAACATTGGGAATGCATTTTTAAGGCCATGCAGAGGCCAATTTATTTACCGCCGATTGATGAAGAAACAGATCATTTACTAGCTCACTACACGAATATTTGAACGAGCCATAATGCAAAATGTCTATTGCCTGCTAGTGCACCTTTGGAGACAACTATGTTTTGCCGGATTTTATCAAGTGAAGCTGCCGTTAGACTACAATATTAGCCTGCGCAGCATCATAAACCACCCCCAACACACTTCGTGCCATATGTCAACACTACCTTAAACTGCAAGAAACAAACTAACTCGCTGCAAATTCATCACTTTCTTTAAATTCTCTCAATCTTAAAGACATTAAATAAAATAAGTCAGTAAACAATTAACGGATAAAACACCAGATGACTTATAGATAGGTATGGGGTGCTCATTAAAATCTTCCCACATAATCGCAAATATAAATATAAAGGTACTTGGCTAATTAGCCAACAAAATATCGCCTGATGACAAATATGAAAATTTATTAATGCCGACATATGCTAAAGAAAAGCCCATATAGAATGTAAAGAATAAGCAAACCCAGTTTTGAAGAAGTCTCGTAAAAAAGGGGTCTCAAATGCTTATCACCGCAGGTAGTCTTGAGAGTAAACTCTCGGATACATGAGATTACCAGTGCACACGTTCCCCAATGTAGGAATATCATATAATCATACAGTAATCAGCCCAAAAAGAAGTTTTCTTATCTGCAAACAAGAAAAGCAAAAGAATAGCTAAGGCAAACAATTAAAAGATACAAAAACTGAACGATTTTGATGAATATGAAAAGTACCAATATAACCAATAATAAATCATATAACTTACACAAAAGGGAGCATTGTAACAAAAAAAACAATAAAAGAAGAGAGCATGTATATAGAGTAAGTCAACAAGTCAGAAAAGATACCTCCGGCAATTTCTTCCTAAAGACAACATCTAGCCTCGCATCAAGGGTGTTTTCACACACAATTTTTCCATCCCGAGAAGCCAAAACCACACCACCAGAGCTAAATCATTAGTAAACATAGAATCAGCAGGTATTCCATTAAGTATAATACCTTTTATTTGCACATAACATGTCGTCTAGTATTTCATCTTCCTCAAAGAGATGATGCAGCAAGGTTTATAAAAAGTAACACAAGAAGACAAAAATACAGTTCATGGAAGGAAATAGAAGAGCTTATCAGCAGCCAATTACTAAAGCTACTTGTTTTCCAGAGAGCTGTAAATCTATGACTTAATTATACTCTAAACGAATGACACCACATCATCCAATTTAAAGGAAATAGATTCTAACGCACCTCGGTCAAGATATCAGACACAATTGTATAGTTAGTTTGTTCCTTTATTCAGATTGCAAGCAGCGAACATAAGGTTGACTACAACAGCAAAGAGTAATCCTAACAGCCATTTGCACTTCAATGGGAAAATGCAAACGGGCAAACTTGCAACCACAGTTTAATCTTTAACTGCTTCCAAGATTGTGAGATCCATTTTTATACTTTTGACACAAGAATTTACAGAACCCTAGTTTCTCAATGCTTGCATGGCTAGCGTGCCTTGTTGCAATTCTATGCCAGTTCAGTTAAAAAGAAAATAAGTGCCTTGCTACATGTTGCCTGAAAGGTACATATTTTGTAAGTTCAGTACCAAACGCCAGTTATGATAGGCAAGAATTTCGATGCTACAATTTATTATACATGGCAATTAAATGCCTACCTCAAAGATCAACTATTTCTAAACCTCTATAATAACACATTAGAGTCAATATGTATTAACAATGTTAGCACTAAAAGTTAACTGTTAGAGCTATCAAATTTACCTAGTGGATTTACTACTCAGAATGAGTACTTGTGTTAAGAATTCTGATATTACCATGAAGGTCCATGAGCATGGTGATGGCTAGGAGCAGGAGGTAGGTAGACATGGGTATCCACCAAAATCTCAGGAGGATGGACTTCAGCTTTTTCTGCGTATTCATGCTTTGCTGAGTGCAACACAGACTCCACTAATTCAACATCTTCTTTCCGGCAACGTAGTAACACAGATGGCTCTCTTAGCCGCAACAAGCTCTGCAGGAAATTAAGATTTATTCTTGTTACTAAAAGAACAATGACCATACATCAAAGTGCATTAGAGAAATTGCAATAGCAGTCCACTTGCAGATTTCATTGATATACACTTTCCTCTATACCTGAAAAATTAACTCTGTCAGAAGCTTTTTGTAGGCATGGTGATCATGGCTCACACGCAAGAGTTCCTTCCCAGCTGCCTCCTTCATGGAGCTTACTAAATCATCTTGAGCTTGAAGAACTTTGATACGAGAAGCATTGAGCTGCATGGAGTACTCTCTGCAAAAATACAAATTAAAAACAATATTGATTACATGTGCAAATGAGACAACGCAAGGAAAGTTTTCGCTTTGTACAGGTTCCTCGTTGCATAATAGGTAATATCTAAACCTTCACATTTCTTATGGGAACATTTTGAAAAGCCTATAAATCTTAACTAAAATAAAAACCAGTCCTAAGGACTTTTTTCTTTGATAATTCACTCCCAAGGACTTGAGGAAGTCAATTTAGCATGTTCCATCTGATTGATTTAAGCACATAAGTTCCAAGAAAAATAAAAAGGAAAAAGAGACTAGAGCACATATACACTCTGCCTTAATATGATTAAAAATGATAGAATTTGTAATAGTATCTCAAGATAACACAAGAAGCTCCATATTACATTTTTTTTCGAATTTCGACCTGCTTTGCCTTTCGCTCATATTCCTGCCTGATCTTTTTCTTTTCTGCTTCCACTAGTTGCAACTTCTCAATGTTAAATTCCTACACCAAACGCCATCCAAACTATCAGAGGAAGTAACCAGAGAAATTAAAGTAAATCAACTTTAAAAAAAAAAAAGGCAAACAGAATAACATTTAGCTGTTCAGCTATTTAAACATTTTACCTAGCAAAAAAGTAGCATTAAACTTGGCAGGTGAGAATATTCTACAGAATCATCTGACTAATTAGATGATTGAAAAGAACTTAAAAGAGCTTCAACTTGACGGTACTAGAAGCACGTAATGTGAACAAAAAATAGTCAAATTGAAATTTGGTAACTGGGCTTTGAGAAAAGCAGATAAGATGGACTTATTGTTTGGTACATGCATTTAGATAAGGCAGGTGTTCCTTTCACAGCTGTGCTTGCACTATATCTTTCACAAGAAAAATCTTGTGACCCAGGCACTGTGGATGAAAAGAAGGTGAAGTCCCCCAAACTCCAAATCAGGAGAAATCTTTTCATTGTGTATAATGTACAATGTGAGTGTTCGGGAGTGAGATGGTACAAATCAAATGGTTGATAAGTGATATTGAATCTTTTGGGGGCACAAAGCGAACTTAGGAGTTGGTGAGTGATATGCTACAAAAAAATGAATTGGTGAGTGGTACATAAAATCTTTGCGGCACAAGCCACGTCAGGCTGGTAAGCGAGTGATATGCTAACCCCCCCTCTCCCCAAGCTCACACGGGAGGTGAACACACATTGATATTGTGACACAGCCAATATATATATTGGCAGACTTGACAGCATATGGAAATGTTAGGGCAAGTCATTGTAAGATATTGGGGACACCATCATCCGTACTTATGTGTGAGCCTGGTGAGAGGGGATCCTCATGGGTCAAGCGCCATCTAGGCCAAACCATTGTAGGCCCATACCGAGTTTGAGTGAGAAACAATTAAATACAAGTATAATGGAATTGCATGCCCAGGGAAAAATGGAAGGTGTCCAAGTTCTTTCTGTGAAAGTGAGATGAAGATTCCGTATAAGAGAGACTATGAATGTGTACCCTTGGGGACAACAATGTCATCAACATGAACTCAAAGAACGATAATATCATGAGAATTATTATAGATTACTAAGGATGGATCATAGGTGCAACAATGAAATCAAAGACGGTTTGACAATCAGACTAAAGATTTCATTATAGTGATGTACTGCAGTACCGGTAGTTGATTTTAGCCCTTGCCCCCCCAAACATTATAATCCCTTCAATTAATAATAATAGATCTATTTGTAAAAAAAATAACCCATATTAACAGCTCCATTTGGCTCAATTTAAGCGGCTAAATGAATATGACCTAGTTGAAGCGGCTTCAAATTTAAGTGGCTGGATCCACTTAATAAAAATCACAAGCTTTTCCAAATGGAGTTATTAGCATTAGACACAGTGAGTTTATAGAATCTTAAGGAAGTGGTGATGTGTGGCATATCATAAGTTTAATACACCAAACTCATTTTTTTTTCTGTGTGGACAATGGACATCAGAAAATGAAATTTCCACCTACTACTCCCTCTGTTCGGAATTAGTAAATACATTTGGTCTTCCAAAATTAACTTATTTTAATTCCTTTGGAAAACCAAATGTACCTACTAATTCCGGACGGAGGGAGTATCAGGTAAATAAACAGTGTAAATTGTGAAAGAATAACATAACTCGAACACTAGATTCAACAGATTCTATAGCCTGTTTGATTTGAAAGCTAACACAAAAGGCGACTTCACGTAGCAGAATGTCAAAGTGCAGAAATCACTTCACACAGTTTAGGATTTCAGATACTTCCATCTAGTCTGACAAACGGCTAAAAACACAATTGTAATCCACCGGATACACCCAAAGCAGAGACATTAAAGTGACAGAAAAAGGCGAATCGTGTAAGGACGAATCGAAAGGGAGTGAACCCAAAATGGTTACCTCTTCGGCGGAGACGGAGATCTCGTTGGCCTTCTCCTCCGCCTCCTGGCGTATGAAGCTGACCATCTGCTGGATCTGCTTCGACACATCGCCGTCGTTCATTTCCGGATCGGATATCAGGTCTCCGGTCGGTCGCCGGCTTCTTCGGTTCCCGTCCGCCTCGCGTGGCCGATTGGAAGAACGGAAGAGCAAAGCTGGACTTCACGGGGTACGGAGATGTCCATCTTAAGTGTACAATTTTTATTGCACTTCCTACCCTCTCTGAGCTGGATGCGTTTCTCTTGGTTGGACGGTGCACCTATTTTCTATGTACCACTATCGTATCCCTAGTGTGTGGGACCGGGAGGCCGGGACCGAATTTGTGCTGACCCTGAGTTCGTTTAGCCTCACCAATTTTCATCACCAACATCGTATTTTTTCTTTTATTCAGTTATTTCTTCCTTTTTTTTATGATGTGGCAGGCCCTCCTTGATGGTGATACGATATTGGTAATGAAAATAGGTGAGGCTAAACGAAATTTTTATGCAAAGGCCTGACCATGTCGATAAGATATTAGGTATGCGGCGCGTACCGGGAGGCTGTACTCATTGTTAGAAGTGGGCATAAAACCCACTTTGTTTTGAATGAGAATCACACATGTGAATTAGTTGAATGAGTGAATAGTCTCACATCGCCTAGAAGAATGTGATATTGTTAGTATATAAGGCACAAGTTTGGATTTCAAGTTAGGCTTTTAGGCCACCCCACTTTTGTGGGGGAGAGACATGTTGGACTCATGCACTTAGGTGGGCTAACTCACACGCGCGCGGCCGGTTCGGTTCGGTCAACAAGATAATTATTTTTTGAACAAATTTATTTGGTTTGATTTTTTAATTTATTTGATTTGGTTTCTATTAACCAAAATGGGTTCAGTTTGTTTCTCTTAAGAAAGTGTTTATTAACGGATGGGCACATCCGTTTGAACGGGAAATGGTGTCTTTAACGGGATTTCCTATAAAGTTATGGAAAACGGTTTTCTGCATACAAATTTCTGGATTTCGTCTTCTTCCGCTTTTTGCTTTCTGTGAGAGCATCCCATATTGTGGTTCGCCGCATGTACTGTGTTGGAGGTGCTCGTACAATACATAGTTAATCGTTTTATCCTAGGAGGCAGACACCCAATAATTCTAAGCACCGATAAAGAGGGTGAATTTTGCCTTAAGGACAGAGCGATTTACTTGATTTGATCATCAACATTTCTACTAACAATTTTCATTATCATATTTATAAAGGTACGCACATTATATCCTTAAGACAGTAACAGTAAGTTTTAACAATCATCACCAATTGGTGATTGACACGATTTTAAATTTGTGGGTCCCTCGTAGGCCCTTATGACTAAAAGGAGAGTCGTGTCAATCACCTATTGGTGGTGAGCATGACTTCCCCGTACGCGGCAAGTACCTAATAATTTCTCATCTATGTGGCTTTCATGCCACCCTTATAGGAGCCGTCCATCTTCAAGATTGATGGCACACATGCTTTAGGCGTGCGCTCTTGCTGTTTGGTGCCCATGGGCGGTGGAGTAGTATTCCAGGGATATCCAATAATTTTGTCGACTCGAGAGGTCCTGCTCTTCGTATGGTCCTGTGCCCCGCCTTGGTAGGTAGTACTGGAATATAGGAACATGAAAAACGAGTGGGCCATTTGGAGTTTACCTCATCAAATGCAATTTCTCTATTCAGTAGCACGCTATGGCTGGATTTGGCACCTAGCCCCTTTTTATGTAAAATCCGATAAATAAAGCATTTAATGGTGATGTGGTGAGTTTTGGTTGGAGAACGTAGGATATGGGAGGCCCACTTTTCTTTGTCTAACCAAAAGGTAGGGCTGCATCACGGGTCGGGTAGGGTCGGGTTACCCGAGATAGGACCCGAGAAATTAAAACCCGACCCGGACCCGAGATAAAACCCATAAAGCTAAACCCGACCCCGACCCGAGATAAACCCACAATACCCGACCCTACCTGAGAACCCGAGATAAAACTCGAGATTTTAATAAAATAATTAATATAATTATAAAAATCTTTAATTAAATAATTTATATTATAATAATAATAATAATAATAAATTATATATATTAAAAAATAAGTTATTTAAATAGTATATTTCGGGTCGGGTCGGTTTTTGAGTATTTTAAAGCAAAACCCGACTCGACCCGAGATAGAACCCGGGTTTTAAAACCTTGGAACCGACCCTACCCAAGATAGGACCCGACCCGACCCGATCCGGGTCAATGTCGGGTCCGGGTTTTTGGTGCAGCCCTACCAAAAGGGCACCTTACAGTATTCAACAGAACCACCCTTGTAATAATAATGAAGTTTTCTTGCAAGTGTTATTACTTACAAAGGTCGTAATTCTATGACATACACTTACGATGGAAAAGGTTTATATGAGCTCTGGCTCACGTGTACGGGCATGAGGTGAAACAATCTAAACCGCTGGATTGAGATCAGACAATGTACAACGAGGGCAGTGATTCAAACATGTTTACCGCCTCGAATCAAAATTCAAAAGCTCAGATCATCTCGGCTCATGCCAATGCGCTTGATCCTAGATCATATAAACGGGAGTTATTTACAATATATACCTAAAATTAGTTAGTATATACGTAGTGAAATCTGCAATGCATTCTATCATTTTTTACCACATAAGTGATTTTTTTTATTTAATGGTTCTATTTGCGGTTGAGCCTACGCTCATAGCAGCGCAAATAGAATGGCCATTAGGCCCAACGGACTCTAATGGGCCTGAGAAGTTCAATATCGACAGGAATTGGTGCATAGAGCGGTTCCTCGTTATACGCAACGTTGGCCAGTTGTTTGGGCTCTCCCGCCCCTTATCTGGCACCGAAGGCCCAAACGGAGGCCGAATCTGTATCAGCACCATCGGGGCAACTCAGAGTTCAGACCACCCTTTGAACGCCCTGAAACAGTGTCTTTTTAAGGGCGTTCACGGCTGTGGCACCTTAACGCTGGCCAGCTGTTTGGGCTCTCCCGCCCCTTCTATGGAACCGAAGACCCAAACGGAGGCCGAATCTGAGTCGGCACCATCGGGGACCAGCCTCTCCCTGAAACAGTGTCTTTTTAACCGTGAACGCCCTCAAGACGGCACTTTTTCAGGGCGTTCAAAGGCTGGTCTGAGTCTCCCCGAAGGTGCCTACTCATATACGGCCTCTGTTTGGGTCGCCGGTGCCAGAGAAGGTGCGGAAGAGTCCAAACAGCTGCCCAGCGTTCCAGCGTATAATATCATTTCCCTCCTCAGTCCTCATCTCAAATAAGTTGTCTGTAGATTGTATACTGCTTACTCTCTTGAGGCTTCCCGTTAAATTTGCTTCACATGCATGTGACATATTATTTGGAGTATGTTTTTTTTCAGCTTCTAGCAATAGTAATTTGTTTGACAAAAAATAATGTTTTATATTGGGAGAAGATAAACAATAATGTATTGGCAGTTAGCATGGTATCTTAAATCAGTTCACATGTTGAATCCGGTCATACATGTAGAATGTACATGCTAGCTAGCTTTTAAATGTTCGTTTTTAGTTCTATTTTTTTTCACAAAGAGGTACAGTGGTATCTAGCTTTTCAATGTTCATTTTTTGTTGTTTTCCCTTTGACAGCCACATGAACCGTCAAACAGATAAATATTGCCAAAGGCTGTCCTTTTCAAATCTGTAATCAATATTATCCGGCCTCTCTCTCTCTCTCGTATCACAATAAAATGCATTCAAGCAAAATCATCAAGAGCAAAAGCTAAAGCCACATTACATGGACCATCAAACATTCCCAAAGGCTGTCCTTTTTAAATCTGTAATCAATATTGGGTGCGTTTGGTTTCTGATTATTTGAAAAAAATCAGGCTGAAAGGGGTTGAATCATCTAATTAGCGTTTGGTTTCTGATTTTACTGACAGGAGCTGCTGATGGTGATAGGTGAAAAAAATCATCTATCACCCAATCAGCCTGCTGATGGCGTTTGGTTTCTGATATATCAAATTATCAGTCCTGACGGTGATTCGAGAAAAAAATCACCGAATCAGCAGAAAAAACCCAAAAATCACTGATGCTCGTTCGAACGAGAATCGGCTGACTGATGAAAAAAATCAGTCCAGCCTCTGGTTTCTCTTTCACCTCCCACTGCCCCTCGCTCGACTGCCCTCCTCCTCTCATCTCCCCCTCCCCGCGAGCCGGCGGTCCTGCCGGCGGTCATCGATCGTCTCACCCAGGCATCTTCATGCAAGCTCTTTCCTGCTGGTGTGAAAAAGATAGAAGCTTTTTCTCCTCCCACTAATTTCCTCTCCTCCTCCCCTCCCCGCGAGCCGGCGGTCCTCGATCGGTCACTGCCTTGCAAGCCTCCTCGATTTGGGTCGCAAGTCGCGGTCCTCATCCTCAGCTGCTGCTACCGTGTTCACCATCGCCGCCGGCCGGCCACCGCAGGTAAACTCACCGCCGCTATGCCCACACTACTATCGTCCCTTTTACCTTTCATCAACCCTCGCCTTGCCCCTGCCCCTCCCTCAATATCACTCAACGCTGCATACATATTTATGTGAAAGATACAAGCTTTTTCATTTCACGTGTGGTGTGGGTCTTTTAAATCTTTTGAGAGTGATTTGTTATGGTAAAAGATTTCGATTCTTATGCTGTTTCAGTGGTTTGCTAGAAATTACTGGTATGAGTCATATATGTCATGAAATCTGAATGCGATTGATGTGGGTGTAATAATTCATCAAATATCTGATTATTTACGCATTTGTTTTCATTTATGTTGATAAGTGTGTTTGGCTGATCAGTTTAGATTAGTGTGTTTGTTGTTTTCTATATGTCTATTATATATATGAAATTATTAGTAAATATGTATTAGGCGTTCATCTTTATGAATAAATTAAGCATTTATACATTGAGTTGTCTTGTTGGATGCATTTTTTATTGTTTATGTTGTGACTTCATGCAATTTGTTGCAGTTTTCATATCATGGTTTTGGGGTCTGATTCTAGTGCCACTGTGTCCAAAGAGCGACCCTTAATGCATCTACATAGCAGCTTCTAATAATCCTATCCATCATTTGCGGTTTCAAAATGCAACGAATGTTGTAGTTTTGAAACTAAATAAAGTAGTTTCAATAAGCTTTTTTAACTGGGTTATTGTTGATTTTCATATCCTTGGGAAAACTAGAATTAGTGTATGGCCATAGTAAAGTAAGTCAAAGATCATTTGTAGAAATGTCAATGGGGTTTTTGCCTGCATGTCTAGAATAACTTGGTTTATAGTTTAGTTTTCTGAAAGCCAAAAATCCTGCGACCAGAAACTGATATACTGCCACCATCGAAAAATAATAGATGCATTTCATTTTCCAAAATAAACTAATCATTTAGTTAAATTTTGGAAAACTATTATTATTTCTGGATAGAGGAAGTAAAAATGTGAGGGAAGATATAAGAAGGAAAAGGGTTATCATCTATCTATTAGTAAATAGGAATGTATTGTGTGCAAACACATGGAAGGAAAGGGGGTTCTAATTTAGAAATGAAGGGGTGCATTCTATAAGTTGTAACATTGGTCACGGTTTCTAATAGGTGAGAGTGATTAAAACTTGACGTAATCATTTTAAGGTTTGACGTAAAGAAGAATATGCCGTTTTGAGTGTCTTATTTATCAACCATATGCCTTGGCTATTCATGTTTCTGATAGCATTTAGGTTCTTGTAAGTTAAGTTCTCAGTCAATTAGCATGACACTTAAAGTACCTAAAGTGAGTAATGCAATGATATTTGTACAAAACTTGTTTTTGAAAAGTTTTGCATTGTTATACTAGCGAAAGCTGATTTATTAACACAATTTATTGATCTCCCTAGTTGTTAACTATAAGTTTAACTTGTACTAAAGAGCCACTTATATTTTTTTTAGTCAGTCAATCACCTCAAGTTCTTCATAAGTATCTTCCATTATACATTTAGCGTCCTGATAGCAATAATTATATGGAAGCAGATGGATACCTCAAATGTATTAATGGATGATCAATATACAGTGGATGGTTGTAATACTTTAATAGTGTCTGTTCTTGTTATGAAGAAAAAAAAGCATTTTCTCGAAATCATTTGACGAGGAGGACTCTGTAGTGCAGTTCTGATGTACCATGCTCATTTGTCCACGAGCGATGTCTTATTTGCCTAAGTGTGAGAAGTTTGCATAATTGAGTATGAGCCAATTTGTATTTGTGGCAAGAGCAATTAGCTATTGGTGAGGTTGCAGTGATTGTAGGTGATGTTTTGTATAATGATGTTATCTTACATCTCATTTACATGCATTTTTTAGGTTGGTAGTTATGCATCTCATTTACATATGTAGAGTTGTCGTCTATGGTATTTGAATATTAATATTTATTTTGTATTTGCTGTCTAGTGTATATGATCTGTTTTGTAATAATATTGATTGTTCTTTATGCCTTTCCTCTCATATGTCCCCTTTGTTGAGATGGCAAGCCCAGCCAAGAAAGGGAAGTATGTGAAACAGGTAGATTGTTGGGGCAAGGAGGAGCACTATGCATGGATCAAAGCATACTCTAATGCTTTGATTGCTGGACATAGAAAGGGCAAGGGACTTGAACCCACTGGCTATGCACTTGTGAGTGAGGAATTGAGTAAAAGGGACATACACGTGAATGCTGATGCGATCAAGACTCATTACGACAAGGCTAGGTACCTCTACAATGCTTGGAAGTGGATGTCTAATCACACTGGATGTGGCTTTAACCCATCTACTGGTACCTACACATCTGGAAATCCAGATTTTTGGAAGCAATTTAAGGAGGTGAATCTTTTTGTTCCCAATTCCACATTTCTTTTGAATGTAGCTTTCACATTGATATATATTAGTAGGCCTCATTTCAATTTATGAATTGTTCACATTGTGATAAGACCAGGGTGTTGTATGTGTCATATATGTCATAACTAACTGTAGCTCATGCATATTTTTCTTTCCATATATCTCCTTCATGTACATATGTTGTAATAATATTTGTCTTTGTTGTTGTTGCAGAAGCACCCTAAGGCAATGCGACTAAAGAGTTGGGGATACACAGATGATCTAGTGCAACTACTTAAGATTATATACGATGGCAACCATGCTACGGGGGACCATGCTTATGTTGGACGTCCTAAGCAGAAGCAGGATGCCAATGTGGCTGAAGCATCAAATCAGCCGCCTGAAGTGGATTACACAGAAGACGAAATACCAAGGATGCAACCTAATGACTTTGATCAGTACTTGGGAGAGGATATTGGAGACAGCCAATATGTACCCTTCACCAGTCTCCTTCGTGAAGATAATCAATCAACCCCCGTCCCCTTGCACTCCCCAACTATTCCTACATTTGTCAACCCATCCCAGGTGCAGTCATTTGTCGGTTGTTACAGTGAAAATCCATTTACATTTCATTTATTCATGTCAGCTGATATATTAGTTAGTATACATCAGTTGTTTTATTGCTTCTTAGTGGTTCAAAATTCACTATAACTCCATCCCTCCAACGAAGCCTGTCTGCCTGCATGAGAAAAATATGGTCTTAAGTGCATCAGCCTTAGTGGTTCAAAGCGTTAGTATACATCAGCCATACAAGTCCCATAAATCTACTTCAATTTCATCATCTATGCAGTCTTAATTGGACGAGGGAGTAGTTATACACGTATTTGAAAAAAACAAGTCTCCCTGATTGTGCAGAGTCAGACGGAAATATGGGGATAAGTGTCATCTTATCTTACTGATGAATGTTGTCTTGTATAGTTCAAAATGCAATCGTATGAGTATAAGTGTCATCTCCCTTCTATTGTTTGCATGTATGAGTATCTGTTGTATTGTGATTATGAACCTTCACTGTGTATGTATCTTTTGGGTGCTTTAATTTTTTGTAGGAATCTGCTGATCACGTATCCCCCCATCAAATGCCCCCTCCTGTGAGCAGTCCTCAAGTGAACCCTTCACCTGTGGAGAAGCCGGCTAGTAGTAGGGCAAAGAGGAAGGCTGGTGAAGCATCAGAAGTATCCACTGGCTTCCATGGAATTTGTGATGCTATGTGTGCTCGTAATGCCATAGCATTGAGGCAAGTGAACATCCAAGCTGATCCGGCAGCACGAGAAATGGCGCTTGCTGCGAAGGAGAGTGAAGAATACCGGAGATCACAAGCTCTGATGCGCCGGTTGCCAGAGTTTGATGTGACTAATCCAATGTACACAGAAGGCTTGTCATTGATGCTTGATGAACATAAAAGGCGTATGTGGCTGACAATGGAGGACGATATTGTATATGCCGAAGCTTGGCTGCGGGGTCAGTGGAAGGCGATGAATCCACCAGCATAGGTGTGACGGTTTATGGTAATGTGAGAAACTAAGGAACGGTATTCTTCATTTCAGCTATTTCACTTGTGTGTTATGATTTGTGACATGTATGATAATGCATGTGGATATTCTAATTTGTGACATGTGACTGGTGACTTGTGACTTGTGACTTGTGACTTGTGAAGACATTATTGACCAAAACCACATTATCTGCCCTCTTCCTGTGACTTGTGTAAGGCATGTGACTTGTGGAGAATATTGACTGTATTCCATGTGAAGTTATCGACTATTTCCATGTGAATATGGACTATTGCCTTGTGTGTTGGGGATATAAATAGTTAGTAGACTCAGTCACAAATCTCAGTGGTGTCCAGCCTTGTGTAGTTTAAAGATAGCTCTCTCCTATATCTGCAAACTACCCATTCATCAGGTATCCCTTGTCCACTTCGTCTCTTGTTTGACATGGTATTTCTGTCCTCTTGCATGGTTGAGTTGTCATGTTATACATTGCCCTTTTTATTTCCCCTAAAACTGTGTTACCTCTATTGAAAGAAAACTCAAACTCTCCTCTTTAGTTGTTAAAACTTTGTTAATTAGACTTGGCATGTGAAGGATGAGATTGTAGTTATAGTAATTGAAGGGGGCTAATAGTAGTCCCACTGTAATAATGGTTTTGCTGCTGCCGACATACCTTGGATTTGGACGAGACCCAATGTAAGTTTTTCAGCATAGAAGTAAGTAGCAGTTGATTCATTTTTTTAGGTCTCTGCTCAACCACTGCATAGTTTCAGGAAATATCTTTAATTTATACAATGTTAAGGAAATTTGTAGTCAGTATAGTCCCAGAGGTGGCGATATTCCGACCACTTGGCTATTATTGTAGTGTAGCTTTGTGGGGGCTTCAGGGAAATCATCCAACATGTTCTGTATACCTCTAGCCAGTAGATGTAAGATGTGCTCTTTATGTCTCAAAAAAAAAGATGTGCTCTTTATATTTTGTAAACAATGAACAACTGATGGAAAGTACGAAGGTAGAATCAGTTTAATGCCTCTTTTTCAGTATGCAGTATGAATCGTTGAGCATGTCCTTTCCTTTTTCCCATTGATTCTGTGATCTCGAGCATTGTGTTCTAAATCATGGAACACCTGCTTTGACTGTTTTAACGAAAATAATATTCTTTGAAAATTAACGTCCAAAGTGCATTTGGTGAATAGCAAAGTAAAATTTTCTCCATCGTGACGAAAATAATATCTTGTGGTAGAATGTTTGGAGCAAGTAAATGGGACTTTGCGATTAAAAAAAACTAAATGGGACCCTCAAAATTTCACATGCACCGTCCTCAACATCCAGATTCTCGACCTGGTGCTTATGGCAGGAAGCAGGTCGAGATTCTGATTCCGCCAACCAGACCTGCGATCTTATGTTTGGCCCACCAAAGATTCATCTCTCCTTCTACAAGTTCTTCTTGCTCTTGAGCACTTATTCATGTTGTCTTATATCAAATAGTTCTTGGTTGTGAGCTGCTGCTTCTAGCAGCGAATCAACGGCAGCTTGGTGAGAGTTGCAAAGCTACAGAAAGAAAAAGGTGATGATGTGAGATGATGACTTTTTTAGGTCTATGGTATTTAAGTAGCAGTTTATTCAGTGGAAGATCTCTACTGATAGGAACTATCATGGGAAGTACTCACTCTACTGATAGGAACTATCCGGCCTCTCTCTCTCTCTCTCTCGTATCGCAATAAAATGCATTCAAGCAAAATCATCAAGAGCAAAAGCTAAACTAATTCCAAGGAAGTACTCACTAAAGTCCTCTTTTATCACTCTGAAGTCCAATAATGTTCAAGTTGTAAATTTATGCAGTCCAAGGGCAGAAGCTATGAAGATAATTTGATGTGACATGGCATTATTATCGTGGATGAACAACAGTTTGGCCCAGCATCTGAAAGCAAATATCGGAGAAAATCTGATCAGACAGTAACCATTGCTTTCCACCCCATGCCACGTGGGACCCCTACCCGTCAACTCATTCTCGCAGTCCCGTGCTACGGCCATGTTTGTGCCACGTCATCAAATGGACCCCATCCTTCCGTTGCCGCCACAACCCCTTATTATCGGTTCTTGTCCCTTTCAACCAAGGTTTTCAAAACCGGACCGGCCATCGACCCGGATCGATGGCCGGTCCGGTTGGACCGCGGTTTGACCACGGTCAAACCGGGGTCAAACCGGAATGACCCGGTTTTGAAGTATAAATGGTAAATATATATTAAATAGTTAATTTGTATCATATTAACATAAGAGCCCAGGTAGCCCAGGTGGTTAAGGCTGTTGGTTTGGGAGGAAGGGGGGGGGTTCGAATCCCCCCTCAAACAACAACTTTTTTCAAAAAAAAAAAAAAAAAAAAAAAAATCCGTGACCGGTCCGGACCGGTCCGGTTTAAGACAAACCGGCCGGTTCGGTTTACCAGACCGGGGTAAACCGGGTGAACCGAACCGGTTTCCAGCCCGGTTCCGGTTCTCCGCGGTCGGACCGGCCGGTCCGGTCCGGTTTTGAAAACCATGCTTTCAACTCAGCATCAGCGTCGCCCGCACCTCCATCTGACGGTGCAGAATGGTCGATGATGTTGTAATGCACTACTACTACGTGGCCTCCGGTTCGTCCACGGTGACCACCATGTGCGGAAGGTGAGCTGGCAGCCGTATATCCCTAGTGGCATAAAGGTCTTCTTTACTGCGTACGATCCTTTGCTGACGACACGTAGCACGTGGGGACCTCTGGTCAGCGACATCTCGACATGGCGTAATGCTGCGATGACACGTCTCCACGTGATTGATTGCAGGCTTCTTTCGGGATGTGTGATGCGCATGCGGACTTGCCTTTGTCGAGGCCGAATCTCAACCGTTCATTCATAGCCTTCAGAGTGTGCGTGGTGGTAAAGGGGGGTTTTTTTGGCTTGTTTGTTTCAGTTGGCATGCACTTTACACGTGTGTTCCGAGAATCACGAGGAAAGTACACGATGCTTTCCCCACGGTTAGATGAGTAAGTGCACGACCTCTCAGTCAATGCTCAAGAGCACACGACGGGAGCTGGCCATTTGGGTGTGAAAAGTCAGTTTCATCCACTCCTAAAAATCCAGCTGTCCCAAAAATTCTAACAAGCTGGATTTTTTTCAGGTGGATGGTGCTGATTTATCACGCCCTAAACCGCCAAGCAACCACATATCTACTTCTATAAGTTTAAATTACATAGCGTCATAGTCAAATGACATAGATAAACGAAAAAAAAAATTATACTCCCTCCGTCCTAAAATAAGTGTCATATCTTAAAAAAAAATATTATTGTTATAAAAATGATGAGAAGCGGGTGAGACACTTATTATATTTTAATTTCTTAGTATGCCCTTACAAGGGCACACTTAGCAATAATTTTATAATATTTATCAACTTGAGACCTATTTAGAAGTACTTATAACCAAATAGAGGCAAGACCAGAGATTGACGCTCCCAATACTAAGGGGCCGTTTGGGGCGTGATTATTACAAAACATCCAGACTGGATTCTGGATATTTACTGTAGTATTCAGGTGGATTTTTACATCCAACTGAAACACGTCCTGAGGTGTTTCAGCTGGATATATAAAATATCCAGATGCTATAGTGTAGCAAAACATCCTATCTGGATGTTTTGCTTTTAATCACGCCCCAAACGGCCCCTAAGCATTTATTGCTGTAAATCTCGTGACTCAAGTCTTCCCTCTTGTCTGGGTCGGCAACGTGAAAATCCCTCCTCCAAAGCGTAAAGCCTTTGAGCTTGCCGGAGCTCTTCAAAGTTAGTTTTTCCTCATAGCGCATCGCCGTCATCAGGCTCGTTGCCATGCGTGACAAACGCCAATTCCACAGTCTTCTTCCCCTTCTTTTATGTGATTTTTAGTAACCATTAGAGTCCAACGATGGCATTTTTATGATTACTTGTCCATTCTTTCAACTACCTAAAGGATGTGGCACTTTTTTCAGGATAAGCAAATTCCCCATGTGGCACTTATTTTAAGACGAAGGGTGTGTAATGATACTATTAGAGCTATTAACATAAACTATACTTACAACCGTAGTGTTCATTGAGGTCTAAGTTGTTAATATCTTCCTGGTTTATTGGCATTAGGCCAACCATTGGGAGACAGGGAGTGGATTTGGTCTACGATTGGAAAATTATTTGATCCTAGTTATATGAGTGTTGTGGTTGGAAGTTTATTTCTTTCCTTTTTGTATCTTGTGCTTCAGCTTGTTAAATGTAACACCCGAAAAATTAGTAAGTATTTTAAAACCGAAATTTGACCCTCTTAATGTTTAGTTTGGTCATGTTTTGCCTTATGGAAATTAAAGTTGGTGAGAAGAATTTTCCAACGCCACCAACTATGCGCAATTTGGAGTTCGGAGTGAAAATATATGAGAAATTGAATTTTGATTGAACATGACTGCGATCGATCGCAATAAGAAACGATCGATCGGCAAGTTGAATCGATCGACGCCTTATCTAAACGATCGATCGTAGTTACTGTAAATTTGAATGTTTTGTTTCACGTAAAGCGATCGATCGGCACTAATGGCGATCGATCGGCTGTAACGCAGTAGTGTTAAACAATGCATACGACGATCGATCGCCGTATAGCCGATCGATCTCTGATTGCAGTTTTGTGATTTCTAGCGTGTTTTTGGGGTGGATTTGCTTGGGAAAGATACCAAATTCCAATGGGACTTGAGTTGCACGTCTCTAGAGGGATCATGAGGCCTTCCCATTGGTTGGAAGTGTCAATGATTTGGAAGATTAGTTTAAGAATGGATTCTTCCCCAACTTTATATAAACACTAGAGAATTGGCTTGTGCTAACCCTAGAACGTCCAGAGACCTTTTCCCCTCTCCTTCCCACGTTCACCCATCTTCCTTAAGGCTTTTTCTTGTGGGAGTTTGCAAGAGCTTGGAGCGGGAGCTTTGGAGGAAGCGGAGGAGACAAGCAACGCGTAGAGAGGCAAAATCTTTGGTGAATTAAGTAGGATGGTTTTTCCCCTCTTCTCTCTTCTGATTATATGCTTTTGACAAGTGTTTTAATTCAGCACCTTAGTTATCGTTTGGATTCTTGTGAGATGAATGAATTGTGTCATTATTTCTATGCGTAGTGCATCATAAATCATATGTGCATTCATGTTTCGTTTCTAGATGGGAATTCGCATATAAAGTCTAATACTTTATTAATTTTCCAAAGACTAGAAGTTCTGATATTGCTTGATTGATTATGATCCACGTTGAGTTTGTGCGTTTAGGGTGTGTCTTGCATTAATTGTTTTGTTTAGGATGTATTAATGTTTAAAAACTGTGTTACATATAAAAGAACACAAGAAAGGAGTGAACTTTAGTAATTCCAGATAATCCTAGGTTCTGTAATTGGTGTAGGAGGGGAGTATATGATCTGTTAATGATGTATTATTATTTATAATGTGTTATTAAGTAAGATAATCAAGTTTAATTAAGTATCACGCCCCAAATTTCCAACCCCAAAATATGCGGAAGCGATAAACCAATGAAGGTAATAGGGTCACAAATCTGGGACGGACCGAATACTCGATTCATCACCATAAATCCCATATACATACACGGGAATAGCAGGATCAATATGACGTAAACAAATGTTCAATTACTACATAAATGAAATAACTAAACATTCTAACTATCTTAGGCTTTTCAAGTATTCCCACGAAAGCGAAAAATTAAATAAGTGACACGCATGCCATGGAATAACCAAAAACCAAAAAAATCCAACAATAACAAAATAACTACTACGCTAACCAGTCTTTACGACTTTACGATCACCAACCTCCATGTCACGAATATGCTGATCACACCTCTTCAGCCTTAATCCCTGCATCAAAAGATGCGTGAGTATTCCAGAGGAAATACTCAGTAGGATGCTAGAAAAACTCACAGTAGAAATAGGCAATAAAGGAACCAATAACAAGCAGGTCCGATAACTCAGGATAATCATAACGCTGGTGATACTTACCAGGAAAAGATACAGCACCCAAAATATCTCGTTGATCAGGGTGGAATACATCACAATAATCAATATGACTCCAGACTTCCAAAGAGTAAGGAATTAAACAAAATATCTGATCTGGACAACCAATGTGACGAAGATGTCAATTTCTGCTCTCTGATCGGTCCACTTCCTCTATGGACTTCAATACCAGAACATCCTAGAGGTTCTACGTAGGAACCCGGCCATGCGTCTAGGGATGCTGGCCCCATTGGTACTTACGGGCACAATGGGCGGAGATTGCAGAGCTTCCGTAATGTCTAACAATCTAAAGCGCACGCGTTGCTGTCATCGGTTGAACTACAGAGGTTCATAATCATCGGAGACCACCATGGGTCTAGCTATGGCTCGTGAGCATACTATGATCCAATCTAAGAGTGTTCAACAAAACTCTTAGTGGAGAAACAGTTTACATGGAACTGGATTTGTCTAACCACAACCAAGGGCATTCTCATGAATTAACAATTTTAGGAATCAGACTCTCGAAGTAGTACAATGGAATTCTCAGCATTTAACAATGACTGACTCTCAAGAGATTAACCAACAACCGGTCTGTGCCTATGCACGAGCTGACTCGAAACTGAACTCTTCGGTATAGACTCAGTCAACGTCATCACCAAGCACTATTACAATCAAGATCATCCCTGATTCTCAAGACTCTGAAGTCAATGTCTCTCAAAACTTTAATGGTAGAATTGGAAAGAATAACCCTATCCTAACATCATAGTTTCATGGGGTCGAAGATGCGCGATGTTAGGCACCGCGAGCAAAGACATTGATGACAACGACATTTGGAATAGAGACAATACTCCACACATGATACTATCATAAGTACCCTCTAGAATTCTTATGCCATAGTACCCTCCTTGTGTTATATAATATATATACATGTAATCTTAGCATAGCGTTTTATTTATAACCGCAAAAGGACACTGTTATGGACACAACAACTCCATTCCCGGATTTTCTCCAGTCTACACAGAACGTCCCTGAAATTTTTATGGCAGCCAGACCTATGTCTGTAGATCATTACCCAATTTACGGAATAATTTTCCGAAATTTCTACAATTAGTTATGAATTTCTGAATGCAGTCTGTCGGTGCAGGTTACATCCTAGCCGAGAGCACTATACTAAGTAATAATCCAATTTTCACTTGTTGTTACTAATTTTAATCATAACTAAAGTCCTTTAGACTAAAAACCCTCTCACATTAGGCCTTTATTAGCTTCTGGTTAGACCATTAATTATGTATTAATCCGCCTAATAGTCTCTTTTTAAAACTGTTTTACATCTTAGCCTTAATGGTTCATTAATCCACAAACTAGACAACTTTTCCAGGACACCTCGGCTCCCGGTCAGACCTATTAACAGAGGTCTTAAGGTCCACGAGCAATGATCCATAAGGATTCTCACTTTCATCTTGCTAATACATCCCTTAATCTCTTTTAGATAGTCTTATTACCTATATACTATATCAATTAGGGCAAACACTACATAAAGTAGACAGCTTTATCAGGACACAGAACAACACCACGAAGTATGACTTGTGACTCATAAGGACGCACCAAACCAGTGGAATTACTTCTGATAGCTTGCTGTTTTTGGATGAGAAACACGAGAGTTACACCAATTAATGGATCGATTAGGTCAATACATAAAGAATGTGAGATCGGGTGACATACAACAAGAAAAGAGACAACTTTTCATAAACAGACCCTTATCTACACAAATCAGAGAATAACACTCATTGATAGACATCAGACATATGACTCACATGAACCGAAATTAACACATACTATCAGGGATGGCTTGATCGAATTGTGCATGAGAGATTCACATCAAGAAAGCAATCGGTATATTAATAAATGAATAGATCTCAGCAAATAGAGCAATTAATCCAAGACAATATGGGTCACTCATGTCACACATACATCAGAACGTGGCACTCCATATAAAGATCAAAATTTTAATGAAAGCATGCTGTGAGAAAAAGGGCATCTTACCTTTGAACCGGTACTAATTGCACGACAACCGGTTTGAATTAAAACCCGCTTCCTTGCGATCTCCACACGAACCAATGCACACCTCTTGCACGCACCACGAGAAGAAGCTTACTGATGGTTGGGAGAGAAGGGGGAGGACGTGATAATGGAGAATAATTCACCAAGAAAAGGGAGAGAGAGGGCTGCCAGTTCCCAAAAGGGATGGCCGGTCCTCTCAAATATGGTTTAAATAGAACAAGCCAATGAATGTCCACCGTCCATCTCCACCTCATCCAAGGGCCAAAGATCATCCCAGCCCCTCCCAAAACCACCAGCACGATCTCCTCTAACCCCAAGATTTTCTGTTTAGATTGCATTAAAGTAGGATTTTATTTTCTCTAAAAAACTTACCAATTTACTTATGTAACTTACCAAGTAAATGAAAACCCTTAAGGACTTCTCTTGGCACCAATTATATGCAAAGATGGCCACTTCAATCATCCCAAAAGGTCGTCCAATACACATCTCCAACATATTTTAATTAGGCTAATAAAATCCACCATTATCTTGATTCCCAATTGGATATCAATGATTTTAACACCAACTCAATTACCACGTTTAGATCCCTTAAACAGAGCAAGTCAGGCATGACACGTCTCCAAGAAATCCCCCAAAATCAGCTCAAGAAGTTTTCCAATGGAAATGCCTCGGGAAATACAAAACCACTGGCGATCGATCGGTCCGTATACGCGATCGATCGTCTTGCGATCGATAACGATCGATCGTCTCCCGATCGATGCCATTTGAAGGCAATCGATCGGTCTGACGGAAAAATTTTAAATTTCAATTTTTAATAAAATTTCTAGAATTCAAAATTACTCCTATTTAGCAATAAAATTCCACTTTAATAATACAAAAATTTACGGTCGCTACATTAAGAGTCTTAATCTCAGCTAGAACTGTTTTTGTGCTGACAGTCAGTAGTAAATAATTCATAACTAATTTAAATAAAATCAGAAAAATATAAAATCAGTGGGGTTAGAAACTAGACTCACGAGGGTATTATCAGTAAAAATTTCAGAGGTTAAATCTTACTGTACATAGCACAGTAGCCGTCGGAAGAGGACTGTTGTGCAGGAGGCAATGAGCTGAATCTGAGAGAAAATACTAAGTATACAAATAACATCATGAAATATGATATGATAATGTCTAACGTGTCTATACCATTAATTGGACTATATACTTATGGAATATCACAGTAAGAATTGGGTTAGAAGTAATCTAATTAGGTGTCAGTTTGATATTCTTCTTGGAATTCAAATCATCTAAGATTCTTTGATTTCTTATCTCTGGTATTTGTATTATAAAACTCTAATGTGTATGAGGAATTCCTATCTAGGGCTGAGCATGAAAGGTATGTATTGATTGTATGTTATTCCTTCTGTGAGTTGTTATTATTTGAAGTGTTTGGGTTGTCTTGTTACTCTATGCTACTCCAATGAGTGAGTTATGTGTTGACTAAAGACTTTGATACTTCTATCCATACTCCATGAGAGAGTCTATATTGGTAAGAGATATCTTATGATCTTAGAGTGTTGTGACCTCTTTCCTTTGAGATATTGCTCATATTGATTACATGATTGTTTTCTTCCACTGGAGATCTCGCAAGACCCTCCCCATGGTGGATTCATAGTATGCTCAATTAAGCCATTACTAGATCTTGCTAGGTCACTTATATTTATGAAATTGCGATTTCATACTGCCCGAAGGGAGGCACTATACGTACGTTAGATTGTGGACATTACGGAAGGTCCTCAGTCTCCGCCCATTGTGTCCGTAAGCACTGGTGGGGCTAGCATCCTAGGCGCATGGCAGGGTTACAAAGAGAGGACCCCTAGGGTGGTTCTGGTTTATTATTTTAGTCACTTGCGAGCGACCAGGTTAGCGAGCAGAAATTGTAACTCCTTTCACTTTAGATGTCTAAACCCTTTGATATGATTGTTATTCTCTCCTTACACATATGTTTGTTCGGAGCCCTTTTGATGTTTTCCTATACTTGCGAGTTAGAATTGTTGTTGACTAACCTTGCATGTATATAGACCTCGGTTCAGTTGAGATGTTGTGGGATATTCACAATCCTTTATTATTCTTATTCTCTTCATACTGCTTGTTTTAATTCAGTGGGTTTTTACATCCTACTGAGTGTTTCTATGAAATACTCATGCATCCTCTGATGCAGGCGCAAATGAAAAGTGAGATCAGGAAGTGCAGTAGTGGAATGGCAGATTGCAGGCGCCGAGAAGAGTTTAAAGACTATTTAGTTATTTGCTTTGCTTTTATTGATGCTTATGACATTTTGGCAATTGTGTGCCATAGACTTATAGGTTTATTTTATTTTGACTTTCTTAAATAGATTATTATTAAGTAAATTCATTTCATAGTATTCATTGATGTCTATTATTGTATTACACTGATTGCGGGCATAATCGATTACACGTCCTTTTGAGATGATTGTAATCGGTTGGAAAATCAACTGTTCGGCCGCGTACCCGGGATCTCTACCTCGATATGTATCTCATTGGTTGGCTTCTGCACTCCGATCGAGGTATGGGATTTCGGGGCGTGACATTAAATATTGTGGAAGGCGATTTTGTTTGGTCTTACTCCACTTTGTAGCGAGGACGGGTGTAGCTATACAAGTTTTAACGGATGGTGTGTGCCCCTTGCATGGAAAATCGTCTCGCCAATATATCGCCGATATATCGGTATCGGATACAAACCGATACATCGATACCATATAGTTTCGGTTTTTAGAAATTTTCCAAATATCGCCGATATATCGGCGATTTGGTTTTGGACCGACATATCGGTATTTTTTAAATTTAAAAAAAAATTGAATATTTTTTGAAACTTAATTCAAAAATAAGTTTTGAATTAAAAAAAATTAAAATTTTTTTTTGAAAAAAAACTTTCATGTTTGTTTTCTATCCTAATAATGCATATTTTGAAATGTATTCTTTGTTTAAATTAGTATAAGTCATTTTAGAAGTTAGATTGTGAAAATATACGATAAAAACTAGTTTTTAACGACCGATATTTTTTTATACAATATCTCTAATATATCTCCGATATTTCGTCTCTTTGGCCGACCGATATTTTACTGATATCCAATACGACATTCCATGGCCCCTTGTGGGCCTTTGTGAGAAAAAAAAACCTTATCCAAACTATCATTTGTAATCTTTAATCCGAAGTATATTTCCACCGTCCACTTATCAACTTAGTAAAAAGAGAAGATAAGCATAAACAACGAATTACTATAGATTGTTATATTTAGGCTAGTAAGTTTAAATGTAGTGCTTGAAACATGAAAGGGTCTATGTTTAGCTAAGAGAAATAAGATTGTAATCAGTATTTTGTTTAAGAGTTATAAAAAAAACATAAAGGGCGTTGTTCGCATCCACGGGGCATGCAGACTTTAACTTAGGGGCCATTTGGGGCATGAAGACTGGATATTTTGCTACACTGTAGCATCCAGGCTTTTTTCATATCCAGCTGAAACACCTCAAGATGTGTTTTAGGCTGGATATGAAAAAATATGGATCTCACAGTGGACGTCCAAAATCCACTTTGGATATTTTGTTTCTTTCACGCCCCAAAGGGCCCATAGATATGTCCCAAGGTAGATGCTGGAGTAGATGCCATTGTACAGTGAATGCAGGTGCGGGAAAGTGATGGATGAAAATTAGAAAATTACACATTAGTTGAGTCTAATAAAGCTAAATTTAGTTGCCAAGAAAATCCCATTAAGCTAAATTTAATCGGCAAATAATCTCAATATCTCATTTACCGACTACTAAAAGGAAAAACTTAAGACGAGAAACAACTTATAATTACTTGGAATTTGGTAATCCACGAAAAAACGGTTCCAGCGAGGATCCGGCGCGTCGCGTGGACGGACGCGAGGCGCCTCCTCCAATCCGCCCTATAACGTACCGTCCGAGTCCGCACCACGTCACCCACATGAGTGGTTAGAATTACCTTGCAGACCCGACCGCCCCCGGCAGCGGACGTGTAACACACCCCATCTTCCGCCACGTCCGCACGCCTGCCATCGACGGTCCAGAGCGACCGCCTCCACCTGGCCACATCCACCGTAGGCTCGTCTCTTACATGCTGTAAACACAGTCAGATATGCTGACACGTGTTTCGATGATGTGGAAAGTGGAGCCCATCTCCCTCCCCGATCTTCTTCTTCCCGGCTCGCTCCATCCACTTCCCCGTCTCCTCCCCAGGCTGGGAAATCAAAAAAAGATTTAGACTTTGAGTTTTGGTGGAACTCTTCTGAGTGTGGCTTTAGTGGGGGAAATTCAGGAGGTTTTGAGGGATTTGTACGTGTTTTTGGGGTGGAGACGCGGGAATTTCGGCGAATTGTTCGGCTTGGTTTCTGGGCTCTGTGAGGTGGGTTGTCTCCTTGAGCTGCTTGTTGTTTGCGTTCTTGTGGTGTTTTTTTTTTGCAATGTGGAACGAGTGGTGAACCTCGAATCCTTCTTTTTGAACTTCTTGTTGTGTGTTTTGAATCATGACGGTCTGGTACTTGAAGACGATTTGTTTTTAGAATAAGAACTGGATCTTTTTTATGAGCTTTCGGGTCGTCAGCAATTAATGTTAACAACGAGAAGTTGCTGAAAAAGACTTGCTTTTCTTGCTCTAGAATAAGTATCTCAAATTTTTTGATGAATCGATTAATGACAGGAGATATAACAGGGGAAATAATACGAGAATTCAACCGTGTTTGTTAGGGAGTATGATCTAAAAAACAGTGATTAGCTCTTTTTTATCTGTAATAACTAGCTCTAATTAAGGAATAACATACAGAAATTTTTTTGGCTTTTTGTCAAGAAATGGTATTTCTGTCTAGAGATCACATGATCTACAGTAGTAAACTCCTCATAAGGCTTAGGATTTAGCTAATCTCTGATTTTTTATACAATGATCTCTGATTTCTTACCACATCTTAAACTAAGCTAACTTTAAAAGCTGGGATCAGAGCTCTTTCAAGTCCTTTAATCTTGGAAGAGTGGGAAGTTGCGGTTATTTCTTAATATACCAGATAAAATCAATTAGCAGCATGTAATCCAGTTGGGTCTTGTAGAAAACTTTCATTAGACTCGTCAGTCCCTCACTCATGGCAGTATGTGCTTCTATGGTGACGCGCGTGATGTCACGTATTTACAGCCTCTACGAACCTGGCAAAGGTGGTAACTTTTTGGAGGTTTCTGGCCGGACCCGCTTGCTTATGTAGTTTGGATTTTCTTAAAGAGTATATTGTATCTACAGTCTTTTGGGTGTCCAAGTTGCCAATGCTTGACAAGAGTTCTGCTTTACAGCTGAACAAAACTGACTCAGGATGGTTGATTAGGTGGAAACTATATATATAAAAGGATTAGGTGGTTCCTGTTGACTTTTGTATGAATTTTGGGAAGGTTGTAGTTCGTTTAAAGAATTAAGACCAAATATGTTCTCTTTTTCAGTTATTTTGTAAAATTTCATCGAAGTAACACTATTGGTTGTGGCCTGTCAAGTTTATTATAGAATGACCATACAAACGATATTGTTGCAATACAAGGAAGGATCACATTTCTTCTCTTTTGATTTTTGCTGCACTTTAATGCCATTAATCTGATATTTGCTTTCCAAGCATGAATATGTACTCTCTTTGTGGACATCGGAATGAGGCTTTCTATAGATTCATGGAAGTGTGCTCAACTGCAGCTTGATTGGTGCCAATGGGAAAAAGTGAGGCTGAGACCCCTGCAAAAAACGATAAAGTGCCTTCTCCTTTGCCGGTGAGAATTGAGTAGCACTCTCTTTAGATTCAATGCGTGTACATGCACCATGTCGGAAAAAAATGTGTGTACCTGCACATGCTTTTTAGAGCTGTTCATATTCTATGATTATTTGAGAAATTGCTTGTTTGATACTTCAGTTTCTGAAATTGGAATTTGGATGGAATGCTTTTGGCAGGAACAGGGCCATCCTCCTCCATACCCTGATTGGGGAGCGGTTCAGGTTATTCACTGGTCAAATACTGCAGATAGTGTCTTGTTTTAATTCCGGTTTTCCATCTTTCATGACATCTTCATATACCTAGGCATACTATGGACCGGGGCTGCCGCCTCCGTATTTTGGCTCCCCAATCGCATCTGGGCATGTTCCCCACCCATATATGTGGGGCGCACAGGTATTTTACTAGTTTCTACTTAGTGACTACGGAGTTAGTAATTGTGTATTTACCACATTGAAGTGATGCTGCGTGATTCTCTAATTGTTTATGCTATGAAATTAGAAAAGATTGGTTATGCATGTGTTTTACAATTTCAGTGTAATGCCTCTCTTTTCTTGCTAGAGCACATCTCATTCATCATTTTTTTATTCTTCTTTCACAATCAGCCAATGATGCCTCCGTATGGGACACCTTATGCTGCCATGTACCCACATGGAGGAATCTATGCTCATCCATCAGTTGCAATGGTATGTACTTCTTTGAGTTCATTGCTTCCTAGTTTTTTAAATGAATTACCAGTTTATACTCATGATTGCTGGTTGAATTAATTGGTGAACATGTGACTCAAGACAATGTGATTTTTGCATTTCATAATGCTCTCATTTACTGTGATGAATGATTCTAAGAATTGTGAATTGCATCTTGCAGGGCACACATTCGCATGGCCATGCAATAACATCGTCTGCTACATCGACTGACAATATGGTATTTACGATTTTTTTGCTATACTTGTTTATTGGTAATATTATGATGGCCTAACGTTGTTATCTCTGCAAGCAAGTACTGTATAACTGGGACAAGCCAACACTAGAAGCTTAGAATATTTCAATGAAGTCAGTTTTATATGTTTGTTTATCCGTACTGATCCTCTGTCATACTGTGATGACTGAGCAAGATGACATCGCCACCCAAGTCATCAGGTAATAAAGATAAAGGTTTGATGAAAAGGTTGAAAAGTCTCGATGGACTTGCAGTGTCAATAGGCAATGGGAGTTCAGAAAAAACACAAGGAGGTTCAGAACATGAACCGTCAACAAGGTTTATTGTTCTGTAGTGTACATAGTTTATTTTGTATTTATCTTCAGTGTCTTTTGGTTGTCTTTCACCGGTTTCTCTGATGAATAATATACAAACTTTGACGGTGATTACAGCGGGGAATCTGACACAGACGGTTCAAGTGATGGAACTGAGGATAATGCTCAAGTGGGGATGCACATTATTTCCTTTCTGAATTGTAGAAATTTCGGGACAAGTTGCACTCACCCTTTCTGGCTTTTCCTCTCTGCTTTGATTTTCTTCAGGGAAGAGAAAAGAAGAGAAAAGGAAGCGGGGAAGACCTGTCAGTGAAAGGTATTAATGTAGTGTATATTTGTATCTTAACAATGTTGCACTTTTGTTTCTTAATATGCATGCAAATATGCTTAATTGCATGAAAGTGCTTTATGGAAGGTTAGTTGCAGTTATGACAAAGAATTACATCTTATTTACCTTATAGTAGCATACTAATTGCAGGGAAACATCTTTCATTATGCCAGGTCTAGGTTATGTATGTGTCAAGTGGTTTTAGGCAAAGACTAAAAATAATTGGGGAATAATCAGTAAGTTTGCTGCTTATATAATCCTAAATGAGATACTTTGCCTAAAGTATCTTATTTAAGAATCTTTTTTAACATTCTGATTGCTTTGCCTAAAGGTGATGTAGTACTGATAAGAAGTACATCTCTCTCTGTAAAACAATCCAACACCCTGAACTAAATATTGTTTCTGTCCCATATTAATTATCCTATTTCAATTTTCAAGTTGAACTAAAATCAATTTATTTGAAAAGCCAAATAGGACTTTTATGTTGGGCGGAGGGAGTATATGTGACCAATTATGGGGCCTTTTGGGGCGTGAAAAATCAGAAACATCCACATTGAAAAATCCAGCTGGTTAGTGGATTATCCCAAAAATCCACTAACCAGCTGGATTTTTGGGAGTGGATAGAACTGATTTTTCATGATCCAAACGGCCCTTGTGTGGCAAGAATGGGAACTCTGCAAAAGGAAATACTCCTGCCGCCGATGCATATACATCATTCCAGCTGACTTGGGGTGATTACTCCACTGTTCTCTATTGCTGCAGGGCAACCAGTTGGCGCTGGACTGAACTTCAGAAGTTTTCCAAATGGTAAAACAAGAAGCATTGCATCTAATCTTTCTGTGGCAGCAGGACCCGGGGTCCCTGCTCGTGATGGATTTCCATCGGAACTGTGGATGCAGGTAACTTGTGCAAGTTGTTCTAACATAATTGATTGGTTTTTCACTTCAAGACATTATATGTTGTGATTACTTTCAAAGTAATTTATGCGTGTAACGTGGACTAATGCTTTCTCCTTCTCATGATGACGTTGTTAAGGATGAGCGGGAGCTGAAGAGAGAGAGGAGAAAGCAGTCTAATAGAGAGTCCGCTAGAAAGTCACGGTTGAGAAAGCAGGTAATATGCATGTTTATGTTATTTACGTGCATGGTTGTTTTATGTCAGCCATTTTCATATCGTATGCAATTGCCTGTGTGGTTCATCTTTTCATGTCTCATTTTTTCTATCTGCATTTTCAGGCTGAAACTGAAGAACTAGCTGTCAAGGTTGAAACATTGAATGCCGAAAATGTGGCTCTTAAATCTGAACTGAATCGCATGACTGTCAACTTAGAAAAATTGAGGCAAGAACATTCAGCTTTAAAGGTATGTTCTAACATATCCGTCTTTCATTAATATCTTTGGCTCTTAAACTTTATTCAATCCATTTTACCTTTCATTTTGTTGTTTGCACTTTGCATTTTGTGGATGAGGCTGACTAAGAATAGCTCTTTTTTTTTTACTACAACCGCTCCATGGGCAGTAACCCACACACACTACTCACTCCCTAGGTAGACCCCACACACTCATTCCCTAACTAGGCCCCATATGGGCATACAGATGCAGCTTTTTGGAACATGTTATGATTGATCTATTCCTTTCATGTTTGAAAAAAAAAACCGAAAAAGCAGAAGATGAAGAGTGACAAAGGACAACCTGGAGAGTTGGAAAGTCCTAATGGAAAGGAACAGCAAGGGCGCTCACCTGTGAATATTGAGAATTTGTTGTCTAGGGTAAACAACACGGGCTCAGTGGCTGGAAGTGACGAAAATTCAGATAATTCTTCCAATGGCAAACTCCACCAGCTTTTACAGTCTAATTCCAGGTCTGATACCGTGGCCGCTGGCTAATCAACGTAAACAGTTGCTTTTATATTGTTTTGCTATCTAACCCTTTTTTGTATTACAAGCCCAAATTACCTCTTATGGTAATCTGGTTAAGGCTCAGCTGAATAGGATAGATTAACTTTGAGAATGGCAACAAGAGGGAAGTGGTAATATTTATGCCACTTGTACGTGTTTCTAGGGAGGGAGGAAAGGGGGGAAGGGAAAATTGTAGAGTATGACTGTGTTCAGAGTGTTAACAAACTGTGCTTGTTCATTCTGAGATGAATGTTAAAGCAAAAAATCTGAATTATCTGAAAAGAAACAGACTGGTATATGTGAAGCTATGAACAAAGCACTAGCTTACATTGAGCTGTAATTTTTTTGGGGGTGTTCTAATGCAAGCAAATTTATATATTTTGAGTCGATCAGTGAGGATGACCGCCATTTATGCCAATCTGGCTGTCCTTTCCCTTCCGGGTATCAGGTATCAAATATGTGCTGTCCTAACTAAAGATGAGTTTTGGCTGGCGTTTCGGTTGGCATTAGATCGAAGATAACTCAGTGATGCTAAAATTTCGTATTTTTTCAAGTTGAAGCAGGTAGCATCATTCGGCCGGCTTCATTTGTTTTGTTACTTTTGGTGATTCATTGTGCCAAAACGAAGTATGACATCTAGGCATATAATTGGCTGGCAACGGTTAGGCTCGAGCTTGCTGAGCAAGTTCTTTTTATGCACTCCCAGAGTTTCACATTAATAGACCATTTAATGTATTCACTTCCTATCCGCATTTAAAAAGGAGTGAAATATATTGGACTCAAGGCGCCTACAAAAAAGCAGAGTTTCCCCCTCCCATGTTTTTGGTCATGAGAAATGTAATGATGGAACCATATTTTTTAAATGCATACAGGCTCGTTGGATGGAAGGAGAATTTTCTAGTAAACAGTTAAATTATTGATGGCTTTGAATATTTATCCATCATTGTTAATTACACCATCCGTTCTTCTAAAATATTATGTACATTTGACAAAATTTTTATTTTTATTAGACCATGAAGCACACAATGAAGTCACGACTCCTCTAGATATCCCATCCAACTCGTATGCTTGTTTACGAATCAAGTTCATGTATATAATATTTTAGAACAGTGAATATTTTTAAATGTACATAGTATTTTGGAACAAAAAGAGTACTATTTGGACTAAAACTGTTGCCCATGAAATAAGAAATCAACATCTTTGACCCAACATGCATGTTACCTAAGGAAATGCAATCCAGCTTAAGCTTTTTCACAGTTCTGTGGTGCAATATTTTGAACTAAAGAGGAACCTGGTAAGCCAAGATGTTTAAAAAGCTTCAAGAGGTAGGACCATGGAAAATCGTCTCGCCGATATATATCAGTATCGGCCCTAAACCGATACATCGATATCAATTAGTATCATTTTTTTAAAAAGTTTCAAATATCGCCGATATATCGTATGGGCGATAGGTTTCGGACCCATATATCGGTATTTTTTGAATTAAAAAATTATTTTTAAAAAAAATTCAAATTTTTTTTTTAAAAAAAAAAACCTTTCATGTTTGTTTTCTATTCTTATATGCATATTTTAAAATTTATTCTTTGTTTAAATTAGTATAACTCATTTTAGATGTTAGATTGTGAAAATATACGGTAAAAACTAGTTTTTGACTACCGATATTTTTTTACACAATATCTCCAATATATCTCCGATATTTCGTCTCTTTGGCCGACCGATATCTGATACGACATTCCATGGGTAGGACTGGGGCATAGAATGCCGCTCCTCGGACAAAGTTTCCAAATGGTTCAGTAAAAAAGCCTTGAAGAGTAGTGGGCTAGGCTTTTAGTCCGTTCCAGGTAACGCCAATAAAGGATGCCTGTACCTCTTGCCCATAAAGAACTACCACTGGATGCAAGTGTTATTTTCAGAGGGGGAGAGGGATCATATAAAAAAATTTCAGGGTTTTTTCCAGTCCATGATTGGCTAAGATAAGAGCACAAGAGTGGCGGTGAAGCTGTACATTAACCAGAAAAATTCATAGTACTCCATATTAAGGTACTCCAGATGAGATACAAAACCACTTCAAACTATCCCAGTCGCAGGATGAGGTCCCGAAAGCACTTGGCAATGGAGAGGTCTTGTAAAGTGATTCCTTTAATTAATAAAAAAAGTTACTCCTTCCGTTCAAAAAAACCTGGCAGCATTTGAAAATGAGTTAAAGTTATTGGCCTGCGGGGCCTACATCATTTTAAGCTTCCACTTACCCCTGCACATGCACGTATATGGGGATCTATTGGTCATAGGGCAAATCCACTTATATTCTGCAATCTTTCAATGTAGTCAGGTTTTTTTAGGAGGGAGTACTTCAAACTATATGGAGATTGAGTAATAAATTTGCAACCTTATACCATAAACACAACTAGGAAGGGAAAGATCGATTGAGCTAATGATTACAACTTCTATTATAAAAGACATTGAACTGAAGCCTAAGGACAATCTGTGAACGGTTTTTTTTTATACACAAGAAACTAAAGCAAGAAATTAAACTTTACATGCACGAGAAAACAAATATCCTTTTCCTATCTAGAACTAAAGCCTGCATGATTTCCTTTGGAGGAATATTGAACCAATAAACTAAATACTGATCGAAATTTGCAAGAATGTCAGCCACTTGGTTTTGTTGCCAAAACCATATTACCTAGCCAATAAGCCAAGAAATGCATATTACTTGGAGTTTCTGCCGGAATGCCATATGACTTAAAAAAGCACATAATCTTTTCAAAATGCCCTTCTAACATCGTTCATGGTTTTGCACACCTTGACACACGCCCTACTACAAAAGTTGAAACTTACCTGTAAAGAAACACTTATAACGGACGCCCATTGGTGCTTGAACTGCTCGTGACCATCGAAGGAGAGGATAAAAATAGGTGGAGCCGCAAAATACTTGTTAGTGAGCGACAAAGTGCTATTTACATATTTGTCAAGTCAAATAGAAGTTATGTAAATAAATTTAAGATATCATCATAAAGATAAAGAAGATGAAAATAAAGAACGCAAAAATAATGAAAAAAATGAATAAAAAATGAGGGGATATGACTCCTTGAATTTTGCCATAACATCATGTACTTATGTACACGACCTCACTCCAAAATACACGACAAGTAGTGTGCTCGATGACACACTTCGCAATGAGGTCGTGTATATAAGTACACGATATCAGGGCGAAATTCAAGGAGTCATATCTCCATAATTTATTATCTATTTTACTCATTCTTTTTGCGTTCTTTTTTATTTTTTTTCATCTTGTTCCCCATGAGGATATATTAAATACTTAAGGGGGTTGAGATCGTGTATATATAAGTACACGATATATGGGCAAAATTCAACGAATCATATCTCCCTTATTTCTTACCTGTTTTTGCTCAATTTTTTACGTTCTTCATTATTTTTCGTCCTTTTTTTTCTTTATGAAGATATCTTAAATTTCTTTACATAGCTTCTGGCTGAGTTGACTAATATGTAAATAGTACTTCGCCACTCATCGATGAGTATTTTGTAACTCGATTATATTATTTTTATTTTCTCTTATGGCCATGAGCAGTTCAAGCACTAATGAGAGGCTGTTACAAGTGTTTCTTTATTGGTATGTCTCAACTTTTGTAGTAGGACGTGTGTCCAAGCCCAACGATCTCAAAAGGGTATTTTGGGAATAACATGTACATTTTCCATGTTATATGGTATTCCATTGGAAATTCCAGGTAACATGGAATTCCTAACTCAATGGCAAGGTAATATGAAAAAAACTCCGAAATACATGATAAAATGAAACATGGGGATACCCTGCCTTAAATTATTTACTTGTCTGGAGATAAGAAAGGATATTCCAAGGCCCTTCTGATTGGGGTAATCAAAGTTATCAAACATTTAGAATCATCTTGAACATGCAGTTTTTCCAATTTGAGATACGTAGCCAACTGGATACCAAGATGAAGAATTTGTCCACAACAAGATGTCTACAAATCAAGGTTTTAAAAATCAGTCCGGTCATTGACCTGGAATTCTTGCGGAGTAGGGTCCAACCAGGTTCAACTGGACGGTTGCTGATGTCATCAATACAAAAAAATGGAGTCCCCTTCTCCAAATTTTATATGATATAATTTTTTTGCATAATTTAATGTTCTCGGTGTAGTAATTTAATAAACAAAACACCCACATTACAAAAAATAAAATTTTTAAATAAAAAAACTAATATTTTTTTAAGATATAAAAAGAAAAAAAGATTATGTGGTAGGAGATTCTACCAAGATCACGTCGAAAGAAAATAAGAGGATGTCGCAAAAAAAAGAATTGCAAGAAATTGTATTGAAAATGGGTTTGGGCCATCGTTTCAAAAACTGGACCGGCTCAGCCTGTTCGACCCGGTTCAATAAGGCGGGTTAAATTGAATTAACTGGGTCAATCGACTCAGCCAACCCAGCTAAAAAAATCTACCGGCTCTGGGCAAACTGGGCGGGCCGGTTCAATTTTTAGAACCATGATACAAATGGCCTTTATCCTTGTAGGTCAAAGGGCAAAAACTCATAGTTTACGGCATCTTCATCGAGGGTACATGACGATCATTGCTCTATATCACATTAATTATCCAGATTGAAAAATCTAAAATACACTAAAATTAATTAAGACAATTAACTTAGTTGTTAGGTAGCCCCAAAGCGCATGCGAGAAAGGTTTATATATACGATCCTCTTTGTGACTAGTCATATCGTGCCATATTAATAGCTCGCCAAGAAAAAAATGTGATTTTTGTTGAATGGTACCTAACAACTACTTAACAACTACTTTCACTATTTGCAAAGGTAATCAACTACTTATAAATTAGATTGTACCAAAAAAAATATTAAAAGGGAAAATTTTGAATGAGATCCATCTTATTTGGCTTATATGACCTCAGTTTAAGTCAAAGCCGTTAGATTGATATATGATGACACTCCGGAGGAGAAGTATGTGTCTTCCCCATATTAAAGAGTATTGTCGGATAGGAATCTAACGGCCGAAAAACCGGTTCATGCTACTTACATGAGACCGAGCTCATATAAATGGGTCTAATACTTATTGGAGCATTAATAGTGGAGAGTTTTTTTTCACTTGATATCTGACGTGGCTTTAGATATATCTGGCCACGTGGACACCATATCACTCGCGCTCAAATCGAAACAAAAAGGATGAAAAAAGGCTAGGCGCTGAATGAATACCATCCGTCCGATCATTGTCGCGCCATCCTCATCTGCATGCCGGTTGCCACGTCGTCCCTCTCTCCACGTGATCTCAAGTCTCAACCTCCCCCGAGAAGATCGGGTTAAATTCCGTTTCCCCGCTGGATTCCGTGATTCCGAATCACAGAGCACACTACGAGGAGACCTCACTTATACTGCCAAGCCAGTCAGATGCTCCAATTACATCGACTCTCTGGTAACAAATGAAAGTAAAATTGATAACTAGAGAAAAACTCACATTATCCACTTATTTAAGAAAAAATTTTCAGTGTAAATACGACAGCAAGCTGGCATGCTCGCTGGGTGTCGATCACCGAGTCACTGGGTGTCGATCACCGAGCGAGCAAGAAGAGACACGCAACCCCCTTGTGTAATTCAAGATAGCATGCATTGTGGTGCATCATGATCGAAATCTGATGGTGTGAAATTCAGCTTGACCCTTGTAATACAGGGGTCTTGCAAGTAATCCAAGGCCACCTAGTGCACACGCATGGGCACGTGCATTGTGCACATGTGAACAACCACCTTTCACTGGGCACCAAAATAAAAGCATGAAAAAGAATAACATGCACCCAACACATTTATGGGTGGATGCTCCACGCACATAGCAAATTATCAAATCTAGATCTGACGACGAGCACGAATCCAAGGGTTGACAGCTAGTTCAAACCCACCTGCCCCTTGTATTTACATGCACCAACGGATCGAGATCCCACGGCTGTTGTCAGGCACCCTAGAAGCCAAACACGATTCGTCCCAATTTACGCATCTCAAGAGCTTCTCATAAGAGATAAGTGTTTGGTTCAAACAATACAGACTCTCCACTCCATGCACGGTAGGACTCTTGATCAGAAAACAGTGAAAATCTTATTTGAATTTTGACCGTTTATCTGAGAAGATCCTACTCCATCATCATCTTCACGTATCTCCGTGTTGTTTGATCTCTCTGCAAACTCATCTGAAAATCTTGATAAACAAATCACTTTAAAAAAGAAATCGTTACGAGCTTTGCTTGCTATTCTCCTTGCATTCTACTGTCACTCCTGTCGACGACTCTCCATTCAGTTCCATATTTGCTTCCAAAGCAAAAGGTGCGCTGGTGGCTCTGCTTTCACTTCATCTCAAGCATGCAATTTCATTAAATTTTTCATTAAATTTGCACTTTTTATGGAAGTGCGGATCTGTGTATAGAGCCTCCCACAAGTTCGCCGCATTGCAAATTGATTTCCCAACACTTTGGAATTGCCTTGCATGTTATTTAATGACGTTTTATGGCAGAGAAACGGAGCAGAGTTCTTGAGCCATGGCGGATTAGCAGTTATTTTTTGTTCTGGGTATTGGTTTTTTTCATGTGGAGGTGGTGTATTTGAGGCTTTTGAGCATAAAGATTGCGGCTTTTTGGGTGGTTTTTGTGTTTGTGGTTTGTTTTGATTCATGGAGCATTGTGTCGATCTGCTTTTCTCGTGCATTGGCGCTTTTCTGATTTGGGGTTGCTTGTTCTTGTGATTGCGTGGTGTATGAAGGTTCACGGGACTGGAGTCGAGTCACATGAAAGTGGAATCCTCAACTGTGTGCATGAACTGTTATTGCTTTAAATTGTGTGAGTTTCTTCTGGGGACCAACACTGTTCGAGGATAGAGAAGAGGATCCTTCTTGCTTTTCGCCGGCCTTGGATTGGAGATGGGTCATTCGTCGGCGGTTTGGGATCAAAGGGCGGCAGTACAAGTCACCAAGGACTGGAATGGCATTGATCAAGTCACGCTTAGAGTGCCGCGGGGCGCTTCTGCTCGGGTTTGATACTTACCCCTTTTATGTTGGAAATTTGGCTGGAAATTTTGATTTGTGTATTGTATTATTTGTGGAATTCCGTTTGTTAGAAATTATGAGAAATAATGAGAAAATTAAATGCTTGTGTTGGATTGCTCTTTGAATTGTTCTAATTACTTGTTGAATTTATGACATGAATAATGGGAAAATTAAATGCTTGCGTTAGATTGCTATCTGAATTTGTAGTAATTAGCCGAGTCTTACAAGGTTTGGTTTATTTTTTGATAAATTATCTGTTAGAAATTCAGGTTAGCTTGCATGGTGGGCAAGTCATATCTTGGAGGAATGATCGAGGGGAAGAGCTTCTGTTCACAAGTAGCAAGGTGTTGTTTTAATTCTTCTCAGCTCTCTGGTTTATGACCTTTTTTTTCTTCTTTTTTTAAAGTGCTGTGATGATAAGTTATTAAGATGGTTACTGAGCAAAAAATTGATTTTAAGATGCTTTCGAATTATTGCAGAAAATTAGAATTTCTGCTTTCATACGAAAAAGCTTGAAGTGTGAACATAGATTTATTTTCCTTGTTTATCTGAAAAGAGCCACCTACCTAAGAAGCTGATTGCCATCTAGTTTTGTCAACTGACAGTTAGTTTCTTAACATTGTTGTGGTTCACGAGTTTAGATTCATATGGCTTAGTGCAATTAGAGTATTGGAAAATAAATCTTCGATAATTGATTCTGATTCTACGTTTTGTATGATATGCTGCAGGCGATATTTAAGCCGCCAAAAGCCATGAGAGGCGGAATCCCCATCTGTTTTCCTCAGGTACTTTTAACTTTTTAAAAATTGAAGCAGTTCTCTTGTTTATCAACAACTATGGATATCTATTAACTGGTCAAATTCGATGTCCTTGAAGTTCGGGAATTGTGGAACTCTAGAGCAACATGGCTTCGCTAGGAACAGGATTTGGACAATTGATGAAAGCCCTCCACCTCTTCATCCTAGTGATAGTAATGGAAAAGCCTCTATCGACCTACTGCTCAAGCCAACTGAAGAAGATCTTAAGTGTTGGCCCCACTGGTACAACTTTGCTCTGTGAAAAATTTTATGCTTACTTTGTGGAAGGGCTTGAAAAATTAGATTCGAATTTTAAACTATACAGAATGCATAACTTCATACTAGTCATTTTTATATTTCTATGTTAATAAAAAGTCAATGGGCAAAGACAGTTTCATACAAAGGTAAGCAAAGTAGATCTATCACTATTATAGATATATGGGAGCCTTGTGATGGGTCCATTTTTCGTAAGAAATGAACTTTGATCAACAAAGGCAATTGATTTGTCGTAACAGCAAATTTTTATAAGGTGGGAAAAGTTCTACTGGGAAAAACGAATTTGTAGTAACTATAAAAGTTTATAATATGTAAATTCTTTTTGCGAAACCACTGGCAGGTGAAATGTAGTTTGATATATGTTTCTTATTTTTTACATTATTATATTCCAAGGTTTGACAAACATGACTGTCAGCAACGATCCCTACTATGAACCTCTTAGATGAAGTCTGGCTTATTAAAATATATAATCTGTTTTTGCAGTTTTGAGTTTCGCCTACGAGTATCTCTTGCGCTGGATGGAGATCTTTCAATGATATCTCGCATCAGAAACATTGACAGCAAATCATTTAGGTTCTCCTTTGCATATCACACTTACCTAGCCGTTTCTGACATTAGGTAACTATATGAATTGCTGGATTACAAGTCAATTGCACTCTTGCTGCAAAGACTATCCATTTTTATCAGTGTCTTCTCATTTCATATTTGATGGTTGCTTATGTGGTTATTTTTGTCAAAAGTGAAATTAGAATTGAAGGTTTGGAAACTCTGGATTATCTGGATAATCTTTGCCACCGGGAGCGCTTTACAGAACAAGGAGATGCTATAACATTTGAGTCAGAGGTAAGTCGCTTTCTTATTCTAGAAAGAAAAAAGATAAAAAAACAGAGAATAAATGAAGATGCAAAGCTTGATGCAGCTCTGTTTGTATGTTTGCATTTTGGGAAACTAAAAAACTATAAATTATAACTTTGAAATTTTAACATAATAATATTGAGGCATGCCTGAATGATGATGATCATCATCATCACCATCATCATCATACGCCTTATCCCAGCTATCTGGGGTCGGCGGCATGGATTATATACCACATTTGACTCTTATCGGAATCAAAATGGTACAAAATCCATACAAAGAAACATAGTGGCAAGTTTTTACGGGAGCGCATGCCTGAATGATGGCCTCTCATTATCATAGACTTCATGAATTGTCATGTACTTAAAGCTTTTCAACATGCAGGTGGATCGAGTTTATTTGAGTTCTCCAAAGATTATTGCAGTCCTCGACCATGAAAGAAAACGGACGTTTGTTTTAAGGAAAGAAGGACTTCCTGATGTCGGTATGCAAAATGTCCCTTGCTTATTCTGTAGGATATATAGAATAGCAAATCTGAAAGACAGAAACTGTAGTAGAGCAACTCATATGATCATATGAATGCATTGTATATAGTGAGCTATTCCATGGGTTTCTTTTACTTCAACAACTATTCCCCGTAAGATTTTAAGTTACAAATTCCTAGATCACCTGTCTCCACAAAAGAATTTAGGACATATCATTCCGCATGCACCGGAATATCATCTTTTTGTGGCAGATAGGATGGTTATAAAAATCTTATGGATTTATTAGTTTATCTTTTGTCTGCTTTTTGCCAGTGGTATGGAATCCATGGGAGAAGAAATCCAAGTCAATGGCAGATTTTGGAGATGAAGAGTATAAACAAACGCTTTGCGTTGATGGTGCTGCTATTGAGAAACCAATCACCTTGAAGCCTGGGGAGGAATGGAAAGGACGACTGGATCTCACTGTTGTATATTCCAGCTATTGCAGTGAGCGTTTTGATTCCCAAATGGGTGGCATTTGAGAACAGAAGCCCCTATTTTGAAAGCATGATTTTCAAAGTCGTGCATCACATGAAGGTGATGCAAAAATTCCCTTTGCGAAGAAAAAGTTGTTTTTAGTACATTTTTTAGCATACAAGTGGTTTATTAGTATTTTTTTTTTGTTTAGTGGTTATTTGTTTTTTCATACTCAACTAGCTCAGGTATAGAACGCTCAACTATTTCGGTTGGGTTTGAGTGAAGTTCTTCTAGTGTTTTCATTTCGTATACAAAAGTTCCTTCAGACTTGTATGAGGTCCCCTCCATCTCATTTTTTGCAATCACAGCTTCCTCTTGTTAACCAAGCGTTTAGCACACAGAGGACTACATTTAAATTATCTTCGAAAATCAACAGCTCCACTTCATGGTTTACGCAGACAGTTTGCATTTTTCTACATCAATCTTGAAAATTTTCTTAATCCTCGTACAGCCAATGTTTAATCTTCCCCACTAAAGATCTCATCCATCGGTCATTTTTTACCTTCCAACGTAAAGAATTAGCACCCAATATAGCTCTAAAGCAGATCAATTAAGATGAGAGAGCATGCGGTAGGAGAAAGCATTCATTGGTCCCTGGTCACCACATTATCGTTAACATGCGGTGCTCCGGACAAATCATGCTTCACCATAAACCTAAACCTAACATTGTAAATCGAAAGCACGTGGTGAAGCGCAATTGGCTTGAAATGTCCCGTCTGCACGACAATGTGGTGGTCTGGTACCAGTAAATAGTTTATAGTACCGGGTTAATTCAAAACAGTGGCTCTGACATGAAACTTCCTCCCTAATGCGAAACACATTCACATGATTGCACTAATGAAGCATACTATCAAAACTTTTACCTACAAAATTTATAAGAAACTTTTACTTACATGATACATTTTTAACAGCACGTGGTAGGGATTGAAAGTTTAAGCAGTGCACCTATAATCCAAATATGTGATCGTTTGAACTAAATAAGGCACTGCTAAATTGTCTCGTGTTCAAGTCACCGCCATCTAGAGCAGAACCAAACCGATCAAGCCACTGAGTTGGGCTAGGGTTTTCTGCCTCCTCAACCCAGTCAGAAGTCATATCTATATCTTCGACTGTGATTGGATCAACCTCTGAAGGCTTCCCCCTGGCCATGTTTGCTAACTTGAGATTATAATTTATATACAACAGATCATTCAGCGTTTCTTTATCCAGCTTGTTTCTCTTCTCAGAGTGAATCTGCTTGAATGTATTCCAGTTCCTCTCAAACGTAGATGCACTGCACACTTGACTAAGTATCCTAACTGCAACCCGTTGCAACCCTGGTGCTGAATCTCCATACTGCTCCCACCACATTCCTGCACAACGACATAAACAAAGCATCACCGTGTCAATGGCCTTCCTGAGTGTTACATAAGTAGTCTGATGATTCCTTTTTTTTTCTTGTTACGACTCATGGACCCTGCTACACACACACTATACGCCAAGGGACTCAACCTTAGAATTTTTTCCTCAATTGGAAAAGGCCCACTAAAATGTGTGACTGGGATGCAATTCTGCTGAAATTTAATCTCAATACACAAAGTGGTATGACTAATTGTATAAGCAATTCGTCTAGCAAGAATTTCAAAACTATGTTAAAAATAACCATGCAAATTGTTTACAGATGACCATGGTGATAATTATAGATGACAATAAAGGTATGAAGAATTCACATATGATGAAGCAAAATGAGTGACTTAAAATGGAGACTACCCTCCAACATCAACTTCAACCTATCTAGAACACTTACTCCAGCCATTTCACCCCTGAAATTGACTTGCGTACTAAAAACTAGTCCATTCAATGTTTCAAGACAATGACGATTTTTAGCACAAACTTAATAACATTTGAAACAGAGAGTTCAAACGCATCTATTAATAAGGATACCTGGTGAAACTGTGTTCCGAGATTCTCGAGCTAAGTTACAACCAAACAACCCTTGTGACTTCTTGAAAGCAAAGATCTCACTCGTGATGTCCTGTCTTAGTTCAGGTGTTGGCAATAGCTTGTCCAACACAACTAAGAATTCTGCCTTAATAATCCCAATAAATTTAGTTTCAGGATTGTACTGAATGCTTGGATTCAGAAAAGCTGCAGCTGCATGGAGAGGAGAATGCAGCTGATTTTGCCATCGTCTATCAACTATATCCAAAACAGTTTTGCATTTGTTCTCGTCCATTATATAGTACGTCCTTATCGATTCCTTAGCCTTAGTCATCAATTCATAAATTGATCCCACAGCCGGTTTACCTCCAGAAACTTCCCTTAAAACTCTAAGTATAGGCTCTGAAACAGCCACTAGCTCTTCAATTGATCTCCAAAAATCTGCATCCTCAATATAAGCAATGCAAGATATACTCTGGGACTTAGCAGCATATGGAGAAGAGGAATACTCCGGACAATTGAACATGTGCTTCAACCTAGCTCGATGCTTCAGCATGGACTGCAAGGAAAGGAAGCTAGATGCTGCCTTTGTAATGCCTGTGCGGACGAGCTCCTGCCCCCCTGTGAATCTCCTCATTAGCTCCAAAACCCACATGTTGTTATAAATAAATTTCGAAATTGTCTGGGCTTGTAAGATACATCTGTTAACCCAGTCAACCTTCGAGAAGTCCTCTAATATCAAGTTCAAGCAGTGAGTAGCACATGGTGACCAGAATATTGAGCTATAATTTTGCATAATATGGTGGCCAACGCCAACATAGTTTAAAGCATTATCCATGATAACTTGGACCACGTTTTCTGGGCCACAATCTTGAATTACAGAATCAAACAAATCAGCCAAAGACTTTGTATTCTTGAAGTAAGCTGAAGCATCAACAGACCTGTGGAAGAATGTTCCAGAAGGAGATGAAACTAAGAAGTTGATTATAGCTCTCGATTTGTTGTCAGTCCATGTGTCAGCAATAATCGTACAGCCTGTGGTGGTCCACTCTTTCTCAATTTCTCTGGACTGTTGGCTGACTTCAGACTTAATCCTCTGGAGCCATGTGGTCCTCAAAGTTTCAGATGATGGGGCCCTAAAGCCTGCTCCGCACTTTGCAACCGCATCCACCATTAACTGATACGAAGATGAACGTGCAACACTGAAGTCCAGCTTATTTTCAAAAAAGAATAGTGCAATAGATCTCTCTGCACTTTCCCTGTCATATGAAGGGTGTGGTCCAAATTGTGTGCCTCCAGGAAAAAGTTTTGCAACTGGAGATGGTGTATCCATAGGCACTAGGGCCTTACAAGCAGACATATTGCCTAAAGATTTGGTCTCTGCCGGCCGCTGTTTTTTTGCACTGGCATCTTCCTTTCCCTCTTCCTTAAGTGCTATAATTGCCCTTACTCTGTCAGTAACATCATCTCTTACTTTGCTACATGGATGAACACCTTTGCTAGGTAATCGAGATAAATGATGCTTCAATCTACTGATGCCCCCATTCAAAATTCTCTGGCAGAAATTGCATCTTACCTTGTTTCCTTCCAGCTTCTCACAGTACTCCCAGCATACATCTTTCTCTCGAACCACTGCATAAGTATCCTCATGGGTATAGTTAATCAAGCTTCCAGTATTGGATAAATGGAGGGAAAATCAATAACTAGCATGAAGTAAACAAGAAAAGCCACTTACTAGTGACAGCTTGAGAGCAAAGCTGTTTCCAATATATGACCTTTATAGACACGATCTGAGCAAGGAGCTGAATAATAGGTCATGTGGTGTAATATATTTCCATCAACTTATTGAGCTGAGTCATATAAACGAAACAACTGAACATGATCAGTGAAAATTCAGAGAGTTATGGCCATTATTTTGTGATCTACTAGAACTCTTCAAAGATTTCTAAATATTTGGCAAGCCTGATAGAGTTTTTACAAATGACCCTGGATTGGCAAACCAATTTAATAACACCAATCAGTCACGGAACGTTGAAGGGTATCTCATTTCCAATTAGACAAATTACTACTTTAATTGGCACCCAAAAAAGTTACTCCCTCCATCTAAAAAAAATAGGTACAGTTAAGCTTATTTCCCAGCCACAGGAGTTTTCCCACTTGTGGATTTAGCGTAGATTAAAATTCTAATTTCTCCACAATATAGATATTTTTTTCGATGGCAGAGAGTACTAATTTAACTAACAATATCTGGAGTGAGGAAAAGCCCATTTGCCTCTCCTTTTTTGTGACAGTATCAAAAAAGGATTTAATTGGTTCATATATTACGATTGTGCACATCATATTCAATAGTACCAAGAGAATTCAAGAAGTGCAAACATGTATTTAAGACACAGATCTAATATCTACATTGCCCCAAATCAGAATAACTTACAGTTCCTCCAAGTTTTTCGAACGTCCGACATGTGGCCAGGTAATGTAGGACCTCAGTAGCTAGTTAGGAGTAACCTTATTGACCCAAAAAACTTAAGATTAAATTAACAGGATCTAACCAATGAGCGTTAGCTCACACTTATATGGAAAGAAACATCACATAAATTCGCCCATAGCCACAACCAAATGCTGCGCTTCAATTAAATGTTGGTTTGTAATTTCAGAAACCTAGGTCTCACAAGAAACCACTTGGACTACATTTTGGCCCAGAGATCACCACAGCTTTTATTTTTTGGATGGGTAAGCCACATTCACCGACACTATATGCGCCAATGGGATTCGATTCTGGGACCTCACCACAACCGGGAGAGATCCCACCAGCCCACCAAAGGCTGGATTGGCAAAGATCATATAGTCCCCTTCATTCAAACAGTGGAGTTCTACTGAATGAGAAGCACTACAAAATTTACAAAATTTCATAATCGGCAGTTCGCTCCCGCCTATATTCACACAAATCATCTCCATTTCCGAACAACGCACTCTATTCTAAACGCAACCCTACTGACTCAAAACTTCTACTTTTCGCCACCCTTACCCAAATCAAAACTCAAAATTTTGACAACCAAGTGAAACCCAACATCCCATTTCAGAATATATGCAGACAATTCCACAAATTCAAGCCAGGAAACACCACACAAAGTAAAACTTCAGCGTTTTTTCCTTCTTCCAAATTTCAATTCTTTGATTCGAACAGCCAAAATGGATTCCATTTCTGGTGAATCTCATCCCATATATCTCGCATTTTGGCATGCGAAAAGAACGGAAAGCTCAGAAAAGAAGGGAAAGTCGCAGCTCACCTGGGACGATTTGCAGAGATCTTCTCAGGCGGGGAGATACGGGGGAGGGAGCGTATCGCGCGATATTGCGATCTGAGAGTGCGAGTTTAGGGTTCTCGGCTACGGCCCGGAGAAGATAGAGATATTGGGCACGCGCGCTACGTTTTTATGACATCATCGCCCTTTTATCGGTTTTTTCCCACTTGAAAATGGTCTTCTGTGCGGTAAGCGCACGGTATATTGAGGGCTGGCGATACTTTTCCATGAAATTTTGGGGAAGTATCGTAGCTTTAATATCGATCGATGGACGATGATGTCGTCGATACTCTCTGATGGTTCGAGAGAATATCGAATCTCGAAGGAGAGAGCTCGGATAGTAAAAGCGTCTCGTGTCGGTTTATGGATTAAAAATTAAGAGAATCTCTTTTAATTATAAGTAGGCAATTGTTAGTTTTTCTCTCATTTTTATGTTTCTTTTAGTTTTGTGTGAGGCAATTTCTCCTCTAATTTTACTTTTGAACTTTTGACGGCAAGATGGGAAGCCCTATAAGCAAGTTCGGGTTCAATTTGTCTGCGAAAATTTTGATGATGAAGTGTTCTTCTCCAAGAAAATTTTGATAGTAAAAAACACTGCTAAATGTTTTGAAAAGATTTTATTAAAAAATAAAATTTTGAAAAGATTGTATAAAAAAACGTTTTAAAAATAAATGGGGCATGCTGATAGATAGGGTAATGATATTACTACTCCACTTCTCTAGTTCATTTTCGTATTGTGCATGCGCATGTGGGGCACCAAACTACAACATGGACAAAAATGTTGCATTATGGATTGACAAGATTTTCTCCGAATATAATTCTTTGGTAGTTTGGTAGGTTTATCCATAAAGGTGTTGAATTGTCAAACCGATTACATGATGTCTACCATATAAGATATTGATATGGGTTTGTCCTATATTAGTTGTCACATTTTGAGAGGAGTCGGCCCTCCATTGTGTGTGTGAACTTGTGGAGATGGTTAGGCTTCCGTGGGCCCAGGTGGGCCCACACCTAGATGGAAGAGACACTTTTGTTGTTTGTAACGGTTTTGAAAGAATGGTCATAAAAAAGAAATTATTCAAAAAGTATCACCTGAATTGAAAATACCCAAACTGGAAATAACTAATTTGGAAATTGCCAAATTAGAAACTGCGTGATGGGTTGTAACTCCCCAATTATGGGGATCCGTGATGAGGGAATAAAGGGGGACATAATTGTTCACGTCCCCCTACCTTTTGGAGTATTCTCTTTCTTCTCCCTAGACCATCTTCTTGATCTTCTTTGGAAGAATTTTTTGCTTTATATGAGATTTGATCTTAGAGATCATATTAAAAGAAAAGCTTCGGAGAAACGCAAGGAAGTGATATTGCTAACTCGTGGAGAATAGCGAGTCACATATTCACACACGAACGGTTGTAAAAAGGGTGATCTCTGACATATTACAATTCTCTACGAAGAACGGTGTAACTTGGGCACAAAGGCCGCAGGTTAGTAGTATATGTTCTTGAATTTCTTTGATTGCTCATGATATAAATAATCGTTCGTTTATATTGCTAAAATACTTGTACTCGATTGTATATTTGTGTTTGTGAGTGCAAGGTTATTCCTCGTGCAAAGAGAATTTGGGAGAATTTGACACATACACGACGCTAGATCCGCTTCCGCTGCGGCTCGATTACCCTACAGTGGTATCAGAGCCTCGATTCGTGTATGGTGTGAGAATTCCCAAAAATCTGTGAGGGATTATGAGCAATCGAATTAAAAAAATCGTTTTCTTCGATTTGGCTATCGATCGGCTATTCAGACGCGATCGATCGCTAAAGGTTTTCTAACGAAGAAGACGACTGGTAACGATCGATCGGCGTCGTTTGCGATCGTTCTTAGTTACTGGAAGCATCGCTTCAAAGAGAGAAACGATCGATCGGCAGTAATTGTGATCGATCGTATCTACTGTTAAAAACCAATATCGAAATTGCGTTAGAAACGATCGATCGACAGTATTTGCGATCGATCGTATCTACTGGAAAAATTTATTTTTGTGCAACAATCGATGCGATCGATCGGCTTGTAAATACGATCGATCAGGCTTACGATTGAATATATCATTACAAGCAGAGCGATCGATCGACTAAGTATACGATCAATCGTATCTACTGTAAGTTGTGCAAAGTCACCAGCGGCTGGCTGCGATCGATCGGTGAGATTGACGCAATCGATCGGGTATTTTGACACGATCGATTGGCGGAAAAAGATATGAAAAACTATTTATTTTGAAGCAGTATTTTGTGCCACTTAATTATCTGATTATTGATAGTTAATTAATTATTCAAACTGTGCTGTTTAACACTTATTGTCCAATTCCATTGATTGTAGATATTTATCTTCAATTTGATTGCGATACTTGCTAATTTCGTAAAAGTTGCAATGGCTTCCCGTATGGTCTCCAGTGAGTTGGCAAAGACTGAGAAGTTGAATGCCACCAATTTTATTACCTGGAAGAGGTGCATCCGTCACATTCTGTTCCTAGATGACTTGGGTCATTTGTTGAACCAAGTTGTTGAACCTTCGGGTGAACATAGTATTGTTGTTCAAAAGAGAGAGTACAAAAAGTTCCGGATGGAGGATGCACGAGCAAAGACCACGATGCTTACCTTTATGGAGCCTACTATAGAGTTACTTTTGAGAAGCATAAAACGGCCAAAGAAATGTATGAGGCCATTGAGAGGAGGTATGGAGAGCATACTGAGGCACACATCAGGTTGCTCCACACTTGCTACACCAACATGATGATGGATGAGGGTAAGAATGTCCTTGAGCACATAAATGCCATGACCATTATAACTAGTGAGTTGGAGATGCTTGGAGATCCAATTTCATTGGGGGTCCAAGTGTCTACGATACTCACTAGCCTCCCTCCATCATGGGAAGCAGTTGTGGTGGCGTTGAACCTGAGTGATAAGAAACTCACTCCCGATGACCTTACTGCCAAGCTGGGCTTGGAGCAGAAAAGGATATAGGATATGAGGGCCTCTAATGCATCTGCCAACCTTGCTCACCATGTTGGCTCTAAGAAAGGTGGGTCCTATGCAGGCACCTCAAAGAAGAACTTCAAGAGGAAAGGAAAGAAGCCTCAATTCCAAGGTGGAGACAAGGCCAAAAACAAGAAGAAGGGAGCCTGCTTTACTTGTGGCAAGATGGGTCACTTTAGCAGGAACTATCCTAATGGCTCCCAGGGCAACGAGAAAAAGAAATAACAGGGTGGAGGAAAGGACATAATGTGTATGATTTCTGAGGCACCGATTGTGAACACTAACACTAGAGGTTGGTGGCTTGACTCGGCTGCAACCCGTCATGTGGCTATGGCAAAGGAGTTTTTTGCTGAGGTGAAAGAGATTAGTCCCGGAGAGCACAAGATCTACATGGGGAATAACACCTATTGTGACGTGCTGGGGATTGACTCTATTCGTGTTCCTCTTTTAGGGGGAAACACTCTGGTTCTCACAGATGTTTTGTTTGCACCTACTATTCGTAAGAATCTGATTTCAATTCCTTTGTTGACTCAAAAGGGATTTAAAGTCCGGTTCAAAGGTGGCAAGGGAGCTGTGGGACAGAAGAATAATGTTTTATTTACTGCTTCACTTGTGGATGGTTTATTAAAACTTGATGTTTCAAATGACTTTGCTAATATTAATGAAATAGCTGATTCTGAGTATATTGTTGCTTGTTATGTGGATAATGCATTGTTGTGACATTTACGCCTGTGTCATGTGAATGTGATAAAATTACACCGAATGTCGGGTAGTGGGTTACTACCTAGAATAAGTGATAATTTGCGCGCGTGTGAAGATTGTTTATCTGGAAAAATGACTAGGCAACCTTTTCCAAAAGGGCAACAAGCAATTGACCTTTTAGAGGTCATTCACTCAGATATTTATGGGCCTATAAATGTCAAGACTCAAAAGGGAATGATGTATTTTATTACGTTCATAGATGACTATTCGAGATATGGTTATGTGTACTTGTTATCGAGAAAGTCTGATGCCTTAGAAAAATTCAAGGAATTTAAGGCTGAGGTTGAGAACCAATTTGGATGGAAGATTAAAGTTCTGAGAACAGACAGAGGTGGTGAGTACACATCTGATTTGTTCAAGGACTATTATACAAACCAAGGAATAGTGCATCAATATACTTTACCGTATACCCCTCAACAGAATGGAGTCGCTGAAAGACGTAATAGGACATTGATGGACATGGTAAGGTCCATGTTAAACCACTCTGAACTAGGAACGCAGTTTTGGGGCGAAGCACTAGACACCGCAGTCTAGTACTAAATCGAATACCTTCTAAGTCGATCAAATTGACCCCATATGAGTTATGGACGAGAAGACGTCCAAACTTTTCAAACTTGAGAGTGTGGGGGTCAAAGGCCAATGTGAGGGTACCTGATCAACTAAGAACTAAGTTGGATCCCAAGACCATAAAATGTAATTTTATAGGTTATTGTGACCATTCGAAAGGGTATCGATTTGTAGTATACCATGATGATGGGTCAGTGGGGGTTATAGAGTCTAGAGATGCTTATTTTCTTGAGGAAGATATAGACCTTAAAACTCCTAGTCAAAAAGTGGAACTCTTTGAGATAGAAAAAGAGAAAGTTACTGTCACTAGTAATGTATAAGTGATAGGTAACATATTCAATGAGGATGTTAAAACTCGAGCATCAAAAGAGCGTAGACCTTCAGTTTTGTTGAAGGATTACTATGTCATGCTTGATGAAGATGAGATATCGGTAGATGAACCTGTACTCAGTGATCCAGTCACGTTTGAGCAGGCTATGTGTAGTCCAAATTCCAAGGAATGGCGAAAGACTATTCAAGAGGAAATGGATTCGATCTTGAAAAACAAAGTCTGGGAGATTGTTGACTTATTAGACGAACGGAAACCAATAGGGTGTAAGTAAATCTTGAAGAAGAAGCTCAAAGCTGATGGATCAATAGAGAAGTGCAAAGCTAGACTTGTAGCGAAAGGTTTCACACAAGTAGAGGGCATAGACTTCAAGGAGATGTATTCTCCTGTGTCTAGGTTCATCTCAATCCGATGTTTATTGGCAATTGTGTCATACTTAGATTTAAAGTTGCACCAGATGGATGTAAAGACTGCCTTCTTAAATGATGATTTAGATGAGGAGATTTACATAGAACAACCCGTGGGGTTTGTTGTTTCTGGGGAGGAAACAAAGGTGTGCAAACTTATTAAATCATTGTATGGACTGAAACAATCGCCAAGACAATGGTATTTCACTTTTCACAAGGTGATAAGTGAATATGACTTCGTGGCCAATGACTATGACCATTGTGTTTACTCCTTTAAAGATTGGAGTAGATTTATGATATTGTCACTATATGTAGATGACATATTATTGATGGGGAATGACACTAGTATGATTCTCAGTCTTAAAGAATGGCTCAAGATCCAATTTGAAATGAAAAATATGGGTGAAGCATCTTATATCCTCGGGATGAAGATTGAGAGTGGTAGAAAAGCGAGGAGGCTAAGTATATCGCAGGAATCATACGTTGAGAGTGCATTGAAACGCTTTGGAGTGATTGGTTGGAAGACCATAGATTCGCCCATCTATAAAGGGATAGTTTTGTCCGAGAGAATGGCACCTGCATCAGACGAGGAACATCTGAAGATGCAATCTGTGCCATATGCGCAGGCTATTGGCAGCTTGATGTATGCCATGAACTGCACTCGACCTGATTTGGCTTTTATAGTAAGCCTTGTGAGTCGATATCAGGCTAACCCAGGTATGCAACATTGGCAGGCTATTAAGCGGGTGTTCAGATATCTGTTGGGTACCAAGGATATGAAACTCACATATCAGGCCGAGAACCTGTCATTGGAAGGCTATAGTGATTGGGACTATACCGGGTGTAAGGATGACAGGAAATCTACTGCCGCTTATGTATTTATACTTGGTGGCGCCGCCGTAGCATGGGCTAGTAAGAAACAGAAATGTGTTATTAAGTCCACGATGGAAGCTGAGTTTGTTGCATGCAGTTTGGCAGCTTCCGAGGCAGTTTGGATTAAAGAATTTCTAGCTGGGTTACAGCTAGAACAGTGGACTGATGCTCCTGTCCAAATTTATTGTGATAATTTGGCAACAGTGTTGACACTCTATAATGGGGAGATCAGTTCCAGAGCTAAGCACATAGAGGTGCATTACTTTTATGTGTTTGACATGCTACAATGGGGAAAGTTGACAGTGAGTCATCTTCCTACAGTTGAGATGTTAGCTGATCCGTTAACAAAGGCCTTAACAACGGATCTATTTGTAAAACATGTTCATAGTTTTGGATTACGGCAGGACTAGTGCACGAGTCACTGTTGGATCGCAAATATGAGCACATAACCCATAGTAGGGGATGTAAGACATTGATATGGGTTTATCCCATATTAGTTGTCACATTTTGATAGGAGTCGGCCCTCCATTGTATGTGTGAACTTGTAGAGATGGTTAGGCTTCCGTGGGCCCAGGTGGGCCCACACCTAGATGGAAGCGACATTTTTGTTGTTTGTAACCGTTTTGGAAGAATGGTCATAAAAAGGGAATTATTCGAAAAGTATCACCTGAATTAGAAATACCCAAATTAGAAATAACTAATTTGGAAATTACCAAATTGAAAATTACGTGATGGGTTGTAACTCCCCCGTTATGGGGATCCGTGATGAGGGAATAAAGGGGGATGTTACTGTTCACGTTCCCCCCACCTTTTGGGGTATTCTCCTTCTTCTCCCTAGACTATCTTCTTGATCTTCTCTGGAAGAATTTTTTACTTTATGTGAGATTTGATCTTAGAGATCATATTAAAAGAAAAGCTTCGGAGAATCGCAAGGAAGTGATATTGCTAATTCGTGGAGAATAGCGAGTCACATATTCACACACGAACGGTTATAAAAAGGGTGATCTCTGACATATTATAATTCTCTACGAAGAACGGTGTAACTTGGGCACAAAGGCCGCAAGTTAGTAGTATATGTTCTTGAATTTCTTTGATTGCTCATGATATAAATAATCGTTCATTTATATTGCTAAAATACTTGTACTCGATTGTATATTTGTGTTTGTGAGTGCAAGGTTATTCCTCGTGCAAAGAGAATTTGGGAGAATTTGACACATACACGACGCTAGATCCGCTTCCGCTGCGGCTCGATTACCCTACATACCATTCGTGTTGAAGAATTGACTCGATGCAATTATTTGAATTGGCCTATCAAATATTCAGAAAAAAATTTGGCATCTTAAATAGTAAAACTTGGAGAAAAATCCCGTTGATCCATAAATTTGGCAACTTGACCATTTGTGAATCCCCCAAAGAAACAATGCTTAGCTTATCAGATGAATGAGATAATTGAAAACTGGATGCAATTGCCCCTCTTTTGAAGTGTCATAATTTCATTTTAGGGTTCAGGATTTAAGTTCATTTAAATTGAATTCTATAGTAAAAATTTTATTGTAAAACTTTTAAAAACATTTTTTTTAAATAGCAAAATTTCGGTCAAAAAAAATGATATTGAGTGATTTCGCTGTATCGGTTGGGGCCTGGAATCGATATATGGCCGATATGGAATTCCTTGCTTGAATCTGCTGGGTTGGTCGGTAACGGCAAAGGAGTGAAACGCTCCAAAAATGGTAGACGTAAATGGTCCCCTCTACCGTACTGTTGAGCTGAGCTGATTGGTATAATGATACACAACGTTCCAATCAAAGGCCATTTGACGAACGTGATTGAACAGAGGGAGGATTCGGCCGTGGAGGGGGAAGAGCTGCCGGTATTAAATACTCCTCATGGTTCGGATGAATAGTAGGAACGGTCGAAAACGCAAATAACACCGTTGCAATGCCGGTGGGATTCTATCGCAAAAAGTTGGGGCCTTTATGATTCACTAGCAATCTCTTCAATGTTGCCCTTTTTAATGGCTTGACCTCAGTTCAATCCGTTTCCTTCCTCAGCGCTGCGCTCTCCCCTCCAAACTAGACTCTCTGCTCTGCTCCCAGAACTTCACTCCTGCTGGTGGTGCTTGCAAGACGGGTTCGACTGGCGAGCTACTAGTGGTAAGTGGAGGTTTTCTTGATTTTCTGATCATATTGGGATCGAAGTCCTTTTCTTTTTTTGTTACCTTATTTACTGTGTTTTTTTTTAATGGCTTTTTCAGGGTTCTGGAGAAGAACGCCGTTTTAACAGAAGCTTCAATGCGCTTCGGGAATTGCTGCTGCTTTCTGATCCTCCGTTCCAGCATTTCTGCAAAATAGGTCGGAACCATTTTCATCATCATTATTTCTCCATTCCCAATCAGCCACACCCATCTCTCGTTCTCTGCGCCGAGATCTACACCAGCCATTAAAATCCCACCGTTTGGTCTAGCAAACCAAAGCACTTGTTCTGAAGAGTGACGATTCCCGGACAAATTTTAGCGGGAAACCTCTCAACCTTTTTGAATCTTCATAAAAAACTCGCCTTTTGACGCGAAATCGACTCAAATGGGCGCCCATTTGATGATCGTCTGCTCGATTCTGGTTCTCTACATTGCGCCTCTATTGCCAGTGTCCATCTGCGACCTCGGCCAAGACGCGAAGGCCCTGCTCGACTTCGCCGGCAGGCTCCCCCACGAGCGCGAGCTCAACTGGGATTTAAGTTCCTCCGTCTGCGGCGACTGGGTTGGTGTCTATTGCAACTCGGATGATAGCCGCGTCGTCGCCCTCCATCTCCCCGGTGTCGGCTTCAGCGGCCCGTTCCCCGCGAATACTATTGGCCGGCTTACCGCCCTCCAGGTCCTTAGCCTCCGCAACAACGTCATCACCGGCCCTTTCCCCTTCGACCTGGCCAGCATCCCGACGCTCACCCTGATCTACCTCCAGTTCAACAACTTCTCCGGCCCGCTGCTGCGGGACTTTTCGGTCTGGAAGAACCTCACGATGCTCGATCTCTCCTATAATTCCTTCAATGGAAGCATTCCGCCTTCCATCTCGAACTTGACCCAGCTCACTATCCTGAACCTCTCCAACAACTTGCTCTCCGGTGAGATCCCCGACCTCAATCTTCCCAACTTGCAGCAGCTGAGCCTGGCGAACAATACGCTCACCGGAAGCATCCCAAAGTCTCTGGGCAGATTCCCCAATTCGTCTTTCTCTGGTAACAATTTCACCGCTGAAGTAGCTCCGCTGCCGCCGCCTTCCCTTCCGGTGGAGCATCCTCCTGGATCTTCACCGGCTCTGCCGCCGAAGATGCGGAAGAAGAAGATCCATGTTCCTGAATTGCTGAGAATTGGAGTAGGCGCCTGCGTGGTGGGCATTGCATTAGCCCTTCTGCTAATCGCTTACTACCGGAAAAGTTATAAAAGTAGAGGGGTTTCTGGCAAGGTGATGAAGGGGGATAGGTCGCCGAAGATAGTGGCCGGGAGCCAGGAGGAGAATAATAGAATTGTGTTCCTTGGGGGTTGCAAATATGTGTTTGATCTGGAGGACTTGCTGAGGGCCTCGGCCGAGGTGCTGGGGAAGGGCACCTGTGGGACGGCGTACAAGGCGGCGCTGGAGGATGCTATGCCGGTTGTGGTGAAGAGGCTGAAGGATGTTGGTGTGGGAAGAAGGGAATTCGAGCAGCAGATGGAGATTGTGGGCAGAGTCAGGCATGAGAATGTCGTAGAATTGAGGGCATATTACTATTCTAAAGATGAGAAGCTTGTGATTTATGATTACTACAGTGAAGGAAGCGTTTCTGCTTTGCTGCATGGTATGTCAACTCTTCTCTGTTTTTTTGTTTTTCCTGTCCTTGTGGTTGTTTCCATCTTTGTTTTTTTGGTTGATATTTCTACAATATGTTTGATGGTGGTATTTTGTTATTTGCTCAGTTGGATGTGGTACAAAATTTAAGGCTCAATGACATATTTTGTAAATAAATATAAAAGACAGATGCACATAATAACATAGCAGAAAGAAAACAAGTTTTCTGTTTTTATATATCCTTGTCTTATTTACGAAATTACTATGTCAATTAAAAAAGTCAAAAGAAGTGATTCTTCAGTTCTTTTGAAAATTTCCTTAGAGAATTGCTGATTCTCCTAAAAGCAAAGCAGGCTTTGTAGCCGCAATCAAACAGGGCCTTACATGTATCTGCCTCATCTATTTTAGTATGAATTTGAGCCCATAGGCATATAACTGAAGTATACTTGGAGCTATGTTTTGAACATCAATAGTTTATCACAAAAAAATAATTTTGCATGCTATCAAACATCGGTTGTCTTTTTCTCTCTGATCTATAAGATAATGCGTTAAACTGCCACTTTTTACCTGGCTTTTAAAAGCGTAAACTGTGCTAGTCAGGATACAATTCATCTTTTTATATTTTTTGAGTCTACATGGTTTAAATCTTTCTATGTAAAGTTCTTGTATTGTTTATGCTCAGATTATTAAAGCTAATAAATTTTTTTGCTTGCCAATTATTTCAAACTCATCATTTCTTCTCTGATTGTTCTTCTCGACTTGGTAAGCTATATGAATTAGCTTCATAGCTAACACTAACATGTTCCTGTTCTGCTCGAGTTATTTTATCTTTCTCTTTACTTGAGTTAAATGTACTTGTTCTGTTTGTATGCAGAGACAAGAGGTGAGGGCAGGATTGTTCTTGATTGGGACACTAGGCTAAAGGTAGCTCTTGGAACAGCAAGAGGGCTGGCGCACATCCACGCTCAAAACTCCGGAAAAATTGTCCATGGAAACATAAAATCTTCTAACATCTTCCTAAATTCCCAACAGTATGGCTGTGTCTCTGATCTCGGACTTGCATCCCTGATGAACATTCCTGTACCATATTCACGGACCGCTGGCTATCGGGCTCCAGAGCTGGTTGATGGTCGTAAAGCGTCTCAGGCATCGGATGTCTATAGTGTTGGAGTGGTGTTGTTTGAACTCCTGACTGGAAAATCTCCAGTACAAACCACTGCTGGCGGTGAGATTGTGCATCTGGTCAGGTGGGTGCATTCAGTGGTGAGGGAGGAGTGGACAGCCGAAGTGTTTGATGTGGAACTAATGAGGTATCCCAACATCGAGGAAGAACTGGTGGATATGCTTCAGATAGGGATGTCTTGTGTGGGGAGAACCCCAGAACAACGGCCGAAGATGGAAGAGGTGGTGAGGATGATTGAGGATGTTCGCAGAGTTGACACTGGAAACCGGCCATCTTCTGAAGGCAGGTCAGGTGAAGTTGGTGGCCAAACACCTCCGGATCAGGAAAGTGGTCCAAATGTTCGATAGTTCATGTAGGGTAGTGTCATTTTAACATTGTTACAATTTTTAAGTCGTTGGGTGGAGTCTGAGAGCATGCGCAAAGATGAATTTTAGTGCAAGGCACTTACCTAACTAGTCTTGTGATGGTGTCCAGTCATGTGGCAATTGGCATATCGGCACGTAGTTGTTGACTAAAAAAAAGCATCTGAGTGAGCTTTTACCTAGTTGACATCTATTTCCGTAATCCAATTGTGTTTGAATGGTGCAGTTTGAACCCAAAGATAGGTGGACGTATTCTACATATATATCAACCAAGTGCAATGCTCATAAAATCTTTTTTTTTTTGGGTAGTAGCAATACTCATTAAAGTTACTCACCGCAGCATGTAAATTTCCGGGGTTTTCAAGACGACGAAGAGGCTCTCACCGTACGAGCTGAACCAGAGATAGGCTCTCACACAAGAAGCCATACATATTCATAGGGCAGTGGACTTTCCAACGAGTCCCCCATAATGGAGCCTTACCAAACCACACAAAGAATTCCCTTGTCAACCTGAAAACGTCATAATAGAACCATCTAACATGAACGAAACACACAAAATTTGATGATCTCCCAATGATAACGGAGCTTTATCACTTTTGGCTATCGCCAGATAGTCGGTTAAAAGCTGATAGATAAAACATAGTAGTACAAAATCCTAAAAGGGAAGCCAAGAATGTCAATAGCTAATACAAGAAGTGTTTTTATATCTAAGATGGTTTTGTCCCCACAACAGGAATCATCATGATTTTTCATCCTCGTTTTCAAATTTGTTTCATCAAGCATTTTAACCCATTTTGTATTTTTGTATTATTTTTTAGAAGAGATCGGTTTACATAAAATCGTTCTTATATAAGAGACATGAGAACAGTCTTTTGGGTCCTTGGATTCTAATCCAACAGTGGGTATCAAATCAGTAAGTAGGTAAGTATGACCCATCACTCACCCTTGTAACCGTCAGAACAAGATCTAACGGCTACGACTTGAACTAGCCCCGTATAAGCCAAATGAGAGCGATCTCATTTTAACTTTTCCTTTTTCATAATTGAAAAAACAACTTGACAAGCCAACTTTTCCTGGCGAATCCCAACATGATAAGTAGGTAGCAGAACGAACTTTCTTTCATCCACCAGTTCTCAATGCGTTTTAAACACTTGAAGGGGTGTTTGATTCCAAGGAAGTTTAAATAATGAAGTTGGGCGTTCAGTAATTGAAAGAGAGGCCCTTTCAGCCTTGAAAAATTGACATGCGTTTGGAAGCTGATGAGTGAAAGAGGGCTAAAAAATGTGTCAGTGACGAAAATGAGGTTCTCAGTGATGATAATCTTAGGTGAAAATTGCTGACAAATGTGATTTGTGTGTGAAAGCCAAACACAAATTAGAGGTAAGCTCTATTTTTCTGCTCTGAAAAATTTCAGCTATGATATTTTTTTTTCACAACTCCATTTTAGCTTCCAAACGGCCCCTAAAGGGAAGAGTTCAAATGAGTGGTTCCTCATCTTTAATTTCAGAAAGAAGACAAAAAATCCCCTAGAAAAATTACCAAACACCCTATGAGAACAATGTCGACACGGTTAGATGCACAAGAAGGTAATTTTGTGCTCCATATATCAGCCTTGCACAAAATCAATCTTGCACGTCAAAGATGTGATTCAGCCAACAAGCCATGGGGCCAGATGGGGCATGCCCATGTTGAATAATAATAAGGCAAATCAAATAAGGATGAGTTCGTGTTGAGGGTGGGTGAACTATTGCATGCACAAATATAATGGTCATCACCATAGGAAGAACCCGTAGGCCACAACCATCGACAGACGCAGGATTTTCAAGGATAGGGGTCATATGATAGAAAGCTTAAAAAAATTCTTTTATAGAAGAACTACACTACCTTTAAGGACTATGGGAGGGAGGAGTAGCGTTCTGACAGACGGCTCGGAGGAGCGACGTGGTTGGCGCCGGAAGGGAGCTGGTTGTTGGGGTTTTTGCTTTGGCTAGAGAAAGCTAATTGCAATTGCTTTGGCAGGGGAAGGTTGATTGCAATTTGGTACCGATCGGTATTTTATGTTCATTATTCATGGATGGGTTGGTTCATGAGTTGGGTTGGGGGTCTAAGTCATTTTGAGATGGGGCCAGGTAATAGGTAATGGGATTAAGCCAACTTCTAGCATAAACCACGTACTAAAAATATAGGGGGTTCACTAAAAAGGAACACACCCATGGGGTCCGCCCCTTGCCACAATAGATATTCTCCATACCGTCCTCATTTTGTTAGTTTAGAACTCAGAGACACACCAAACAAATACAAAAAGAAAAAACCAAAGACAAGCATCAAAAAAGGAAGGATGAGACTTTTTAGCACCGTAGTTTTTTTCAATAACATCACATGCTCAGTATAACCCAAAATTTTTTAACAGTTGTTAAATATTGAGTAACACGACACTATTCTCATTCACGATCTTGCCATCAAATATAACGGTAGATTCTTACTACCTAATTGAATTCAATGAAATAGTTGACATTAATTATCATTTTTTGTCGGTGGAATGCCACCATCAAAGGGTGAGATTTTTGTTGGTCGACAACTATTGTAAAAAATGTAACATTGGGGTACAACTGAGCATGCTAGAAAAAATAATATTTTTGCAACCCTGCTTATGATTATGAAAGTGGGTGTTACTAGAAATATTGGGGTGCCGAAAGGCATCACCCACAAAAAAAAGGGAAAGTGTTTATCCTGATGTTAATTTGAGTACATGATGTTAAGTCATCATTAAAACACCATTGATTGCGCTGGGGTCCACGTTTTGGGGGCCTAATTATCAACGGTGCTTTAATGAGAACGTATCATCCTCACATCACACATGCAAACCTAACGTCAGTTCACCATTACTCAAAAAAGAAGAGGGAAGAATTAAAAGCCACACCATATATGGTCGGGCCAATGGTCCATGGCAGCGTCTTTCAACACGGGCCAGAATGTGGATCCATCTTTGGTGAGGAAAAAGAAAAAAGAGAATCCACATCCATTTAAGCCCAACCAAGCCAGACCCAAAAAGCAAAGTCGTCGGTCCCCTATTTACTCCTCCTAACCGGGCAAGGCGGTCAAATACACGCAGGCGGAACGAATCGTATCAAGTAGCAATGGGCCCCCCGCCCACCCCCACCACCACCAGCCCATCATCATCAGTCATCCATACGAAAACCGCGTTGTATCCGCGGCGCCGTACCCCGCCCGTGAAGGCGCCGTCGTCCTCCCGAATCGCCCAAAAAACAACCCAAAATCCGCACCAGCCACAGTCGTCCCTCCACTGGAAGGAAATAGAGGAAAGTCGGAATCCGATTCCTTCCCTCCATATCCCCCCTTTCCCTCTCTTTTTAAAAGCCTTCCGGGTTTCTCCTCTCTGGTTGTCATCGTTCTCGCAAAGGTGTTGATTCCACCTTTCTCGTTCTCTTGATTTGTCGCGGTTGGGTGCTGTGTTTTGATTGTGTGACTTGGGTGAGTTAGGGTTTCTGCGCCATGGCATCGAAGAGGATTTTGAAGGAGCTTAAGGATCTCCAGAGAGATCCCCCCACCTCCTGCAGTGCTGGTATTGCTCCTTTGATTCTGCGTTTCGCAGTTGTCTTTTGCCTTTTTGGGGAAATTTTATTTGTTACGTGGAATTTTTGTTTGAGTGATTTGCTGTGAATGGGTATTTTTGGAAATTGGAAATCAGTATGAAAGGTTATGGATGAGAAAAAAATGTTTTTTAATCCATTTTTTTGCCTTTCTCTTGATTAAGTTTGTATGAAAATGGTTGTATCTGTGATGCATGCTTTTTTTTTTTTCTGACTGTAGGGATATTCCATCAGGATTGAGCGATATCCATATCTGCTATTATAACGCAGAATCAACTATTTTGTGCTTTCAAAAAGAAAAAAAAATTACTATCTCGTAATCAATTGACTATTAGTCATACATGTCCTTTTAAAGCTGCTGCTTTTACTCCCTTCGTCCGAAATTACCTGTTAGAAAACCAAAATGAACTGATATTAGTTCATTTTAACTTTTGAACTGGGTATATGTTTAGTTAGAAGCATATTATACTTGCCTGCTCGAATATCACGCTTTTATTTGCGTCTGACAAGACGAGTTCGATAAGCATTTTGTTTTCACCTTCTTTTATATATAATCGTCATTACCTAACATGTTTATTGAATGATGTACATGAGATTTAAACAAAATTTTTGCCTATGTAATAGGAGTCTTCTAACATTTTTTATTTAAACAAAATTTTTTCTTTTTTCTCATGTTGCATGTATTTTAGTCTATACTGTGTATATTCAGAGTTAAGCAGTAATCGTTTGAATGAATTTCTGTCACAAATCCTTTATTGTCTACAATATGCAACATCTATCTTGGAGAGGCTAACCTATGTTTCTTGCTCATAATTGGAAATAACATGAGCAATTCTCTATCATATTTGTTTGTGATAATGGGACTTATAGAATATTAATCTCATAATCTTCCTGTTATGTTTTGTTTTTTATCTTAAGTTCCTTAATTTATCATCATTTTTATACATTGCTCATGTTAATCGAAATATGATTCAATGCCAGTTTATGGTTTCTTACATAATCAAATTTGTGACAATATGTATTAGGTCCTGTGGCTGAGGATATGTTTCATTGGCAAGCAACAATAATGGGTCCACCTGATAGTCCTTATGCTGGGGGTGTTTTCCTTGTCACAATTCACTTTCCTCCAGATTATCCTTTTAAACCGCCCAAGGTATTAGGAAAACTTCCTTGATTTGTTTGTTTAGTTCTGATTGCATTCAGCTTTCTATGAAAATGCTCTTCCTTAGAGTTCTAGGTTTACAACTTCCCGATGTTCTTTAAGCATTTGCCAGTTGATATTATGGTGGTCTATGTTGAAGATGCCTGTAAAGTGCTCTTATTTTAATGGTGAATATAGAATTATTGATGCAAGGGTAACCGAGGGGCAGCATTACAACATGATAATGTGATAAACTTTTTACTTCTTGGCAGCGTCACCTTTTCAGCAATAACTATTAAGCAGGATATGATTAAGACTTTTCCTTTACTTCTTGTGATAAACTTTTTTTTTGGCACATTTGTTAACTGTATGTTGCCAATAATGTGTTTTTACTATAATACAATATGATAGATACAATGTGTTTTTTCAACCGAAATATCAAGATCAAGTTATGCAACCTGGAAGCAAGGTTTTAGTGAGGATGATTTGAACAACTAGCACTTAATTGTGAAGTAAATACGTGTGAAGTTTCTTGTAATATATTCCTTTTGCGCTCATTATGTGTTCTTTAGTCTTTATGTGTGATAGAACTAGGATTTTGGAAGGGAAAAGATAATCTTCTCATTCACTAATGAAGTCTGCATACAGAGAAAAAGATCGACCAGCCTCTAAAAAGGTTTAGGGTCGCTAATACAAGAAGAGGACTAAAGTACCCCTTCTACAGTAGATAGCCTACTAATGACTTGACAAAATACAAATATAAAGTCAAATGCTCCTCTAACTCTAGATGGGAGAACGTCGAGAGTTTGCTCAATAAAAACTAAAAACGTGCAATAGGATGAGACTTTGTGAAAAAATCAGCAATCTGATGAGCAGAGGAGATACGATGAAGCAATAAAGACTCAGCATGAAGATGATGACGCACAAAGTGACAATCAATCTCAATATGCTTCATGCACTCATGGGAAACATGGTTGTGCGCAATCTGAATGACACTCTTACTGTCACAATACATAGGAGTAGGACCCATAAGAGTAACCCCCATGTCGCTAATAAGCCAATATAACCAAACAATCTCTGCTGCAGTAGCCATAGACCTGAACTCAACCTTAGCACTAGAACGAGCAACATAATCTTGCTTCTTACTCTTCTAGGCAACAAGAGAATCACCTAAGAAGAGACAATAGTCATTAGCGGATTTTCGATCCACAACATCTCCAACCCAATCAGCATCAGAGTAAGCACACAATTTGAAATCAGAATTAGAAGATAGAAGCAAACTCCAACCCATGGTGCCCTGCACATAGCACAAAATCCTAAGAACTGCACCCAATGAAAAGAGCGAGGAGCTGTAGAAAACTGATTGACAACATGTACAACATGCTGAATATCTGACCTAGTGATAGTGAGATAAACCAAGGAACCAACCACCTCGCAGTAACGAGTGGATTATCCAAGGGAACACGAGTAGGAGAGTTGAGCTTCAAATTGACTTCCATGGACTATCGATTGGCCAATAATAAGTCAACCTAGAACGAGCAATGACCTCTGAAGCATACTTAGCCTGAGCCCGGAGAAGAAGCAACAACCTCAATCTCGAGAAAATAACGAAGGGTCCCTAAATCCTTCATCTCAAAAAGCTGTTGAAGCTGAATTCTAAGAGAAGAAATGGCAACAAAATCGTCATCATTAATAATCATGTCATCCACATATAACAAGAGAAGAATACGACCAATAACAAAATCCTTAAAGAACATGGTAGAATCATGATCTATTAGTAAAACCTAACTCTGATAGAGTAGTGGTGAACTTCTCAAACTAAGCCCGAGTTGGTTGTTTGAAACCATACAATTCATGCCGCATTTTGCAAACCTGACCAAGCTATGAGAAAGACTAGGATGTGGCTTCATGTAAACTTCTTCAGCAAGATCTCCTTTAAGAAATCCATTTTTCACATCTATATGATATAGAGGCCATTGACGGACAGAAGCAACAAAAATCAAAGTATGAACAGTTTTCATCTTTACTATAGAAGCAAATGTCTCCTCAAAGTCAACTCCATACTCCTAAGCATATCTTTTTGCAACCAGCCATACCTTTTACAGTTCAAGAGAGCCATACACTTATGGAGAGCTTCTATCTATTCTTGCATCGCCCTTTGCCAATTAGCATCAACAGATCCTCTTTATAGGATTGAGGCTCATGATAGGTGAAAAGAGCATATAAAAAAGAAAGCAAAGGAATAAGAAGTAGAAAAATCATATTGAAGAGAAGATGCTCTAGCTGGCTAGGTAAAACCCAAAGACAGGGAAGTGGATGGAGAGATCTAAATAGCATGAGGCAATCATGCCAGTCGAGCACTGCTCCAAAGCACAGGCCAGGCGGTGGGGTAAGAGGTTCAGAAGCTTCCTCCACTGAATCTTTAGTGCTCTTCATTCGACGCTCACAAACATGAGTGATAGGAGGACGATCAGAACACAACTCATACACATCACTAGTCTGACTAAATCCTCAAAAGGGTCACCTCTGGAGCTCGATTAGGACCCTAAGCCCTAAATAGTAAAAGACATGCTTCAGAAACACAACATGATGAGAAATAAATAACTGATGAGACAAAGGATCATAACATTTGTAACCCTTCTAACCAATACCATGACCAAGGAACACACAATCAAGATCGAGCAAATAATTTTGTACGCTTTACTGCAGGAAGCAAAACATAACATGCACAACCAAAAACTCGTAAAGAATGATAATTAGACACAATATTAAAAAGGCACTCATGGAGACTTACCTGCACGCAAGGAGGGCATGCTGTTGATGAGATATGTAGCAGTGACCACTTCACCCCAGAAGGAACCTGTGAGAAAGTAAAAGAGAACGTGTTGTCTCCATAATATGACAGTGCTTGCGCTCTGCAACACCATTCTGTTGTGGCATGTGAGGGCAAGACAACTGATGAATAGTCCCCCCACGCCTCAAAACAGCCTGAAAAGCATGGAATAGATGCTGCCAAAAAACTTTAATGGCAGTGGAAAACTAAATGCGTACCATGGCAATAAAAGTAGTATAAATTGAGAGAAATTCATAATGATTGCGCATTAAATAAATCCAGCAAAACCGCGTACAATCATCAACAAACACAACATAATGACAAGACCCACCCTTTGTGGGAATGAGGGCTGGTCCCCAAACATCCGAATGCACTAAATCAAAGGGACGAGTTGAAACTGAGTCACTTTTATTAAAAGGTAAAGCAGTGAGCTTGGAAAGCTTACAACCATGACATGCAGAAATATCACTAACATCCATAGAACCTAAACACCCTTACACATTAAAAACTATAATCTTGACTTAGAGAGATGACTTTATCTAGGATGCCATAAATAAAATATAGATGACTAAGATCCTAAACTCATGTCCATCAACGTTGAATGAACAACAACGGAATGTGGAAGATGAAACTGCTCCAAAACATAACGGCCAATTCTACGCCCAATCCCAATCTGCAAACCTGTCTTGAGGTCTTGCACAACACAACCAAAAGAAGAAAAAATAACACGGTAACCAAGTTCAATGATCTGGCTAATAGACAAAATACTCAAGGCCAACTGGGGAACATGCAAAACATTAGAAATAAACATGGATGGGTACTGCACTTTTCCCACGCCAGACAATGACATAGAGCTGCCATTGGTTGTGTGAACTTGGGAAAACTCAGAGGAAGGACCACAATCCACAAGATATGTCAAATCAGCAGTCGTGTGATGTGTGGCCCCAGAATCAAATATCCAGGTAGTAGGATCAATGTTAACAAACTCTTGAGAATAAAACAAACTTGAATCGGTGACAGACATGGCAGAGGGAGTAGTAGGAGTACCCAAAAGTCGTGTGAGCTGAGCTAATGTCGCTTGGATCTCAACATTTGAACCCCCTTCCACTGAAGAAGAAGCAACTGAAGTGGTGGTGGATGGACGCCGACGGATGACCACTTCAACCCCGTCCTCGGTTTTGCTGAAAAGGACCACCTCATCCTCTCCCTGAACGCCCTGTCTGCTGGGCGCGTTTGGGGCAGCCATTCTTCCAATGCCCCGTCTCATGGCAGTATCTGCACTCATCATATGCTATCTTTGCCTTTGGCTTACTAGAAATATGAACAAGACCAGAAGATGTAGCCAAGACAGTGGGAGAGGCTGTGGAAGGACCAGAGAGCTTCAGTCTTATTTCTTCAGCAATTAATAGACTGACAGCTTCCTCAACTGTAAGAGAGGAGTGCGTTGTAACAAAGACACCTGCAACATCTCAAAATCACCCCGCAATGCTAACAAAACCTGTATGAGTTGTTACCTCTCTATAAGCAAAAAGATCAAGATCACATTAGACAATTTGTCAGGTTCCATAAGGGCCAACTGATCCCAAAGAATAAGTCATCTCATAATGAAAATCCTGAATAGATCGAGCACCCTATGCACGGATTTCCATCTCTAACTGATATAATCAGGCATAATTAGGTTGGACAAACATCCTTGCCAGATAATCCCATGCATGTTTGGCTGTCTTAAACTTGGCCAACTGAACTCCTATTTGTAGATCTATAGAAATATTGATCCAAACCAATATTCTGCTGTTATCAGCCTCTCAAGTCTCCATCTCCTTCTCCAATTCCTCTTGTTTAACACCATCACATTCCTTTGGCTCAGAAGTCTTCCTAGTAATATACTTCCAGAGGTGTCTACCTTTCAAAAATATGGTCATGACATAGCTCTAATAGGAGTAGTTGGTCCCATTCAGACGAACACTAATGGCTTGCGGATCTTTGTCAAACTGTGCCATGAGAACCAATGAAGTTACAGGGTTCAGTAGAATTCACGGGGGTGTAAGGGGGCGGCAGAGTCCCGCTGCCAAATCGCTGGTGCAGACCAAGGGCAGTGCTGGTGCAGACAGGGATCAACGGTAGATGCAGTCACAGATGACGGAGGCAGACAGAGATGACGGTGGCGGCAGATGTGATGGAGGCGCAGACGAAGCCTCCCCTGAAGATGCAGATGGATGCAGATACAGATCAGAAAATCCCAGCTCTCAATACCATTATAAAACTAGGGTTTTGGAAGGGAAAAGGTAATCTTCTCATTCACTAATGAAGTCTGCATACAAAGAAAAAATTCGACCAGCCTCCAAAATGGTTTAGGGTCGCTAATAGAAAAAGGACTAAACAACCCCTTATATATAAGACTAATGACATTAAAATACGAATAAAAAGTCAAATGTTCCTCTAACAACGTGGTGCTCTTTCTTTGTTGCCATCCACATTTCCAATATCATGAGAGTGCATGGGATTGTTGTGGAAAAAGCGCGTAGTTGACATGGTTGTATGGTTTCTGATATGCTAAAATGCCTTGATAATGTGTTTGGAAACAGAAAGCCTATATGTCAAAAGTGAATTTGGGTGGCTAAATATGAGGGGATCCAGAGGGATTATTTGTATGGATTATGTGCTGTACTTTTTCTGTTTGCCATGCAGGTTGCTTTCAGGACAAAGGTCTTTCATCCTAATATCAATAGCAATGGTAGCATATGTTTGGATATTTTAAAGGAACAGTGGAGCCCTGCCCTTACCATTTCTAAGGTTTATTTCATTTGTTATTATTATTCTTTTGCACATAGTATGCGTGTACCACTTAAGGAGTATACATTTTTGCTACATAAAAAACTTTAATGAGGAAAGAACATGATCGTTTCACGGTGATTAGTTGAGATGAGATTACTAACAGTAATTACCTTGGTATCAGTTGTGCGTGAGTGAAGGTACCTGAAATCGAATCTCCTGCAGTTATCATTTAATACACATAATAGTTTATAGTAATGAAAATCAATAATGTTAGTAACTTGTTGTGCTGTATAACTTCATGGTTTTATAAATTGAGATGGTGTCACTTATGGAAATGCTTATTTTATAAGATTCTGCAATCTAGTTGAAGCGAGAAAATGCTTCGCAGTTATAAATAGCTTTGAGTATTAGCATGCACAAAAATTGATTTCCATACACAATGATGGAAAAGGTGAAGAGAAGTTTAAACGGATCTTTCTGACGGTTAAGCTAAGAGAAAGATGGGGATGAGCGCTTTAGGTTTGAGGTCCTATAAGCACCTTGTGCCAACTGGCATTTTATTACAAGTAATTGGCTTATTGGGATTGCATCCAGCAGCATATGCAGGCTGTCTTTACTTTTAGATAGATGTCAACAATAAATTAGAAGGCAATTTATCTGCAACCCATGTGGCAAGCAGTATGCAACTTAAGTTCTATTTAGTTGTTAACCTTTCTTCATTAAGGAAATAAAATAGAATGGCAATGTATGGTGGTAGCATGTTAAATATGGTTGATATTTGTAGTTGTCAATTACTGAGGATCTCAGCTGATGGGTTAGACATAAAGCTTCGAAGGACTCTGGTAAGTCTGACGTTGGTTTAATCATTGCCTAAAGCAGCGGATAGGAGTTTAAACTTACCCATTCAGCCATTTTGTGAATTCAGACATGGTTCATACATATGGACCAGTAAAAAAGGTTGAGTATAAGCTGACTTTTCAGATTTAGATGTGGTTAGGTTTATCAAACACAGCATTAGGCAACTTATACAATCACGTATGCTGCTTTCATTAATTTACTGAAAGCTTGCTAGATGATCTCTAAAGATATGATTTTGCAGTTTTAACGTCGAAAGGAATTACTACTAGTTATCTCTATAGTCTGAAGGACATGTCCCTAGGTAATTGCAAGTAGTGATAGAACTGCTGGACGATGGATGAAGGATTTTGCTTGAGGAAGTTGTATGTAGAAAAGGAATATTATCCTACTGTGACACATTATATTAAATTCCTATTAAATGAAATTAATAAATTGTCCCTTTTAAGGTACCAAAAATAATATCGTGGAAGAGAGTCAGGAGGATAAAACATGATTACTTTTTGATAGGAGTGTCAGTGGAATCATGCGCATGTAGGTGTCACTAAATTCCAACTTACGTGGGATGAGCGTGGATGTACTGCTATTCAACTATTGTGTACTGAAAATATTGATGTTTTCAGCTAGGTTCACTTGGGTACCCTTTTTTAGCCAGTAATTGGGGAGCAATGGGATGAAGATTAAAGAACATCATTATGTACACGTTCCCCTAACATCTAGGTTGGTTTTGTGAGATGATGTGGTTGTAGATAAAGATATTTCATGTCATTTTTCATAAAAACCAGCCTGTGCATCCTCGGTTGGAGCAGGATCCACCATCTTTTGCCCTCTTGGAACATTCGCTCTAAGCATGCTAAATTTATTCATTTACCCATGAAGCCTGTGCTAAGTATATTGCAAGAGGAACAAATTTAGGGAAGAGATTCGAAGTAGAAAAGGTGATGGATGTGGAGTAATACATGTGTGAATCATAATGAAATTTCGATTTGCCTGGTACTCCATGATGTGGTGTGTGTATCAACGTATCCGGTGGTTATTTATAATTGCTTGCAATGATTCAAACTGATGGCAATACATCTTACGTTTCTTTCTCCAGGTGTTGTTGTCAATTTGTTCTTTGCTGACCGATCCAAATCCAGATGATCCTCTTGTACCTGAGATTGCACACATGTATAAGACAGACAGGAGCAAATACGAGACAACTGCAAGGAGCTGGACTCAGAAGTATGCCATGGGCTAACGGGCAATTACGCATCTATCTATTAGTGTCTGGGGCAGCTATTATAATCTTGTAATTCCATGTATGTGTTTATGTGTGAATGACAATTTGCACTTTGCCTGCCCTGGAAAGAGACCAATGACAGTCTGTTCTTTTGTTCTCGTCATTGTAATTTGCTCTATCTGGCTGCTTGTAATGGAATTTTTATTTGTCAATCACAAAAAGACTATTATTCAAAACTTACAAGTGTGATTTCTATTTTCTACACAATTTTGTGAGAAGCATATGAAGAAAAGATTGAGGCCCATGGGCCTATCCCACCTGGTTAAGATCCTCGAGGCTGTCTCCCTCGTTTTGATCGCTGATATTAGGGCCCCTTATTTGGTTTAATATGGAAAAGGTGGCCATGCATTATTCCAAGATTCGAATCATTAGTTGTCGTATCTTTCTTGATTCTATAAATTCTGGAAACAGTTTTATAGTTCTCATTGTTTTCCAACAGCTGGTGAGCCGTAGTATATGGAACTCATGGAATCAGCCTTTAACTTCACAAATGAACCTGTATAAAAAATATTCTCCCCGTTCCAAAATACTGTATGCATTTGAGAAAATTTTCTTTTTTATTGGACCATAAAGCCCAGAAGGAAGTCACATGACTTCTTCTCTTTGATATCCCGTCTAACTCTATATTCATTCACGAATTAAATTCAAGACAATCCTTTCAATTATCCTCCAATTTTGGAAAGAGGAAGCCACGTGATTTCGTAAAATATACACAATATTTTGAAACAATGAATATTTCCAAATATACATAGTATTTTGGAACGGAGGAAGTAAGAAATATACAGAGTTGACAAAAATCTCACCTAGTACTGGGAAAGATTTCCTTTTTCTCTTGTAGAGGAGAAAGCAGTATTTCCTTACTCCTAGAACAATGATTTTAGTTTGGTCCATCACTCCAATTAGTAAATTCAAAGCCGCCTCCTTATAGTCCTCATCATTACTAAAGAATACTCCTTCCATCCAGAAGTCGTTGTAACGTTTGATCTTTTGGGGGAACCAAATTGACTAACAAGAAACTAAGGTTGTCAAATAGCCTTAACGACTAGGGTAGAAATTAATACGAATAGGTGCATTTGAATGAAAATTGGGTCTCTCCATTGGTGGAGTTTTAAGTGATTGAAACGAGATACATGCTTAAGGCTTACGGAGGCTGATGACGGTACAATGAATCTGTACAACCAAACCGTTCAACCATGATGTGGGGATTTGGATAAGGACAGTGAACCTCACATTGCCCACTTTATGTAAGCCCAACCAAAATCTACCATCTCATGAAGAGAAAACAATAATTGCACTCCCCATTAACCAACAAAGAAAAACCACCATTGTTGCCAAAATAAAAAAATAAAAGAAAAGCCTGTAGGACAATAGATTTTTCGCTGACATCCGTCCTGAAGAATGTGGCTGCATTTGAAAATTATGGATCCAAGGTGGCTGGAAAGTTGGAAGCATCATCCAAAAATGTAAAAATTATGGCTTCTGGGACCTATAGGCTAATAAATTTAGTTAATTTTAAAATGCAGCCAGCTGTTTTTGGACGGTGGAGTGCTGTTAAATAAAATAATTATTTATATTTCTATAAGGATGAACAGCTTCCGTTGTAGTCTAGTTGGTTAGGATACTCGGCTCTCACCCGAGAGACCCGGGTTCAAGTCCCGGCAACGGAATTTTTGTCAATTTTTTTCACTTCTCTAAAGAAACAAAAAAAATATAGGATTTTTTTATCACCGCTGATCACGATTGAACATCGCAGTTTACTAGCTACTCGTAATCTCCAACAAAATGCCAAAAAGACTTCTGCTTGGTTAGCAAAGCCATTGAAATTTGTGGGTTTAATTGCCATTATTAGACCACGCCTATTGTTTAGAACCTCTCATCAATTATTTGAAACCATGCTATTCTGCATAATACAACCATGGAAGGTCGTACCAGTCGATAATCTGATACGTACCCGTATTGATCATCAACGGTATGGTTCACAGGGGTGGCACGTGGTCCACGAAAAAACCCGATCCCTTTCTTGCGTTTCGGCATTATCGTTTTGATACGTATCAATATGTCTGATACGCAATGGTGATATGGACAAGAACTGGGACCCAGACCAGAAATGGACAGGCCCGTTTCAGACCCGGACTCTAATTGGATTAATTTTAAGTAAAAAATAAAAGCACTCAGCGAGATTCAAAGCTAGAACTTTTACCTCTTAAATTTTTAACTTACCATCTACACTACTACAATTTCACATAAATAATTCTCCTAGTATATAATTTTACTATGTCGAACATCTGCATACATAAATAGAATTACATAAGGTAAATAGGGTGAGCCTATGTAAATTAAACAGGCTTTTGTTTGCTAAAACTGCTACATTACTGTGTATTTAATATACATAAACATTTGGGCTTACACAAAATCATACTTTGTGGGGCCCACATTTTTTAAGCCCATTATAGTGAGACTAATGCACTAACAAAGATATAAACAATTATTAAGCTTAACATGGCCTCTCTCATGTAATAATTAAATGAAGGGGCTTTCATCTAACATTGAAGGTGTCCTCATGGGCTCCTTCATCTACACACGATACTAGTATTGTCACGCCCCAAAATTCCTGACCTCGATCGGAGTGCGGAAGCCTTTAAGTAAACTAAATAAAAGCCGAGATAGGAACCTTGAGACGCGATCGAATACTCGATCACTCGGGTCAATTACATCTTTACAAAAGAACGTGTAATCGACATCACCAGGAACTCATAACGAAACTTAGAAATTGAGAACTAAGAACTTCTTCATCAAATTTTAAATAACGTTGTCAATGTAGCAAAAGATTCCTACTAAAATTATTACAGCAGATTAAATAAAAACTATCAAATAAAGCAAGCATCAAATCAAGGCACACACTGGCCAACACTAACGAAGTTCTAACAAAATGCAATAGAATAAATAAAGCAATTCTTCAAGACATCTCCCGCGCATCTGCTACGCCTTTTTGAACTGCAAAGTCTTGACTTACTGATCTTTGAAGCCTGCATCAGAGGATGCGTGAGTATTTCGTAGAAATACCCAGTAGGATGTAAAAACCCACCAGGAAGATAAAATAGGATATGAATAATAGATCACTCAGATAAATAGGAATAGACACTCTCTGAAAGACCACTCATAGGTTTATGTTGCCTGAATAGCAAGGTCAAATGATAACAGTTCCAATGGAAAAGTATAGGAAAGAATAATCTCAATATGACTCCAAACAAATATCAGTGTAAGGAGAGAATGGTCAAGATACTCAAGGCTCCGGCATCTATAGTGCAAGGAGTTACAATTTCTGCTCGCTGAACTTACTAATACGCAAGAGGTAAGATATATACCAGAACATCCTAGAGGTTCTCTTTTTGGAACCCGGCCACGCGTCTAGGCATGCTGGCCCCATCTGTGCTTACGGGCACAATGAGCGGAGACTGAAGACCTTCTGTAATGTCAACCAGTCTAAGACGTACGTATTTGCCTCCTTTCGGGCAATAGGGAAACCATGTTCCATAAATATCGGAGATCACCACCGATCTAGCAATGGCTCGTGAGCATACTATGATTCTACCTTTTAATAAGTGGAGAAATAGGTCAATGTCAAACTGGACAATGATTCAACAAAAGCACAAGTCTTATCTTTATGAGAATAGGGTAACTCTTACCGCAATGACTCACTCATGGAGTATGAAACAAATAATCAAGGTTTCTCAACAATATATGGCTCTCTCTCAGGGAGTAACAAGAAGATTCACATATCTCGAATAATGAAAAGAATAATGAAGACTCACAATCTGAGGAGTAACGAATTTCACTCTTAGATTACATGTCATGCATCATGTCTTACCTTTGATAGGGGTATCTCTAAGTATGGAATTGTATTACTCAAAATACCTTTCTAGGAAAGTTTGATCTCCAATTGGATACTCAAACCGACACCACGATGAACCATAGAAACAAGACCAAATTGACTCTTGTGCATGCTGACTCGTCCCAATGTCTTACTCTTTTAAACTTCTTCACTTATTACAGTGACTCATAAGTAATTTTATCATACTTTATTAATATTATTTTAATCAGATTATATCATATTATGAGTAATAATACTTATTAGTGTTTTAAAACCCTAATTCCAGTAAACTGTCTTATATTATACAGCCCACTTACGACTAAACCCACCGTCAACACAGAAGGACTCTAACTCTGAAATTTTAACAGCAGATAGCCCTATGAGTCTAGTTTATAACACCACTGACGCATATTTTTCTGATTTTTATACATTTAATTATGATTTTTATACTGAGCACTGTCGGCGCAGAAACAGTTCTGGCCGAGAGCACATTACTTACTTATAATAGGTAATCACGTACTAATACCCATTAATCATGATAATATAACATTAATACCCTTAATTACTCCCCTCCTAGAGTAATTCTAGATTCTGGTATGTTCTGGAACTTAATGATTATAATGATTCTAATTGATACTAATACCTCAAACTAGATTCAAGGCATCAACCTTGATCTAATTAAGCTTTTAACATTATTAATACATCCCTTAATTATATTGGACTATTAAATCAGGACATAACAGAATTAAAAAGATAACTTTCATGACCATCCACGTTCAAGAGATATGACCTATAGATATTCTCATCAAAAGTAGGCATATGTGCACATTAAACAAGGTATGACATTATGAGCACTCTTATTTATCAAACAACGAGAAATCTCTCATGAAACAAACATTAGGCACTCTTATCTCTAAGATAATATGAATAGGATTATAAATTAATCATAATATGAAAGGATCAAAGAAGTGCAAACCGAATTGGTTAGAAAAAACCATCCTACCACTTAGATGTATGCGAAATATACCTCCACGCGTAGCTCGTTCTTTCTTCTTCGCAACCACGCCTCCACACCTTCGATCGCACGAGAAAAGAGGTTGAGGGAAGAGGTAGAAGATTGCTGGAATTGGTGGCAATGAAAAGGAGAAGAGCTAGGGTTTAGCACAAGGCGTCCAAAGCTTAGCGTGAAGCATATGGGCGACCTCCTCCTTTGCTTTTATAGCCAAAACCTCATCCAACTAGGATATCTCCTAATTAGATCCTTCCTAATCCCAAATCCCAATTAACCAATTAAAAGGTCTCCCTCATTTGTAAGGGACGTTCAGCCATGTTAATCCATTGGGTTTTCCTCATTTAATTAGGATTTCAAATCTCTAATAAGATTCGTTCACTATCTTAATCATAATTACAACACACTATCATACGCGTAATAGTCCACTTCCGACTCTTCCCACAGTCAGTAAAGTTAGCCTTAGACTCTGAAATTTTTATTGGAGTTAGACATATGAGTCTAGTTTCTAACCACACTAATTTTATATTTTTCAGGTTTTTCATGAATTAGTTATGATTTATTTACTACATACTGTCGACACAGAAATAGTAATGGCCGAGCTTACAATCTTAATCATACTTTACATATCTCGTTCCAAACTAGGAAACTACCATATCTAAGCCAACCAACTAGACGTTCCCTTCCTATTGGTTGATTAAAAAGTGAAATATTTATCTCTTTTTAATTAAGATTTATCTTCCTTAATTATCTCAACCGAACTGATACTTCCCGATCCTCCGTGATACTTACCATATTTATCGCTATTAGGTCAAATCGTAGATTTTGCTCCAAGATTCACTCCAATCCTCTAAAGATCTCCTTGTGGCTAGTTACCCACGTTCACATGACTCCCTGGGCCTGTGCCACATGGCCCTGCGTCCAGGTCTGTGCGTCTAAAGCTAGAGTCCTGCGCACACATGACTCTAGTGTCCCGCGGTTGTACTACTCGTTACACTATCTCGTGTAGACCACGGACCACGTATAAAACCAAAATTAACTGATTAATTATGAAATTCAAATGGGTCTCATCCACTTGAACACATGCCCTGACGCCTGGCCCCACTCCTGGCGTCAGGTGTTCTCAGACCCTGGTGCCAGGCTGGTCTCAGTGCCCGGTTGTGCCCAGCGCCAGGACCAACCCTTGTATCCTAGTTTTCTACTACTAATAGTCATGCGATTAACGAATCATACCACATCATAAACATCAAATAACACATCAAAGCACATTGCACAACCAGAAATCAAATCAGGCAACAAACTTTCCTATTTTAGAATAGTTACCTAAAATAGAAACCTTTAGTTAACGTACAAATTTTTCGGGTGTTACAAGTATCGTGACTTTCTGTTAATTTTACAATTTTTCTCATCTATTATGCTTTTAACATAGTTATTGTAATGATGATATTTATTAATTTTTTTACCTAGGGTACCATCAGCGCGTACCCGAACCAGTAGTCATCGATACTGGTACGACCTTCCATGAATACAACTCTAAATTGGGCTAAATTTTTAACCTCCAGAAGTAAGAATCATGGTTAGTCTGACGAGATCTTACCCAATCTTTGAACTACAAATTAAGACCCGACGGTTTAAGATTACTTAGGCTCATGCAAGTCTCATATAAGCCGGATTGTATATATAAGTAAATAACTTACTATCTATTTGAGAGTTTTCTAATGTTAAACTGGATTTATTACTATGGAATGGTTCATTAAACGAGATAAGAGAAGTAAAGCTTCCTCCTACAATCTGCTTGATTTGTGTTTCTGGTGACACATGCTTGAATCTCATTCAAGTTGGCTGCAGCAACGGCCTCCTGCAGTCAAAATTTAGATTACAAAAGTCTATGCTTGGTTCCCTAGTGTTAAAGGGGCCGTTTGGATCGTGAAAAATCTCAAAAATTCACATGGTGTATTTTTGGGAGTGGAAATTTTTGATTTTTCAAGCCCCAAACGGCTCGGTCTGCTCTAGCTTACTTTTCATCAGAAGAGGGGATATTACTCAGGTGGCACGAATGCACGATGGGGACCCATGCCGTTCTTATGGTAGTATTATAATACATACGAGTGTGTCTTATGTAAGATTAATGTAATCTTGGAAGTTCCCAATTCGAACTCTTGCACACTTATACAAAGTTATAGAATATGCCTCTGGAGCTTGGGTTGTCTTTATTGTATGTTTATGAGCTCACTTTCCTAGGTTAATGGCATATATACGTGTGAGAGGCTACTTGTGTGCATGCATCTCAGTCTGTAAGTGAACCTCTTTCTCTGCCATGCCTATGCAGATATATTTTAATTTAGAGTCCATTTGAGAGATCGTGCACACCAGTAGCTTTTATTTTGATACATTGCACACGATCGAGTAGTTTCTGTCTTTGTTGTTTATACTTGGTGCTCCTCTCTTCCTCTCTCTGCAACTTAGAGATATATGCCCATGGTACTATATATATATCCATGTACAAGTGAGATTGGGTCAAGTTTGATGTAATTTGGGAAAGTTTTTTCCCAACATGGTAGAGAAAATTGGAGGACAATGTATATGGAGAACACATTCTTCGGGGGTCAAAGGCTGTAAGGGCCATTTTCTGGGCTGGTTTATCCAACACAACCTTTTGTTGTGACCCATTTGGAATTGGAACAACTGGTGCTGTAATTCTTGACTGTATTGCTTTTTATGTTTTCCTAACATAGGTTATGTGATAGTTATTGAAGATTGACCTCATTTATTTTACATGACGACGATGACGATGATACGACTTCATGGAACTTGACCAGATCAGCAACAGCAGACAAAATCCTGGTGAAGAACCATAAGTCGTGATAGAAGATAACGATATATCACATGGAGCTAAGATTTGTTGCAGCTTGGGTGACATTGCTCTATTTAAGCGCTGGGTATAAAATTGGAAGCGTATCTCACTTGCATCCTTTCTCATTGAATATAAATCTCACCTTATTAATTACATGCACACTCTTATCCATGGTCTACTTTATTGGGCCATTTTGTATCGACTCCTTCGTTACCAATCTACTGAAGACCCCAAGTTCATTGCAACTTGTTTGTTACTTGTTATATTGCTCCTACATTCAGCATGCACGTCTTTGAATTGTAAAAAATTTCTAATTCCCTCATCCGGAGGACCACGTCAGTCCAACATGGGCAAGAGGGAACAACGCTCATTATGGACTGTTGGTATGTTACGTTCATGTTACAAAATTATGTGGTCTTTTTTTCCCATAATTATTATGTGGTCTTATGGCTCTATCCTTCTCATCCATGGTCTATTTTATTGGGCCATTTTGTATCGACTCCTTCGTTACCAATCTCTCTCCCGCATGAACATTATTATTTTTAATGAAAAAAACAAATTAGTGCCCTGTGTTAAAAATGCAAAAGTCAGCACTAGACCAATCTCATTAGAACTCTGCAATTAAGAATGTTTGAGCAAGAATAGTAGTAGGATGGATGACCTGTTGCATCCCCTTTGAAAATGTTAGCCACGCTCGCATGATTTTGCATTGATGACGTTGGCCCCATATGGGGCCATGGGAGAAACCACGAGGCCCACATCATCTATGCAAGCGTCATGCGAGCGACTTTAGCTCTACTCCAGGCAAGGATACGCAAATTAGGTGGTGGTCACCGGTCTCCAACCTTCTAGCATGGTCCTGCCTTCGGGTCTCAGGACAGAGCCAGTACATTCGGATCATGTGTCTCATGCTTGGTCCCCTTCCCATGATCCCATCCACCGTTCCTTGCCAAAAAATAACACAACAAAATTACTCATTTTAATTCATACAAAATCCCACTTCACCAAATCAACTCATCTAAGCCATCTCTTAAAAGGAGTGCTAAGGAAGCAAGCTGCAAAAGAGAGACCAAATATCAAAGAGTCATTAAAGCTAGGTCGTTGAAGCTAACCAGTGTCTTAAACTTTTTTTTTCAAAATCAATGGCTGAGATTGAAGTGTCGATGCTCCGTACGAATCCAGCATGTGGATGGGGTGACTAGTGTTAGCACTTAATTGCAAGATTAATCGGGATGATAAGTGTTAATTATTAGGTTCCCGAGAGTGAAGCCACACAATGTGTGAGACACGACCACGCAATACCTGCAGTAAACCTGCTGTAAACTGCACTAGACAAAAACGTTAGGGTTAGAATTATAGTAAAAGCTGTGCATGTTGGAGCTTTCTCATTCTCGAGATAGATGCACGTGGTTCCTCCTCTTCTTCTTCACTCTTCCAGTCAAACTGCAGCTCCTCTCGGTAAAAATCCGTTAATGTTTCAATCTTTATTAGCTATCAATCATTTGTTATTTTTTGCTGAACTCTTTTCAGTGAACCCTCGCTCAAAGATGAGCTTTGTGCCCAAATGGGCTTAAGTAAGTTGGGTGCTCCGGTTGGTGGTTCATGGTTGACATATCATCATCTCCACTCAATTTGCATCAACGCAGGCAATGAATTTGCTTAATGAAGATAGAGTTGGAACTTAATTACGTGGAGGGTTTATGTTATGGATTAGTTCGTCTTGAATAGCTAGTTAATGCTTTAAAATTTGAGTCAGTTGTGTGTATAGCTTCAAAGTTGTTGGCCCCGCTTTTCATGAAAGGAGTTCTACTTCTTTTCTGGGGATTACATATGAGGACATGGGGATTTACCACTTTTGATTCTTTACGGTTTTACCATCCCCTTATTCAGTCTGTTCAGTTATAATTGAATACAAATATTCGGTCTCGTGATCTGTTTGGAACCAAAAACATTGCCATTGATTCATGCCGTATGTCATGCATCTTATGGGTCCAGAGTCTCCAGACTGAGTAAATGAATGATCTTTCGAAATGGATGCATGGTTACTTTATTTGTTAGTTATGATATAAAGTCGTGAGCAATCAGCACAACTCGGATTTCTGAAACTAAGATTATTTGATCACCATCGATCACCATTTAGAGTCGATATGGGCGCCGCCCTTTATATTTTGTTCGTAAATATCTTTGGATCAAGACGTGCATGCATGTCCTCCTCCTCTCTCAATATTACTTGCTGTAATTGCCGATGCAATTAAACAATGATAGTTAAAATGGTAGCAAAGAAGAGGAACTCTAGTTTTTTCTTTCTTTGACCCGTGACAAATTGCATAAGCCAAAGACGTAGATTGAGACAATGTAAATTTTTTTGTAACAAGACCTTCTAAAGGGTAAATAAGTTTGTGGTTCTAAAATCACAAGCATTCACATTCGCCAGCATGAGCTGCAGGTGCTTTCAGCATATACGCGAGAAAAAACCATCAAGCATTACCCATCAAACAATGCTAACGATAAAATGTTAGTAGCGCCAAGGGGTAGGATTCAAATCTGCAAAATTGCTTTTAGAGGATGATGGCTGATCTTCACAATGGACGGCGGTTGGAGATGGATTATGATAGATCTTCACAACGGACGGCGGTTGGAGATGGATTCAAGAACTCGCTATTGAAATGCGGATGAACACAAAAACTTTAAGGCTCTGAGGCACATACAAGTACAGTTTTCTTTAAGGAATTATTTGTCCCCCTTGGATAAAACCAAGTTGCTGATGGGCTACACGACAAACTTCCTCCCAGGATATAACAGAGCCTTTGAGAAACTGCAACCAGCAATGTTGAAGAATTCTCCATGAACTCTCCTTGAAACTGTATAAGAATATGGCTGAAATTTGTGTTTGAAAACACAAGAGAAGAGCACAAGAGAAAATAAGAACACAAAAGAGAAAAACCGTAATGTGTGTTTTTCTTCTGTCTGTATGCTCATCTATTTGCCCAGGCCTGGGTCTCTATTTATAGACTCCTAAGGGGTACGAAGTGAAGAGGCATGGCCCTTTATGAAGATGTATCTCATCACAACCGAAAGGATGCATCTATTCCCAATGGTTGCAACCCATTACAAAATTTAAGAAAATGCACCTTTCATTAAGGGGTGCAAAATAAATGAAGGTCACAAAAAAACTAAGGGATGCAACCTTTCACCAAAAGGTACAACCCTTCATTTTTTTTAAAAAAAAATATCAACATAAAACATTCATAAAAAAAAAGGCTAACGCTAAAACAACCAACATTTGGTACTAGATTTTAATTCATGGCTTCATTCAGCATTGAACTGTTAATTGAGCGTTGATGACTAATTAGGAGGTGATTATACTTGGTATACAGTAACACAAAGACAGAGAGGATGATACATATATCAATGCCATCGGGTTTGGTGTTCATTGACTTGTGGTGAGTGAGTCACTAGGGTGAGAAAATCAAATCGAACAAGACAAGATACTTCAGCAACTAGCCAACTTTGCATGGCGTTTGAGAAGGCAGACAGGATTATAGCGATTGTTTTTTCTAAATGGCCCAAGCATATGCATGATAAGCCAGAAGTGCTAAATTTGTCGTTGCCAATCCTCATAATATCATTGTTCTCCGATCAACAGATGAAACCTGCAATAACACATCTCCATGCAACACTACTCTCCATACGTTGAAAAACCCGGTCCCTGTATTACTTCTATTCAGCGACTTGTCAATAATGTCTGGCTTCTGCATAGACTAGCCCTTAGTCTGAGCCCCACTGCAGTCCACAAGTTCTCCCATGCTTTTCTTTTCTTAATTTGCTAGTTTGCAGTAACACTTAGTTTGCCGGCTAAGCTCTCCGCCCTCCGCCGTGGAGGACTATAGCCATTAGATTAAGATCTGATGGCTACAAGTGTGGCACTATGTTAAAATTAACAGAGTTGCTAAATAACATCGTGTCACTTCACTATGCTAGCCATCAAAGACAATGTCAACTGTATGTTTTTTAACCACATGTCACTATTATGTTAGTAACACAATGGTATAACGCGGTTTCAAGGTGTATAAAGAGCTACTGTCCACTCTAGACTATGTTGTCTCTAACAAAAACTCCATGGCACGGCATATCTATTTTGCTATCTAGCTGTAGTACATGTTGGAGATACACTACCTGCATGTGTGTATTTAGAAGCTGGTTTTGTGCACCTACAACAGGGTCAAGAGAGTTGTCTCTAAGTACTTACTGATAACAAATACACCAAAATAGTCGTATGGAACAAAACGGCTGGGTAGTTTTAAAATGCCTTATTAGGTCTTAATTAGTCCAATACCAACGGCATATACTGAATGTGAGAGGACACCCACCAATCCTTGAACGACATTTTAGTCCAATTCGGCACTTCCATTGGAGGAGAACGGCAAATAGCAAGCAAGAGACAAAGGGGGCCGCCCAATTTGTTTCTAGCATCGTTCTAATTACATGGAAGCATTGGCCCCGCACGGGCCACCGTGCACATATACCCAGTTCGGCCCCATCTCCCTTCCGGCATGGAACGTCGATTGGCTCGGAACCTCGTCGGAGCAAATTTACCAAAATAACATTCTATTAATACGGAAGTAATTTAGAACAAATAACCAACCTTTTTGTTTCTAATATGGCTCGTATTATCAAGCTTATAATGGAAGAATCAAATGTTTATATATGTACTTTTTTTCGGTAAGTAGAAAACAATGTCATGCCTGCATGCAAGTCCTCGATGCTAGTATAGTGTCACGCAAGAAAATGCGAGAAAGCCTTCAGATTTTGATCTCTAGTGTAAGCTTCCTCAAATCTTCCTCGACCTATGAGTGATCGCCATCCCAATTCTTCATGCCTCACCACATTTGTTCTAAAAAGGAAGAAAGACCACATTTCTATATACAGTAGTGAAGTGAGAAATGCGATTCCAAGAAATGAAATTCCCAGCTAAAACCATCTTCATGTGAGGGACCCAGAGGATCATTAGAACAGTGATGATCATAATGGGAGATTGGGACAAGGTACTGGAATTTGGAGCATCGTAAGCTTCAAGTATCATAGCCCGACATGCCAAACTGAATAAGCATGACCATTTTCATCATGTGCCCGGGGACCAGAGTCGTCCCAGACACACATTATACAAGTTCACAACATTATACAACACACACACGTTCTCAAAAGCTCTACAACTTTGCAGCATTAATACTAGGAAGGGGGGAACTGGCCTTAGTAGGTAGTCTTGGTATTTATTGAAGATCATTGAAAGCCGGCAATTAAGCAGTCCTGAGCAGGAGATGAATGTATTTAACTTCTTGGCTCTGATAGTGGTAGAACCATGGGAGTTGAGGCAGGGGCACAGGGCTAGGTAGGTGTCACATATTACAACGGAGTAAATCATCAGGGAGCCTGTGTTGTGTGGCTGGGGTGACATGTTTCAGCTTGATGTGTGGGGGCATTGATTTTAGAACTAAATGTGGCAGAAGAGTATGTAGGTGGTTTAATTTGATGCACCAATTCATCACACATAATGATTGTGGATCAATTGGATTGAAGGGTGGCACCAATGAGGGGGCTGGTGTGCCATCAATTGGGGTTTTAATCTGTGTTTTAATTTTCACAGGTGTGAATAGTTATAAAAATCTGCCGGACTGTTGAGTGGGAGATTCAAATTGATAGCTTTCTTGGCAAGCAGGTAAATAATTTACCATTTTTTGCAACTGTTTGACCAAATCCCACAATGAGATAAGCTCGTCGGGATACAACGGGGCTGGCATGGATCCTGTCCAGGAAAGCTAGATTACGGTTATTAAATACATCGAAGAGGGAAAAACCATCTAGTACCGCATTAATGCATGAGTTTTCTTAATAATAATTTCTTCATTTACAACAATAGGATAGGCATCCCCCTAAAACCTAAGTTAAATATATATAGGAACTCCTAAATCTTCATATATGCATATTAAGAAAGTAAATGAAAGATTTACAGCTTGTGGGTTTATGTAGAATCATGAATTGGTCGTCAAAGGACCCATGGTAATTAAAATAAGGGGAGGCCCACTTGGGGTGGTCAAGTAGAGTCCGGAGGTGCAAAGACAAACACCTATTAACTTTTAACACAAATGGCGGGGAAAGCGAGGCAAACCCACGAAATTCCTAGCTGTAAATCTGATTCATAGTAAAAAAAAAAGAAAAAGTCACCCCACCACCACCATGGAGTAAATAACGCCATTTTTACCATTCAACTACCCTGTTAACTCATATTAAAAGTGCATTTTGACCCAGCTTAATTTTATACTTGGCATATGGGTCACCAATCCGCACGCACCATGGCACGTAATGGCTCGGCCGGGCAGACCGGATTTGGCTGTGGAGCTGGGGGAGTCTCATGTGAGATTATTGACTATTTTGAGCGCACCCAAACATCACCCCCATTTATTCCCCAAAATTATAATATTAAATTATAATTTTTATTTTTATGTGATTATTAAACCCTAATTAAAATTATATTTAATACCATATTTTAATGTTTTAAAATACGGTTCGGTCCTTGACCCGGTTTGATGACCGAGTCGGGCCAACCGGTTTGACCCGGCGGGTCGACCCGCCCCCTCTCCCCTCTTTGTTTTTTTCCCCTGGCGATCCCTCTCCCTCCCCCCGGCGCCCCAGCGATGACCCCCCTCCCCTCGGCGACCCCTCTCCCTCCCCTGGCCCCGACAACCCCTCTCCCTCCCCCATCTCTGTTTTTCTCCCCCCCCCCCCCCCTCCCCGGCAATCCTTCCCCTCGGTGCCCCGGTGACCCCTCTCCCTCCACCTGGCCCCAACGACGACTCCTCTCCCCCCCCGGCGACCCCTTTCCCTCCCACCCTCTCTGTTTTTCTCCCGCTCGACGCCCCGGCAGTGCCCCCCCTCCCCCCGGCGATCCCTCTCCCTTCCCCAACGCCCCGGAGACGATCCCCCTCTCCTCCCCAGGGACGGCTCTCCCTCCCTCCTCTCTGTTTGGCCCGGTTGGCCCGTGCTGGCCGGTTCGCGGGTCAACCCGCCTGGCTCGCGTATGATCCGGACGGGTCATCAACCCGCTTCAGCCCGGCCGTTCACTCCCAGAAGATAAACCGGGTCCGGTTCAATCGGGATCAAGTGGCCAGGCCGAACCGGATTTTAAAACATAGTCCTATTTTAAGAACTCATACAATATCACACTGTCATTTTAACTAATTAAAAATAATTTAAAAAAAGGATATTAAAGTAAAGGAAGAGGTCTCATGTTGGCAATAAATCCCGGAGTTTAGGGGCAAGAGGACCGGGTTCCTATTTGGATCCTGTCTTATAAAACGGCGATTTCGGCGTTTTGGTCTCTCACTACTCCGAGTCTCAAGTTGAATTTCCATTCCCTCTCCGCCTTCTTCTCCCTCGCCCCCTTATCTTCCTCTCTCCTTCCCACCTCTCTCTCCTCAACCAGCGCCAGATTACAAAAAAGCTTCACTTTTCCCACCCATTTGTCACTCCTCACTTCCTACTTGCTCCTATTCTCTCTCCCTCTCGTGTCTTCCTTCCTGAAAGAACAGAGTATTCGGATTCGTCTGCCTTTAAGGTAAAGCCCCTGTTTCAGAGCTCTATCCCCTCCTTCTCCGAAGTTTCTCCGTTTCTTCCCTTTTGGGGGCTTTTCTTCGTTTTGGATGTTGGATTTTTATTTGGTAGGTGAATCTCTCGTGCTTTTTCGTGGCTAGGATTGATATAAGTTTTTTCTTCTTTCCAACTAAAGTGCTTTACCTTCTTCTTCTGCTTTCTCACTTGCTCTTCTACCCTGTAGCCCAGAATCTCCTTTACCCTATTTCCTCCTTTTTTTTCTTTCCACTCACACCCCTCTAAAACATCTTGTGCAGTGAGATGTTCCAAGTAAGATGTTGAAGCAAGAGAAAAGACAATCTCAGAAGATGGACCGGAGTCTCTTTTATCCATTCAGTATCTCCGAACATCGGACTCGAACGAAGAAGGTTTCGAAACGACTAGTCGGTGCCGGAAATGACCCTCGCAGCCCGGACTTTCCTCGAGTCGTACGGATTTCCGTCACTGACCCGGATGCCACCGACTCCTCTAGCGACGAAGAAGGTGACGCCTCCCCCTTCCCCTGCCGCCCGCCTCCTCGCGTACGCCGCTACGTCAACGAAATCACTATCGAGCCTGCCTCCGTCTCCTCCCCTGAGCACGGCGCGGAGAGCTGCAGTAGGCCGGCTGGCTGCGGGCGGAAGAAGCCGGCTTCCACTTTCCGGCACGGCAAGAGGTCTCTCAAGGTCTCTCACAACGGGAAGAAGTTCCGGGGCGTCAGGCAGCGGCCTTGGGGAAAGTGGGCGGCGGAGATTCGGGACCCTGCTCGGCGGATCCGGCTGTGGCTCGGCACATTCGACACGGCTGAGGAGGCTGCTAAGGTCTATGACAACGCCGCCATTCAGCTCCGGGGGCCGGACGCCATGACCAACTTCTCCCGCCCAGAAATGAGTCCCCCTACCGCCTCTGCCTCTGCCGCCGCCGCTACCACGTCCGGGGATGACTCGAGTGACGAATGCCACAACTTGGCCTCTCCCACCTCTGTTCTTCGCTTTTCTTCTTCCTCCAACTCCACCACGTCTATTAAGGAGCCTAAGAAAGAACCTCAGGACTATTCTTCCGTGGCCGAATGCCGGAGCCTCCTTCCACAACCGGAAGCACAAGATGAATCAGTCCTACCCGACAGTTTTGCTGACTTTTGCCCCATGGATATCTCCTTGGATGACATTTTCCCTATTGAGAATAAAGTGCCCGATTTCTGTGTCGATGACACCTTCCTTCGCAGCGACCTTGATGACATGTTCGGCCTTTCCGGCGATGATTTCCGGTGGCCGGCGTGGCCCACTGACGACCACTTTCAAGATATTGGCGACTTATTTGCGTCAGACCCCGTCCTTTCTTTCTAAAAATGACTTCCTTAGACCGAGTTGCCGATTAATCGGCAGATTTTGTATCGGCGGGAAACGAAACGGCTTTGGTTTTTGCACTATGATATGCTTGTATTAGTTATCTATTAGCGATGTGATTAACAGTAAGTGTAGTGTATTAGCGAGTTAAATGTCTCGCCAGAAGGCAGGTGAGACGGTGAGTGTCTAGCTTGTTAGCGAGTTTCTCTTTTATTTCTTTTTCAGTGGAAGTTTTGGATGATTAAGAGTTGTTTAATGCAGCCATTTCCTTTTGTTCTACTGCTTCATCTTGTGTAAGTGCTTCATTTTGTTTATTTTAACAGAATACATAACCAATTTATTAAAGAAAAATGAACATGCACCTTCTTGTGAGATGTTGAATCATGCACCTTAATCCAAGGGCAGGCGGGTGATTAACGCGCAATCCTAGTGCCCGTAGGGCTTAATTGCACGTTGACGTTTGTGAGCCAAGGGCCCTAAGGAGACTGTAAAAATGGCCAAGCTTGTCTATGCGAAGAATTGTTGTTAAAAAAACTAGTGGGAGAAGTTAAGTCTGCCCTTTAAGACTCAGCAATCCATGCCATATTTTCCTGTTGGCGGTACTAAAATGGATTGAGAGAAGCCAAAAAGGTGGAAATGCCGGCTGGAAACTGGGAGGCAACAGTCTCGCTGATAAGACCGTTTTCTAGGCATGGTGGCCGGATGTGTACCGTGGCTGATGGAGAGGGAGGAGGGAGAGAAATTTCAAACTAAAAGCAAAGACAAACAAGGCGGTTTGGGTGGACTGCTCGGTGGCGGCATGTGGAGGACTCGAGCAAAGAAGAAGACTCTTAACTTATAATTAGACTCTGAACTTCGATTAATAACCAGAGAAAACTCATTCTCACATTTTCAACTCACAAGTTTTGGATTTGTGATTTTTTGTTGTCAGTGGTGCTGTGGCCCCATGAAAGGAGCCAATTGCCGAACCTGGTCGAGCTTTCAGACATTTCCGAAGAAAAAATTGCTGGGCGGATTCCAGTCATGTCTGTATGGTACTGGTCACACCAATAATGAACACGTAAAGGCCAAGGTGGGTCTCTAAGTAGAGTATTGAGAAGTGTTACAATATTTCCTTCCACTTTGATAATATTTTTAATTTTTACTTAAAATAACTTTTATATTACTGAAATAGAAAATACACAAAAAGGATCCTCCTTAGTGCCAACAACGATAGAGAAAAATACCTTTTACATATATAAACAAAAATAATAATAGCTACAAAAACTCTTATAGCATGAGTAATGATACAGATAGTTGGACAAAGATAAATATAATATATAAGTAATTTAATAAACATAAAAGAGTATCATAGACAACTAACCCATAAGGGGACACAACCACATCCATGAGCTTAAACATGGAACATCAACCACCTAAGCATTGGACTTTGAGCTCTATCGTCTCCGGCACACTCCATAGGGTCGGCAAAAAACCGATTAAAAGTAACTAACCTCTACTACTTGTGTACAAGTTTTTTTCTTTTTCTTTACTTGATAATCTACAAGATATGAAATTAGAAAACTACCTATAAGAGGTAAAAGAAGAGTAACATGTCTGGCGCCAAGATTGCCACCTGTAGTCAAACAACTATTGTGATCCATAGCCGTAAGGTTACTATTCAAAGAGACAGAAGAATTTGAACCTGACTCAGTGAATGTTGATCTCTCCAGAAATTATGAGAGTCAAAATTGCCACTCTTTATAACCGTAGACATCCTTGTATTCATTAAATTAGGTATGATTTATGAAGATACCCCCAACAACATGTGTGAATCAACAGTTGCACGGCCAAAGTTAAAAGAGAGCATAAGTGGAAACCCAAAAAGAAATAAAGACGGGAGGATGGGGAGCGCCATCCGACCAGAACCATGCGAGATCGATGCCGGGTGGCTTCACCTTAGGTAAGGAAAAAAATAAAGGCGGAGGAGAGACAAAAGTGGGCAAGAGGGTGGTGGAGGATGGCAGCGGAAAGTAGAATAGGAGCACGAGGCCCCCGATCCGTCCGACATCAACCACCCAACAACTTCTCCATGCCCCTCTTCCCTCAGCCTATGCCTCCTCAATAACCCTGATTGGCAACGTAAGGCGGAGGCTGCTTGGCATGACAACACGGGGCGGAAGGGGGCTGAGGGAGGAGGGAGAACCATGAGAAAAAAGGGGATGTAGCCGGAAAAGGGAAAAAAGAGAAGAGAAATTCTAGAGAGACCATCTATCCACTGACAAAAAGTGACCTAGCAAATTGAGTTATGGACTCTGGGTCAAGAACAAATAGTAAGCTTAATTATGTCATTAAGTTATTTGATGATTGACATCGCCGTTGGATTTGGTGGTACTTCTCGTCCTCGCATTCCTAGTGGGACTGAGACCTGTGTTTGGGTGGAGAATGAGGACTGGCAAATGAGAGCAATCAGAAAGTATTGGAGAAGTCCATTCCAAGATCTTGTTCTGTTCTTTTAGACGTGACATCTCGAAAGTTAGGAATCAAAATTGACCCAGGCCAAACTTCTACCCAATGTCTTGGACTCTGAAGAGTTGTCGACTTAAAATTTCATGAATGATTGCGCTGCCTAGTCATGAAAATCAGGGAACAATTAAAGCAAGTTGTAAGCCTGGGCCCTATTTCATTTTTTTATTTTTTTTTTGTTTCGTTCATTATCCATGCCCAAATTAACCTAAGATGCAGGAAGCACTTCCAAACGAGAAATTATCTAGTGGAATGGTCTTGTGGAGAGGTTCAGTCAGTTTTTGACACATACACTAGTTTATAGAATGACTGTACACTAGCCTGCATTGAAGCATGTTAAACATACAATGACCTAATTATAAAAAAAAAACATACAATGACCTCTCCAGGCGTGTCTCGTGGAACCATTCTACCGGATACTTTTTCCTTCCAAACGGCTCTGAGATTATTGAAATAAAAAGTTAATATGCACCCTGGCTCATGCGAGTGGTTGATTCAACCCCGCCTGCCCGATATATATAAAGCGAACCATCGGATTGGTATCTAATGGCCGGCAGCACCTCGACGCACTGCGTGCACCATGCATAAGCCAAGGCGCATATAAACAAGACTCTCATTATAACCGTGCAGGAAATCTCAATTTGAATTAGGGTCTCTCAAGGCCTCACTATCACTAAAGATCTGTACCTTGTCCTCCCTTCATCATCTCCCTTTCTAGGCAAACGAGCAAATCTCCATAGAGGACCCTCACAAGTCACACCTGTTATAGAAAACCTTACATGGAAGGTGGGGCTTCGGGCCTTCCATCTATCGTAACACGAGGTGGAAGAAAGCCAGTCACACGACAGCCAAGTATAGGACTCTGCACATCACCATTAGACCACAGAGACACCTTTTCAGTTGCTTTGAAGAGTAGAGGGACCAAATGAGAAACCGCTGCTGCTTGCCGACATGCTGCTTCCCATCTGCACTAACCCTGTACCCAAATTGCCCTTTCCCCATGTGTGTCCTTTCTCCCCTTGCTCTCTGCTACTTGCTATCTACGGAGTAATATCTTCTCCATTCCATTTCTATGAGAAAGTGTAGTTGGGAAGATGCCAAGACGATGATGGCTTTTGGGACTGTTTCCCTTGTTTGTTTGGTGTCATTTCCACATGAAAAATATTTTCCTAACCAATATTATGTGACCAGAAAGCATGACCAATGGATTAGTGGCGAGGGGACCCAGGAATTTTAGTAAAGTTATAATTTCTCTTTTGTTAGCCCTTTCTTCCCTCCTCTGTTGACCGTGGCAAAATCTGTTTGGTGGTAACGTAATTCTGATCACCAAGTTGGTCAAGATGAGCTCTTATCATATATTCTTAGACATTGGCGTACAGTAGAGCTTTCTAAAGGACAGAAAGTTCACAGGGCAAATGTTCTCCTTTGGTTGCATTGTACGTAGGAGTTAGGGGGCATTTCAGAGAACCAACGTGCAATTCTCGGCCACTCGCTTCTTTTGGGTCCTGGTACAGGTAAAGCAAGGGTCGAATAGAACAGCAGGTGCTTTAGATAGAGGGAGAGAGAATCAGGTTCAGGGCAAGTTGTGAGGCCTCTGAACTCTGATAGTGGGCGGTTTCTGTTTTATTCAGGGTTCCTGCCTTGCTACAATTTAATGTAAAGCGACAACACAACTCGCTTTACACAACTCATCTTGGGTCATGGCTCTCTGTTTTTCCTCTCTGACTGAGGTTTGAACACATTATTTCAATCAAGTTTAATCAAAAGAATCATACTAATACGTAATAGCAAATGCTCCACAGTTCATCGGTTTGCCTTGGCAAAATGGAAGTCGATCATTCTTAGAAAATGTTCAATCTCACATAAACCATGAGGCAACGAGATTGTGTAGTTCCAACAGTAGCCTATACGTAGAATGTAGCCATAAACTTTTGAAGATTGGCGTGATGATTTCCAATGCATGGGAGATTACAAAAGAACGCATGGAATGATATAGGCTTTTTCTTTTGGTAAACGTAGAATAGCACAGGTAACTAGACGAGGCTCCGTAGCTGATTCTATGTCTTTATTTGGGTAGAGGAAACTGAAATAGCTCTTTCTTTTTGGCACGAGGTGGGAATGACCTTTCGGAGGAACGAAGAACAAGGTCTCTTTAACTGTTCAAATATGACAAAACTTGCCCCCCCCCAAAATCCTGCTTAAATCAGACAGAAAAACAGAGTTGAGAACCTATGCCCTTAATTACATGAGCCGAGTTCGGGTGATTTAATAATATCTGCCATCAGTAATGGATGGGCTTGACCTTTCCCTGTCAAGGGATCTCAGGTGAGCTATGGTGCCCACTGTTCTGTGACAATTCGACCCCTCCTCCCTTGAAAACAGGCTGCTGCCTGCCTACTGAAAATGCTGCCTATCCCACCCACAGGCCACAGGTGTGGCCAGCTCCAGCAAATGGCTGGTCACATGGGAGCCACAGCCTAAAGATTTTTGGGCCGTATCATATCTCGGATTTGTATCCTTTTCTCTGCCACTTTCCCATATCTCTGTATTGAGTTCTTCCTTTGAAAAGATGTAAAAAATAATAATTTAGCTTGATGCTCTAATATTTGTCACACATTTTCCATGTGAACCATAACATGAAATCCAATTTTCCTAAGAAATTGTTCACAATTAGTGCAGACTGCAGAGGGCCATAATGTGTCCATGTATTTTTTGCTACAAATATGTTGCCATGTTGAATTTTTGCTAAAAACAGATGATTCATGTAAGGCAAAACAATGTGAAATGTTTGCATATAAACAAAGTATGAAAATGCGTTTGCCGGGAGTCGAACCCGGGTCTATTGCTTGGAAGGCAATTATCCTAACCGTTGGACTACAAACGCTTATTTCTACGAACTCATATTTTAATTAATTTTGTATATTAAATAGTAATCCACAGAACCTTTGCCCATCATGAATCTTTCCATGGAAATCGACAAGTCGACCGGTCCCTCTTGTGAGGACTGGGATTCTTCTTTATATTAGCGATCATTTTCCATATATGAGCTTCGCCTTCTTCTCCAATCAAATCTCAATTAGTTGCTTGTTGAAGTTATGCTCAATGATCATTTACAATAAACTTCTCTGAGAAATGTCCTACTCCGAACTGGACTTACGGAAAAAATTACGGGCAGTGTGTTGGTTTTACATCCTAGCTGATGTTTTAAACTGTCAAGTGTTAGTTTGTAGCATTTTTAGCACTTTCAAACTTTCTTAAGTCCCCTCATTAAAACCGTTTGGCCAGGCAGGCTGTTCACTTATCTTGTAAAGAATGGTTTGGGCTCCCTCCAGAGTTTCTGGAGCTGCCCAGTGTTTCGCGTCCTGCTTAGTTGCTTTGGAATGAATTTCTTTCATAAAAAAAAACTCCTTTTTCTGATGGAAGTTGGTCAATGGAGAGGGAGTGCGACATGCAGGCTCTGATCGCCAAGTCGAGGGCTTTGCATGATGGGATATAAATGATGCAATACAGAGTGCCTGTGAGGCGCCGGTGCGTGTTTCAGAGTCTGAGAGGAGCAGCTTGATTGCCATAAGGGATGCGCTGTAAGTGTTTGATTGCCATATTAGAGTTATTATTAGATGTAAGACTATATTTCTCTTTGTTGTATTTTGACATTCAAATAATTATTATTGAAACCCTAGCTTCCCTTTTGTTCCTTCTTCTTCTTGATTTCTTCTCAATTCTTATGGTTTGCTGGCTCTACTTTTCTTCCCTCATCAATCTGAGGCAGATGTCTGAAAACTTTGTGGTGCTGAATTCTTACTATTCATGGAATCAATGGCTTTTTCTTCCTTTTATTTATTGATATTTCATCAAGAATGAATGTGATTGAGGTGGTTTTTTTCTTTATTTCCCTTATTCAAACGGCTAGAAAATTTTCGTTCTTTTCTTTGCATGATTGATTGGTTTTCTTCTCTGCACCTTCTATTTTTTTTGTTAGGGACTGACTTTTTTCTCTTCATGAAGTGATTACTTGAATTAGCAAATTGCTGTTGTCAACTGTCATATGTTATAATCTCTGACCCAAGGAAGGCAACTGAGTGCTCTTCTCATGTTGAATTTTATGTCAAAATCCTAGATCATTTGTCGTGAAAGGCTGCAAATAATGTTAGTATTTGAAAAAACAATTGAATACCGATTAATGTAGTTTATCAATGGGTAAATATCGATAGTTAAAGAGAAGCTATACAGAAAAACTAAATGTACTTGAAATGAGGATCTTTAAGTGGATATGTGGAATAACAAAGAGATATAGGATGAGACTTATCTTATCCTACAAAGGCTGACAAAAAAATGGTCATTTAGAGGTGCAAGAGTGTACTCCTTATAACTTAGCTGTAGCATCTTTAGGGGAGAAACCTAGGGAGAGTGATTCAATTGGTTTGGACGTATACAAAGAAAAAAAAAGGAATGCCCGGGTAAAAAGGTTAAACGAGATTCAAGTGGAAGAGGCTAAAAGGAGCAAAAAAACAAACTTGGATGGAGTTAACAACGTGGGATATGAATATGCTATCTCTTATTAAAAGATGGCACAATAGGCTAGAGTGGAGGCATATGATCCATCTCGACAACCTCAAATTGTTGAGAAGTCGTTATAATTATGACTGATTAACTACTGAGTAGATATTGCCTCTCAATCTGGTGAATGCCTTTTAGTCTATCAATCATAACGGATTTACTTGTCCTTTAGTCTATCTATCATAGCAAATTTACTTTCTTTTCCTCTCAACCTATTTATTTTTTCATCCGTATCTTGATAGATAATAACTTATGGTTAAGGAAAATGCTAAGATGAAGGACTCTCTCTGTTAATGCTGAACTATAGAAAGTCCATTGCGTGTGAGGAAAACAGTCAGATAGTAATTCAGGAAACTCGCTTGGAGCTTGAACTTACTCCCTCCCCTCAGTCCAGAATTATTATTACCATAAATTTTTCCAAAATGAATGAAAAAACTTATGGTAATAATAATTCTGGACAGAGGGGGTAGTAATCAATTATGGAGATTGTTATCTTTTCTATGCCTCTGTTTCATAGGGATGCAAGACCTTGATAGACAATTACTCTGGTTCAGGATTAGTGTAACCTTGCCGATATATTAAAAGAGGCACCAATGTACTGGCATGCATGTGCATAATAATCACCATTCACGTCGTTACGCTTAGGCACTTGAGTACAGCATAAGCAATGTGATTTCTTTTACATTATGGTTATGCACTTGAACACGTCATTTTGGGGTAAACAAGTTCATTTTTTGAACTTCGGTTCCTTCTCTGTTCTTAATCAAAAAATTTTATAATCTAAGATTGAAGGGTTTTCATGTATATCGTTTTACTGCCATTCATTTGTGTACGAAGATGGCCAAGCCTAGATATATCTAAACTCAAACTCTAGAGCATTTCCTCTCGAGGAAGGTGAGGCAGAAAGCCGCTTTGCGGCAGCCATACCGCGTTTTCTGAAGACACTCTTAGCTTCCACATAGCATAAGCCAATTATTGTGTTGGATTACGTTATATGATATCTTCTCTGCAAAATCACAAAGAAGAAATACTTCAATCATATAAGAACCAATGCCAATGGACAAACAAATTGCTTCAATGGCAATAGTAACCAAACTAGCAATGTTCATGTCTAGCTCCCTCTCCCCCACCCCTGCTGTGCAACCACCACAGCAAGTTGGACAAGGAGTTGCCGTCGTCGAACCCGGTCAGTCCTTTCACCTTCTCCAGCGCCGTCTTCTTATCGTACAATCCCTCCAGCGCATAAACAAACCCCTTCCACCCTTCCGCGACTCCCTCCCTCTTCAGCGCCGGCAATGTCCACTCCACCAGCTCCTTCGCAAACCCTGCATCGGCGAACACCACCTCCGTGATCGGCAGCAATGGCAGCACCTGAATTCCCAGCCGGCACTCTCTCCACTCCGCCGGCGCGAACCACAGCCCGCTGTCTCTCTTGTTAGACCACAGGACGCCTACCACCCTGTTGTCCTTGGCAAACTCCTTGTACATTGTAGAGCCCTCCCTCACATGCCACCACATCTGGGCGGCCCGCGCCTCGAATCCGGTCAATGTCGACCCGACCGCCACCAGGTGGGTGTCGCCGTAGCTCAGACCCATCATTGCTGCTGCATAGTAGGCATTGACGGCTTCACTTGTGCTCTCCTGGTTCCTTCCGTCAGTAAACTCGGTTAATCCTGCGGCCCAGGAATGGAGCGTCCAGAGATCGAAGCATCTCAGCTTGGGGTAGTTTGAATTGTGGCGCCGTCCCAGGTTCATGAAATCCGCCACCATCGTGTAGGCCTGGGGGCGATACCGCTGCCCCCACGAAGGGTCAAGCTTCGCCAACACAGCTATGGCGTAGAGGAAGTAGCCCAGGTGGTAATGGTGGTCATTGTATATGCCGAATCCAAAATCTGCGCTCGAGTCTAAAGAACCTTGCCCGGTGACAATGCCGCCCCATTTTGAATCGTAGAGAAACGAATTCCCTTTGAAATTGCCCTCCAGCCATGGCGTGATCGAGTCAACCAGGAATTTTTTCACTGCCGGAATCACTTCCGTGAAGCAGACTTCTTCAGCAATCAAAGCCAGCCTCGCCGCCCGGGCAATTGCCTTGCCGTAGAAGTACAACGACGAAGTTCCAATCGGATTTGAGCTCAACGCACCCACATCTTTGGCTAACGCTTCGATGATTTCAGAATAGGAACCTTCTTCGACGCCATTGATCGAATGCCATGTGACGGAGATCGGATCAGTCTGCAGGATCCATTTGTCCGCCACGACGCCAACGAGATCGCCGTCGATGCTGCTATACTTGAATTCATCTATGATTTTGATATCCTGATCGGTGCTAGAAAGGAGCTGGATATGCAGGGGATGTGCCAGGAGGAGCAAATCGCCCAAGCCCTTCTTCTCCCAATTGTACTCCAGGCGAAAAGGTGCCTGGACCGTGGCGGTGCCGGAGACCGGGTAGCAGGAGCTGAACCGATCTAGCAAGGTCTCATAGAACGCGTCCGGGCCCGCGAGGACGGCGAAGCGGACGACGCCAGAGAACGGGGAGGAGGTCAGCCGAGACGAAGTGTGGGCGAATTGCAGGGGGGCGGAGGAATAGCAGAGCCAGGTCTGGTTATTGGAGAGAACGATCGTGTGCTTGGTAAGCGAGGCATTGGAAGAGACGGAGAGGAAAGACGCGGCTGAGGAGATCGAAAGCTCGGTCGAGTCTGCGGCGGTGAGGGTCAAGAACGGGCTGCCGCGGACGAGGAAGAAGGTAAGATCAGGTGGGTGGTGGAGGGTGAGGCTGAGGTCGTGGAAGGAGGTGATCACGTGGCGGGTGGCGGGCGAAGCAGTGTTGCGGGCGGTGGAGATGGTGAGGTCGGGGGCGAAGGTCTGGTAGAGGAGAGCGGCGGTGTAGAAGAGAGAAGGGTAGCAGACGGAGAGGGAGTTAAGGGCGGATTTGATGAGGTAGGGATGGAAGTACTCGGGCTGGTCGCCCTTCTTGAGGACGAAGTTCTGGAAGAAGGAGTTGGTGGGGAGAGGGGAGGAAAGGAGGTGTGGGGAGAAGTACTGGGAAGGGTCGGGGAGGACGGTGGAATTGGTCTGAGGGAAGAGGAATGGCGTGGGAGGCCCCGGCATGGCGGCGGGCGGCGAGGTTGGAGGCTGAGGGGCAGGAGGGCTTGGCGGGGGGCTTCTTGAGGGATTTGGAGAGATGGGGTTTGAGTTTCCTGATCATGCTTCGTTATGGATGTAGTATATATATAATAACGGAGATTAGCTGACTTTGTAAAAAGCAAAGAGATTAGCTGACTTTGTGCTACCTGGGCGGTTGGTGGTTGCAACTGAGTTTGACTTCGGATTTCGACAATGGAGCCCATCTACAGATCTGTTTGTAGGAAGTAGATGGGAAACCGGGAATGGATATGGGCCCGAAATGGAATCTACATTTAAATCCCATCCATTGGGAAACAGTCAATATAAGAATATAAATCCTAATCTTCTTCAGCAATTTAGTAATCTAAGAAGTATTATTATATCCTTCGGAAAACAGTGAATATAAGAATATAAATCCTAATCTTCAGCAATTTAGTAATCTAGGTATTATTGTATCCTTCGGCAAAATCCAAATCTGCGTTTCCAAATGCACCCTAAGGGAAAGATTAGATTGTTTGGCATTTCAGGCAACTTGAGTTTGTTAACTGATTAAGAAAAGGTTCTTGGTATTAGTAACAATGAATTATTACGTTAAGGAGCTTGTTAAGTCACCACTTATATTTTGAGATATTTTTGAACTTTTTGCTTCATTACAAATTGCCTTAAGAGGTTGGAGATGAATGACATTGGACTGGGGAAGAAAAGATTAGGAAGAAAAGTGTCATTGACACGTTTAGTCCGGTTGTGCAGAAACAAGCCATTCGCACTATTATTGCTCTTGCTGTCCACCACTCTTGGACCATTCACCAATTGGACATCAGCAATGCTTTCCTTCACATCCAGCTTGAGGAGGTTGTCTACATGAAACATCCCTAGGATACATAAATCCTGATTTTCCAGACCATGTATGCAAGCTCCAAAGGGCTATTTTATGCTGTTTTATTGTCCTCGGCAAAATCATCTTACGATACTTCTAATCTACGTAGATGACATTCTTTTGCTGGGTTCTGACTCTCAATATATTCAGCAAGTTATTGATCACATGAGCTTATGTTTTTTGCACTCAAGGATCGTGGAAGTCTAGCTTACTTCTTGGGTATTAAATTTACAAAGATACTCGTATCTCCTGCATCGTGCCAGCATGTCAGATTGGAAGCCCCCTGTTACTCCATTGCTACACCTCGAAAGCCACATGCCAGATCTGCTCTCATTGATAATCCCACCATCTACCGAGAGTTAGTGGGATCATTCTCGTCCTGATCTCAGTTTCGCAATGAATTCAGCTAGCCAACATATGCAGTCGCCTACTGAAGAACATGTTGTTGCAGTGAAAAGAATTTTACGCTATGTCAAGGGGACAATTGACTATGATCTGAAAGGTAATCGAGCCGCAGCGGAAGCGGATCTAATGTCCGTTATGGCGTTGAATTCTTCAAATTCTGTTTCTACGAGGAATAACCTTATACTCACAAACACAAATATACAATCGAGTACAAATAATTTAGCAATATAAATGAACGATTATTTATATCATGAGCAATCAAAGATATTCAAGAACATATACTGCTAACCTGCGGTCTTTGTGACCAAGTTACACCGTTCTTCGTAGAGAAAACAAGAATAGAATATGTGTTCGAGATCACCTTTTCTTGAACCGTACGTGCGTGGATTCAATGATTTACTATTCTCCCTGAGATAGCAATATCATTCACGAATTTTCTCCCTTATCTATGCTTTTGCTTTGATTCAATCTCTAAGATGAATCCCAAATTGCCAAGATCACAAGGGGAAGTAAGCCTTAGACAATGGAGAGAGAGAGACCTTCGGAGAAGGAGATAAACCAAAAGGCACTATTCCCGTACTGTTCACGCACTGTTCACAGCATACACCAAGGGTGAGGAAGGCGTCCCCTCCTCTCCCTCTATTAACTAATTTCAGCTACCCCAATCAATGGGGAATCATGTCATTTCGGTTACCACAAATTAGGGAGTTACACCTCCCTTAAATGCACGTCCCTAATTGGAGTAACTTCCAAATTTTCTCTCTCTTGATTTAATCAAAAATCAAGGCCAAATCAAAACGGTTCAAATCAAAGATGTCTCTTCCACTAAGGTGTGGGCCCACCTGGGCCCACAGAAGCCTTGCCATCTCCTCAAGTCCACACACACAAGGGAGGGCCTACTCTTCTCATACATGACAACTAATATGGGACGAAGCCATATCAATGTCTTACATCCCCCACTATGGGTTCAGTGCTCATATTTTCGATCCAACAGTGACTCGTGCACTAGTCCTGCCGTAATCCAAAATTATGAACATGCTTCACAAATAGATCTGTCATTAAGGCCTTCGTTAACGGATCAGCCAACATCTCAACCGTAGGAAGATGACTCACCGTCAACTTTCCCCATTGTAGCATGTCAAATACATAAAAGTAATGCACCTCAATGTGCTTTACTCTAGAACTGATCTCCCCATTATGAAGTGTCGACACAGTTGCCAAATTATCACAAAAAATTTGGACAGGAGCATTAGTCCACTGTTCTAGCTGTAACCCAGCTAGAAACTCTTTAATCCAAACTGTCTCGGAAGCTGCCAAACTGCATGCAACAAACTCAGCTTCCATCATGGACTTAGTAACGCATTTCTGCTTCTTACTAGCCCATGCTATGGTGGCGCCACTAAGCATAAATACATAACCGGCAGTGGATTTCCTGTCATCCTTACACCCGGCATAGTCTGAATCACTATAGCTTTCCAATTACATGTTCTCGGCCTGATATATGAGTTTCATATCCTTGGTACCCAACAAGTATTTAAACACCGCTTAATAGCATGCCAATGTTGCATACTTGGGTTAGCCTGATATCGACTCACAAGGCTTACTATAAAAGCCAAATCAGGTCGAGTGTAGTTCATGGCATACATTAAGCTGCCAATAGTCTGCGCATATGGCATAGATTGCATCTTCAGACGTTACTCGTCTGATGCAGGTGCCATTCTCTCGGACAAAGTTGTCCCTTTATAGATGGGCGAATCTATGGTCTTCCAACCAATCACGCCAAAGCGTTTCAATACACTCTCAATGTATGATTCCTGCGATATACTTAGCCTCCTCGCTTTTCTACCACTCTCAATCTTCATCCCGAGGATATAAGATGCTTCACCCATATTTTTCATTTCAAATTGGATCTTGAGCCATTCTTTAAGACTGAGAATCGTACTAGTGTCATTCCCCATCAATAATATGTCATCTACATATAGTGACAATATCATAAATCTACTCCAATCTTTAAAGGAGTAAACACAATGGTCATAGTCATTGGCCACGAAGTCATATTCACTTATCACCTTGTGAAAAGTGAAATACCATTGTCTTGGCGATTGTTTCAGTCCATACAATGATTTAATAAGTTTGCACACCTTTGTTTCCTCCCCGGAAACAACAAACCCCACGGGTTGTTCCATGTAAATCTCCTCATCTAAATCATCATTTAGGAAGGCAGTCTTTACATCCATCTGGTGCAACTCTAAATCTAAGTATGACACAATTGTCAACAAGCATCGTATCGAAATGAATCTAGACACAGGAGAATACGTCTCCTTATAGTCTATGCCCTCTACTTGTGTGAAATCTTTCGCCATAAGTCTAGCTTTGTACTTCTCTATTGATCCATCAGCTTTGTGCTTCTTCTTGAAGATCCACTTACATCCAATAGGTTTCCGTTCATCTGGTAAGTTAATAATCTCCCAGACTTTGTTCTTCAAGATAGAATCCATTTCCTCTTGAACAACCTTCTGCCATTCCTTGGAATCTGGACTACTCATAGCCTGCTCAAACGTGATCGGATCACTAAGTACAAGTTTATCTACCGATATCTCATCTTCACCAAGCATGGCATAGTAATCCTTCAACAACACTGAAGGTCTACGCTCTCTTGATGCTCGAGTTTCAACATCCTCATTGGATGTGTTACTTATCACTTGTTCATTACTAGTGACAGTAACTTTCTCTTTTTCAATTTCAAAGAGTTCCACTCTCTGACTAGGAGTTTTGAGGTCTATATCTTCCTCAAGAAAATAAGCATCTCTAGACTCTATAACCCCCACTGTCCCTGTAATACCCGGAATTTTTTATTTATTAAAATGGGAAAATCTTATGCAAGGTAAGCAAGTAATTCTCTTAATTTGATGAATTATGATTGGTGGTTTGAAAAGATTTGAAATAGAATTAAAAACCCGGTTTGAATTCGATTAGAATTGGGACTTTTAAATTGGAAATTTAAGGAATCTGAAGGAAGGAAATTTTGGACGTGATTAGTGCGGTAATTGGCAGTTACTAAACTCATTAGTGACACGTATGGAGATGGGAGAAGATGGTGGAATTGGTTTTCAATTAGGAAGTTACAAATCCTATTTTAAGTAACTACTTGATTTGACTTAATCTCCTAACTAAATGGGATAGGTTACGTCAATTAGTATGGAGAGTCAATTAGAGTTTAATAAAGAGGTTACCCAAGATTTACTAGCCAATTTTGGACGAGATGATCAAGGCAATTGGGCATCCATTGGAATTGGGAAACTGCTAGAAGCAGTGATGGCATTCAAGAGGGAGATCGTGCCTTGATTTGGGGTAGATCGTGGCCTTAGATTAAGTAGCCATCAATGGTGGAAGGTTGAATCCAATTTGGGAAAAAATTGTCTTAAGTATGTGTAACCAAATTAGAGTTTTGAAACTCCTTAATTAAAGAAAATCCTAACTAAATGAGGAATTAATTTGGGGGAACGTCTTGGGCAAGTGGAAGGCTTATTTTTGGTGATCATTCGTGGTCTTTGGATTAAGAGAAAATCGACGGTGGAGATGTGTCCTAGGAGAATAGGACACTTGCTATTTAAACTCGCAAAGTGAGAGACCGCCATCCCTTTGAGACTTTGAGAGATGTGCAAACCAGCAAAGGGGGTCTCGTCCATTCTCCTTTCAGCCTTCTACAGTGACCTAAGGGGTGATAGTGCGAGCCGTAGTGCTTGGATCGCGAAAGCAAGAGAAGTGATTCGAAGAAGACAACTCGCGTAAAAGAAAAATCGAATTTTTTTGTCTTGCGAGGTAGGTGCTCTTTTTCCCACAATTCTATACTATAAATTGTGATATTTTATGATGAATATGATACTTGAGCACTGATGTGAATACCTATATGAATGATGATCCGTTTGATATTGATGTTGTTCAATTCAATGGTTTACCATTTATTATTTTGAACATGATAACTATTGCACCCGATCCTAATAAATTAAATACTTCTCATGCATGGCTCCACTTAGCTCTCACCGTATGCTTGCTGCTTTGGTCGAGATGAGTACATTCTGTTGGACGTTGTACAATTGCATGTCCTTATATGGATGTCTTCTTTCCTTAGTTTCGTTGTTATATGATCATGTGGGTCATACCGGATTCCAGATTTCAATCATATGCTGTGATTAATCCTTAAACTTTGAAACTTGTGGTTAATGCGTACTGGTATTCAGATGTTTCAGCCTCCAAGATTAGCTTTGGGTCGTCAGTTTTCCTGTCTCACGTTAATTGTCTATTTTGGGTCATATCGGCCAATAAAGGGAAGTATTTGTACAAAACTATTTTGGCATAATGATACATACCTTATGATACTAATTATTAAAGTAACAATTTTTGTGAAAAAGAGTTACTGGCGTTTGAGATTTATTGTACCCTAATTATCTCATGATTTAGTATGGGTATGTCCTGAATTAATAGTCCTAATTGCAGTCTACATGTCTAAACCGTATGAATATGTACAATTAGTTTTGGGATTAACAATGTAGTTAAGAATCTAATTAATTGCAGAACAATTGGGAGTTAGTAAATGCCCAGGAGAATAATGTAATAAGTCTAGAATGCATTAATAAGTGTTTAATTGAGTAATAGACTGTATTGATTAAGTAAGTTTATAATTAATGATCTCGGCCAGACTTAGTCTTGTGCCGACAGACTGTGATAGAAAAATTATAATTAAATGTAGAAAACTCAGAAAATTATGCCGTCAATTGGGTTAGAAACTAGAGACATGTAGCTGTCTGTCATACAAATTTCAGACTAGAATATGTTCTGTGCAGACCGTGGTGAGCCATAGAATGGAGCTGTTGTGCAGATAACAGTATATTTCCGGGTTGTTTAAACTATACCATATATTAAAACCTATGTGATATACCTAATGATAAACTGTAGTAACTATATAAAATCCAGAGAGATGAAATTAGTAACGTCTAGTAATTGATCCAATCCAGAGAGTGAGTCATGTCAGACCGAGTCATTCCTTCATGGGGCATTGTTCTACCAATATAGTATCTTTGGCGTCGAACTTGAAATCTTAGATTCTCGGTTAGGGTTTAGTTTCCTAGACCCTACCATCTTATACCAACGTCATATAATCCTCAATATTATCAGAATCGATGATGTCTTGATTGGAGCTATGCATGGTGAAGGTGTTTAATGAGTTATTTCTGATGAGTCTCAGTCTTGAGTCATCCTGTGATTCAACATTGAGAATTCTTTGGTTACTCCTATGTGAGTCAATTCAGACTGTATTTCTTGAGTAGTCACTCCTATGAGAGTCAATTCAGACTGTATTTCTTGAGTACTCACTCCTATGAGAGTCAATTCAGATTGTATCAATGAGATTGTTACTTTACTCCTCGGTGAGTCATATTTTGGAAGATTGATGTTTGAGTCTCTAGATGAGAGAGCACTTGATATTTTTAGATTGATTCAGTTCTATATAAATTGTTTCTCCACTAGGAGTTCTGATTAACACTCTTAGTTGGATTCATAGTATGCTCACGAGCCATTGCTAGATCCTTTGTGATCTCAGATGATATATGAACCTCTGTAGTTCAGTCGATGATGGCAACGCGTGCGCTTTAGACTGTATGATATTACGGAAGGTCTGCAGTCTCAGCCCATTGTGCTCGTAAGCACCGATGGGGCCAGCATCCCTAGACGCATGGCCGGGTTCCTCTGTAGAACCTCTAGGATGATCTGGTATTGATGTCCATAGGGGAAGTGGACTGAACAGAGAGCAGAAATTGTTATCTCCGACACTCTGTATGTTTGGAGTCAGTATTCATTATTATTTCCTCCCGATGCTCTGTACGTTTGGGATCTGAGTTAATGTTTGTTTATTCTCGACCGTTGATGGTCTTTGATGATGAGTATAGTCCAGGTAAGTGAACTCCGTATTTGCTCAACCTGATCTTTCTAAACGTGTCTTTATTCCATGTTGTCAGCATTTCCTTTATTATTATTATGTTGTGGGTTTTTCTTGGCTCCTACTGGGTATTTCTTTCGAAATACTCATGCATCTCTCGATGCAGGACTCAAAGTGGAAAGGAACTAACAAGGTACGTGTGAAGGAGCTCGATGGTGGAAAGTTGATAGCAGTGGATTTATTTATCGTTTTTAATTTCTTGTTCATGAAGAACTTATCAGCCTGTGTGCTGAATTTATTTTGATGGTTTAATGAATTGTTGACTGGATTATTGTGATAGTATAGTTTGTTTATTTTTATTTAAGATTTTTGTATAACGGATATTGGTTAAGCATTCTGGAATGAGAAGACAATGTGATCGAGTATTCGGTCGCGGCCCGGGTTTCAGCCTCATGACCTTAACCGAGTTAGTGCTTCCGCGCATTATTCAGGGTTTTGAAATTTGGGGCGTGACAGTCCCATCATCATGGTGTACAACAATAACCTATAAAATTACATTTTATGGTCTTGGGATCCAACTTAGTTCTTAGTTGATCAGGTACCCTCACATGGGCCTTTGACCCCCACACTCTCAAGTTCAAAAAGTTTGGACGTCTTCCCGTCCATAACTCATATGGGGTCAATTCGATCGACTTAGAAGGTATTCGATTTAGTAGATAAACAGTTGTGTCTAGTGCTTCTCCCCAAAACTGTGTTCCTAATTCAAAGTGGTTTAACATGGACCTTACCATGTCCAACAAAGTCCTATTACGTGTTTCAGCGATTCCATTCTGCTGAAGGGTATACAGTAAAGTATATTGATGCACTGTTCCTTCGTTTGTACAATAGTCCTTGAATAAATCAGATGTGTACTCACCACCTCTATATGTTCTCAGAAGTTTAATCTTCTGTCCTAATTGGTTCTCAACCTCAGCCTTAAATTCCTTGAATTTTTCTAAGGCATCAGACTTTCTCGATAACAAGTACACATAACCATATCTCGAATAGTCATCTATAAACGAAATAAAATGCGTCATACTCCTTTGAGTCTTGACGTTTATAGGCCCACATATATCTGAGTGAATGACCTCTAAAAGGTCAATTGCTTGTTGCCCTTTGGGAAAGGGTAGCCTAGTCATTTTGCCTGATAAGCAATCTTCACACACGCGCAAATCATCACCTATTTTAGGTAATAACCCACTGCCCGACATTCGGTGTAATTTTGTCCCATTCACATGACAAAGGCGCAAATGCCATAACAATGCATTATCCACATAACAAGCAACAATATACTAAGAATCAGCTATTTCATTAATATTAGCAAAGTCATTAGAAACATCAAGTTTGAATAAACCATCCACAAGAGAAGCAGTAAATAAAACATTATTCTTCTGTCCCACAGTTCCCTTGCCACCCTTGAACCTGACTTCAAATCCCTTTTGAGTCAACAAAGGAATTGAAATCAGATTCCGACGAATAGTAGGTGTAAACAAGACATCTGTGAGAACCAGAGTGTTTCCCCCTAAAAGAGGAACACGAATAGAGCCTATCCCCAGCATGTCACAATAGGTGTTATTCCCCATGTAGATCTTATGCTCTCCAGGACTAATCTCTTTCATCTCAGCAAAGGACTCCTTTGGCATAGCCACATGACGGGTTGCAGCCGAGTCAAGCCACCAACCCCTAGTGTTAGTGTTCACAATCAGTGCCTCAGAAATCATACACACTATGTCCTTTCCTCCACCCTGCTGTTTCTTTCTCTCGTTGCCCTGGTAGCCATTAAGACAGTTCCTGCTAAAATGACCCATCTGGCCACAAGTAAAGCAGGCTCCCTTCTTCTTGATCTTGGCCTTGTCTCCACCTGAGAACTGAGGCTTCTTTCCCTTCCTCTTAAAGTTCTTCCTTGAGGTGCCAGCATATGACCCACCTTTCCTGAAGCCAACATGGTGAGCAAGGTTGGCAGATGCATTAGAGGCCTTCATATGCTTTCTCCTCTCCTGCTCCAAGCCCAGCTTGGCAGTAAGATCATCGAGAGTGAGCTTCTTATCACTCAAGTTTAAAGCCACCACAACTGCTTCCCATGATGGAGGGAGGCTAATGAGTATTGTAGACACTTGCCCCCAATGAAATTAGATCTCCAAGCATCTCCAGCTCACTAGCGATAATGGACATGGCATTTATGTGCTCAAGCACATTCTTGCCCTCCTCCATCCTCATGTTGGTATAGCAAATATGGAGCAACTTGATGTGTGCCTCAGTATGCTCTCCATACCTCCTTTCTATGGCCTCATACATTTCTTTGGCCGTTTTGTGCTTCTCAAAAATCTACTCAATAGTGGGCTCCATAAAGGTAAGCATCGTGGTCCTTGCTCATGCATCCTCCATCCGGAACTTCTCGTACTCTCTCTTTTGAGCAGCAGTACTATGTTCACCCAAAGGTTCAACAACTTGGTCCAACAGATGACCCAAGTTATCAAGGAACAAAATGTGCCGTATGCGCCTCTTCCAGGTAACAAAGTTCGTGGCATTTAGCTTTTCAGTTTTTGCCAACTCACTAGAGACCATTCGTGATGCCATTGCAACTTTGGTGAAAAATCAGCAAGTGGTGCAACAAGGTGAAGATAAAAATCTTCAACTAGTGAAATAAGACAATAAGTGTTAAATAGCACAGTTTGAATCACTAATTAACAATCAATAATCAGATAATCAAGTGGCACAAAATACTGCTTCAAAACAATTGGTTTTTCAAATCTTTTCCCCCCGATCGATCGTTATGCCGATCGTTCACGTCCAAACTGCCGATCGATTGCAACAGCCAATGCAGACTTTGTACAGTAGATACGATCGATCGTGTACTTTGTCGATCGATCGCTCAACTTGTAATGATATGTTCAATCGTACGCCTGATCGATCACATTTACAAGCCGATCGATCGCGTTGATCGCTGTACAAATACAAATTTTTCCAGTAGATACGATCAATCGCAACTAGTGCCAGTTGATCATTTATAGCGCAATTTCGATTTTGATTTTTAACAGTAGATACGATCGTTCGCAAATAATGTCGATCGATCGTTTCCCTCTTTGAAACGACGCTTTCAGTAACTACGATCGATCGCGAATGGTGCTGATCAATCGTTACCAGTCGTCTTCTTCGTTAAAAACCCTTAGCGATCTATCGCGTCTGGTTTGCCAATCGATCGCCAAATCGAAAAACGCAATTTTTGATTTCGATTGCTCAGAATTCCTCACAGATCTTTGGGAATTCTAACACTATAAACGAATTGTGGCTCCGATACCACTGAAGGGTAATCGAGCAACAGCGGAAGCGGATCTAATGTCCATTATGGCGTTGATTTTTTCAAATTTTGTTTCCACGAGGAATAACCTTGCACTCATAAACACAAATATACAATCGAGTACAAGTAATTTAGCAATATAAACGAACGATTATTTATATCATGAGCAATCATAGATATTCAAGAACATATACTACTAACCTGCGGCCTTTGTGCCCAAGTTACACCGTTCTTCCTAGAGAAAACAAGAATAGAATATGTGTACGAGATCACCTTTTCTTGAATCGTACGTGCGTGGATTCAATGATATTGCTATTCTCCCTGAGATAGCAATATCATTCATGAACTTTCTCCCTTATCTATGCTTTGATTCAATCTCTAAGATGAATCCCAAATTGCCAAGATCACAAGAGGAAGTAAGCCTTAGACAATGGAGAGAGAGAGACCTTCGGAGAAGGAGACAAACCAAAAGGCACTATTCCCGTACTGTTCACACACTGTTCACAGCATACATCAAGGGTGAGGAAGGCGTCCCCTCCTCTCCCTCTATTAACTAATTTCAGTTACCCCAATCAATGGGGAATCATGTCATTTCGGTTACCACAAATTAGGGAGTTACACCTCCCTTAAATGCACGTCCCTAATTGGAATAACTTCCTAATTCTCTCTCTCTTGATTTAATCAAATCTCTATAAATCAAGGCTATATCAAAACGGTTCAAATCAAAGATGTCTCTTCCACTAAGGTGTGGGCCCACCTGGGCCCATAGAAGCCTTGCCATCTCCTCAAGTCCACACACACATGGGAGGGCCGACTCCTCTCATACATGACAACTAATATGAGACGAACCCATATCAATTAATGTCTTACATGATCTGCATTTTTTTTTCCAGGATCGCTCGCCTTGGAAGGCTTGTCTGATGCTGATTGGGCCAGGTCTCCTTCTGACTGCAGATCCACCGGAAGACAATGTTTATTTCTCGTCTCAAATCCAATTTCCTGCTTTGCAAAGAAGCAGACTACAGTTGCTTGTTCATCAACAGAGCTGAATATCGCACCTTGTCTCAACTAGCCACTGAAGTAAGTTGGCTGCAAATTTTGCTCCAAGATCTTAGGCTTCCCCTTGTCTCTCGCCCACTTTTATAGTGTGACAACCTCTCTGCAATTTCTCTATCGCACAATCCAGGTTTTCATGCAAGAACCAAGCATTTTGAGGTTGATTTCCATTGCATTCGAGAAAAGGTTCAGGCCAACGAACTTGAGGTTCACCATGTCTCCTCCACTGATCAACTTGCGGACCTTTTTACGAAGCCTCTCTCCAGCCAGCATCTCAAATACTCTCTCCAAGTTCATGTTGACACACCCTGAACTTGTGGGAGGGTGTAAGGAAAGGTCCCTCAGCTCGTCCGCTAAAACCAGCAACACAATATCTCAGCCACTACATGACAAAATAGCATACCGGTATTTAGCCAGACAGCGACCCTAGGTCAAGGTTGATGTAATAGGTCTCCGTGATGAAAGGTGACTTGCCTAAGCTTTACCGCGGACTCCACATCTCTATAAAATTAACCAATAGGCAGTAGTAATTAAGAACTTTGGGGTAACTTAATGTACCCTCTTGGCCCGTTAAATTAGTGGGATGCAGGCCCAATAAGGGAGAGTCGAGCAAGGCAAGAACAGGAGGCTGACCACCTCAGGTCCACAATAACAATGAAACTTTTCATAAACTTGATCAAAGTAACTCGACTTTTTTTTTTAGTAATCTGCAAGAAAAACAAGTAACAAACTCAAGTTGGTTTAAGATGTGGTTTCTCCACTTTTCCTGATTTTATTTCCCTACATTCTGTTGGGAATATGCATCGGCTGGAATATGTTTAATTTTTATATACCTATTAAGCAGGCCAATTCAACTGGAAATCAGTGGTGGCTAACACAAACTGAGATTCAACCCATTTAGGTGTCCCTGGTACCAATATCTCCTAGTTAAAGCACAACAATCTTATCATTTGAAATCCTTGCCAAACAAATCTTCTTGTTTTAAGATGGTCAAAAAAAAAAAAAGAACCTGTGGCCAAAGATGGTCAAAATACCATTTAAATCTTACAATTTATATAAACAATAAACTCATCAAAATTATGTTTACTGATAGCGAACGTTTAATCCGTCTTTAAATGGTCAGATATGCCCATTCAGGCAGGCCAATTCCAAACCCAATTTGTTCCCAGCCAACTACCAAACACTGGGTAGGACCAATCTTCTAGCTGATCAAAAAAGCCCAGAGCAACCTTCCGGCGCCGTAAATCGAAGGAGTGGCCGATACAATATACCATACTACTTACTAGTTTATACAGCTCAGTAGACCGTGAAGGTCACAAAGGTCAATATAATTAGCCTCAGCCTGCCCACCCATGCCAAAGTAATCCTGGAAAGAAAAATGGAATGAGGTGCTCTCGAGGTAAAGAACTTGTTTCATTCAAAAAGACTTGGAAAAGTAAGAATGCCACGCCAACTCCACCCCATAACTAGCATAGCATCTTTAATGACCAGACCAGACGTTCAACATACACCATGGCGACGCTGTACTCTTTCTTTTTCCATCTTTTGAGGACCCACATCACAACAGACCTCGGGAGAGTGGAGAGACAGCATGAATTGCCAAGTGCTTGCACGCCCCTATAGCAGAAGCAAAACAAGGACAAATGATGACCAATCGAATAGTAACGTGCAATGGCTGACAAGCATAATATCAAGATGGCAATTTCCACAAGCAACACTCGGATGCTTGACATACAATGTTGCCTCCTCCTACCTAGCTACTCCCTGTATCAAAAACATGTACAATCTGATTATCCAAAGCTCAAGCATTGATTGTCTCAGCCCCTGGCAGACAACACATCCAGATTTTTCAAATGATTGCTTGAAGATGAACCTTCCAACGTATGCAAAGGATGTTTCTCATTCTTCCCTGAAGAACTTTTACAAACTACTCCATGAAGCTGGAGCAGAGCTACCATGCCCACAGTAACCAAAGCTGCGTGGCCAATAACACCCCCTGCTTGATCCAGCTTTAGAAGCTTCTTCAAGAAGTTAAATCCAGATGCAAATAGCTGCATCACTGCATTTGATCTCTTAATTTCCCGAGGCCCCAACTCACCCCCAACACCAGTAGGCATTTCAAAGAGGTTTTCCGGCGTTACATATCTGCTGGCATTGTGCACATCCCCCACAAACGCCATGGCTTCTTCAAGGACTTTGTACTTCTTGCCGTGGTAATCAGTCAATCTCATTGCAAGAATAATTCGACTCTGTTCTAGCCGTGCCAAGGCTGCATCTCTCTCCGCTTGCTGATGTGAATGCACGGTCTGCACACGATAGAACAGCTAGCTTTTTACATGAATCAAAACATTTATCCATGCAAAGCCAGATCATATTGCATACTAATTTTCGTCTGTCCAATGCACTGACAATCACGAGTTTAAGTCTCTTTCAAACAATTAGTGCAAGACAAATTCTTCCTCAAGCACTAAATGTTGTGCATTTGTGGAATACCATATCTAGGATTGTGGACTAAACTTCATCTAATAAATTCATTAATTTGGAAGGCCATAAATTGACGAGTTACAGTTCATCACCATGAGAGAAGCCAATTCAAAAACATAATCAAGGCTAATTTCATCAAGCAATTATACATTTAGCACAATAATCACAAGCATGTAATCCTCTCAGATACCCAAATTAAGAAACACCAATTTGAAATAAAAAAAGGCTACGAAGCAAAACCAACCTGAACCCTCATCTCCCTGGAAATTTAGGTAAAATTTCATGGGCATTTAGCTGCTAGAAAATGAATATCGCAAATAGTCGACACGCTATAATTTGGAGTCATTTACTTCACCACCAAAATAAAAAAATTATAACTACTTCGTATACATCAATAAAAACAGTAGTAAACATTTTTCAAATACTATTACCAGTAAATACAGGAATCGGAGAGACCAAGGGCCAATGTACATTTAAGGCAAAATCGACGCAAATCCACATATACTCCGTCCGTGCGAAAGTAGTAGTAACATTTGGTTTTTCAAAATCTAAAATCAAATGTTACTACTAATTCCGCACGGAGGGAGTATATAAGAACAGAACAACAAAGAGAAATTGCAATATCTACCCAGAGCAAAAAAAACTCACGTGGAAGAACTCGAGCTGATCCTCGAGGTTCTCGAGCGCGGTGCGGATGGCGTTGAGGCCCCTCGCCTCCGCAATCGCCGCACCATCGTCGAGCCGGAACTCCTTCACGAAGACGAATCCGCTCCGCTCGCCGGCATCGGCCTTGTCGCGCTTGTCGGCGCTTGGGAGGAAGGCGTCGTCGGTGTTCTTGAGGGACTTGATGGAGTGAAGGAAATGGGAGCGGGAGATGGCGTGGATAGCGTCACTGAGCTTGTCGTGGAGGTCCCAGATCCTCTCCAGCACCGCTTCGATCTCCTGTAGCTCCATTCCCCCAATTTCATGGAAGAGGAAGCCTCTGGAAATTAGGGTTTGGGGCGGTGGTTTCGCGGCTTTTTAGAGGCGGAAGCGAAGGAGCCAAAGGGTTTTCGGAGGGAAATTTTTTTTTTTGGAAAAGCGGACAATAAATGAGGTAATTCTCTTTTTGTACGAACCATTTTCCTCTGGTGTTCAGGAAATTATTTTTATGACCGTTGGATTGTTTGATCGGACAGTGTTTGTTGAGTTTTGAGAAAAGTGACATGGACCTGGTCGAGGCTTCTTTGTCTGGTTCACTGATTGTTGGTTCGGAGTTGTTAGGGTTGCTGTCCACTGCTTTCTCCGTCCGTTTGTTTATCGGTGTCCACGCCCATGTTAATTTTAAAGAGATTTTGTGATCAGGCGGAGATAGAGTGTGATATGAAGCAATAAGGTAGATAGAAAAATTAGCAATGGGGTAGTGGCTTCAAATCCTCTCTTTGGAGTTTGGACCTCACAGCCACGATGGTGTAAGGTGCCAAAAACAGAAAGAGGAGGTTTTTTTATATTACCTGGCCAATGAGACGGATTACCATATTACTTAAATTTTTTGGTTTTATGCCATATAACCTAGTTTTAATACTTGATCTTCCTATTTTGCCCTCTTGAGCCCTAAACTTTTTCCATATTACTTAGTTTAGATCAGTTGTATGTATACCATGCTGCAACAAATCATATCTCATTCATTTCTAATCTGTTTTAGCCTTTTTTTATTTATTTTTACTACACTTTCTAATGATGATATCATAAGGATCTAAAAATAATATATAATAAAATATAAAAAATCTACGATAAATAGCATGTGGTGTCTCAACATAATTAGGCTATCATTATGAGAAAAAAGAAGAGGAAAAATAAAGAAGAATGGGAAAAACAGATAAAAAAATGACGGAGATATTACTTGTTGAATTTTATCCCACAAAAAAAATATATAGAAACTATCATGTCCTCGAGGACACGATAACAATGTCCATCATGTCTTCAAGGACATGATAGCAGTGTGTCTTCAAGAACATGATAATAGTGTCTATCGTGTCTTCGAGAACACAATAGCAGTGTCTATTGTGTCTTCAAGATCATGATAATAATGTTTATTGTGTTTTCAAGAACATGATAACAGCGTCTATCGTGTCTTAGAGAACACAAAATAGTGTCATTATAGCATGACATACTCTAACAAATCATATCTCCTCCATTTTTTATACGTTTTTGCCTATTCATGTTCCGTTCTTCTTTATTTTTTATTATAATGATGATATCTTAAGTATCTTGACACATTATCTATTAAAATATAAAAAAATACACAATAAATAATTTGTGGTGTTTCAACATACTACTACAAAAAAATAACAAAAATGGATCAGAAATGAGGGAGATATTACTCTTTCAATTTTGTCCCACAAAAAATAAAAAGATAGTAACTATCGTATCCTTGAGGACACAATAGCAATGTATATATTGTCTTTGAGGATACGATAGCAGTGTCTATCGTGTCCTCGAGAACACAATGCCAGTGTTTATCATGCCTTCGAGAACACGAAATGGTGTCATTATAGCAATGCACGATAGCAGTGCTATCGTGTAATCGAGAACATGATAGCCTTAATCGAGGGCATGATAGCCTTGCTATCATGTATGCCTTCCTATCGTGTATTCGATTACACGATAGCAATGCTATAATGTTATTAAATGCATGATAGTTGTATTCGAGGATAGACGATAGTTGTCGATAATATCGTCTCCTTGAGTACATGATAGCAGTTCTATCGTGTAATCAATGACACAATAACCTTGCTATCGTGTAAGCGAGGACTATCATGTCTGCCTTGTTATTGTTTATTCGATTACACGATAGAAGTATTACTGTGTAATCGGATACACAATAATTGTATTCGATGATATGCAATAGTTCTCGATAGTATTGAGTTGTTGATTACACGATAAGAGTGCACAATAGCCACAATAGCCGTTCTATCGAGTAATCGTGTATTCGAGGACATGATAGCCTTCCCTTCGTATATTCGTGTACTTCACGATAGCACTGTTATCATGCTCTCGATTATATAATACATGATAGCTTGAAGAGTCATGTCATAGATGATGATAAATTGTGTTCTTACCTTGCTGTTCCAAATACAAGATGTGGTTGTTTCCTTCCTTCACCTCGTTGATTGAATGTCATCATATGTCAACTGAACAAATTGATCTGATGGGGATATCCTTTCCTTATTGACATTAAAAGTCTTCTCCACATACAACTCCAATACTACCCTCCTTTCTATTTTATGAATGTTGAAGACACTTTTCAGATCTTCATCATCCCCCAGGACGTATGTTATGCATGGAGATGCTGACAAAACTACATATTTGAGGGATAGGTTGCCCATTGCAGACTTGAATCCTAATATTTATTCAACTTCAATTAACAAATCTCCGAACTTCACCCGTCTGTCAATGCTCATCGGCTTCACTTTCCCTCCGCACTTCTAAATACTTTATCGTAGTGAAGTTAAACAACCATTTCTTCCATTACGGTGCGACTGAGGGCAGGCATGAATATTCTGTTCACAGAATACGTTGTGCTAAGGGTGGAGAAAGGATGTGTGAAGGAGTGCGGTTGAAGGCGGGGGAAGGACGCATGAAGGGGTGCAGGGCGGTCGTGTGTTCAGGCTGAATGGCCAGGTAATATGGAATGAGACAAGAAAATAGGAAGACCAGGCACCGAAACCAGGTAATATGGCATAAAATTAGAAAAAACTAGATAATATGATATTTAAGCCTCATTGGCCAGATAATATTGAAAAATATGTAGACTAGAGATTGTCATGAGCATTTAAAGTGATTTTTTGAATGGGCTGGGCAGCTTGAGTTTCCAATATATCTTTGTCTTATTAGGCCTCACACTGTCATGGTTGTGACGACCTCACAAAGGATCTGAAGCCATGAAGAAACTATTGGGTAAAACTAGCACAATACTCTAGGGCATTAGGGAGCCGTCGTTCTCAGAGAGATTGACAGTGCATACGCTATAATTGACAGTTCCAATAAAAATGTGCACTCGAGTTAATTGGTGTTAAACAGTTAGAATGCACATGCATAGCACGTGTGCCATCAATCTTAATAAAAAATGATATGGACTGCTGGTTGTACCCAATAATTTCTCAAAGCCACGGGGCAGTATATACACGTGAAATTGTGAAGTCTCGTGGCCCTATGAGGTGTTCTATGGAATGAATCATGCTTGAAGTAGGTCAACGAGAGGTTATTAGGTGTGTGTTGCGTACCTGGATGTCATACTCATCACCAATTGGTGATTGACACGAAATCCAATTTATGGGCGTCATGTCATTCACCCTTTGGTGGTGAGCATGAGATTCTCGTATGCAATGAGTACTAATAATTTCTTGTAGGTCACCCGAAGGTCAAATTTTATATTGTACTGCGACATGAGATTGTTTGAGAACACAAGTTGTATTTGATTGATCGCACTTCGCCTCAGTATTTTCTCTTCAAGCGAGTCCTCCAATTATCCACAAAAAAACGTCAAAAAATTTAAAATTCTCCTCGGGAAAAACTTGAGAGAAAAACGTCATCCCATCGGTCACTAGTTGAGTCCAATCGATCGGGCATTCGGGCTGCACCTCGGGTTAACTCCACAATGCTAACAGGTTCGACCTCTCTGGGTTGTGGTATGAAGTTCCACTTTTGGGAGAAATTATCCAATAGAACCGTTCTACGGGACACATGATAGATAGGTCCGTTGGAGGTTCTGCATGTTTTTGTACATTTTAGATCTCAAGATCGGAGTACCTAGTGATTCTACCACTAGGTGTTAAAACATGAATGGAACTATATACAGGAGGTAGAACCGTTCTACTACATAATTTATCTAATTTTTAGGGTCGGTAGGTTTGTTGCACTCTCGGGGAAGGAAGGGGGGTCTCCTCTGATAAAAAAACTCCCTATGTTCAAAATTAGTTGAGACATTCGATTTTAATTCATTTGAAAAGCCAAATGATTCTGCTAATTCAAAATCAGTGCCTTTTTTTTGCTGGAAGAGAGGAAGCAGTTCGCATATTATTAAACACAAATTTAACAATCAGGTAGCTATCTGATTTGTAAATTATTGTCTAACAATCTAATTTTTTTTCTCGCTAAAAGATGTCTAAAATCTATTTCAACCTGAATTTACTATTTTTCACCATTTCGGAGCAACTTCCAAAAAGATTACATATGGCTAGGAGACGAACATTGGGCGATATAGTCAGCCTCTCGCTAGCATTTTTTTCATCGTGACATGTTTATCTCCACTTGCATGGTAACGACCCTTCGATATATGTAGATGCGTGCGTACATATTCGTATCTTAATCCGTTCATAGCAAAAAATTCGTCCCTTATTCTTTAATTAGCTTAATCTGTTCATAAGCAACATAGCAGCACCCCATATGCAAAATCTTTCTCTTTTCATGTGAAAAGAGCTAGGATAGGTTTCGGACAAGCTTAGAACAGTAAACAAACAACTAATTATTGACAGCCATCAACTTTAGGATATTCTCACCATATATACCTTCCCTTTCTTGTTGCCTTAATGTAAAAAACCTAGATTTAAACGCCTCCCCCAGATTGTATCTAGCTCCCATACCTTATAAAAGAACAGTTAAACGACAAACCGTTCTTCACCTCCCACCAGGTCCCCTGCAGCAACCCACCAACCAAGCCATGGCTTCCTCCGACATCGCCGTGCTCAAGGCCCTCGACACATGAAGGCCATCGCCATCGCCGGCATGGGCTTCTTCACCGACGCTTACGACCTATTTTGCATCTCCACCCTCACCAAGATCCTCGGCTGCCTCTACTAGTATGACCCCGCCACCGGCAATCCCGGCGCCCTCCCTCACCCAGTCAACAACTCACCGGTGTGGCCCTCGTTGGCACCCTCACCGGACAGCTTGTCTTTGGTTGGATGGGCGACAAGCTCGGCCGCAAGAGGGTCTACGGTATAACACTCATCCTCATGGTCATCTGCTCCGTGTTGGGCTTGTTTTTGTAATAAAATATAAAGTGGCCCAACTATCTCAATTGACAGTATTTTGGGCTTTTAAAACTATCTGGATAATGGGCCTGAGTCAGAATACCTATTAAGTTGTGGTTTTGAGTGGTAGATCTGAACCATTGGATGACCTATGGATAGATGGTCAGGATTCTAGGGTTCTTTACAGTGGTGTCTTGGTTTAGTTATAAATACACAATTAGCCATCCTAATACGGTGTCTCAAGTGAGATTGCTCTCAGCCAAGTTCTAAACCAGAAACACGTGGTTCTGAAAATGATTAGCAGAGACTCCATTGAAGGATCGGTTCTAATGGCTACAGGTATGCCTAAGTCTTTTGCATTAAGTTCTCTCAATTGGTATCAGGAGCCACAGGTTGTGGAAAAGCTAGGCTAGACCGGATCAGATACGTCGGACAGCCGTCGGACAGCAGATGCGCTGGCTAGAGCTGCCGCCGCCGGGCGTTGGGCTCTGGCCGGCACCGCCGCTACGAGTAGATGCACCGGTCAGAGCCGCCGTCGCCAGGCGTTGGGCTCTGGCCGGCGCAGTGGCGGCACCGGATTCGATCGCACAGTCCGGCAGCAGATAAAAAGAATTTTTTTTTCCATTGCACCGGCTAGAGCCGCCGCCGCCAGGCGTTAGGTTCTGGCCGGCACCACCGCTGCGAGCAGACGCACCGGCCAGAGCCGCCGTCGCCAGGTGTTGGGCTCTGGCCGGCGCAGCGGCAACGCCGGATTCGATCGCAGTTTTTGGCCAGATCCGTCGCCGCCATACGTTGGGCAGCGGCGTCGACCCTCCACGCACCGTCGGCCTCGCTGTAAAAGAAAGGGCGGCTCTTTCGGCTGTCGCCGGCGACTGTGGCGACGGATCCGAAAAAAAAAAACTTTCTTTTTACCTGTCAGCACGCGCCGGTTTCGGATTTTTCTAGCGCGCTCTGGCTTCCGGCCGTCGCCTCTATCTCCGATCCTGCCGGGCGCCTCCGCTGCGCACAAGAGATCGCTGTCGCTGCTCCCGGGGGCCCGATCGCTGTCGCGAATGCCGTCGCCATGAAGTCGTGATGGTGGTGTCATCCGTTCTGGCATCACCTCCCGTGGCGGTGGAGGGCTTGATGGCGGCGGTGACCCCCATGGCCGCTGAAGGAGGAAGCGGCGGCGGCGGCATGAGGATCGCCGCTCACTGCCCTAAGCGATTAGGGCATCCTCATGAAGAGGATGACCCGGTTCGGTTTATAAATTGAACCCGCCCATAATCAAAACCGAGCCGGACCGGCCCGACTTAATATCCGGTTCACTGTTCAACAAAAAAAAAGGAATTTTTTTTACAGTTATGATTGTGTGTATGTTATGGACGCGTTTTAATTATCATGATTAAGGCTTTATTAATTATATGGGCCGGCCAGGGGATTATATTGCAATCGTATGTTTTATCAATTTTTTTTAATTTGTTGAGCGCACCACTTATGTAATTTTGAGAGAAAGTGTACATTATATCTATTGTAAGCGACACCAGACTTCAAGCACCACGTCTGGAGGCGGATGCAGTCATGAAGAATTAATGTATATTTTTCTATTACAGGGGCTTATAGCTTCCACCTTATACAATTTTTTTTAAAGGACTGTATAAGGACTTTGGACTATATTTTTAAATTGTGGTGTGTGGTGATGGATCCCCTGGCCGAGTCCCAAAAGCCTGATGACAAAATTGACATTAATGCCCAAGTCAATTTTGTATATGGACATTGTTATGATTGTCTGATAATTAATTGCATTCATTTTGTTATTTGACAAAGGTGAATAACACAAAATCAGTTCCCACGTCCGTTGAGATGATTTAGGAATGGCTAGAGCATCCTAAGTTATTTGTCAACGTGTGAATCATATAGAATTCTACCATGGGGTGCATAGATTCACATACATGAAAATATTGTGCTATCATCAAATTTTGATTATGTGACAAAGACTGTCATCCGGCCCCAAAGGGAGGTGGTAGTTAGCGTTACATAATTAGGATAAGGTGGAGGGTTATATATTTTAACATGGGTGAATCCCTATGCCCAAAGGTGTGGGTTTTTCCTATAATATTTTCTGTATAACCCACTAGCCTTATCATGAGACAAATAAACATTTGTTTCTATACGGCTTAGTAAATTTGATGCAGATTGCAACCTTTGCCCAATGGGAGGTTTTCAATTTTACTACATGATTTTAGCATTGGCTATTTTCATACTTATGTTATTGTGTCTTGCCCTCTTTAATGTTTGCATGTATTTATTCCTTTATTGCAGCTTATCCGTCTTTTATTTCCGACCCTAATCAGCACCTTCCGTTATTGTCTGGGGACAATTTTAAGGATTGGAAGGAAAAGTTACTTTTACTATTAGGGTGCATGAACTTGGATTTGGCGTTTCGTATGGATGTACCCACCACTCCTACGGAAAAAAATACGCCAAGGGAGGTAGCATCTTTTGAAAAGTGGGAGCGGTCTAATCGCTTAAGTATAATGTTCATGAGGTCTCACATAAATCATAGCATTCGGGAATCCATCCCAGAATGCGCTATAGCCCAAGAACTTTTGAAAGCTATTGAAGCTCAATTCAAAAGTTCTGATAAAGCCTTGGTTAGCACCTTAATGTCCAGGTTGTCATCCATGAGCTAACAGATGACAAAGGGGTGAGAGAGCATATCATGCAAATACGTGATATTGCTAATCAGTTGAACAACATGAAAATAAAGATTGATGACACTTTTTTGGTCCACTTCATTCTGAACTCCCTGCCTGCACAATATGGGCCATTCAAGATCTCTTATAACACACATAACACTCAGTGGTCAGTTAATGACCTTCTGAGTATGTGTGTACAGGAAGAGGGGAGACTTAAGCAAGAGAAGCTAGAGAGTGCCCATCTAGTTTCTCATAAAGGACAAAAGAAGGCAAATCATGGTGCTCCTAAGAAGAAAGCTGGTAAATGTGTGCCAATAAAGTCTACTGGTGTCACCAAGGAAACTAAATATTTTTTCTGCAAGAAGACAGGACGCATGAAGAAAGGTTGCCCTAAGTATCAGAAGTGGCTTGCTAAGAAAGGAGGTAATTTCATGTCTTTAGTGTGTTATGAATCTAATTATGTTGATTTTCATCATAATAACACATGGTGGATTGACTCCGGTTCTACAATCCATATTTCTACTGTCATACAGAGGTTTCTCAATCTAAGGAAACCAAATGATGGGGAGCACAACATCTATTCTAGAAATAAGATGTGTTCGAAGGTTGAAGGTGTGGGGACATATAGACTTGTTCTCCATACAGGATACACCTTAGATTTAGAAAGAGTTTTCTATATTCCAAGTTTTACTAAAAACTTAGTTTCTATATCAAGACTAGTACCCCATGGCTTTAATTTTCAGTTTATGAATTCCTCATTTCTGATTCTTAAAGATTCAGTCACCATTGGTTCTGGTTCTTTGATTGATGGACTATATAGACTCTCTTTGCATGTTTCCTTTGAACAATCTATGATGTCTGTGCAAGGAAGTGTTATTAAAAAGAACTCCTCTATGTTATGGCACAAGCGTTTGGGGCATATCTCCATGGACCGCTTAAAGCGATTAGTAAAAGAAGGAGTTTTAAAAACTCTTGACTTTACTGATCTTGAGACATGTATAGACTGCATAAAGGGAAAGCAGACTAACAAGTCTTCTAAGGGTGCTAAGAGGCATGATGAGAAATTAGGCACTATACACACTGATATCTGTGGACCGTTTAGTACTCCCTGTCTAAATGGTCAAAGATATTTCATTACCTTTATAGATGATCATACACGATACATGTATCTTTATCTCTTAAATGAAAAGTATGAAGCATTTGATGCTTTCAAGACTTATAAGGCAGAGGTAGAGAAACAATCTGGATTGAGTATCAAAATTATTCGATCAGACAGAGGAGGGGAATACTATGGCAGGTACACAGAGAGTGGACAAAAACCTGGACCATTTGCGCAATTCCTGAAGGAACATAGTATTGTTGCACAATACACAGTACCAGGCACACCACAACAAAATAGTGTTGCTGAAAGGAGGAATCGCACTTTGATGGATATGGTGAGGAGTATGATTAGTAATTCCTCTCTTCCTCTCAAAATGTGGAGTGAAGCCTTAAAGACAGCTGTGTACATTTTAAATCGAGTTCCATCTAAAATCGTTCCTAAAACACCCTTTGAGCTATGGAATGGATGGAAACCTAGTTTAGATCATGTGCACATTTGGGGGTGTCTTGTTGAGGTTAGAGTGTGTAATCCACTTGAGAAGAAGCTTAACCCTAAGACTGTCAGTGGTTTTTTCATTAGCTATGCAGAAAGGTCTAAGGGTTATAGGTTTTATTGTCTATCTCACACTCCTACAGTAGTCGAAGCACGGAATGCACGTTTTCTTGAGTATGACAACTTCAGTGGGAGTATTTCTCCTCAACACATTGTGTTTGAGGAAATTCGGGTTCCAGTTATTATACCCACTTTTGGTGGAGGATCAGATGCTGTATCACCTATGGTGATTCCAGAACAGCCTATCCACCCTCTACTGTCACCTCCGGATCAAGTTGCTGAAGTTCCTATTGCACAGGCCCCTCCGCCTGTTGATGAAATAGGACTTCGACGATCCTCAAGAGTAAGGAAACCTGCACTCCCTTCTGACTATGTTGTATACCTCCAGGAGTCTGACGAGAATGTTGGACTCATTCAAGATCCTCTTACATATTCACAGGCCATGTCTAGAAATAACTAAAGCAAATGGTACAATGCCATGCAGGACGAGATGAAATTTATGGCTAATAATCAAGTCTGGGATCTAATAGCGTTACCGTAGGGCGCCAGGGCTCTTGGTTGCAAATGGGTCTATAAGACTAAATTCGATCCATCTGGTAACATTAACAGATATAAGGCCCGACTCTTAGCCAAAGGTTTTCTTCAAACAGATGGTGTTGACTATAATAAAACCTTCTCTCCAGTTTCTACAAAGGATTCATTGAAAGTTATTTTGGCCCTTGTAGCTCATTTTGACTTGGAGTTACATCAAATGGATGTCAAGACGGCGTTCTTGAATGGGGATCTTGAGGAGGAGGTATATATGACTCAGCCTGAAGGTTTCACCTTAGATAAAGGTAGTCATCTGATTTGTAGACTCAAGAAGTCAATATATGGACTGAAACAGGCCTCCCGACAGTGGTATTTGAAGTTCATCGATGTTATTACTTCATTTGGTTTTAAGGCGAACATTGTTGATCAATGCATATACCTTAAGGTTAGTGGGAGCCGTTACACATTTCTGGTCTTGTATGTTGATGACATTCTACTTGCCAGCAGTGACTTAGGAATGTTGCACGAGACTAAGCAGTTTCTTTCTCAGAACTTTGATATGAAAGATTTAGGAGAGGCATCCTGTGTCATAGAGATTGAGATCTATCGTGATAGATCCAGAAGGATCCTTGGGTTGTCTCAATAGGCCTATATCAATAAAGTTTAAAAACGGTTCAACATGGAAAACTGCTCACCTAGTGCAGTCCCTATTGTGAAGGGTGACAAATTTGGCTTGTTCCAGTGTTTAAAGAATTCTTTGGAATTAGAAAGCGTTAAGGAAATTCCTTATGCATTGGCAGTTGGTAGTATGATGTACTTAGAGGTCTGTACAAGACCTAATATTGCCTTTGCTATGGGAATGTTGGGTAGATACCAGAAAAATCCAGGGATGGATCATTGGAGAGCTGCAAAGAAGGTTATGAGGTATCTACAAGGAATGAAGGATTACATGCATACATACAGACATTCTGATAATTTGGAACTGGTTGGATATACAGATGCAAACTTTGTTAGTTGCGTTGACTCGAAAAAGTCGACATCGGGTTATATTTTCCTTTTGGCAGGCGGTGCTGTCTCTTAGAAAAGTATTAAACAAACCCTTACAGCGTCATCGACTATGGAGGCAGAGTTTGTTGCTTGTTATGAGGGCACGTCACATGCTACTTGGCTGATGAATCTTATCACAAGACTTACTATTATGGATTCCATATGTAGGCCGTTAAAGATGTTCTCTGATAATAGTGCTGTTGTGTTCTTCACGAAGAACAACAAGAGTGGAAGTCGAAGTAAGCACATAGACATCAAGTATCTTGTTGTTCGGGATCGTGTTAAAGCAGGGACAGTTGTTATTGAGCATATAGGCACTGAGCTTATGGTTGTTGATCCAATGACTAAGGGCTTGCCCCCTTCTCTGTTTAAGAGTCATGTGGATCATATGGGTCTTATTAGCTCATCGTGCATTTGGTTTTGCTTACGTACTTCTGGACTTTACTCATTTATCGTAGGAGTTCCAGTTTCTTTTCTCGCAGTGTGTTTCATTTTTCAGTGCACTTAAAGTATGAGATAATATTTGCAAAATGAGTGGGAGCATGCATTCACTCATAAAATATTTTGCCACATATAACACTCAACCAGAATGAATTAGTTGCATTGTGATACATTGAAGGAAATGTTTTCCTTTGAGGACATAACCGCCATGATTCATGCGATTATGACATTTTGATTGAGTATAAAGTTATCACATACAGTTTGAAGGGTATTTTGTATGGTTATGACTTTTTGTATGCGCATACGAAAGTCATTATTAAAGTTTTCCATTACCCACTTGGTTAGTTTAATTGAGCAAAATGGGAAATTTTCTTCTTTATATGGCTCAATTGAGAAGTTGTGCCAAGTGGGAGAATGTTGGGCTTGTTTTTGTAATAAAATATAAAGTGGCCCAACTATCTCAATTGACAGTGTTTTGGGCTTTTAGAACTGTCTGGGTAATGGGCCTGAGTCAGAATACCCATTAAGTTGTGGTTTTGAGTGGTGGATCTGAACCATTGGATGACCTATAGATGGACGGTCAGGATTCTAGGGTTCTTTACAGTGGTATCCTGGTTTAGTTATAAATACACAATTAGCCATCCTAATATGGTGTCTCAAGTGAGATTGCTCTCAGCCAAGTTCTAAACCAGCAACACATGGTTCTGAAAACGATTAGCAGAGACTCCATTGAAGGTTCGATTCTAATGGCTACAGGTATGCCTAAGTCTTTTGCATTAAGTTCTCTCACTCCGGCCTCTCCTTCAGCTCCTCCAAAGAAGCCGTGACCGACCAAGAGAAGGTGGCCGTGTTCAGAAGCACCAATGAATACCCTCTCCTCTCTAGGGAATTTCTTAGAAGCCATGGCGCGCACCTAATCGGGACCACGACCACGTGGTTCTTGCTTGACATTGCCTTCTACAGCCAGAACCTGACCCAGAAGGACATCTTCCCTGCCATTGGGCTAACCAAGCCGGCAGAACATCTGAACGCAATAGAGGAAGTATTCAACACCTCCCGACTCGGGAGTCCCTAGCCATGTTTGTGATCGCCATGTTCGGGGCGTTCCCAGGCTACTGGTTCACCGTCTTCTTCATCGAGAGGATGGGGAGGTTCCTCATCCAGCCGATGGGCTTCTTCATGATGTCGCTCTTCATGTTCGTGCTAGGGATCAAGTACGATTACCTCAAGAAGGACAACCATTACTTATTCGCTGTGCTCTACGGGCTGACCTTCTTCGCCAACTTCGGGCCCAACAGCACCACTTTCGTGCTGCCAACCGAGCTGTTCTCGACTCGAGTGCGGTCGACCTGCCATGCGCGCGCTGAGTGCAGCGGCGGGGAAGCCCGGGGCCATGGTGGGGGCGCTTGGGGTGCAGACCTATACGCTGAACAGCAACATCAAGAAGGCGATGGTGGCGCTGGCTTTCACTAACATGTTGGGATTCTTCTTCACGTTTCTGGTCCCGGAGACCATGGGGCGGTCGCTTGAGGAGATCTCCGGCGGGGACGGAGGAGGAGATAGAGCAGAGGAGGTGAGGATATAGTAGTCGGGTACTGTTTGGGCGGGGGAGCGTCTTTGCATGACGGAGTTGGTTTTGGTGATCATACGATAGAGGAAAGCGATTCCAAGAGAATAATGCCTCTGCAATGTGCAGAGGCCTAACTCGTGGGAATGTTTTGCATGTTTCGTACAATTTGTCACATATTACATATATATTATGAAAACATTTTGGTTTTGAGAGCACGTTTAGCCTGACCGGACGCCGGAACCAAAACCTCTATAGTACAACGTAGAAAAGTGTGTGTACTACTTGAGCACATGGGTACAGTAGCAATCCCTCCGTCCACTGAAGCCTGTCTATATTTGAGAGGATATGGTCTATCATTACATGGCTGACTTTAGTCCTTCACGAGAAAGGGAGGGGAGCCTCCGTTTTTTGTACGGTCATTAAAATTCAGTAAATTTAACTCATTTCAAATAAGCCTCGCTTTGTATAAAAAAAAGAGAGTCTAGCTTCGTTACTGCTTAGCGCACGGTGGACTATGGTCGCAGGGTTGGTCATCGTGACAAGCTTCGTTACTACTTAGCGCACGGTGGACTATGGTCGATCGTTCTCGGTTACGAGGACCTTCTGGCTTTGACAAGAGGTTACTAGGCTCGCCAAGTCGACCAGACACTCGAGTGAAATATATGATTATAAGCTTACTTCTTACGAAAAAAGCGACATAAGTAGTGATCCATTATAAAATTTACAACTGACATCCACTTTATTTTACTCTCGGTATATATCATGAGCTTCATCCACGAGTAACATGAGGCTTGTAAGTATTGGAATTTGCTAATGCTTCAACCATTTCATCTATTTAATACACTAATACTCCCTCTTTGTCCCATATTAATAGCTCCATGTGTGAAAATATTGATTTTATTGAATGGTACGTAACTATGCAAGGAAACATCAGAGAAGGTTTTGAGGGAAAAGTAGCATACGTAGCTATTACTCTGGGACAAACTTTTTTATTCAAGTGGACCTATTACATTGGACAGAGGGAGTAGCCCATAATGAATATGGGTTATGTTTGAAGAACCCAGATTATAAGGGATTTTGAAAACTAGATTGTTTGTTTGTGTTTGTGTGTATTGTATAGGTGAAACCTAGATTATGAAATTTTACACCCATATTGTGCACTATTCCAAAGCCGATTTTGACAATTGACTAATCAATCAAGCTTGCTCAAATTCAACTTGTTTCCCTCCCTTTTGCAATACAAATAACATTGTTGAATTGTAAAATCAGAATACTTGCATTCATCTTGCATCCAAATTCCAAACAGCTCCTTGGCCAGGTCGAGTTTCTTGTTACGAACCAAGTTAAGAGACCTGCCTCCTCGAGAAAAATAAAAAAAAATTCTAAAAAAAACTAAGGCTGGTATTGCAGAGGCAGTTGGTTTGAAATTCTTAGCTATGGCTCTTTTTTTTTTGCTACAACTTAATTAATTGTGGCTCATGAATCTTTGAGTGAAGTTCGGGAGTTTTTCGAATCGGAAATCGACCCATTTCCTAATACCCTTTGGTGATCTCAAAAAACATCTCACATAAGAGAGGATCAGTCAACGGCACATGGACACGAATGCACATATACTTCTTTTGTTCCAACACTTGTTCGCGTTTGTCCGATTCAACGAAGACTGATTGTCTTCCACACCTTCTTTGCAACCTCCTCGGACCTCATATCCATGGGTACCTCCGCGTTTGTCCAATTCACAAGATCATATGGGTGAAACCAATATTACTCGCTATATCCCCTCCACCCATCGCCGGAGTAAGAGCACATGAGAATCATAGAACCAATGTCCCTCCCGGAGGATACTATTTGCTTCATCTTTTGAAGAGAATTTGAAGTGTAGAATGTTATTTTCAAGTTCGTCAATTCTCAGATCATCACCATATCCTCAAACTTGTTTTAATGCAGATTTTGCTTGTCGCTTATTGATTGGTCAACTCGTTAGAAACGTGCTCACCAAACTATGCAGACATTCTACCAACACGTTCTCCATGTCTTTCCCTTCAATCTCCACCTCCTTCTTCCCCTTCAGCAAGAACTTTCTAAGGCCCTTCGACAGTCCTAGGCAAGAACGTCATTCTTCAAACTCTTCTTCCCAGAGAAACAAACCAAAAACTTCACTAGACTGCAACCGTTCTCCATCCCCCGAGAAAGCTCGAAAAGAGACAGAGAACCATCAAGAAGAAAGGCTAACAGCAACCCGAACCGCTTTTCCACCGGTCGTCGGAAATCACCCTCACACCCCCACACTACTTCGGAGCTTTTTTTTGTATTCCTACTCCAAATGGATCTTGTTATAAATGTAATTATTGTAATCAGAGTTTTATGAGGGTTTTGGAGGGTCCCTATGAGGTGATCTAGGGTTTGTGACGAGGTGAGTATTGGGTGCTGTAATTTCGAATTTCTGGCTTGCCGCCGGCCTCTTGACCGGTTTAGCTGGGGTATTCTCCCTGTTTTCTTGCTTCCCCTTCTTATTAAAATTATTTATTGCTAGTGTCTTAATGATGATAGATCTGTATACCTTTGTAAAGATGATAATAAATCCGTTAGAAGAAGGTTATGATCGAATCAAGCGAAGCACTTTGTCCTTAATACAGAATGCGCTCTCCCTACGGTGCTTACGACTCGTGGGCGTCTGCCTCCCTGGATAAGACGATCAATCACGTATTGTAGGAGCACTCCAAACAGCACGCGCAGCGAACCACAAATGTGTAATGTTTTTACAGAAGAGAAGATGAAGGAGGAAGATGAAGTGTCAGTCAAAACCGTACAGAAAAATCAGTTTTCTCAAGCTTTATAGAAAACCCGTTGAAAACACACCCTTTCCCATTAAACGGACGCGTCCGTCCGTTAACGGTCATAAAAATAAACCGGACCCGTTTTGGTTGAACCAAAATAAATTAGAAAAACTAAACCAATTTATCCCAAAATAATATTATCTTATTGACCCAACCTAACCCAACCCAACCCGACCCGGCCGGCCGAGTGGGGTGGCCCTTGGGCCTAACTTCTAAGGCCAACCTTGGACCTTATATACCATCCACAACTCCTCTTTGGTGTGGATGTGGGACTATTCATCCTTCACCCAATTCACTCATTCACATCAATATAAGTGGGTTTTATCATGGGTTAGTATACCCACTTCTAACACCCCTTCCCATGACCAAGTTTTTGCTTTTTTTCTCCTCGTCCATGGGTGGAAGCGAGGGGGATTCCAAAGGAGTGTGGTGAGCGGCTCAGGGCAGCTGGCCAGCGTGGGGGAAGATCAGTGGGAGGCGTAGCCTGGCATTTGGATGATGGAGACGAAGGGTGGAATTTTGGTGGCAGAGAGGGAGGGACTGGTCGAAGATGGGGAGAGCCCGGGAAGCCTCAAGGAGGTCGGGGGTTGTCGGAGGCAGGTTTTTCGGCGAGCCGGTCAGTCATCGGTGAAAGGGGAGCGCTGGTTGGAGAAATGAAAGGACTATTGTGATGGCGGAAAGAAGTTAGAGCTGGCTTGATGGGTGTTGGTATGGAAAGTTTAATGGGGGCATGAGGCGCGGGTTTTGAATGTACAGACCCCGCAGGTGATGACGAATGCACAACATGGACCCACCACCCATGGGGGTCAGAGGGGAGGAGTTCACAACTGGGAATGCTTCAAAGGTAACTGGGCCGGGGTTTCACATAAATCAAGATGGGAAGAGGGTTGGTATAAGTGTAACTGGCCGGGGTTTCACATAAAAAAAAAGAGCTTGGTGCAAGTGTAACTGGGCCGGGGTTTCATAAAAAAAGGAATGCTTCAAAGGTGGAGGACCTATCAAGCATTGGCTGCTGGTATCAGCCAGGGGCAATAAGAGGTTTTGAATCCGTAGTAGGGCTGCATCTTGAGCAGAACCCAACCCTACCCGATACATGACCCGAGAATTATAAACCTGACCCTACCCGAGAATCTTAAATCTAAACTTAATCGAGATAAAATCCGTAATACCTGAGAACCCGAGATAAAAATCGAGATTTTAATAAAATAATTAATATAATTATAAATAATTTTAATAAAATAATTTATATAATTATAATAATATATATTTTTGTATATATTAAAAAATAAAAAGTTTAAATAGTATATCTCGGATAGGGTCGGTTCTTGAGTATTTTAAAGTCAAACCAAACCCGACTCGAGATAGAACTAAATTTTTAAATCTTAAAATCATCCTATCCGAAATAGGACCCGACCCGACCGGATTTTAAATCTTAAAATCATCCTATCCGAAATAGGACCCGACCCGACCGGGTCAATATTGGATCAATTTCATCCTGGTTAGATCGGGTCCGTTTTTTGTGTGCAGCGCTAATCCGTAGCTTTCAATCGTGTCAATGTTTAGGTATTCGAAGTGGCAGTTTTCCGGGTTCATCAGAATTCCCTCGTTATATGATCGTCCAGGTGCTTGTAATTTGTCTCTGGTCGGCATTCCGACATTTAAAAAAGAAAAGAACAGTGCGGCTGTCTTTTCAAATGGCATCTATAACTCAGCCACTTCATTGTTGCCACAAAAAACTCAGCCAGCTAACCATCAACTTGTCCAAATGTAATAAGCTCATAAACTTGGACAATGTAAGCCGTACACTCACCTTGGTCAGCCGTCCTAGTTTGGTTAACAACACGACAAATACAAGAGTCATGCAACTGCTCGTCCACCCCAAAAAACAAGCTCTGCCACTGCCCATCAATGACAAGTTTTGCAAAGCATTTCTTTTTGAAGCGGGGGATATTGTTATAGAATCTCTAAGAAACGCAGTGCTGCAGGAGAGCTGCAGTTTTATGTAAATCAGGGAGCCGCCTTGGACTTGTGGAGGCTGGGAAATCCAAGGTGGCAGCCATGGCTGAGGCTGAGATAGGGGTGATAGATGCGGCCCATGTTAGGCCACGGGATCGGAGCGTGAACACCACCCCTCCCCGCGTGGAACGTCCGGGGCCACGTGAAGGACCCAGCTTGGCCAGCCAGCTACGGGCAGCGTGGCGCGCTGTCCTCCTCTGCCCAGGCCCCAGAATCTACTTTTTGTTTTTGTCGGCGTGACTCAACTGCCCCCACTCTTGTGGCAGATTTACCCAATTAAACCCCATGCGCCATTCGCATCCCCCTTGAATTTGGTCGAGGTGAAAGCTCGACACTAGGTATTTCTGTTGTATACTGACCCCATTACCCCAAGCTGTGCAAGACATTAGCTACTCTATCCCATTCCTGATTATCCACATCTAGAAAATATATTTTTGGACCAAATTTTTGTTTCTCCTTAGAAAGTTGAACCTAGGGTTCATCACCGACCCATCGCAAAAATAGCATTCTAAGGGGCCGTTTGGATCATGAAAAATGAGAAATATCCACTCCGAAAAATCTACCAAGCAGGTGGATTTTTCGGCTGCCATGTACTCCCTTTGTACCATACTGAATGATTTTTATTGAATATTACCCAACCACTTAAATAAGCGAAATAGAGTTAATACTATGGGTTAGATTGAGCATTCAAATAAATTTCACTTTTATTGTGCTAGCATTCCGAACTAATCATAGACCCATCTTGTATCGTAGACTTATCTTCTAATCCCCTTCACCAAAACAAGGACAAGATATCAATCATGAATTAGAGTCTAGACCACACCTCAAACCTCACCAGTGGCACTTTAGGAAAAGCCCACCTCCACCTGGCTGCCCCTCCCACACTTCAACGAAGACGCACACACGTTTTGCCCAAAAAAATCTCCCCTAACAGTACCCCAAATCCAGTCCCTTTATCCGCGTCAAAAAATTCGAAAAAGCTCAGATCAGCCCCTCCCACACCATAATGCACTAGAACTCGCACTATTTACCAAATCAAAAGCTACCTTCAGGTCCATAACGTGCATTATCGGAAAGAAATTCGCGCTTTCCGATTTACCAGGAAAGAGCGAAGAAAGCGAAAGCCCGCTACTGTAGTCAAATTTGGGTTGCTCGGGTGCTCTCCCCTCCACTGGTTTTGTTTTGGCAACAACTTCCACTTTCCCCCAAATGTCCCACACCTCCGTTATGGATAAGATGCTCTGCACAGCCTCGCCGGGAACTCTCCGGTTTTCACGGCCAAGAGCAAGCTGCCGATGAGCCATTGCTGCGGATGCTATTTACTTGGTACGAAATTCCCTGGTTTTGCTCACTTTTTTTTTTTTTCAATTTTTTTCCCTGGGAGTTATTAGATTTTTTGGATTAGCTTTGAAAATTTTCACGAGGATCGTGTTACTTATGAGGATTGCTCAAATTGGTGTTATTTGCTGGCTGGTTTTTTGGAGTAAGAATTGATTGAGGTTGATTTTTCTTTCTTGGTAGCGTGCGATAGGTTTGCGCATTTGTTCAATCGTGTTGTGTTTTGATAAGGTTGTTGTATTTGGTGAGCTGATTTGATGAAGTTGTTTGTTGTAATTGAAATGGCGGTGCACATGGTGGGATGAAGACCATGAGATGGAAGAGGCAGGGGAGGTGAGTATGACTGTGGAGGGCGCTGCAGACGCGGCGCTTGTTAGGAAGGAGGTTAATCACTCGCAGTTAGTGGATAGGAATAAGTTGTTGGCCTCAGGTGCCATGTTGATGTCCTCAGAAAGCGAATGGCAAGATCCAGTTTCTGCGTTGAGACGAACTGAGGGGATACCAGATGGTGTGGACAGTAAGATTGAAGTCGCATGTGCTAATTCGAAAGCTGTATTGGAAAGTGATGAAAATTTGAATGATGATAATGCGATGGTGGAAGAGTTGACACTAAAAAACTACAAGAGCCCGAATTTGTTGGCAGCTCAGCATGTCAATAGCAGGGAAGAAATGCCGTTTGGGGCGGGCTGGCATCATTATGTTCAGTTAGCAGGTGGCTCTTCTGCTAATGTTATACGCTCAAACGATATGTTAAAGGAATCATTGTATTTAGGTGGTGAAGAGGCAGTTCGGGCCTCTGGTTTGCCCATGTCACATAGGTCTATTCCTTCTAAACAACTGGATGGGCATGGGGAAATGTCGAAGAATTTGAGCACCAGAGGCAATTATGTTGCAGTGGGTGGTGCATCTTCTCAAAGTTCTGGGGGAATTCGGACCAAGGCTTTTTCGATGTCTGGGTTTCATAGGTTTTTTGTAAAAAAAAGCTCAAAAGGTAGAGGGACCTTGCATGCTTCTCAGAAGGCTCGTGAAGGATCTGGGGTTATGGTAACTCAGGATCACAAGAAGATGTCCCATGCTGGTTTAGCTTCCAATGCTTCACATGGATCTGGCTCAGGAACAAAAAATTTGTCTGTATGCAATGATGCTAATGCTAATATTGCTTCTCTATCTGGTGGTGGTGGTGATGGATCTGCTGCTAGTGTTGAAACTTCTCACGAAGGATTATGCTTGAGAGAATGTCTTATGGAAGGGTGTCAGAAAGTAAACAAAGTTGAGAGGCTGCTTATTTTTAGGGAGATACTGGAACTTGTGACTCAAGCACACTTACGAGGAACTGCATTACAAAAATTAAGACCATCTTATTTTCTGATATTGCCATCTAAGAATGTTAGATATATTGGCTCATGGAGCAAACCAGTTAAGATGAATATTTTAGATGGAGTAGCTAATCAAGGTTCTCACTACCAAGAACACGGTTTGAAAAGGAGAAGGTTTGTGGACCATGCTTCTAGGGTTGAAGAAAGTACTTTGTCTAAGCATCAAAAGCTTGGTGGGTATGGAATAAATGTAAGCATGCAACCCCCCTTCACAGCTAGGCATGGTATAGAGGGTGAAGCAGATATCGATGATATTCATAGTTCTAGAGAGCAATCATCAGGGTGCGGATACAGAGAGGAGCTGAGCTTCAACAGAGGTTCCGATACTCTAAATCTCCCTTCCAGCCCAAGTATGTCCTCTCCTGCATCCATGACAATGAACTTTGAAAGTGTACAGTTGGAAGAAAGATGGTATGCTAGTCCCGAGGAACTAAGCGGTAGAACTTGTACACTTCAGTCAAATATATACAGCCTAGGAGTTCTTTTCTTCGAGGTATGTCATTCCTTGCCTCTTTATGTCCCTGAACTGCTCGTTTATAAGTAGAACGTATGTTCCACTAAACCATTCAATGTCTCTTTTTAGGCATGCTAATATCAGATCAGTTTTTGCCATTGGCATTCTTCCAGGATATAGAAAACTTTACACTTAATAATTCTGTTTGTGTTATTAAACTAATCATGACCACGTGTGTATGAATGATTAGGATCTTCCAGTGATATAAATTCTAAACAATAGGAACCTTAGGACTTCCTGTTATTATTTCTGAGCTCAACACCATGGCCCACCAGTCGCCTGGTGGGGGAATAAAGATCCACATTCCCCTTGTTCTTTTACTTCCACAACCAGAGTTCCCTGACAATGCGTGGGGGAAGCTTGTATGGTGGGCAAAAAGGGCCTCCAGTGGTCAGATCTCTGGTTTGGAGAACCTAATCTGCACTGTTGCGCAGCCTAGGCGGACTCAATGTGTTATTTGGGAGAGATTGCAGTGAGATTAGAGTTTAGATTTAGGAAAGATCATTTAATTCTAATAGAATTGGTTCATGGATCATTTTATGGAATTATCAACATTGTCATCGCCACTTAAAAGATTGGAAGGGTTGAAGGACTGTTCTTGCACTATTTTAAATTGAGGATTACGTGAAGTTTAAGTTTGCTTTGCTTCTTTTAAAAGGAAGGATTTGCCTAACATACAGATGCAAGAAAAACAAATGGATTGAACACAAAAATCACAGTATATTTTGATTGAAATTGCTCAAGTGCTCTTTGCCGCGATCGTAGAGGGCATTAGACCTGATTCCTTGCTACCTAGATCCATTTTTCTACAATACTTGGTATCCAAACACAGTTTCTCTTCCCTTTTTTAAACCCCTTAACCACTGTAGCAAGCATTGTAAAGAAAAGGTATAAATTTAATGGACTAGGCCAAAAGTGGAAACAGATTAATAAGACCCAAGTCAGGTTTGTTTAATTGTTCTCCAATTTTAAGAAATTTATTATCCAAATTAAATGTCATATCTACCAGTCAAGTTTAATGTTGTAGATGTAATTTCCTCCTTCAATGACATATCACTCTTAGCAAAAGAAAGGTATCTGGCTTAAAATTGGTACTGCACATGACTTATAACTGGGGAAAATTCTATGGCAACGTCATCACCATATGCATATACAAAGGTGGAAGAGATTGTCAGGAGGAGTAGTGCTTTATTTCCATTCTCTATTTAAACACTGATGGTAAGCATTTGGGAGTACAATTAGTGTTCCAACAAATTTGCCCCTTCTGCCACTCTGAGCATGTAAACTTGCTGCTTGAGGAATAATTTCTTTGCCAGGGACTTTGTCATATGCAAACTCTCCTACTTTGTCTAGAATTTCGGGGCTGATTCCTCGTCAATAACATTGTACAATACCTCATCTGCGAGGGAAAGATGAATGGTACACACCGCCTTCATCTCCAATTCCTCCTTATCACTCATCGTTTCTGGCTTCTTTGATTCTTCCTACAACACATTTACCAAGGCATGCTGTACCAGCAGATCCTTAACCTTTCTTTGCATCAAACTTTTAAATCTTAAATTTTCTCAGCCCCTTGATGCTATCACAAGAAACGACTTGAACCTGAAACTAATGCTACTTTGTAGAAATACGGTGATGTCCAACACAGAGGGAAAACACAAATACTTAAAGTGAGAAAATAAAGATGCACAGGAGATGAGATTTATGTGGTTCAGCAAGGTACCTATGGCCACAACCAAGAAAAAAATCATTCCACTAACTGTGAAAATACCTGGTTATGAAGCCTCTCTCCCTCAAAAAGCCTGAGAAAATCCCCTACAAAGAAGCCCTTTTCTCCACCCTCTTTCACACAAAGAAGAAGAATTGAAGCCCTTGTGAAGAGCCCGTGATGAGATATATGCACAATACTTTTCTGTTACAAAGCCCTTAAGACTCATACATCTCTTACTCTCTCTCCATAATAATCCACTGTGTGGGTCCCAAGTCCTAAGGACTCTGCATGCACAATCCCGTGTAAAACTCTAATTCAAGTCACTTACAACAAATTGTTCTTCAAAATTTGAATGGGCAAGTGTATCTAGTTTTTAAGTGAGTTAATAGGATGGTTGAAAAGTTTTATATGAGTTGGTTTGTACATTTTAAAGTTTTGAACTTTTTGTGTTAGGGAACTACTCATAAAACAATATTTGGTTTTGTGGTACTGATTGCAAATGACTGTATCAGCTGTTTTGTTATTTTGAGTCATGGGAAATGCATACTGGTGCAATGTTTGATCTACGCCATCGGATTCTTCCTCCAAACTTTCTCTCAGAAAGCGCCAAGGAAGCTGGCTTCTGCCTTTGGCTGCTTCATCCTGAGCCTTCTTCTCGGCCAAAGGCAAGGTATTAGCTTTTTATGCTATTCTTCTCAAGTGGGTTTTCTGTAATTCACTGCAATATATTAGCCTATATTCAAGAGTATGGTAGTAATTTATACCTGATTTTCTGAATCTGTACTCAATCTTGACTGAATGACAGCGAAATTCTAGAGTCTGAAATGATAAATGAAGTCCATCATGTGCCCTCTGTTGATGACGTATCATTGGCAGTTGACGACGATGATGCCGAGTCAGAGTTGCTATTGCATTTCCTATTGCCACTAAAAGAAAAAAAGCAGAAGCAAGCCTTAAAGCTGGTTGACGATCTTGGATGCCTTAGAGAAGACATTGAGAAAGTAGAGAGAAGGAACCCCTCAAAAACTGAGCACTTATCTCAGACACATCATGGCATGGATTCTACCCCAAAAGAATACCTCCAGAAAGAGTCAGTATGCTCCTCTGTGTCACAGATCTTGCAGATGAATGAGGCAAGGTTGATGAGGAATATCCGACAGCTAGAACACGCTTATTTTTCCATGAGATCACAGATTGCATTGCCTGACACTGATGTAAGGGATCGCGTGGACAAAGATGTGCTAAAGAAGGATAGCAGATTGCCTCAGCATCAAAATGACAATGAGGGGGGATCTGGCAAAACATCCACTGATCGGGTTGGAGCTTTTTTTGAGGGCATCTACAAGTATGCTCGGTATAGCAGATTTGAGACACGTGGTATCCTAAGGAACGGGGACTTCCTCACTTCTGGGAATGTTATTTGCTCTTTAAGTTTTGATAGAGATGAAGACTATTTTGCTGCAGCTGGGGTGTCAAAGAAAATTAAGATTTTTGAATTTTCTTCACTCTTGAATGATATGGTTGACATTCATTACCCAGTAATTGAGATGGCGAGTAAAGCTAAGCTCAGCTGTGTTTGCTGGAATAACTATATCAAGAACTATTTAGCATCAACTGACTATGATGGAGTTGTTCAGGTATGTAAATTATTGTACGTAGGCTTTTGTATAAGGCCTCACATTCAGCTGATCTCTCTCTCTCTGTCACAGACACACACACTACATTGTTCTCATTTCATTGGTTAGTATCGTGTTTGACATCAGTCTTCTTGACGAGTATTTAAGGTCAAAGAATGACTTTTTTCTTGATTTTGAAAAAACAAAAGCTGCATGCTTTTTTTACCGGTTATGTGTGCAGATTTTATTGCGCAGGTTTAATTTGAGGAACCAGGGATTTGGATCTCATTTCCCTGAGAAAAAATATGTGCCGGATACTTTTTAATCGGGTTCAATTATGATTTTATCTCAGAAGTCATGACAAAGAATAAGTTTGATGAGCTGATGTCGAAATAGATTTCTTGTCTCGTTACTAATGTTTCCCTTTTCGATTTATTTTATCTGCAAACTGGTCATAGAATGTTGGTTTAGTCCTTGGATAGTGCTTGACTCACTTTCTGTACTTTGCAGTTGTGGGATGCAAGCACTGGTCAAGGGTTTACACAGTATGCAGAACATCAAAAGAGAGCTTGGTCGGTTGATTTTTCTCGAGTGGACCCCACAAAATTGGCCAGTGGAAGCGATGACTGTTCTGTGAAGCTTTGGAGCATTAATGAGGTATGTAACATAGTGCTCTATCTTGATGCGGACATCTTAGAGATTACTCTTTATTTAGTAATTTCCTATTTTAGTAGAATTCTATTATAATAAAAATTGCTCTTTTAATTGAGTCTTTGTTTAAACATGTTACTTTATTTAGGAGAGAAGATTTTTATCCCGTTTTTAATTAGGGCAGTTCCTTGATTTGGCTTGTAACTTTTCTTTTCACAAACATAAGCCTATTTAAAGGCTTGATCATCAATGAAAAGGCAGTCGATGTTTTAGCTTATTTATGAGAGTTTTGAGGTCTCTTTGTTGGTGGATTCCAACTCTTTTCTCTGGTGGATTCCAGAACCTGTCGGTGGACTCCGGCAGCTTAACCGTCTGGTTGATTCCGGCGGAACCTTGGTGGATTCCAAGGTTTTAACCTTTTCACCTTTTGTTTTTAACCCTTTTTATTTCTTACACCTTTCAATTTCCAGTCTTTTCCCTTTAAAAAACGTGCTCTTCTGCATCATATCTTAAATATGAAAGTAATTTCTTTTCAATATAATTAATGATTTTATGTGCAAAGAAGTGAGCTGCTATTATATTTCATGTTTGCCATGTTATCTTTTCTAGGTGATAAAGGGTTCTCTTAGTTTTTCTGAGTTAGAAGAATACTCCCTCCGTCCAAAAAAATTTGGCAGCATTTGAAAATGAGTTAAAAATTATTGGCCTGTAGGGACCACGTCATTTCAAGCCTCCACTTACCCCTGCACATGCACGTTCATGAGGATCTATTGGCCTGCAGGGCAAATCCAGTCATTTATTCTTAACAAGAAGATCTACCACTGCAACAGGTTCTACAATGAGGAAGACAAAATGATTGACAAAGTTTAGCGAGTCCACTGGGACTGGATCCGGAAAATTTTCAAATGCAGTGAGGTTATTTTGGACGGAAGGAGTATCTAAGTTCTCCAAAATGGTTTGGCGATCATGAAATTATGGAAAGATGGGTGAATATATTTAGACTTCTTTGTGTAGAACTGTTGTAGGATCATAAAGATTGAAAAGGTCTTTATGGCTGGCTTTCACCTGGTGCAACCTCTTCTACACTGGCGTCCGGTCAGCAATGTCAAAAACATTTGTAGAGTTCTTAGTGTAGAAGTCGGTTATTTTATTTGCAGTTATAGTTAATGCGTTTACATAGATGTTTAAGCATATTTTTGACGCTTAAAGCTCCAAATGATTTCCTCATTTGCCACATTGTTTTTTTTCTACCCAAAAAAAAAAGCCTGAGCGTACCTGTTTTTCTCTGTTATATGAGATGTGAGAAATTCTTGCAGAAAGGACTTCGTATTTTTTTCTTTTATGTCTCGGATAACATGAATTATGCTGCTGGGTTCCTTTTGCAGAAAAAATGCTTAAGCACTATCAGAAGTGTTGCTAATATATGCTGCGTTCAATTCTCTTCTCACTCTACGCATATGCTAGCTTTTGGATCTTCTGATTATAAGATCTATTGCTATGATTTGCGGAATCCAAGAATCCCATGGTGTACATTGGTGGGCCATAAAAAAGCCGTCAGTTATGTCAAATTTTTAGACTCTCAGACTCTCGTCTCTGCTTCAACGGACAACACCATTAAAATTTGGGATCTCAACAATACTACTTCTGGTGGGTTGTCCACCAATGCTTGCAGTTTGTCTGTAAGTGGTCATACTAATGAAAAGGTTTGTGTTTTCTTTTCTCATTCCGTCTCGGTAAATACTTCTTTTTCTTGCCTACCGAAATTTGCATGGATAATAATGAATTGCTTCGTTTATCAGAATTTTGTAGGTTTGTCTGTTTCTGACGGTTATATAGCATGTGGATCCGAGACAAACGAGGTACTTATCATTTTTCTATTTGTTTTGATGATGTAATGTTATTCTATTTTGCTATGGCATATGAATATAATGTGCTGCATGAATATCCCAGTTTGAGTGCTTTTGAACTTTAATGGGGAAGTCCTCTTTATGTGTTTTGTCATTTAGAACACAAAGCACGTAAGATCCAATGGCATAGCAGGACCAATTATCTGCTATCAATCACTGGCTGGGTGTTTGTGTCTGATATATGAGGCCTTTTTATGATATCTATCTGCCTGAAACTAGCATGGGTAAATCCGATTGTACAAGAGCAGATAGCAGAAAGGTGTAACCAAGAGCAGTCATCAGTACATAAGAGAACCTCAATTAGTAGTTTTGCTGTTTTCTTGTATGCACGAAAATGCTCTGTCTCAGTTTTACTGTGAAAAAGCTTTCTAAGATGTGAATGCCATCCGCAATTTAAGATCCACGTTTTCCTAGACTTGCTGTCTTTATTTTTCCCTCTCTTTGTTTTTGGTTTTTTTTTTCTCCTTGTGGCTGAGTGCTGATTATTTCTCTTTCTACATTCTCAGGTTTTTGCTTACTACCGATCACTTCCTATGCCGATTACCTCTTACAAGTTTGGTTCCATAGATCCTATTTCTGGGCAAGAAACTGGTGATGATAATGGGCTGTTTGTTTCAAGTGTCTGCTGGAGAGGAAAGTCAAACACGGTTGTTGCTGCCAATTCTAATGGCTGCATAAAGTTACTCCAATTGGTGTGAGAAAGGGCTGACCCAAGCTACATGGTATATAGTCCAATGCAATTTTTTGAGGGCTTGTGCAAATAATGCATGAAGCATGTCACGGTTTAGGATGGTTGCTGGGGTATATTCGGTGCTTTTTTCAAGTATTTGCCAATAGGGTTCTCAATGAGATATTGTGTAGAAAATTCTTCGTTAAAGACCATTATGCCTCGCACTGCTTTTTGAAAATTGGGGCCCAAAAGCATGCCAATTTGGGGCTGTCCCACCAAATTGGCTATGGCTGCATATAAACATGGAGGCCTTTATGAACAGATGGCGGGCAAGAGTTGGAAGATAGCAAGTCTAAAAGGCTTCGACCGGTGACAAAAGATTTGGAAAGACGAGTTGCATGCGACAATGAATTAGGCATTTCTTTCGGAGCCTTTGACAATGCTTAGTTCTGCAAATCTATGCCAAAAGGCGCATGTGTTCCTTTTGTGCATCCTTTTGGTCTTCAGGATGTTGAGGTAACAATGTGCAGTACTCGGAATGTAACATTTCATTTTTTAAAACCTTTGTAAAGCTCTAGAGTTACACATTCTTTTAAAAAATTTTGAGGGGGGCATTATTGACCTTATACATTACCTTAAATAGATGTTCATAGTTGAATACATTGGAGCACAACTTGAAATCTTGTCTGTACATAAATCATCTTTGGTCTATATGGCTCAATTGTTAAAACAAAGAACAAAACAACATGGCTGTGGCAATTTGCAATTTCTCTCTTTTATTTGGGAAAGAACTGGACTATTTAACTACTTTTATGTGGAAAAAACTGGACTATTTAACTACTATGTAAAGATATCAAAATAAAAAAGTACTTATGTAAACTTTCCTATTCTTCCTAAGACACAATTACTTCCTAGTTTATTTTATTTGTACTCACCCAATTGTCTCTCATTTTTGTTCATGGTCACTGCAACAAGACTATAATACGTAACCAACGGGGTGATGGCATGATGACCAGGGAGCTGCCTTGAAGCAGAGGTCCTAACTGCGAAACACTCCGTTGGCCACCCATCCCAATTTAACACCTGAGGGGGTTGGTTGTGGGATAGGTTACTCTAAGAGGTTGGTTGCCATGCCCCTTCTAGTCTGAGTTCTAAGGACTCGAACACCCCTCTATAAAAAAAAGACTATAATACCTAATTATGTGTTGTCACCTTTCTTTTAATCTTAGAAAGCCAGTTCAACAGACTGTTGGGTTATAATATCATGCATGTAGTTACTGTTTTTCTTTTCTTTTTGAAAAATTGGAACACAGCAGAACGGTACATCACAACCAAATCAGAAGCTTTTTGCCAATCCAACAATCGGAAGCTATAAAGCAGAGACTTCTTGGCAGATCGTTGCCATAACCTGGAAAAGAAGAGGGCATACCTAAACAAGCACAATATCTGATGCAGCTGGAATTTATAGAGATGAAATCGAGGCAATCCAGTAACCGTTAACAACAGTTTTGAAGAGAAACAACAACAATAATTTTTTAGAAACTGTGATTTGTATTAATTCTATAGTTACAGAAAATTCAATTACAAGTTTCTCTGTTTTCTATCTTTAAACAATCAATCTTCACTAAAGTAACAACAGAAATAGAAAATTGACAGAAAGAGAAAAGAAAGATCAAACCCAAATCCAGGGATCGATCACAGCTAAACCAAGATAGCTAGAAGAACAAAGCATTCCAGCTCTTTCGCAGCACCAACTTGTATTTTCAAATTCAGAAGATAACCCAAAATTGAGATTTCCATCATATTTATAGCCAGCCAATTCTAAGAATGAATTCGAAATTCAAAGTCCCCATCAGGCGGGGAAATCCAACTATTTTAAAGGAAACTCTGTTTTAGTGCTAATTGTTATAACTAACTGATTTTGAGTAAAATTACTTAATTAGCCCTTCTGACTGAAAAACTAGAAAAATCTTTCTGCATCAATTCTCCTCCTCTTTAAAATGAACCTCATCTCGAAGTTTAGCAAGGGTAATTGGCTGATGATAAGCAGTAAGATCAACAACATTAAAAGTAGATGCAATATTATATGAAGTTGGTAGATCGAGAATATAAGCATTAGAACTAAGGCGTTTAAGAACTGGAAAGGACCAATTTTTCGAGGTTGAAGCTTATGATAAGAACCAGCAGGTAGACGCTCCTTTCTCAAATACACCATGACCCTGGATTGAAAACATGTTCTTGACGAGATTGATCAGCTGCAATTTTATATTGAAAAGAGGATTTTTGTAAATTGGTTCAAACAGTCTGCTGAATATCTTAAATTTAAGAAAAGACTTGTGTAGCAGAAGAAGAATGTCGAGATGAAAGAGGGACTAATGGCAAATCCAGAGCCTGTTAAGGATTGTATCCATACAAAATTTGAAAAGGAGAATATGTGGATCGATGAGGAGCAAAATTATATGCAAATTCTGCTTGGCATAGAATATTGTCCCATTGATTTGGATGTCCATTAGATAAACAACGAAGAATGTTTCTCAAGGTTCTATTAGTAACTTCTGTATGACCATCAGTCTGTGGATGACAAGTTGTATTGAAATGCAGAGAGGTATTAAGTCTTGCCCATAATGCTTTCCAAAAGTTGCTTAAAAATCTAGAGTCTCGATCGGAAGTTATAGTGAGAGGAATATCATAGAGCTTCATGATTTCTTGGAAATACAACTTAGTAACTCGAGAGGCATCATCAGTTTTCTTGCAAGCAACAAAGTGTGCCATTTTAAAGAATCGATCCACAACTACAAATATAGAATCAGTACCTTTTTGAGTTCTTGGAAGCCCCAATATAAAGTTCATAGAGACATCTTCTCAGAGATGAATGGGAATGGGTAAATGGGCATATAACCTTGTATTATGTATACCTCGATAGACAAAACACTGTCGAATAATGCGAAGTACATCTCGATGTAAAGATGGCCAAAAGAATATTTGTTTAGCTAAGATCAATGTTTTATCTTTACCAAAATGTCTAGTCATACCTCCACCATGTAATTCTAACAGCAGTTTGGTTCTAAGAGAATGTTCAGGAATGCAGAGAGTAGTGTCTTTGAATAGATATCCGTTAGATAACAAATAGTCTTCAAATTTATTATTGTTGTTGAAACAAGATTCCCAAAATAAATGAAAAATCTTTGTCCAGACGATAGAGGTACTTGATACATTCAAATCCAAATACTTCCAATTGAAAAGTCAGAAGAGAATCTTTTCTACTGAGAGCATCAACCACTCTATTTAGTTCTCCAGCTTTATGCTTAATGGAAAAGGAGTATTCTTAAAGTTCAGTCATCCATTTGGCATGCAATCGATCCTTTGTTTGACCATGCAAATATCTCATTGCTTGATGGTCAGTGTGAACAATGAATTCTCGATGAAAAAGATAATGCCGCCAATGTTTTAAAGATTGGACTAAAACAAACAGTTACATCTTATATGTGCCTCATTTTTGTTTTGAGGAAGAAAGCTTTTCACTATAGTATGCAACAAGTCGACCATCTTGACTGAGAACAACACCAATGGCTAAACATGAGGCATCACAATCAAGCTCAAAGACTTTGTCAAAGTTAGGTAAAGCTGGAGTTGAACAAAGTCTATTTTTCAGAGAGTCAAAACTCTACTGAGTTTCAACAGTCCAATGAAAGTTGTTTTTCTTTAAAGAGTCTGTAAGAGGAGCTTCTATGACAGCAAAATTTCTTACAAACCTTATGTAAAAGGTTGCTAATTTCAGAAAACTTCGAAGATGGATCACTATTGTAAGGACTGGCCAATCTCGAATGGTAGTAATTTTTCCTTCATCAACATGTATGCCATCAACACAAATAATATAACCCAGAAAAAGTATCTGTGAGGTCATGAATGAACACTTTTGAAGATTGAGGAATAAAACATTGTGTTTCAGAAGTTCAAGGAATAAAAGATGATCTTCCTAGGTTTTTCTATACACCAAGATGTCATCAAAATAAACTACTACATATTATCCCAAAAATGGTTTCAATACTTGTGTCATAAGTTTAATAAAAGTACTTGGGGCATTTGAAATCTAAAAGGCATGACCAACCATTCATACAATCCTTCTTTAGTTTTAAATGCTATTTTCCATTCATCACCTGACCTAATTCGAATTTGGTGATATCCACTTTTCAAATCTAGTTTAGAGAATACTTTAGATCCCACCAAGTTGTCTAGCATATCATCCAGACGTGGAATTGGAAATCTATATTTAATAGTGATCTTGTTGACAGCTCTACTGTCAATACACATGCGCCATGTACGATCTTTCTTTGGAACTAGCAATGAAGGAATAGCACAAAGATTGAGAGATTCTCGAATTAAACCTTTAGACATAAGTCTTCTACTTGACCTTGTAAAATCTGATGCTCTCAAGGACCGAGTCTATAATGTGGCAAGTTAGATATCGAGGAACCAGGAAGGAAATTAATTGCATGTTGTATATCTCTCATTAGAGGAAGAGAATCAAAGTTTCCAGGCTTGTAAAAGCTGTTGAATTTTAGATGAAGCTAAGAAGTTTGAAGACAAGGCATGGAATGAGTTAATAAAGTGACAAAGGGTATCACTTTTGCAGCTTGCTTAATATCCTTGCCAATGTTCTGTACAAGTAAAAGAGATTTATGTCTCAAAATATGTCATGCCCCGAAATCCCATACCTCGATCGGAGTGTGGAAGCCAATCAATGGAATACAATTCGAGGTAGAGATCGTGGGCACGTGACCGAACAGTCGATTTCCCAACCGATTACAATCATCTCAAAAGGATGTGTAACCGATCATGCCCATACAATAACAGACATCAATAAATAATATGAAATGAATTTACTTAATAAGAATCCATTTAGGAAAGTCAAATAAAATAAACCTATAAGTCTATGGCACACAATTACCAATAATGTCATAAGCATCAATAAAAGCAAAGCAAATAACTAAATAGCTTTTAAACTCTTCTCGGCGCCTGTAATCTGCCTTTCCACTACTGCACTTCATGATCTCAATTTTCATTTGCGCCTGCATCAGAGGATGCATAGGTATTTTATAGAAACACTCAGTAGGATGTAAAAACCTACTGAATTAAAACAAGCAGTATGAAGAGAATAAGAATAACAAAGGTTATAAACATTCCACAACATCTGAACTGAACCGAGGTCGAAACACCTGCCAGGTTAGTCAACGATAACAATTCCAACTCGCAAGTATAGGAAAAACATCAATAAGGCTCCTACCATACATAAGGGTAAGAAGAGAATGATAATCATATCAAAGGCTCCAGACATCTAAAGTGAAAGGAGTTATAATCTTTGCTCGCTAACTGGTCGCTCACAAGTGACTAAAATAATATACCAAAACCACCCTAGGGGTCCTCTCTTTGGAACCCTGCCATGTGTCTAGGATGCTGGCCCCACCAGTGCTTACGAACACGATGGGCGGAGACTGAGGACCTTCCGTAATGTCCACAATCTAACGTACGTATAGTGCCTCCCTTCGGGCAGTATAGAATCGCAATTTCATAAATATAAGTGACCTCGCAAGATCTAGTGATGGCTTAATTGAGCATACTATGAATCCACCATGGGGAGAGTCTAGCAAAATCTCCAGTGGAAGAAACAATCATGTAATCAATATGAGCAATATCTCAAAGGAATAGAGGTCGCAACACTATAAGATCATAAGGTATCTCTTACCAGAATAGACTCTCTCTTTGGAGTATGGATAGAAGTGTCAAGGTTTTTAGCCAACACATAACTCACTTATTGGAGTAGCATAGAATAACAAGCTTTTCAAAGGCATGTAAATCACTCTTTGAATAATAAGACAACCCAAATACTTCGAATAATAACAACTCACCGAAGGAGTAACATACAATCAATATATACCTTTCATGCCCAGCCCTAGATAGGAATTCCTTATTCACATTGAAATTCTATAATACAAATATCATAGATAAGAGATCAAAGAGTTCTTAGATGATTTGAATTCCAAGTGGAATCACAAACCGACTTCAACGCTTCACGGTAGATAGTTATAAATCTCTTGATTAAAGGATTATCCCTCCTAATTAGATTACTTCTAACCCAATTCTTACTGTGATATTCCATAAGTATATAGTCCAATTACTGGTATTGGCACATTAGGCATTATCATATCATATATCATGATGTTATTTATATACTTAGTATTTTCTCTCAGATTCAGCTCACTGCCTCCTGCACAACAGTTCCCTTCCGACGGCTACTGTGCTATGTGCAGTAAGACTTAACCTCTGAAATTTTTATTGACAATACCCTCGTGAGTCTAGTTTCTAACCTGATTTTATATTTTTCCGATTTTATTTGAATTAGTTATGAATTATTTACCACCGACTGTCAGCACAGAAACAGTTCTGGCCGAGATTAAGACTCTTAATTAAACTTGATTATCTTTCTTAATAACACATTATAGATGATAATATATCATTAACAGACCATATACTCCCCTCCTAGACCAATTACAGACCCTAGGATGATCTGGAATTACTAAAGTACACACCTTTCTTGTATTCTTTTACATATAATACAGTTTTAACTATTAATACCTCTCAAATAAGACCTTTAATGCAAGACACACATGAAGACACCAAAACTCAACGTGGATCATGATCAACCAAGCAATATCAAAACTTCTAGTCTCTGAAAAAATTAATAAAGTATTAGACTTTAGGTGCGAATTCCCATCTAGAAACGGAACATGAATGCACATATGATTATGATGCACTACGCATAGAAATAATGACACAATTCATTCATCTCACAAGAATCCATACAATACACTAAGGTGCTGAATCAAAACATTTGTCAATATCATATAATCAGAAGAGAGAAAAGGGGAAAAACCATCCTACTTAATTCACCGAAGATTCCGCCTTTCTACGCGTTGCTCGTCTCCTCCGCTTCCTCTAAAACTCCCGCTCTAAGCTCTTGCAAACTCCCACAAGAAGAAGCCTTAAAGGAGGTGGGTGAACGTGGAAAGGAGAGGGAGAAAGGTCTCTAGACGTTCTAGAGCTAGGTTTTGCAATAGAACAAGCTAACTCTCTATGGTTTATATAGAGTTGGGGGGAAACCCTTCTTAAATTAATTTTCCAAATCATGGACACTTCCAACCAATGGGAAGGCCTCAAGATCCCTTTAGAGACGTGCAAATCAAGTCCCATTGGGATTTGGTATCTTTCCCATGCAAATCCACCCCAAAGATAAGCTAGAAATCGCAAAACCGCAACTGGCAATCGATCGGCTATACGGCGATCGATCGTCGTATGCGTTGTTTTACACTACCGCGTTATAGCCGATCGATCACAATTATTGGCGATCGATCATTTTACGCGAAACAAAATAATCATAAATCACAATAACTACGATCAATCGTTTTGATAAGTCGTCGATCGGTTCATCTTGCCGATCGATCGTTTCTTATGGCGATCGATCGCAGCCACGCTCAATCAAAATTCAATTTCTCATAACTTTTCACTCCGAACTCCAAATCGCGCATAATTGGTGGCGTTGGAAAGCTCTTCTCACTAACTTAAGTCAAATTTCAGTTTTAAAATACTTACTAATTTTTTAGGTGTTACAAAATATTTGTTGTAGACAGCTGAAGAGAAGATGCCTGAGATGACCAATATATAGTTATGTCAGTAGACTTTGATAAAATAGAACTGTTAGGATTAGACTTAGTAGCAATGGTAGAGAAATGTGGTTTTGGCTGTAATGTGATCTTAACTCCTTCAAAATAAAAGGTATAAGTATTCAGCCTTCTATTATGTATAGCCTCACATCGTATAACCAAGGTCTTCCAAAAAGGACATGATAAGCAGTCATTTCAATTACATCACACTTGAGCTAAGTCTTATAATGTTTCCCAATGGAAAAAGGGAAGTGCATGAATGAGTGACAAGTAATGGACCAACAATAGTAATCCATCCAAGAGTATATGGTGTAGATTTCTTCTGCACAGATAATTGCAATTTGTCTACCATACTTTTGGATACAATATTCTCACAACTGCCTCCATCAATTATCATAGAACAAATTATTTGGTTAACAGTCCCCTGAATACGAAAAATATTATGCCTCTGATTTTCAAAGGATGAGATAGTAGAACAAAACATTTTCTCAATGACCAAAGTCTGAGAAAGATCTTCTTCCCAATTCAATCCTTCATCTCCCACAACTTCTTCCACCTCCTCTTCAAATACCTCTTGATCATGCACAACAAATTCTTCAGATGAAATAGCCACTGCAGCTATGGATTTACGAGGTTGGTCTCTTAATGGACAGATGTTAGATACATGGCCAGGTTGTTGACATCTATAACAAATTTTGGGAGTAGGATGGGCATAAGGATTGTGTTTAGAGTTGTTAACACTAGTTGTAGATTTGAAGTTGGAGCTAGAAGTAGGTTTCACAGTTGAAAGAGGAGGCTGAAGCTTTTCTTTGGGTACTGTTGAAGATGAGGAATTAGGCTCAAAAGATTTTGATCGTGGAGTTTGAGGAGGTTCAAAATAGTTTCTATTATAGGAAGTGGTTCTGGTAGATTGAAAGGATAATGACTCATGCTTCAAAGCAGCCGCCTGAGCCTCATTAAAAGTCCTAAGAGTTTGATTAGCTAGCATCAGCTGTAATTTGATTCTCAATCCTGTAGTAAATCGAGAAATTCTAAACTGTTCATTTTCCTATAGATTGGTTCTAGCCACCGGTCTTTGGAAGTCAGCCAAATATTATGAAACAGAACAATTATTTTGTTTGCAATCTTGTCTGAACAAGGTTTGCTCATAGTCAGTAGGTAAAAATTGAGCTCTAATCATGTTTTTCATGCGAGGTCAGGATTTAATTAGGTGTTTGCCTAGCTGAGTTCTTTGAAACTGAATCTGACTCCACTAGGCAGTTGCTCCATGTTTCAATTTATATGTAATTAACTTCACTTTATATTCATCTAGCACTTCCATGCATTCAAAATAATTCTCAACTTTAAAAATCTAGTCCAATAGTTCTTTCACATTCATCTGACCATTAAATGAAGAGAGCTCTAATTTTGGCCTGAATTTGTATGTTTTTGAAATAGTACCTCTGGTATTTGGAGAGATCAAGAATTCATCTTCTTCATCACTGGAATAATATTCTTGAGATCTAAGCACAGGAATACATTGAACACCTTGTGATGTGTTATATGATGGTCGATGCTCATTATAAACTTTAGATGCGGCTTGTCTTCTAGGTACATCTGCTAGATTTGGTAGACCTTAAGAAGAGTTATGCTCTGGAATTTGCGGAGGCATACGACTGCCTAAGTTTTGAATCTCCAGGAGTAGTTGTTGCCATATTTGTTGTTGTACACCACCATCTTCCATCGTATTTGCAGAAGCCATTAGAAGACTGCGGCATGCTCTGATACCAATTGACGCAACTGGAATTTACAGAGATGAAACCGAGGCAGTCTAGTAACCGTTAACAACAGCTTTGAAGAGAAACACCAACAACAATTTTTGAGAAACTGTAATTTGTATTAATATCTTTCATAATTACAAAAAATTCAATTACAAGTTTCTCTGATTTCTATCTTTGAACAATCAATCTTCACTAAAGCAATAACAGAAATAGAAAATTGAGAGAAAGAGAAAAGAAAGTTCAAACCCAAATCCAGGGATCGATAACAACTAAGCTAAGCTAGCTAGAAGAAAAGAGCATTCCAGCTCTTTCGCAGCACTAACTTGTATTTTCAAATTCAGAAGATAACCCAAAACTGAGATTTCCATCATATTTATAGCCAGCTAAGTCCAAGAATGAATTTGAAATTCGAAGTCCCCATCAGGCGGGAAATCCAACTATTTTAAAGGAAGTTCTATTTTAGTGTTAACGGTTACAACTAACTGATTTTGAGTAAAATTACTCAATTAGCCCTACTGACTGAAAAACCAGAAAATCTTCAATATCACCCCCAAATCCAAATGCTTCCCTTCCCTTCCCTTCAATACAAAAAACCTGAAAGCATGAGATCAGATCAAGCCACCTGGGGGAAGGGGGGAATAATTTACTTGCATTTGTTGCTCAAACATCAATAATAATGAAAGAAGGCCTCCCCCCCAACTCTAGAAAAACGAATTCCTCATTTTAAGGAAATTGGGAGACTTTGGAGTAGGATCTATACAAGCGATCGAGACAGAAAACAGAAGAAAGACTGGATATTGCAGGCTTGCAGCTGCTAAAATAGAATTTTGACGTGTGCCTGTGCTGGTTGCTATTGGGCCTGCAGGTTTCATGATCAGTCTATTGTAAGGATACAACGTAATGATGGCTGTATCATTTTCTCTCTTGGTCAATATAAACCCTTAGTAGTGCTACGGTTGTTTTGGTTGAATATTGCCTGAGAGTGGAAAGAGTATTTAATTTTTGTCTAGATAACTGCGGCACTAGTTGAGATTAATTTTCGTATACGAAAGCATTTGTGTGACAGAAAAGCAACGTTTCCCCAGGATTAGCTTTGGGTTTAAACGATGAAGCTGTAACCTCCTCAGATCTTTTTGCTTCCCGAAATTCGTAACGCATGACATGAAGTTGGCCATTCTTTGTAGGCTTAAACTGGAATCAGCTAGTAGCATTTGGGTATTAATACTATGCGGGGATCTGTGTCTTTTGGCTTCTTTGTCCATTGATAGCCTTTTCTTAGCTATGAATTTTTCGCATTGTTAGTTTCTGATTGGTCAATAATTCCCATCCACTTCTCGCGTGCAAGTTTCCCCACATATGCAAGCGGGAATTGGATACTGACCGATTTTTCTTTTTGATAATAAGATACTGACCGATATGGCAGCAAATGGAGGTCACAATTTATGAGAGGTTGTAATTTGCTAATATAGTTCTCCCTCCGTCCCATATTAAGTGTCCTATCTGGTCTTTAAAATGAGTAATTTGGCTCATTTTAGGAAACCAAATAGGACACTTAATATGGGACAGAGGGAGTATTCCACTAACGTTTCCAAGTACGGACTAAAATCCGAGACTAAGGTGGTGGATGCTTAACAAACCGCAACTTCTTATTTCAGTCACCACTTCTACTGACCGTTTTGTCATATTATTTCAATCTGACTCATGAGAACGTGGACGATTAGACGATCTCCTAATCAAGAAATTTAGAAGTTTTCTTCCACTTTTCTCTAGTGGTGACATAACTAAAGCCTAAGAAGTAGTTTTGGCTTCAGTTTGTTTAACAAGACAAGCCTCACCTCTGATCAGGCCATGCAACTCTCTTTATCTTCTGCATATCCAAAGAAATAGTCATAAGCCAAGAGACTGAACTCCAATCTTATACTTCGTTCCATAACAATAATCCTATATGTTCATTTTTAAAAAACCAAATAGGACCATTAGGGTAGTACTTTCTAGTTCAATATCCATCTTTGAATATCAGAAGATATAATCTAATACGCCTAAATCTTAGATTAAATTGGATTGCAATATTCCTGTAGTATTTTCTAGCTAGTTCTTCACAGTTCATATCCCTTCCTTGATTAGCATGTCTGCCTACCAAACCAAAAGACTCTTAACTGCTGTAGGCTCCTCTGAGTGGCCCACTTCCCATACTGAATAAGACAAGAGAAACCCTTATGAATGGTGGATAATGACAAGAAACCCCCCCCCCCCCCCCCCGGCTATAAAAGCAAAGCCTCAGCTCCACAGCAAGCAGGTTGATCACACAAAACAAGAGTCCATTTCGCTTGATAAATTTCCATCTTCTAGCAGAGAGAGCAAGAAGAGAGGGAGGGAGAAGCATGGAGTCAGTGAGATCAGAAGCAGTGCTGGAGATCGGAGGCGGCCGCAGGGGACAAGGGAAGGCTCAGCTGGCAGGGGAGAGGTGTGGATGCTCCTTCCAGATGCCTCTGCACTACCCCAGGTACACCAAGGCAGACTACGAGGCCATGCCCGAGTGGAAGCTCAACTGTTTGCTCCAAGAGTACGGCCTTCCTGTGTTTGGCGATGTGAACGAGAAGAGGAAGTTTGCTATGGGCGCTTTCCTATGGCCTTCTTACTGAATGTATGCTGCTTCCTACGTTAACTTAGCTAAATATAACCGAAGTACATAAGAAAGAAATGCTGTATCTGGCCTTTAATCTAAAGAAGAATTTGTTACGTATACATTTGCTATGTATGTACGTGTGAATGTGTGTATTTCATGGACATGCATGAATATCCCACCCGGGAGGTTATTTGCTAGAAAATTTTTATTCGTTTGGTGCTCTGCCCACTGGACATGTTGATTGAGTGAATATCAAGTAACGAACTGCTGCTTGAAACCATAAGTTCCTATTTTTTTTGGGTGATCCATTCAGAAGTTTCTTTCTTTTCGATCCTTGTGCGAAGTAAATGGTATATCGAAAAAAAATGTGCATAGTAGATGCACTTGGTTAATGCGGTTTCTCTTTTACGTGGGTTATGTTCCATTCGGATGCGGTTCTCCAGCAATGAGATATAATTCAAGAGTTAAGTCGATTGCATCAGCTCAACAATAGAGCGCCTCTGGTTGATTAGCACTCAAGCCACTTGTACAATAAATTTTACATAAGAAACAGTCTCTCTATAATTTTCATATGTTCAACTGTTGAAGCATATTCACCACCATCAACTCCTTTTATCATTTAAACCTTTTCTTTCCACCGCCCATCAGCATATGGATATAGCTAAGGCTTAATCAAGTGCTTTCAGTTAAAATACCATTACAGTGTCTACAAAAGTGGATCAGTAATACATTACGACTTTTACATTGATCACGAATTCTACTCCAACTCTACGCTAGTTATAAATTGGAGGACTTGATTAAAAGACTCGTGAACTTTGCCAAAACCACAATCTTCTACCATTTTTCATCAAAATGCCAAAACTACTCAAACCTATATAGCTGTCAATTATTAACTGACACTTTCACTTAGGTCTTAGGGTATTTCGATCATTTTATGGCGTGCGTGTGCCACTTCTCAAGTGGGTACGATAGTTTAGGTATTTTGATGAAGTATGGTAGAAAATTGTATTTTTGGCGATAGACAATCATAAAGCCAATCATATATGGGATCAATTCACCTTCCATTACTTCTTCCCTCTGGAGTATGGGAAACTATTTTAAGGATTAAGACGTTGAACTTCTTTGAGAAAGTTGATAATGAGGTACGACAGAAGTTAAGGATGTTGGGTCAGTATATGTGGATGAGAGGCGGACGACATGACAGCAAGCCTCACCACCAGCTTATGGAAGGTGACCCTCTGAAGCCTTCAATTCCTTGTGGCTGCTGGTAACATTTATGCACATTTGGATAGGTTGATGAATTGGGGGAATGGTAGATGAAGAGCATTTATGGTCCTTTGTTAATCAGCACACTATTTCAAAGCTATGGAGATGGCACTTCTAGAGACCTAGCTAGCAGCCCCAAATGTGGTCTCCAATTGCGAACAAATGATTTATCTAGTCTCCTTCGAGTAATCGAATTGATTGCCTTGGAAGGTGACCTCTGTACGTCTCCATGCATGTATATGCCCCAAAAGAATGAGTTGGGTATCTGTCTTCTTCATCAATGAGTGGGTCCCATAGCTTGAATATATGAATTGGTAAGCATCCCTACTGATACTAATTGTTATATCTGACCCTGACATTAGACTACATTCGTTGAAGTTGCAAGATTGCCCTGGAGAAAGGCAAAGTCATTGGTGACACACAAGTCTGAGTGTCCATAGCTTCCATTTCATGTAGACCAGTGATAGTTTCCTACTAATTGAGAACCCAGATTGTCTGATTGAAGAAGAAAGGGAGATTGCTCATCCTATGAAGGGAAGGTTCCTAACAAAGATACGCTATTTGGATACGAACAATACAAACAATATAGCAGGAAGATTCAATTAAGACAATGAAAATGCGAAGGCCTTTGGGCCAATTTAACGCAAGATAAAATCCGTTGGTAAAGCTTCACCAGCTGTGGATTAGGGAAATTAATTTGATGCATAGCCCTCTAAACCGTTACACATGGACATGATTTCCGATGGGCTATTGCACTACTGAGTGTACCGTGATCCACGATTGGTGAAGCTTCATCGGCAAATTTGATTTGATTACACCCTAAATCTTGTCATTTATAACACGAAAAGGAATGAGTACAAGTCACACCTCTGGCCTCGTCATTTACATAATTATGCCCCCAAACACTTAATATTAGAATTTCACATGTAAGATTTTTTCATTTCCAAACACTAAATTTCTCAAATACAAATCTCATTTACTTGTAATTTTATTGGATGCTGGTGTTGTTAAGCTTTCACCTACAACTATGACCTATGAGGGAAGTGTAAGGGAATGAAAGCTATGACCTATGAGGGAAGTGTAAGGGAAAAAAAGAAGGCAATGTAATGAAAGAGAAAATCTCTCACAAGTTTTACTAACTCGAGAACAATACAAAGGACAAGGTTGCTACCTTACAAAAGCATCCCCTCGCACTCTCACTTCATCTTTAAGTACTTTTACCCACTTGTGTGTTAAAATTTAATATATACGATAGCAGTCTACAAGGGGATCCATAGAAGAAACTACTAAGAAAATAAATAAACTAAAACTGAAGACTTTAATTCTTCATTGGTTAACCCAAAAAGAGGACATTGGCTACATATTTTATAGGCATAATAGCCTTTGAAGTCTAGGAATCCAACTTCATAAGGAAATTAGTTAGTATAAATATCCTATCTACAATAGATCAATAACTAGACCTAATTAAATAGGGAAACTAAACCCTAATTAATTTAGTTGATTTCAAAGGCAGACCCGACCCCTAGGGCGTGCCATAACAAAACTCCATCTACCATCCCCTATTTATAAGAGTACTCCAACATCCTTCTACTAGCTTCTAAAAAAATCTCTTTATACTCTTCTAAGTATCTAATATAGCCAACTATTTACATCAAGACATTCTAAAGGCTTCTACACTTTATACTACATGCTTCATTCTTTCAACATATTCTATTTTTTTTAGATCCTTCTCTCTTGAGCTTGCAACTTCAATGTTAGTTCAGCCTCTTAATTAATCACCCTCATATGGGCTTTGAATGTCTTCAATCTTCATTATGGGTTGGGCCTACATATGGGCTTTGGTTTATGTCCAATAGATTTAAAAGGATGTGATTTTATGAATCACACCATTAACTCCAATCATCCTAAGGGAAAATGCAGAATCAGATGCTAATAGAGTTAGTGGCACGTTGACAACTTACTTTCAAGTGCAAGTTCAATGCTTAAACATCGAAATCCAACTTCCATTCTTGTTATCCCATTTACCTAAGCACATTACAGTTTCTAGTTTTTAGTTTTTATCAGCAGAGCACTTGTCGCAGTTCAAGCCCATCAAATTGTGAAGGCTCCCACTCTGGGCTGGATCCTAAGCTACCCATTCGTGAAGGCCCAAAATTTTATAATGTTTAGGTCCCAGTGAATGTAATATTTGAATTATCTGTACCATCATGTCAATATGAGAGTTCTATTAAAAATAGAAAAAGAAGAATGTTATTGAGCCTGTGCTTTGGTAGGGGCGAATAATGGCAAAGCTGCCATAAATGTTGTGTTTGGCCATACACGGATAGCATCAAAGGCTTTCTTATTCTTCGAGCGACTGGGGACAGAATTCGGTGCCACATTTTGTTCTCTCAAACATTGGAAGCACCCCCTAGTGGGCTGTTTGGGGCTTTTTACATATTACCTGGCGCCAAGTTTGTTTTTTTCCATATGACCTGATTTTTCCCGTGTTATCTCATATCCCCTGGAATCTGGACTTGGAGTACAAAAAATGCCCCTCTTGTTTATTTATCGTGTTATGACTGTGCGAAGAGGGCGTGTTGGAGTCGTATACGAAAAAAAAGAGGGTTTCCGGCGATTTCTCCGGCGATTTCCAGAGGCGACTCCGTCGGCGAGTCCTCCGACGATTTCCTGCTGCCCCCAAGGTTTTCGAAGATCCGATTAACGTCCCCCCTGCTCGATTTCTCTGGCGCCCCTTGTTGGATTTCGACGACACGACTGACGGACAGTGCGGTTTGGGCGGCGATTTGTCGCATAAAACTCCTGGGATTTCGGGGACAAACAAGTTGAGTTTCCCCTGTGGCTCCCCGCGCCTTCGAGCAACCGGCGGAGTGTACGATTGAGGTTCGGTTTGCGGCGAGGAAGCGTGTGAAAGGCGCGTACGAGGAAATACACACATACACACCACTAAACCGCGGTAAGTTAGAAAAATCCTTACTTATTTTAGTTCCAGAAGCTAAGAATTTAAGATTTCTAATTTTTAAGATGAAGCATAAAGTCGTATTATATACAATACGACTTGAGCGTTAGTCGTGTACGATGCAACACGACTATTATGATTGCCTGTGTTTCCAACACGACTGTTCTACTGACCACTCTACCTATCTCATTGCAGATGGATACAAAAGAAAATGAGTATATGGAGGAAATACCATCGGAAGAGGAGGAAGATCAGGAATTCTTCGTTGCACCTCGGGAGCGAAGACAGAGGGGCAGGAAGAGGAAGGCTCCGATGGACCGATCAGGCAAGAAAACATGCAATCCGCGACTGGCGGTTAAGACGTTTTGTCAACCGGGGGCGATGAAAAAGTGTGCGGCCCTCTTACGGCGTCACCAAAGATGTTGCCAACTGATCAGAGAAGCTGGGTTCTCTGTCATCTTTGAAGGTGAGGACGTAGTTGTTTCTCGGAACCTCATCGACCATTTAGTTAGGTATTGGGATGAGGAGGCGAAGGTCTTCAATATCAAGGGGAGAACGGTACATTTCACAGAGCAAGAAGTTGCTCTTATCACTAGATTGCCCGCTAAGGGCAAAAGAGTTGAGGTCCTTCCCTTTGTGCCACGGCGAACGGAATGTGAATTCTTCAAAAAGTACTTCACCGTAAGGAAACCGGAGATTCCACATATTGAAGAAATCATTGAGAAGCTTAGCGAGGGCAAAATGAAGATGCCAGAGGAGGACATGGCGAGGATGATCATCTGCCTCCTCATCTCCACGGTGTTGTTTCCACATAGCACGAGAGCGGTGCATCCCTCTTTCTACCCTTATATTGAAGACCTCCCAAGAATGAGCTCATACAATTGGGCTGAGGCTATTCATACGATGTTGGTTTCTGGTATAACCCACACCAGCAGACTAGTGGGTGGGAGAAGTAAAGGGCTGGGAGGTGGATACCTAAACGGCGCCTCATATGTCCTTCAGGTATGTAGTATTTGTATGTTTGTACAGTCTTCGAAAGGCTCTAAGTGTCGTGTATTATGCAACACGTCTTTTATTAATGTCGTTTATTATGCAACACGACTTTATTTATAGTCGTCTATTATACAATACGACTTGATATATAGTCATCTATTAGACAACACGTCTAATTATGTAGTTGTGTTGCATACGACATGACTAAATTTCTAGTCGTGTACTATTATAGTCGACTATAATAGTACACGACTTGACTGTATCCCCGACTTTTACTAATGTCTTCATCTGATTACTATGCAGATTTGGTTTTTTGAGCACACGACAATCTTCCATTCTGCGTTCGGCCCTACCAGTCCGAGGGCGAAAAGGTGGCCAGGAAGTGGGGCCCTAATTACAGAGGTGAAGATGGGTGCACAGAAGAAGCACCGTATGACCGACTACTGGAAGGGTCTATTCGATAATCTCGACGTATGGGAAGACGTCGTCGATGTCATCGTCCCCATGGCCAAAGAGGCATCTCTCATTCCTTCGCCTCCCCCAGTGGCCCCTCATCCGCGACGACATAAGACGGAGAGGCCGGAAATAAAGAGGAATCCTAAACAACCTACCCGCTCTTCCTCGAGGACGGCTGCTCAGTCTACTGCCCTGGGCCGATTGGAGGGTTCGCTCCAGGGCATACAGTCACTAATTGAGATCGCTCTGTCGTCGTAATAGGAGATGGGAAGGCCCGTCGGACCTCTGCGAGAGGTTCTTCACTGTATCAAGGCATCTGCCGCCACAGCGTCAACGCTGTTAGAGGGTCACAACTTTGAGCATCCACATGAGGAGAAGAGTGAAGAGCTGAAGAAGGAGACGAAGGAATCACAGAAGAAGGAGAGGATAACGAAGTCATCGGTCCATCACAACGAGGAACCAAAGAAGCGGCCCGATGACAAGGACCACGTCAAGCAAACTCCGATGGCCATGCGCAGAAAGAAGCTGGCGCACAAGTTAGCCAGCGATTCATTGCACTGGGGTAAAGGTAAGTTGTAACACGATTATTTAATTTTTCGTGTTGCATGCAACCCGACTAGCTATTTTTCGTCTTGCATTCAACACGACTACCTAATTTTTCGTATTGCATTCAACACGACTAGCTAATTTTTCGTATTGCATTCAACCCGACTAGCTAATTTTTTGTGATGCATTGTACACGACTATTCCTTCTTTTGTGTTGAACTCTACACGACTATGTTATATTTCTTGCTGCTACTAACACGAATTTTGAAAATGTCATTTTAGCTCCCATAAAGCAGGCGGATGTGGAAGATAAGAGTCGACGGGCTACAAAGAGAACCGCCGCGAAGTTGTTTTTGAAGAAGCTCCAACCAGAATTTGAGGAACACATGGAGCGTGCAGAAGAGGAGTCCCGGATGACGTACGGCCGGGACAGATTCCCCCCTGGTGTAGTGGTAAGGAGGAGAATGAGGACTGTCTCTGCGAGGGAATTGTAGAGGCTTAGGGAAGAAAACCATATACGGAGAATGGCGGAGGAGAGGGCGAGGAAGAATTTGGCAGAAGATCCGAACGCCGACTCTGAAGATACCTTATCCGACCGACGAACAACCTCTATCATCGATGAGGTGATCTCTCCCCTATAGCAGTCGGATATCCAAATGGCCAAGGATGATGAATGGGCAAAGGAGGAGGCGGAGAAGAAGGACGAGGATTCATTGGCAAAGGAGGAGGAGGAGAAGAAGGAGGAGGATGAGGCAACGGAGGAGGTGAAGGAGGAGGAGGTGAAGGAGGCAACTGGCTTAACGTCATCCCAGGCTGTTGACATTGATGTCCTGCAAACCCCAGAAAAGGCTAAGCATAAAGTTGATCTCCCAGAAAACTATGGTAATTTGGAGTTATGCTTCGACATGGGGGTGTTGTTAGAGCGGGATAGAGTGGAAATATCAGGATGGATAGCCAATCCAAGGAAGGCTTATCCTATCCCAACACTATGTGATGATGACTACGTATCCCTTCTGCAAACAACAGAAATTAACACCAATGTAAGTATACATACTCGACTATTCCTTAAGTCGTATATAAAATACTCGCTTATTCCTAAAGTCGTATATAACATACTCGACTATTCATAAAATCGTATATAAAGTACTCGACTTTACGCATAGTCGTGTATGTCGACGACACGACTATACCTAAAGTTCATTATTGTTTGAATATTGCCAATTTCTGAATATGTTGTTGGTTTATACAGGTTATAGATGAATTTTTTGGTCTATTACGGGAGCGTAATGACAGAGAACGGCTGAAGTATCCGTTCAGTTTTTTTGGATGTCACGCATTCAAAGAAATATTCGACAACGTAAGTTTTTCCTGCATCACGAGCGCTAATTTCACGTTTCCAGTTTGTGATTTTCTTATTCAATTGCGATTTTGCAGGAATACATAGAAGGGGGCAATAATACAAAATTGATAAAAAAACTTGGGAGGATGCTCAAGGGATTGAACAGGAACATGTTCTATGCCTTTTTCCCAATCCGCACTGGTTCCCATTTCTGCCTCGTCTATGTACACTTCCCAGTTGGTGTATGGCGTTTCTACAACCCCCTATCCGGCAAACCCCAATTGTATCCACATCACAGGGTCGCAGCTGAGAAATTCACGAACTTTATGAACATTGTCATGGCACACACACTAGGACTCATCCGTTGCATCGACTGGAAGATGACTCAGATCGCCAAAGCGCCCTGCCAAGAGAACTCAAAAGACTGTGGCATCTTCATCATGATGTACGTGGCGCACTTGGCGTCCAATGTCAATCCACCTGAGTTTGATCAGTCAACAATTACACGAAAGTGGCGCCCAATAATTGCTGCAACTATGATTCGCGGGGTTATCGACAGCGAGTTTGACGACGATCCAATCCGAAAGCAAGATCAGGCTGTCACAATTGCGGGGTTTTTGAGGATGTCGGATGAAGACTAATATTCTTTTTCGAGATTTTTTTGTACATGTAATCTATTACAGACGACACTTTTTTGTGGTTTTCTGAATCTTCTTCCATGTACATACAGTATGCTTTCAATAAATTCAAATTCATTTCTTTCATGTCGACAGTGTATTGGAAAGCCGCTTAGTGTCGACTCTTGAAACACGACATCTGATATAGTCGTGTTGTATCATATACGACTATCTATATAGTCGTATTGTATCATATACGACTATCTATATAGTCGTGTTGTATGATATACGACTATCTATATAGTCGTGTTGTATCATATACGACTGTATTATTAGTCGTATAATATTGTAGTCGACAATTATATTCCTCTTATGTCAACTCTGCGCAGACCATGACGGAGTCTAATTTATTTTTCTGTCATGTACGTGAGGAAACAAAGAATGATCGGCGTCTTTCAATGACGGGAGGGCGCTTATACAACACGACACTTATGCAAAACGACACTTGCATTCAAAGAAATATTCGACTACATGCATACATTGCGGTAGAGTAATATTTGTTATACATGAATTTGTGATCGACCTAAGTGAAGAAGGGTGGGGCCTTAGGTAAGCCAGAGGGTCGTCTCGGCGCTGAATCATCCGTTCCCAGGTTGCCTTGTTGCGGGAGTCTTCGATATCTGCGCTTCCTTGCTTCTTTCGCAACCGTTGGGTTAGTACACCTTTTACGATTGTGACCAACTTGTCGACAGTTGCCACATCTCACCCTCAACCTCTCTGGCGGGTCAAGCTGTGACTCGATTCTCTTTGTCTGTCTCCTACCCCTCTTTGGAGCATCGAGCATGGGCGGTTCGCATTTGAATAAAACCCCGTAATCCCCCCACTGACTCGTGTCTAAAGTAGGGAAAACTACTTCTTCATACGTTGTGCGGTACAGACATGCATGGTACCACTTTTCACAATATTCCACCGGGTCGAAACTCCTCTCATCGATACATGCAATGGCGTGCTTGCAAGGAAGTCCCATGCTCTGGAAGAACCCACATGTGCAGGTTCTCTTCGTTAGGTCAACAACATCCTGAGGAAAAAATATGACAACAACATGAATAGACTTGTTGTGAAATAGTTTTCTTAATTTAATAGTCGTGTCGTCGCTAAGACGACTATATCACTAGTCGTGTTGTGGCTAATAAGACTATATCATTAGTCGTGTAGGCGACAACACGACTATATAATTAGTCGTCTATCGCACGATACGACTATTCCGGAATTGAATTATCAGAAACCATTGCGGAATGAATTCTTACCATATGGTATAAAGATGTGAGTTCAAACTGCCATAACGATAGCGGTTGCAATCTGACTGTTCCAGCACTCTTATTCCTCATTTCGTTGATATGATTGTGTGCATACTTGGTTAATGGTGTCGTTAGCCGTTCTGCTTCTATGCGGCGTCTCTCGAAATGGGAGGTCGTGGTCGCACGAGTTTGCTCGATCAACCGAGTTATTGGCCAAAATCTAGCCTTCAATAGCATATTATTTGCACTTTCTGATATGCTTTATGTGAGCATGCCATATCTTTTACCCGGATATTCCACGTTAGCCCAATTTTTTTTATTGATCTTCTCAACATATTTCCATGCCTCCTCATTGTGGTCCTTCATCTTGTGCATGATTTCATCAAATTCTGTTCTCCGGAAGCATTTTGCAGCTCGGAATAGAAGGTCTTTCAAGTATTTATCCTTCCATTGATTAAGCATATTGGCGGCCATATGCCTTAGGCAAAACCCATGGTGAGCCTCAGGAAATACACCAGCAACCGCTCTCAGAAGTCCCTTCTGTCTATCCGAGACAATTGTATCTAGAGATGCCGGGGGGTCCGTAAAGATGGTGGCTTTGAGTAGGCTAAGAAACCACTTCCTGCAAGGCAGCAATCAGAGTGAAAGCAGATTCAAGAAGAGATAGGGGGTACACAGTCGTATACGAAACAACACGACTGTATGAGTAGTCGTGTTGCTCGAATACACGACTACTCCTACAATCTTTTTAGCATACGTACCACGAATTTATAGTCTCTTTGTCAACAACTGCAAATGCAACGCACATTAATTGTTGGTTCCCGTCGACTGTTGTTGCAATCAATAACACTCCGGGGTACTTTCCTTTCAGGAATGTTCCATCAACTGTGAGCAGCGGCCTAAGTGATCTTCGGAAAGCTCTTGCGACTGGGCCGAAGATCCAAAAGACACGTCTGAACTCGTATCCGGCTTCCTCATTTTCAATTTCCGGAATATCACAACATCTTTCAATAACCACATATGTACCTGGATTACACCGCTCTAATTCCTTTCCATAATGGGGCAAAATATGATATGCGTCTTCCGGGTTACCATCGATCAATCGTATCAATTCCTCTTTTGCCCTCCATGCCCTTTGATAGTTCACTTTGACGCCCCAATGTTTCTCAATGTACTGTTGGATATTAGCCGTTTTTATGGAGTTTGAATCCTTGTGGAGGCCATGACACTTCCGTGCAATCCATAAGTGTGAGGCCAATGGATGATCTTTAGAACTTATCAAAATGTCGCATGTATGCCTTCCTTCACTCCTTGTCACGGTGACTCCGTCAACTAGATTCGAAGCCCGTATGTACCACTTGCACCATGTAATCTTGCACTTTGCAGCAAAGGTGTCCTTGTTCTCGTCCGCCACTTTGAACATGAATTTCCTCTTGATTGCCAAATCAGTAAGAACCATTTTGAACTGTTTTATACTTTCGAATCCAGCCCCTAAGGCAAGTTGTGCCTCATAGTCGTCTCCTTGCAAACTGCCGCTCAACATCGTCTCCTCCTCATATTTTTTTGCAGGACCGGCCTGCGGTGAAGAGGTACCCCAATCCCAACCACCTTCACCATCAATATTGTTGTACTCATTGTCGTCCAAGTCTTGTGCCCCCGACGTGACAGATTTTCCTTTAGAAGTGGATGCTCTCGCTGCTTGTTGGAGTTCTATACCTGACACAGACTGGTCTCCTCCCGTCGGATGCGGCCCGGGAAAAACTGGTAGTGTGAGAGGCTCATCCCAGTCATCTGCAGACCACGGTATTTGTTCATCGTCAAATAATTCTTCTTCATCTGCATCTTCATCTTCGTCTTCATTTTTATCTTTCTCTTCATCCTCGTCTTCATCCTCATCTTCATCTTCACCATTGAACCCATTCATCTGACACTGGTTATCGACTTCATTCGGAAATTCATCCTTTATATTTTTATTACCATCTCCCAATCTGCGATAACAACATGGTAAGAATGGCATGCATATTGTACAAAAACGTCTAAACGACTTGATTATTTAGTCGTGTTGTCGACAACAGGACTTCAATTCCAGTCGTATTGTATACATACGACTTTAATTCTAGTCGTCTCGTATGCAACACGACTTTAATATATGTCCACTCGTTAATTTCACCCCTTACCTCACGGTTTCAAGAGAACAATTTTCATCTTTTCCTCCTTCAACTGCTGGTGCAGGTGACTTATTCCCTGGGCTGGACGGCCTCTCCTGTGGTGTCTTACTGGCCGGCCTCCCATTTGGAGGCATTGAATTCTCGCCGTCCTTATCCACAGTGGAAACCATTTGCTTATTGGCAATGGAATTCTCCGTGTTGTTATTTCCAGCAGAAGTCCACTCCACGTATAGATCGAGTGGTCCATCTGTGCATCGCCTCTTGTTGTGAAGAATGAATATTGTCTTCACGTCTTCATCATCTTCAAGGACGTATCGGGTTCCACAACGAACAAGATATGACAAAGACAATGTACCGGATGGAGACTTCAGCGGTAATCTTTCTTCCACTTGTTGCAACAGTCCCATGTACTTTACTTGTGTATCAATAGACATGAGCTTCAGTTTCCCGCCCACATACCCATCAGAATTTGTGAATATTCCATCGTAGTGTAAGCACAAAGGTATGAAATCCATCCTTACCTGGCATTACAATAACGAAATTAATTAATAAACCTTGATTGAAAATAGTCGTGTAATAGTCGTGTTGTAAAATATACGACTATTGTTATTGTTGTGTTAGGGAATATACGACAGTAGGAAAAAGTGGAAAACTGTGCAAATTTTCAACTTTCATCTCTCGATCAAATTTACATTATATCAAACGTTGAATTTCAAGTTGACGTAAAGTTTTTGAATGGACGATTACTCTTTCGCAGTTGTGTTTGCGTATCAACTGCTTTCCCGCTCTTTTTTCGTATTTTGGCAGCAATATAACTTTTCCTGCTTTGGACGGTGCCGGCGCCGGCGATGTTATGGCCGGATATGCTGCACGGAACTTCTCCGAAACACCTTCTTCTCCGGACCGCCTTTTCCTTCTTCTCCGGAACGCCTTCTCAAAAAATTGCAAAAACCCCTGCTGCCGTATATAGAAGACAAGGGTATTTTGGGTAGCTTCCAGGTCATATGAAAGGAACTATCTTTTTCCAAGTGATATGATAAAACCAAACCTGGCGCCAGGTAATATGTAAAAAGCCCGGGCTGTTTGTGTACAACACTGGTAAGTAATAAATAATCAATAGACTTGCGTGTGCGAGTATTTGATATCTATAGACTATGGAGCAAGGTTTTAAAAACCAGACCGGGGATCGACCCGGAATTCTTACCGGGTAGGTCCAACCGGGGGTCAACCCTGGTTGACCCGGTTGCTGATGTCATAAAAAAAACAGCTGTTTTGGGGGGGGGGGGGGGGGGGGGGCTGGGCTCGGCGTGGCCCGCCCCTGTTCTCACCGTGCCGGAGCTCGACGGCGGGCGCCGGAGGTGGGGGGAAGCGGGGGGACTCGAGCTCGGTAAGAACCGGGGGGGCCGGGCTCGATGAATATGGGCGGCGCCGGGGCCCAGCGCCTGTTCTCACAGCGCCGGCGCTCGACGGCGGCACCAGGGGTGGGGGGGCTCGGGCTCGGTGAGAACAGGGGGAGGGGGTGAACCGGACCGAACCGGTCGGCCGGGTCACAGGGGGAGGGGGGTGAACGCTTGACGGGGGGCCCCGATGCGCCGTCGATGCTCGGCGGGAGCTCCTGGCTCCGCCGGAGGGGGTGAGAAGAGAGGGGGAGGGGGTGAACCGGACCGAACCGGTCGGCCGGGTCACCGGTTCGACCGGCCGGGTCAACCCACTCGGTTGACTCGGACCGAAGGAGGGCCCGGGTCCGATCGGACCGGTAGAACCGGCCGGTTCGGTCCGGTTTTTAAAACCCACTATTAGTACAACTTTTGTTTGTTTCTTTGGGGAAGAAGGGTTGCTTTTCAGCCCTTCAATGACATGATAGGAATGAGGATGGATCTTGTGAAATCCATCCAGATAACAAGAGCTTTGATGAGCTCCATAGATCTATTGCAGAGGAGGGATAACCCTACCAGAAAATGGCAATCGAAGGTAAGCGAGCAACAAAGCGAGCAACAAAGGCCACATACTCCTATGTACAGTACATTGCAAATGTGTGCAACACATATTTGAAGGGACCATTTCCTGGAGGCAAGGAGGACCACCGTCAACTAGAACGTTGGGATTTGATGAGATCTTCTTACTTTTTTTATATCTAAATAAAATCCTAATTAATAATCAAATTACCTATTCAATCGAGCCATCCACCGTGCCACCAACTGGAAAAATCGAAGAATCGCTTAATTTGTCCCACTGCTACAAATTAAGCGGCCAATAATGTAGTTATCACTCCCTCTGTCCAAATTACCTGTATGGATTAGAAAATCAAAATCAACTGAATCAGTTTATTTTAGTTTTTTAATTCAGACAGGTAATTTTAGAAAGAAGGATTACGGTTTTGTTGAACACCATCGCGTAATTGCATGTCCGACACGTGTTACATCCTGAATGCATTTTATATCCGCCTGGGTGTTTTCCGCCAGGATATTCGCCATGATCAGTACTCATTGTACGCCATTGATCATGTAATCAACGGATTCTATCTATAGGCGGATATCCTGGCGGAAATCATCTAGGCGGACAGAAAATGCTTCTTCCACCTTGCACTGATTGCTCAGCGCCTATAAATTCGCGTGGAGGTCGGCCGGCAGGTTTCCCTCCCCGTCGCCGCTTCCCAAGAAGACCATCCCGGAGCGTCGTCCGCCTTCTTCTTGCCGGAGAGAGAAAGGCAACTTTTGCGGTGGCAATGGCGATCTCTGCGAGGTTTTCGGTGGGGGTGGTGGCGCTTGTCGCTCTTGTCGTCAGCATCGCCTTGCCAGCGGTTCACGCGCAGAGCCAAGCGCCGGCTCCTGCGCCGGCGAGTGATGGTGAGGCTCTGCGCTTATCTAATTTTGTCCTTGATCTGTTTATCTTTAAGCCTTCTTTTCCGACGCTTCTTTTAGTTAATGGATATGATCTTGTTGTAATCATGTGTATGCGCCTGGATTACTAATGTGCTTGCATTTTTCTTTTGCGAATAATTGTTCTGGTTTTTCCTTTGTTCCACATTGTATTCTATTTTTTGCCGCTTTTATTTTGATTTCTATGTACATTTTCCTCTTGCATTTTTCATTGCATCTTCTGATCGAATACTTGCTTTTATCATTTTCTGGTAAATCTCTTCTTTGCTTTTTTTTTGTTCTACAACCTGTAAATATTGTGATTCCATATTATTTATAATTATTATGTTCTTATCATTCTTTGTGTAGAATTTATTCAATACCCTTATCCCCAATATATAATCTATTAGTTTGGCGATGCTCTCCAATGCCTGAGCATTTTTTCGGAAAATTGAAAATCTTGTTCTACGCACTCTCTGTTCCAATCTCCATTCCAAAAAATACTATGTACATTTGGAAATATTCAATGTTCCAAAATACTGTGTATATTTTGCCAAATTATGTGCTCTTTCCAAAATTGGAAGAGACTTAGAAGGACAGAGTTGAACTTGGTTCGTGAACGAGCATACGAGTTGGACGGAATATCAGGGAGGACTTGCGGGCTTCATGGTCCAATAAAAATGAGAATTTTTTCTAATGTACACAGTATTTTTGAACAGAGGAAGTATATTCGTTTTATAATAATAATAATTCTTTTTTATAAATTTTCTATGAGTTATGCTATAGAATATATTTGGCAAGCTATGAATTGTGTTAAAGGTTTTCATCGCCTGTATATATTCTATCACCTATGAACTTTTGAAATGGCAATGACGAAGCTTGGAGGTGTGTTAATTTCTGCTTTTTTGCTCAGAGATCGCTCTTTTTGTGTGCTTTCATATTTTCAACTGCATTTATTGGCTTATGCTGTAATGCAGTTTGAAATAACAAAACAAGAACGTACTCTCTCCGTTCCAAAATACTATGTACATTTGAGAAATTTCACATTTTTATTGGACTATGAAGCCCACAAGGAATTCACACTACTTTTTCTCCTTTATATCCCATCCAACTCGTATGATCGTTCATGAACAAAATTCTAGCCAATCCTTTCAAGTCTCCTCAAATTTTGGAAAGAGGAAGTCATGTAATTTGGCAAAATGTATTTAGTATTTTGGAATAATAATATTTTTAAATGTACATAGTATTTTAGAACGGAGAGAGTATATTACTTCTCCAGCACTAAAATTATTTTGATTCGCTTCTACAGGAGCTGGTTTGTCTTGGATGGATATATCAAGGCACCTAAATTTGTCAGTGATTGGTTTCTAAGGAGATATGTGCCTAATTTTCTTTAAAGGAGAATCTGTTGGTCCTATTCTATCGAACATCATTTAAATATTGCTTTTGTTTTTGGGATTATGCAGGTACCACCATCGATCAAGGAATTGCTTACGTGCTCATGTTGGTGGCGCTTGTGCTCACATACTTCATCCACCCCATGGATGCCTCCTCCCCTTACAAGCTTTTCTAAAATGGAACATAACTTAAAGAAGAGGGGCGAAGAGAGAGAGAGAGCACAGGAGAAGAGAAGATTAATGGATGTACCATATTTATCTGATTTTGCTGTTTTTAAGCATTTGGTTTGTCGTGGTTGATGCGAGTCATAGGACATCTTTAATTGATTTTCTTCGTCTGGGACTAACAGTTGTTCTTTAGTGTCCATTTAGACTACATAACAAATCTCTTCTATTGTTAGTCTCTTCTGTTCTATCACTGTTTCATATATTGTTAACCCATTTGTTGCATTGTTAGATCCTTCTGTTCTAGCACTCGTCCATATATATAATTCGAATACACCTTAGTGCTATTGTATGTTTAATACATGCTTAATTTTTGTGTTTGATACTTTGATTTGCATAAAATATGTTACTTGTAATTCAAAATACACAATATAAATTTAAAATTGTATGCTTAAATTTCTTTATTATATTCATAGACATAATAAATTTGAACACGTCTCATTAGTTGTTACTTGTAATATTTATTGTTGTTAGATTTCATTTACATGAAGAATGGAGGCGTATATAGCAAGCCAAAACAATTTTTCCCTGAAGTCAGATTTGCTTTATATGTGGCTGATCGCTTTCTTCCATGTCTAGCCTATTTCTCAACTGTAGGGTTTTTGCAATTATTTTGGTCGTGCCCAAGCTAGCGATAGTTACTACATCTGCTTGGGTTCTTAGGGGGTTCTGACAGTGATTTAATTATGTTCGTCCTTTGTATGCCTTTCTATTTTTTTACAATTGGTGGTTCATATTTTGGCATGACATCATGATCTAACTATTGATGCTTGTCTAATGTGATTAGAATTTACTATTCGTAGGTTGTGCAGTAAGTCTTCGTGTAATATCATTTCTCATAATATAGTATTGGATCCAAACTCCAATGATCAATTTACACTAAAAACATGTTTACAAGGAAGTCTGATGCTCTAAAACTTTCTGCATGTGTATGTCTTCTTCAAAAGGTCACGTAGTCTTGAGAAAGCACATGTCCAATAAATATTATGTGTAGTCATGAGTATTTAGACACGACCCAAAACAAGTTGTATTTCATTTACACAATAATTAAGTAACGATGACATTGAACGTACCACATGTAAAATTCGTACAATGATATGGCCTGCACTGGAACTGTACCACTTTGATCAATCTTATCATTTATGTATTTTTAGGTATATTTGGTTAAGGGAGTTGTTAGCTGTTGGCTTTCGTATCTACGTCTCTCAAAGTGAGCTGTAGTGGTGGCACGTGTTTGCTCGTTCAATCTAGTGATTGGCCAACTTTGCGCCTTCAAGAACATACTGTTTGCACTCTCCGATTTACTTGAAGTGAGAGTACCATATCTTCTACTAGGGAATTTAATATTTACCTAGTTTCTATAGTTGATGTTATTAATGTATTTGAATGCCTCCTCATTGTGTTGCTTAATTTGTTCTATGACCTCATTAAATTTTAATTTTCTGGATTTTTGAGCAACTCTAAATAAGAGGTTCTTCAAGTGTCTATCTTTCTATTTGTCTAAGATGTTCTGTCCTATATGACGGCGGCAAAACCCATTATGAGCCTTAAGAAAAACATCGGGGATTGCTTTGAGATGTCCCTTATGTCTGCCAAAAATAATTATGTCTAGTCTTGAGGGCAGCTCCATGAAAAGAAAAGTACAAATTAACTTTAGGAACCACGTCCTAAAAGTAGCAAAGGATAAGAGCTATGTGAGGAAAAATACGATTGCTGTTATCATAATAAGTCGTTGTAGTCATGTCATCAAGGACATGACTCATGCCCATGTCATGTAATTGTGAACACGATATGCAGTGTTATCATGTCATCAACAATACCGACTCTGAATAACATGTTCAGAATGACACGACTACAAAGTTTTTCAACTTGCAAGTGTTTCTTATCTCTACCTCAACAACATCATAAACATACACCATTTGTTGATTACCATTAATGGTTGTAGCAATCAATAGACATCCGGGATACTTTCCTTTTAAGAATGTTCCATCCACGGTTAAGAGAAGTCTATATGAACTTCAGAAAGCTCTTGCAAAGGGGACAAACATCCAAAACTCACGTTTGAAATCGTATATGTCTAACTCTATTTCAGGTTTATCACAAGACATTCTCATAACCACATAGGTTCTTGGATTAGACTTTTCTAATTCATTGTCGTATGCGGGCAAAATGCAATATGAATTGTTTGGGTTGCCATCAATCAACTCCGATAAAACTTCTTTTACCCGCCATATTTTTTTATAGTTGACTGCGATGCCCCAATGTTTCTCAATGTACCTTATAATATTCTTTGATGTGATAATATTTGACTCCTTATGTACACCATGACATTTCCTTGCAATACACAGGTGTGAAGCTAAAGGATGATCTTTCGTTCCCAACTTAATGTCACATGTATGTTCAACCTCCCTCCTTGTCACGCTAACAATGCCTAACTTGTTTGGCACCCGAATTACCCATTCTCTTTGCACTTCACAATAAATGTATCTTTGTTCTCATCAACCACAGTATAAGTGAACCTCCTCTTTATTGCCAAATCAACAAGAGTTCTCTTGAACTATTTGATGTTTTCGAACGGAGCACCTAACATAAGAAAAGCCTCATAATCGGTTGCTTGCATACTGCCTCTCAACATCATCTCCTTGAATTTCTTTTGCTTCTCGTCCAATCCATATTAGTGCTCCAATCCCAACCTCCATCCTTTTCAATATGAATAAACCAAGTATCTAATGATTCTTGGTTATCATATACAACATCATTCTTTCCTTTTGATGTAGATGATTTTGTAGTAGCCACGTTTTGAAATTCTTCACACTCAGACAAATCAAATTCTAGCAGTCCCCTGTTCACCTCAGGGCCTTGTGTGTGTAGAGGCAACAACCACTCATCTCCTAACTATGGATCATCAATATCAATAAATTCTTCTGTCTCCACCACGACCTTTATTTGAAAATTGCTCATCATTTTTAAATTGCTTATTCTCCTCTTCATTTACTATTTTTGCTTCTCCTTGTACTGTATTAGATCCAATCTCTTAGGTAGTGAATGTCCTCACATTTTCATTACTTTCTCCCAAACTGCAAGATATGAAGAGGGCATATCAATATGAGTCGTGTAGACAAATACACGAAATGTAAGAATATCATGCAATCGCAGTGCTATCCTATAATCGAATACACGATTGCAGTTGTATCGTGTATTCGAAGACACGATAACCTTACTATTGTGTAATCATGTATTTGTGATACATTGTATTTAAGGACATGATAACATTGCTATTGTGTATTCGATTACACGATAGTTGTGCTATCGTTTGTTCGAGGACACGATTGCAAATAACATGTGTATTATATATTCAATTATTGACGACGCAATAACAGTGTTATCGTGTAATCGAATATATAATACACAATAACTTGAAGAGCCGTGTCACAGATGATAATTAATTGTGTTATTACCTTGTTGTTCCAAATACAAGCTCCGATTGTTTCATTCCTTCACCTCCTGATGATTGCAGGTCATCATATGTCAAGTGAACAAGTCGATATGATAAGGATATCCTCTTCTTATTGACATTGAAAGTCTTCTCCACATATAACTCCAACACTTCCCTCATTTCTTTCTTATGAATGTTGAAGACACTTTTCAAATCTTCATCATCCCTCAAGATGTATGGTACGAATGGAGATGCTGACGCAACTAGATATTTGAAGGATAGGTTGCCAAGACTTGATTCCTAATTTTTCTTCAACTTGAATCAACAGATCTGCGAACTTCACTCATCTGTCAATGGTCATCAGCTTCAATTTCTCACCTACATACTCACGAAGACTTCCAAATAATCCATCGTAGCGTAGACAAACAACCACTTCTTCCATTACTATTAGTCACCCCTAAAATCAGAAACAGGAACTTCCTCGCCGATGTGTGAAATGAGGCACGACTGAGGGCGGGTCAAACATGAATGGGCATTCGGGGCTCATTGGCTAGGTAATATGGAAAATGTCGGGTTTATGGTTTTAGGAGGGTAAAATGGGAAGACCAGGTCCCGAAATCAAATTATATGGCATGAGACCAGAAAAATAAGGTAATATGGAAAAAACTCTGCTCCAAATGAATGGGTGACATGAAATCCGATATTATGATGCAACTCATCCACAGATAAAACTTGTTAGAAATGTACTAAAAATAAGCAATTAATTAAACATTATTTGAAAGGGGAAAATTGCATTTGACCCCTATGTATTATGGCCAAATTGCACTTAACCCCCATGACTTATGCAAATATACACTTAACCCCTATGAGTTATGCGATGAGATAGTTTTACCTATTTTCTTTACTAATAAATCCACATTCTTTGTCCATTTGTCATCCCCCTCTTTTAACCTAGCAAAGGTAGTGCACACAGAATAATGACAATGCCTCATGCTAGCTTTCTTCAATTTAAGAAAAGTTAGCTATTTGTCATGTCTTCATGGCTATTATATACCCTAAAATGGAAGCAAAATTGGTAGGAGATATCAGGGGTAAAATCGTTCAACAATTAAATTGCATATGAGTTAAGTACATATTTTCATAATTCATAAGGTTTAAGTACAATTATACCATAATTCATAGGGGTCAGGTGCAATTACCCTATTTGAAAGTCAAACAGCTTTCCGCTAATTAGCAAAAAGGTCTTTTGTCTAATTTCTACAAATTTAGTGGATTAAAGGAGGATGGAATTGAACCGTCTTTTCCCATTGATATACACTTAAAATATGCATTTTATTATCTCCTAAACTTATGTTTATGTTAGCATTTTGATTAGATTTAGTGATACTTTAATATAGTTTTTGGTTTTTGTAGGAAACAAGAGTAAGATAAAAAAATGAGGTAAAAAGTAACTTTAATAGTTAAATTATCATAAATTCGTGTGTATCATTTTAAAGTTCAAGAAGTCAGCTTTTCAATGCCACTGATCGCGCGAAATGAGGTGAATATTATGAACAGTACTTATGATCGATCGGTATTTCATACACGATCAATCGCCAGAGCCGAAAAATAGTGTTACTGAATGAAACGATCGATCGGCACTCAAAACGATCGATCGTATCTACTAGAGGTTTTGATTTTGCGCAATATAGTAAACACGATCGATTGGCATTTAAGATTAAACGGACGATCGGTGCAACAACGTAAAAATTAACGAAGGGAAATGATCGATCGGCAAGTGATCGATCGACTATACGGAGCGATCGATTGGTTTGTGCGGCAAAACCTAAATCAAGCCTATTTTGACTCGAATTTGGAAGGGGACTTCGGAGTTTCTCTTCAAACATATAAATAAGCCTTAAGGGAGAATCTGAAGGAGAATTGGAGATTAGAGAAGAGAAGGAAGAAGGAGTCTTTTGGAGCAAAAGAAAAAGAAGGATTCATGCCAATGGATCTACCCAAAAAGGCTTTTCTTTTATCTTCTTATGTGTAACTAAACTCTTTATCAAGGCTAGATGAAGTTGTAGATTTGTATTTACTACTCTTGATTGTTTAATTTAGTGAAAGTTGATAATGATTCTCTATGCTTAATGCAATTTTAGTGTTACTCCTCTTAAGTGCTTTGACCGAGACTAAATAAATGATTAATGAAATTTGATCTTGATATTCATGTTTCTAGATAATAGCATGATTATGATTGATTTTATGCTCGGCGAAGGATAGAGTTAATTGTATTAATTTATAGTTGATGAACTTTTCGTGTATGGCCAAGAACGTGTAGTCCATTTATTGGTAATTTGTGTGTCCGACCAAGAGCACAGATTACCGTATCATATCAATTTGTGGAAATAATAATTGATAGTAGTACATGTTTAGTGGTGGATTCGATACTTTGATATTCTCATTACTCTGATTTCTTATTAAAGTTTATTTTTTTAATTAATTAAATTATTAAAATTTAAATATTTCATTAGAATTAAGTTAATCAACTAAGTCATTTGGGTTTGACCTCGTTTCCACTAGTCTATACATAGTTTCGTGGGTTAAAAATCACATCAATCACCCATCCGAAAGGTTTGGCCACTTGATTTTAGTTGTGTTTCATGGTGAATGAGAGACAATGACCCACATGACATCATCCATGATTCTCTTTAACGCTATTTTCCTTTTGCAGAACAAATTTTTGAGTTATTTTTTGCTATTTCTTGCAGGACAGATAACGTAGACCTCTACCCTGTTACTGGTTGTATAGAGGCACTTTTCCCCGTTCTTACAATACATGAGTATATGCAGCCTATCCTCTGTCAATATGAGCCATCGATCATCAGAATTGATGGCCGATAGCTCCCATATCATGGAGGTGGATAAAAATGCTTCCGATATTTGAAGGTTAACCCAATGAACTTCATGTTAGTAAATTAACAAGACTGATTACCAAGAACAATAAAAGAATTAGTATGCAATAAATTCGTTTGTGCATGACTGCATTCTCCTCAAAAGTACCGCATTCCTATTTTCTATTAAAAAACAAGAGAGATTTAAAAAAAAAAAACTCATTATGCATCAGATTAGCAAGAAAAAAACCATACTACCAATATGTGGTAGTGTTGCAAATCAGCTTCCGCAAGTTTGGTGAGAGCTAATTTCGGCATCCCAGCAAAGGTAGTAACTGTATTAATATAGACCTTTCAAGTTTGAACCAGTCAAAAAATAAGTATAGACTTTTGACCGAGTCACTGATATTCAAGATTACCCTGTCCAAATTTATTGTCATTTTCAAGCTGGAATGAATTCCTTGTTTGATAAAAACCAAATTTTACAATTTTTTTTTGGCCTTGCCAATTTATGCTCATTCTATAACCCTTCTACCTTCTTCCCCTCAATGAAATAGTAGCATTTTGATATTTATGAAAGGTCTACTTCATGAACTCGTATGCCTTCGATGCAGAACATATTTGACAACTTCATAAAATGACACAACAATTCCAACCGAAGGGCCAGCTCGCGCAACCCGGGGGCCAACACCCATGAAGAGTCCTTTCATCCCTCCATCTCTGACACAGAATTTGTTTGTTATCACAACCAAAAGAACTTATACAGTAACAAATTTATCAGCAATTATGCTTCAATTTTATTGCTGAGCTCCTGCAAGTAACATTGGATAAGAAAATTGCGAAAACACATGACAGAAGGACTTACCTCCAAACTTCAAGTAATGTCTGCCTAGTTGTCATCTTCATCGCCTTAACGGGATCCTTCTATCAATAACCAGTAATTTTTACTGTAAGAGGATTTACATAAGGTCAAGAAATCAGAAATCAACTAATTTTAGGTCATTCTGGATTTGCATCAGACAATTAATGTGGATGAAGGGAGTGGGAGTAGCATATAGAGAAGTAGCCTCCTAACAGCTTATGTTAGAGCTTTACATCAGACTTCTATAAACTAACCTCTATTTGTCGACGGGTTTTAGCAACATCTAGAGGGCATGTTGCAGCAGCAGCGAGGCTTCCAGCAACAAAACCGGCAGAAAAATTTGCCCCTAGAATACTAGCTGCATCTGCCTTTTCACCAATGACACCAAGTAACCTTCTCCGTATCTGATACTTGCAAAGGTAAATGAATATCAACTAACTTTTATGTGAGCTTTGCCTTTACGTTATCATTCATATGACATGTGAATATAATTTGTGTAAATAAAAATTACGAGATGACTAACCGGCTCAAGGGTGGACCAGCAGATTGCAGAGAAAGGCACATCTCGAGCAAGTTGGGCACCAATTCCCGTCCATAGAATTCGATATCCCGTGACTTAAAGAGGGAACCATAACTGACAAGACATTCAGAGATAAGCTATAGCAATGCATAATACCACTACTCTGCAAAGATCGTCTTAGCTTAACATGTACCAATCTATGTATGCAAACCTTGTAGGCTAGCCAAATCAACCAATTTTAGCTGATCAAGCAGTAACAACAAATGGACAAGCCAATAGCCAGTTTAAGATTCCATGTACATCAGGATCAGCAGCTATTATTCTTTATTTTATTTATTTATTTATTTTTTTGCTGTTTAATAGCTGGGAAAGGCGTATGATGATGATGATTATTATTATTTTTTTGTTAGGTGCATCTTGATTATGATATGATTTTTGCTATGTGCATCAGCTGATATTGGGTACGTAAAAATCAACTTAAGATCTAATTCCTTACCAAGAATATGGAAATTCGTACATTAAAGCATCCATTATTAAGGACAAAACTCTATTAAAAACATACCATTCAGAACATTATTTGTACTCTTAACAGAGGAAAGCACCTCAGATAAAGTCTTCAACATGCCTGGAGGATTTGCTCCTTGTTGAAACTCTTTATATGCCTTTAATCAGGATGGAAGATAATAGTTATTATTTTCAGCAAATATTGCAGAAAATGAATAAAAAAGAGTACAATGGAAAAGAACACTTTCTCTTACAAAAAGAGATGACACAAAACAGGGTAGAATGGAGGCATAAGATCCAAAGTCAGATCCAAATCGCCGACCCCAACTTGTTGGGAAAAGGCACTACTTGATTATGATTATGATGACAGTGGCAAATGAACAAAATGAAGCCAGATCTCGCGCGTGGTCATACATGACAGTATTTCAGCTCATGAACTCCATCTTCTTAATGAGATAGTTCCACCACAGGCATGCAAGCAACAAGCTTAAATCTTGGGCATACCATTCATCGCTCAATCAGCCGCCTGCCTTAAATCCAAGTCATAATGGAGAAAGCCTCAACCCGTGGCAGGAGGTTAAATTCCACTGGTGGTGCACTACCATTGGTAGTGTCTCACATGAGCCCAGCATGACATGAAAACTGCAATCATGTGGCACTACCAGTAAATCCAAGGCGCATGGCAGGAAAGAGCTTAAATTAAATGGGATAAGGCTCTAGCTCTATTCACTTGGTTTGTTATTTTCTTTTTCATTCTAGTGCATATTTGTTTTCACAGAACTTGTAGATTGTATGAACTCATATTATTGAATGTGTATTCTTATTTATGACATATAAATCATTACACATGCTCTATACCACATCACAGAAAGCATATCATTTCGCTACCTGCATGGTTATACTTGACGCAACAAAAATCAATTCTAAGACAGAGAGTAAACATTACAGCCACCCTTTCTAGTATATTTTATTCTTGGTCATCATCAAAGTTCTCATAAAACGATGGTTTAGAGGGGCTTCTTACATAGCTAGCATCAAATGACCAATTTTAAACAATCAGTAGTATGACACATCCAATACGAATTATGTACCCCTGAGGAATCTTGAGCTTGTCCCCATTTTCCTGCATACTTAACGCAAGAGGAGATTGGCTTGATGATACAGGTTGATTGGCCCTTAACTAGCTCCTTGAAGCCGCCTATTTACATTTAAATCATTTATCTGGTTGATTTGGTTTAAATAGGTAGCATATCCAACTGTGTGCACCAGCTAAGTGACTCTAATATGAAAAGTAATTAGGTCATTTATAAAATCTTAACTATCCTTTTTTTCTAAGCTCTTGAAAGTAACTAAATTTATTTTCCTTTCCTTTTTTTTTGGGTATGTATGACCTTTGATGTGTAATATCACTTCTATGATCCAGAACTGGTCCACTATACAATGGTTTTCTTTTAGTCTAGGCCAGACTGCGACCAGTCCAGAATAGGGTCTACATGTGGATTACTACTGGAAAAACGGAGTAATAATTGTTTTTGCAGTTTCTGGAGCTTAACTTTATAATGAAAATAAATAAAGAATAATAATGAAGATTCTTGGTATTTAAAATAATACCTGCATTCGGGTTCTGGCAAGTTCTATAGGTGAACAAGCAATGCATGCCAATGAACGTGCAATTGAGCCAGCAATTAAGGGAACATATGGTGTTAAACCTGGGGCACTTTTCTCTTTAAATTCTTCAATTCTGTTGCGTAATATGTCATAGCAAGGTAGATATATTCCAACCTATTCAAGTAATTTTGCCAAAAAATTTGAGCAGGCAATAAACTCAGCTGCAACTAATACAAGAATCTAGCACTAAACCACGGGATATTGGAAGTTCCCAAGGTGTGGAGAAAGAAAAAGTATTTTCAACATGCAATTAGAGCAGGTATCTGTAATCCATAAACTTACAGTCGGTATAGCTAATGCTAAACTGGCATTTGTTCCTCGCCACAATATGGTAAATCCTTCCTGTATGACCAACCATAAAAAAATGCTGCTTATATGCCAAAATCATTAATGAGCCACCATAAGTTTTCAAATTTGAATTCACTAGCCAAACTTTTGAAAAAATGTAAATACGTAAGCCACCAACCTGTCTAACAATTTTGTAGAAGACATCAATTGTTCCCGTGTACTGAAACAATCAGGAGGACAAAAGAGTTCAGTACAAACAAATCCACCTTGAGTGCATATGGAGAACATCTGAAGTCCGAAAATGTCTGCACCATTAAGATAAGAAAAACTTCCTACAAATGGTGACAGCAAACTGTTCCATTTGGCCTAAACAAAACCAAAATTCCTACACTCCCATGCATACTGAAAGCTGATACCAATTATATACAGTATGAGACAAGCATCACTAGCCAGTAGCTTACCATGTTTGCACCCGGGGATGTAATGCGCCTGTATATATTATGTCGTGGATGTGAGCAAGGTACCCCAGCCGCCTGGGCTTGCAGCCTTGTCTGAAGAATGTCCAATGGAAAATGTTCACTAATATCCCACAAAATGTTGATATTCAAGCCATAACATCTACTTTCTATTAAAATAAAATAAACAAATACTTCCTCTGTTCCATTTTAATTGTCTGGATTTGAAAAAACTTGCCCCATATTAACTGCCATTTTTCATGTTATCTGTCTCATAGCAACTAGTGGATGGAATAAAAAGGGTAACTGCATGGAGCAAAAGGTTAATGAATTGGCTTCCTTAAATACTCCTTCCATCCTTTGGTTTTCCAAAATG